>CAUDMG010000083.1:0-663332 GCA_958450375.1 Homarus gammarus | reverse complement strand
CGGCTTCATCCAGTAAGACCAACATGGCCGTCAGCCCTTTTATGATCATGTATGATTGAGTTCTGAGAGTGATTGTTTATTTTTTTAAATTAATTTTCCTACCGAAAACTCTTGATGGGTTTAGAGACTTAAATCAGGGGAGTAAATTGATGACGGGATAGCAATGTTAGTTTTGACAGGGAAAAACGGAGGAAGAGTCACGAAGTGAATCAAGAGTAACGGGGGAAAAGCACAAGAGGTATTCATAATATATGCGGAGGCAGAAATATTCCAAGGATACTAAAATGAGTGTATAGAGAATAATTTAATTGACAATAATTCACTGTATGGATATGAAGATAATGATGAACTCGAGAGCAATATGTCTGATGAATAAGATATAAAAATAAATAAAATAACGTGTTGGTCGAAATTAAAGAGCGTCGATCAGAGAGCCAACCAGATATTATAGTTGGTCTTTCTCTTTTTCTCACTGTTGTCACTAAAGTCGAGCATGACAATTATCTAGGTTAACAACATAATGAGAGTGTATTAATGGCGAATTGGATCATCGCTGGTGAGCTCTAATGTGGATCGAGAGGATGTGGTCGTCCACAGTTTTGTATGCGTGAAGTGTTACTTTTAGTGGCATGGCAGGTCCTTTGAATGGGTACAGTGAAAGTGATTCACACGTGGATGGTAGTAGGTAGGAGGGGACGACCTAGAAGCTGAATGATAATGTGAGAGACTACTGGGCGGGAGGAGGCTGGGTATCCTGGTCACAGTATACTGCAGGACCGGTGTGTGGGGACGGAGGTGCTGCTAATATGTGACGCTAGAGTGAATGAAGCAGCAGAGATGGCCTTGTGAAGGGGTACCACCACAATAGAAGACATCTGTGAAGACGGGCAGATAGTAACTGGAGAAGAAGAGACTGTATGGCTATGGCTGTTGATTCCGGCAGCACTGCCCGCTGTAGCGGAAGACCGTTGGCAAGTTTGTATATATATTATATATATATATATAGATATATATTATATATATATATATATATATATATTGTATATATATATATATGCTGATAACCACCAGAAAGAAGAAAACACGAAGTTCCCAAGCGCTTCGTGTAATTCACATCTTCAGTGTGAGTACAGATGTGAATTACACGAAAGCGCTTGGGAACTTCGTGTTTTCTTCTTTCCTGGTGGTTATCAGCAATACCTAGATCCACGCGCACCTACAGTGATTTACTTGCATATATATATATATATATATATATATGCAAGTAAATCACTGTAGGTGCGTCGTGATCTCGGTATATGCTGATAACCACAAGAAGGAAGAAAACACGGAAGTTCCCAAGCGCTTTCATGTAATTCACATCTTCAGGGGTGAGTACAGACTAAGGAGAAGTACAAACAGGTATGTATATATATATATATTATATATATATATATATATATATATATATATATAGATATATATTATATATAATATATATATTATATATATAACAGAGGGGGTGAGATCAAGTCCACAATGGTCAGGTATTAGGCAATGACCCTACTAATCTTCAAAAAGCACCGCAGCAGTCGGTAGTCAGGTCAGCTTACCCTTCACTTGTCTTTTCTTCTCCCTATATGTTTGCCTTATCTCTTTCCCATTGCTGTCTGTCTCTTTTGTCCCTTTGTTCGTTATTCTCTTATCACACACACTCCTCTCTCTCATCTCTCTACTTCTCTCTCTCTCTCTCTCTTCTCTCTCTCTCCTCTCTCCATTACTGGGTTTAAGACTTTATCAATTTAAAGTTATTCCGTCATGAGCGCTCCTCCATCCATAATAATAACTACACGTCTACACCATCGAACGGTAGACTGTTTTCTGCTTAGAGTAGAGTTCTTTAAGGTCGTTACCATTAGTCTTGAAGCTACAGCAACATCCACAGTCAAAGTACCTCCAGCACACCTATTCTACCGTGAGATAAGATCCCTTATTGAGGCACAAAGTTGTTCCATTTAGCAATGGGTAGAGGCAGTCATTAAGGCGCGGGGCTGCCCAACTTGGGAGGCTTACCTTGGTCTAACGATGTACCGTCGGCGGCGGGGAACTACCAGGGTCGGGCAGTACAGGGTTACATTAGCATTTATCTCTCATCCCGAGTTGGGGTCCAGCATGCGAAGGTTGGGATAGGTAGCGAGACTATTGGTTCACTTTTACATTTACACATTACAGAGTTGAGGACAAAATTCCCTGGACGCTAGGCAGTATCTAGCATGTACAGTAGATACTAGTAATGATACTACAGTAATGATCCTCTAGTAACTAGAGGATCATTACTGTAGAAGATGGGGAGGCAATTTTGGTGTATTTTCTCAAAAACTTCTTTGGATTAACCCTTTCACAGCGGGAGGTTACCCTAAGCTGTAAATCAGTTGCCTCTGAAGATGTATTGAATAAATACTAAATCTAATGTGCTCCGTTGATTACCTTTTACAGTGTGATATTAACAAGATTTATCTTATCCACTTTTTTCATTGTAGATCTACATGATATATATATATATATATATATATATATATATATATATAATATATACATATATATATATATATATATATGCTGATAACCACAAGGAAAGAAGAAAACACGAAGTTCCCAAGCGCTTTCGTGCAATTCACATCTTCAGGGGTGAGTACAGACTAGAGAGAGTAATATATATATATATATATATTATATATATATATATATAATATATATATAATATATATATATAAATATAAAATATATATATATATATATATATATATATATATATAAATATAAATATATATATATATATATTATATAGTATATATATTATATATATATATATATATTATATATATACTATATAATATAAAATCAACAAACTCACCCCGCCAGGCCAGGACTCGAACCCAGATCTTATGTGTTGTGATCGGGAACGTTACCTCTAGACTACCAGGACACTAAAAGCAGTCCCAGACTTGTGTTATATTTCACACAAAGCCTGTTCATCGAGCTTATGAGCCGCGAACCTCCAATTGGGGACTACCCGTGCCTCTTAGGTGATCAGAGTAACGTTTTATGAAATCCGGCTTCGAAACACGAAGTTCCATATATATTTCATTAGCCCATAAAGCTCGCGGACTTCTACATATAATGTGTAAAAGTCCACGCGCTTTATGGGCTAATGAACTATATATATATATATATATAATATTATATATATTAATATATATATATATATATATATTATATATATATATATATATATATATAGGCGGATAACCAAAAGGAAACAAGAAAACCAAAGTTCCCAAGCACTTTTCTTGTAATTCACATCTTCAGGGGTGAGCACAGACTAAGGAGTATTATTTGACAGGTAATATATACAGTAGAGGAGAAGCGAGATCAAGTCCCTAGGGGATAGCAGGTGTCCACAATGTTCCTTGTGGTTGTCAGCATATACTTGGATCACGTGCAGCTACAGTGATTTACTTGCATATATATATATATTATATATAATATATATATATCTATATATATATGCTGATAACCACCAGGAAAGAAGAACACACGAAGTTCCCAAGCGCTTTCGTGTAATTCACATCTTCAGGGGTGAGTACAGACTAGATAGAGTAATGCAGACAAGATCTGTTCTGCATTACTCTATCTAGTCTGTACTCACCCCTGAAGATGTGAATTACACGAAAGCGCTTGGGAACTTCGTGTTTTCTTCTTTCCTGGTGGTTATCAGCATATACCTAGATCACGCGCACCTACAGTGATTTACTTGCATATTTATATACTATATATATATATATCTATATATAATATTATATATAATATACAGTGTGTGTACATATTTTAAAGCATCGTGATAATATAATAATTAACAAACACAAGGTAAACGAACAATCAATAATGTTGTTGTTGCAGTAATGACCAGCTGTGTGGCAGGGTACTTCCCTGACATATTTTACTTAACACCATTAACATTCTTCCTCACCCTCCACCCCATCTCCCAGAGGCCTGGCGCACTCCAAAATCTGTTGTTCAAGCACCGCTCCTAACAAACTCTAGAGCCTGTTTTTTTAAGTACGGTTTTCGGCTAAATTAGAATCTGGTGTCCATGTAGAACACTCTGCAATTATAGAGTCAATCCTCCTTGTACAACTTCTAGCCGGAGATCTGCCGTGATAATTATCCATATTTGTAAATACTGCTCAACTGTTCCGTGTTCTTACCACAGCACCCCATATACTGTATTCAAGCAAGAGTTCCAACAAATGTTCTAGAAACTTCTAGTATCAGTGGCTCTAACAAAGCTTTGTGCACTCCTATCAGAGCTCCTTGTAAGACTCCGGGCCCCCACGCCTAGCACACGTATTTTAACATAACGTCCAACATTACTCGTACAAGTTTTCCCGTTTTTCTATAATGTTTCAGCAACACCGTGATGTCCTTCATAGAGAGCCATTTCGATGTGTGCCTTTCATGTTCCTCACTATATTGTGAGATACTGGCCTCCTCCCCAGCACCAGTGTTCCCCACTATATTGTTGAGATACTGCCTCCTCCCAGCAACCAGTGTTCCTCACTATATTGTGAGATACTGCCTCCTCCCCAGCACCAGTGTTCCTCACTATATTGTGAATACTGCCTCCTCCCAGCACCAGTGTTCCTCACTATATTGTGATGATACTGCCTCCTCCCAGCACCAGTGTTCCTCACTATATTGTGAGATACTGCCTCCTCCCAGCACCAGTGTTCCTCACTATATTGTGAGATACTGCCTCCTCCCAGCACCAGTGTTCCTCACTATATTGTGAGATACTGCCTCCTTAGAACAGTGGGCAGTGTAAGCTGGTAAAACAAGCGCTGGTTCATAAATTCATAGGCCATGACACCTGAACCTTATGGGGAGTGTGATAGTGAGTGTCGCGTATGATAATACTGATGCTAGTACCCGCAGAAGGTAACTGTGTCAAGTCTGCCTACGTAAGTCTCAAAGACCTCTCTGGTATCTCACCACAAAAGTTTTACTTATAGAGCTTCTTGCACAGCCGTCTTGACCCTCTGTTGTCACTAATTTTCTTTTGTCCAAGTTTGTTATTTTATGGAAATGCAAATTTTCATTTTAATTACTATTTTTGCCGCTGATATACTTGGGAGCAATACATTCTACAATCTTTTACGAACCCCTCCACCGATTGTCTTCATCTACCTACCCAGCACCACGAGCAACGCCATCTAGGGACGAAACACGAGTATGGCTCGTCTTAGTTACCACTCCCGGGTTTCCCTTCTCCATATCCTGGTTGTTGCGTCACTTCCGCCTCAGTCTACTTTGTCAGCTCCAATTCGAGGAGAGGACACACTTCACTCTGGGAAGCGACCACAGGATCACCTATCCTGGAAACCTACGGCACAGTGACTATTTACCGTCTTCTACCATACTCAGCCTTGCTCGTCAGCCATCTCAGCTCCTCACTTAAGTATTTGTAATCTTGTATTGCCTCTCCCCCCTCCACATTGCTTCACTATTGTTTTATGTTTTATTACTATGTATATACTGTTCGTGTTTAGGTTAAGTTTGGTTAAGGGTAGTTTATAAGCTGAATATTTTGTTAAGGAATTTATGGTACTTTATTATATACAACGAAAACTCGCATCCTTTGTCTACCCTTTTATGTCCGATTGTCTTTGTTTTTTTTTTTGTTGTTACCTGTTGGGATCTGGGTAGACGTATAACTATATTCTAAATCCCCAACTCGTAACAAATGGCGACCGTGACAGGACACGACCTTAAGTACCATATTCCTTCCTCCCTTGTTACTCAGTGTTAATTACCCCTCCCAGTCACTTCTGTTTACAATTGCTTTACGGTGGTTTAAAGTTTCCTTCATATGTGTGTGCATATATTGGTATTACCGTATAGTAAGAGTGACAGACGTAGGATAATAGGTTCCAAGTGTCATAAGGCTTACCTGTTATTACACGTGGCAGTCGTGTGGTAAGTCTTATCGAGTGTAGGGAAGAATCCGGATCTGTTTAATGCCGTACCCTCACTCCAGAGTAGGCTGTTCCATAGTACTAGTTTAGAGTGAAGTGATATCTTGGGACGCCCCGCTCTACCAGGACCCCATAATTATAAAGCCTCCATTATTGTTCTTCTCATTATCTCATTCAGGGCTGTTAATCCGGATCTTTATATAAATGCCGTAATACGCCCTACCTCTTTCAAGTATATCAGGGTTGTTAATCCGGATCTTTATATTAATGCCGTAATACGCCCTACCTCTTTCAAGTATATCAGGGTTGTTAATCCGGATCTTTATATTAATGCCGTATACGCCCTACCTCTTTCAAGTCTCTTGTCCTTATCTAAGGATCTTCTCGGAAGAACAATAATCATAAGTGTAATTTCCCTAGGTATAACTTGGTTAGTTTCCGGGACTTTCTGGTTATCCACTGCCGTGATATTTTCTAGGGTTATCCACTTATCTTATCTTTTGACCATTAGTTAATTTATCCTATTTTTATTAACAATGGCCACCTCAGGTTTTGATCTCCAGGATTTTATTGAAAATCCTTCCGTAGCTAAATTACGTGTTAATATCCTGAAGAAAGAATGGAAAGAAATAGCCAACTATTACAATATCCCATTTTCACAGCAACTGACTAAGGAAATGTTAAAAAATCATGTGATTGAAGTGTTGGTTCAACAAGAAGTTTTAAAAGAATCCGCTGTTGACAGATTAACGCCCATGTCCAAGAAACTTCAACCACTATCCACCACCCCTCCTCACTCAGAAGTTGCCTCAGGTCTGGCTAGCCCTCAAGAAGAAACACAACGAATAGACCCCTTAGAACTAGAACGAGCTAGGTTCGAGTTCCAAATCAAAATGAAAGAACTCGAGTTGGAACAGGCCAAGTTGGAGCAGGAGGAAAAGTTGGAACAGGCCAAGTTGGAACAGGCCAAGTTGGAGCAGACGGCCAAGTTGGACCTGAAGAAAGATGGAACAGGCCAAGTTGGACCATGAAGAAAGGATGGAACAGGCCAAGTTGGAACAGGCCAAGTTGGAGGCCAAGTTGGAGCATGATGAAGGTCGGAACAGGCCAAGTTGGAGCATGAGGAAAGGTCGGAACAGGCCAAGTTGGAGCATGAGGAAAGGATGGAACAGGCCAAGTTGGTGCAGGCGGTTAAACTGAAAGAACTACAGGTGAGAGAGACAGAAGTCACTTTAACATCGGAGTTTAAATCAAAAGAAGTGGCATTAAGAGAGAAACTCGCTGCTTTTAACCCTGCTACTGCTTCTTCCCTTGTTCCCGGGTTTGATGAATCCGATATGGACGGGTCATTTAGGACTTTTGAGAAAATAGCCGCGAAGAATGAGTGGCCAAAGGACCAGTGGGTGTCAGTGTTAGTTCCTAAATTATATGGTAAGGCTCGCAGAGTTTATAACTGTTTAGACCAGACTGATGACTATGATAACGTAAAAAAGAATATCCTCACCTCTTATGCTATCACGCCAGATGGATACCGGCAGAAGTTTCGTAAACTAACCAAACCATTTTCACACACATTTGTTGAGTTTGCTCAAGAAAAGCTTAGGTTTTTTAAGAAGTGGTTAGAGGCTACAGAGACCTCCACATTTCAGGATTTGTTAAACTTGGTAGTCCTGGAGGAGTGGAAAAGCAAGATACCATTTCACATCTTGAAGCATGTGGAGGAGCGTGGAGAGGTTAATTTAGGGCGTGCTGCTGAGCTGGCTGATGCGTATGCTTTGTTGGTGGAGTCACTGGGCAGTAGAGAACGTGGTACTTCCCGACATGTTAGGTCCTCCTCTGATGATAACCTTGGGAACGTGAGTGGTAGGTCGAAAGGTCCCACACCTACTCCCCCCGATGTAACCAAGCTTACTTGTTCTTACTGTAAAAACCCAGGCCATACGATCCAGAATTGTAAACACCCAAAGTGTCGAATTGCTAAAAGTAGTTCCCTGGATCCCAAATCCAAACCAATAGCAAATGCCAATGTGGAAAGGCCCCATCAGGATCTCTTCTCTTCATTCACCTATGAGGGAAAAATTTCAATCATAGAAGGGTCTCGTTCTTTCCCTATTCGTATACTACGTGATACGGGCGCAGCACAATCTATCCTCCTGTTTAACGTCATTCCTGATATATCTACCGCATTTACAAATGAGTGTTCTAATTTCAGATCTCTCGTCCCATTCTTCCTATCCTTTAGCTAAAGTGCACCTCCAATGTCCCTTGATTACTGGGGAAGTGCAAATAGCCATTAGGAAAGACCCAATGCCTGTGTGCGGCATTCATTTATTATTGGGTAATGACTTGGTAGGAGATCTAGTGGTTCCTAACATAAAGACAGTCGACTCTCCCTTACCTGTCAACTCCACCACTGACCTTAAAGAAACTATTCCTCATCTTTTCCCATCTTGTGCTGTCACCCGGTCACAGAGTGTGCGAAATGGGCCCTCTTCATCTAAAACCACCTCCAATATCTTCCTACCCACAGAAGATCTGTACAATAAGACGATTATTAAGGATGAGCTCATTTCAGCCCAACAATCTGATCCATCTTTGTTCAAACAGGTGATGAAAGACCTCAGTGTGGACCATTGTACATCTTCGGCTTACCACCCACCGTCCCAAGGTTGCTTGGAACGGTTCCATCAAAACTGTCAAGTCAATGCTAATAAACTATCTCCTCTCAACTATATAGTCCATACTCCTGATCACCGAAAAGATTCACAACTTGTTCACATTAATCTCATGAAACTTTACCATTCCAGGCAGTCAGAGGAAGACATCCCAGAGGCTATAAGCTTACCTGTATTGCATACGGTTTTGTCGGAGCCGGAGACAGATGACATGGACCTATTGGAGAATTTAGACTTCCCTCTACCTAAAGAGAACCCTGCTAACAGTCACATACTCAACAATTTGGATGAGTATTTTTCTGTTCTGAATCCATCTCAAGCAAAAGATCTCACTAAGTTATTATCAACATTTCCTAAAGTCACGTCAGACCTCCCAGGGTTTTGCAATATACTTAAACATGATATTAAGCTAATCTCAGATGATGTACAACCCATTAGGCAATCAGCATATCGACTAAATCCACAAAAAAAAGAGATCATGAAAAAGGAGGTAGATTTTTTGTTAAAACATAACTTAGCTGAGCCTAGTACCTCCCCCTGGGCTTCACCTTGCCTTCTCATTCCAAAACCCGATGGCACCTTTCGTTTCTGTACAGATTATCGTAAAGTGAACCAGGTCACTGTCTCTGACTCCTACCCTTTACCTTTGATTGAAGATATAATAGACAGCATAGGCTGTGCCCAATTTATCAGTACCATAGACCTGTTGAAAGGATATTATCAAGTAGGACTCACGGATAGGGCAAAAATAATCTCGGCATTTATAACTCCATTTGGTCTTTTTCAATATTTAGTTATGGCGTTTGGCTTTTCTAATGCTCCGGCCACATTCCAGAGGGCCATAAACTACCTTATTCAAGACCTAGGTGGGACGTTCGCCTACCTGGATGACCTGGTGGTGGTGTCGGACAGCTGGGACGAACATCTGGTGCGTTTGGAGATACTGTTTGCACGACTGCAAGAGACTGGATTCACCATAAACCTGGCTAAATCTGCTTTTGGCCGGGCCTCGGTGACTTACCTGGGACATATCGTTGGGCATGGTATGGTGAGACCCAAGGACGCAAACGTTGAAGCCATCTTGTCCTTCCCCACTCCAAGGACGAGGAAGGAACTCATGCGCTTCCTGGGGATGTGCGGCTACTACCGTCGGTTCTGCAGTAACTTCTCCAGCGTGGCCGGACCCCTCACAGACCTTACCAGTTCTGCGGTCCCTTACATCTGGAACCAGAAGTGCGACCAGTCTTTCCACCGCCTCAAAGCCTTCCTTGCCTCTAAGCCTGTAGTCCACCCCCCTGACTACACCTTGCCCTTCCATCTGCAAATCGACGCTAGTGGTGTCGGAGTGGGGGCTGTGCTCCTACAACCCGACCCAACCACTGATGTCCTTCACCCTGTGGCATATTACTCCGCCAAGTTGAAAAAACATCAGACCAACTACTCGACCATAGAGAAGGAGGCCCTGGCTCTGGTGTTGGCAATAAAGAAGTTTGAATGTTACCTCCAGTCTTGCCCACAAACAACCCTGGTCTTCACCGACCATAACCCACTCACGTTCATCCAAACCAACAAGACCTCCAACCAGCGAATCCTCCGCTGGGCTCTCCTCACCCAGCCCTATAATCTACAAGTCCGGCACATAAAGGGGGTGGAAAACCTGATTGCAGACTCCTTATCCCGAGCTCCAGTGGAAATGTAGCAGCTACTCTCCAGACGCACCAGGTGATCACCTCCTTCGCGCCCGCGCTACGAAGGTCTTTGGAGGGGGGGTGTGTTACGAACCCCTCCACCGATTGTCTTCATCTACCTACCCAGCACCACGAGCAACGCCATCTAGGGACGAAACACGAGTATGGCTCGTCTTAGTTACCACTCCCGGGTTTCCCTTCTCCATATCCTGGTTGTTGCGTCACTTCCGCCTCAGTCTACTTTGTCAGCTCCAATTCGAGGAGAGGACACACTTCACTCTGGGAAGCGACCACAGGATCACCTATCCTGGAAACCTACGGCACAGTGACTATTTACCGTCTTCTACCATACTCAGCCTTGCTCGTCAGCCATCTCAGCTCCTCACTTAAGTATTTGTAATCTTGTATTGCCTCTACCCCCTCCACATTGCTTCACTATTGTTTTATTACTTTGTATATACTGTTCGTGTTTAGGTTAAGTTTGGTTAAGGGTAGTGTATAAGCTGAATATTTTGTTAAGGAATTTATGGTACTTTATTATATACAACGAAAACTCGCATCCTTTGTCTACCCTTTTTTTAGTCCGATTGTCTTTGTTTTTTTTTTTGTTGTTACCTGTTGGGATCTGGGTAGACGTATAACTATATTCTAAATCCCCAACTCGTAACAAAACGAATATGCGTCCCTCACTTGAGACAGTGGTTAGCGTCTTCACCTCAGCTCACATTAGAGCATTCAGGAACATCCACTCTGGCAGTGAAGGTCCAGTCCTTCTTTACAAACAGCTTCTCTGACATAAGGCGTAAGTATTATTATATGTCGATATTGATGTTCAAATGACATCGAGTTTCCTTCTGCGTGTTCTTCTCCTTGGTCTGCATACCACAGTACATCCATCCTCGCTCACCTTCACTCCTTCTCCCAATGTGTCCAACGTGTGCTATCTTATGTGATGATCTACCAGCCGTTATTATCTGTATGCAGGGTATTTGTCTCTTTTTGTAAACGCGTCCCCAAAACATCATTAAAGACGGCATGTGGATCTCTTGCCCGAAGCTAGCTCGTCGTACATGAGGTTTTTGGGAGGCGATGCTTCTCAACATTACATACTTGTATACACGTCGCCTCGTTGACAAGAAATTCCTCGGTAGTGTTGCTGTTTGTTTTATCTATAGCAACTGCCTGATCAGCACTCCTGCACGGATTTCCCGCGAGTCAAAGGAATAAAATCCATGTAATTACTGCAGGAGCGCCTCACAATAGAACACATTAATATATGACCTAATTTACATACCCGTCAACCTGTCATGAGGACGCGCTGACCTTCACTGGCGTCATCCATCTCTGCTAACTGTTTTGTCTGCTCGCTCGAGCTCACCTTGATATACTGGCTCTATGCTCTTGTTCCTAGAATTTCAAAATTTAAATTTGTGATAGTTTTATTTTTGTCTCTGATACGCGCCCAGACAGTGAATAGACAGTTTGTCTCATCTTAATGTGTGGTCTAGTGATGCCGAACATCTTCATAATATGACCCCCGGTGATGTCGTTATGGTGCCTCCGTGTGGTAGAGGTTCCTCAACTCATTGTAAGTACATCATCTTCAGCGTCTCGGTCACACCCCCGTATTAAGGAAGATCATTGATAGAATCTTCAACTTTCTCAGACGATCATCACAACTCAAGTTCCCTAACCCGGGAAATTATGGTGATGTCACCCTCTTCTGGAGTACTTTACATGGAAGGGACCACAGTCTCTACCGCTATCTGAATTTATCTTTGTTTAATTTCTGGTTTATATGATCTTCAAATATATATTGCTGTCAACTATCACAAAAAGGTCCTTTTTCTCTAACCTCTTTACCCTCAATATGATTATTTTCTTCCCTCATTTAACATTGGGTGTTTTCTTTTTCCTGTTCTGTCAACAGTCATCATCTCAAATCACACTCAGATACGAGCATAACACCTTGACTGGTCGATTAAAAACATACACACACACACACACGCTATTCCTACTACTTTGCTGTCACTAGGAATAGAGTATGACGATCATCCCATTATGATACAATGATATGAGTTATTAAGGATGTCACCTAGGTTGGTGAGTTTTGGGGTGACTAAAGAGGCCGATACGGGACCGGCAGGGTCGATCACAGATATTGCACATGTGGAGACTACTTCTAGTGCGGGAGGGGCGATGGCAGCGTCTTTCCGGCGTTTTGGCGCTTGTCTGCATCGGCATCCAGTCGGGCTAACTCGATAGTTTTGACACCTCGTGTGGTGCTCCTCCAACGGTTACAGTGTGGAGTAATCGTCTTCCAGGTGAGGGGGTCGATTTGGCACCTTTTCAGCTGCCTGCCAGCATTACATTTATTATTCGTTAGATGACTGAAGTAGCTGCTTTTGCAGTCTACTGTCGTCCATGCGGGTAACATGGCCAGTCCAGCGTAGTTGTTCATTGATAATGGTAGCCTCGATGCTTCTACAGTTGGTGTCAGCAAGAATTGTACTCAATTTAGATTAACATGCAAGAACTTTAACCCTGGAAGTTTCTTTAAGACAGACTGCGTCAGTCCAAGTGAAAATGTCGGGTAAGTGAACAGTGGCCCTGGTTGTTCCCTTATTCTGAAAGTGGAGATTACCTGTTAAAACTGCAGGTACTACTATCCAATTTTTGCTGCTAAAAAATGCCTGGTAAATGAGTCTGTAGGGTCTGGGACACGGTGAGACTTGGGATCCAGCTTCCTCGTAGTAGGAACGTTGGATAAGACATTCACCCTGGCGGTGAGCAATGGTACAGAATTGTGCTTGGCACGATAGGTAGCGCCACCAACAGTGATAGCATGTTGACTTGGCTGGACATTTACCATGTTGTGTTTAAAGTTAGAAGACCATTAATCCGTCAGCTGGTAAGTTAAAGTCCTTGACTATGTAACACACTGCATAAAATGGTTTTCCACGTCTAGAAAAATGTAGAGGTAGTGTTACCACTCCCGTAATGTCCAGCTGGGCACCGGAAACTCCTGAGAGATTAGTGTCTTTAAGTCGAATTTGAAATCCTCGGTGAGGTGAACATCGCTGTAGTTCTTGATAGGACGCTAATGGGAGTACACTTGCGCACTTACTCTTATCTATAACTAGGGAAAATGCATTGGTACCAACTCTCACTGGAACAGACAACACTTCTGCTTCGTTCAATGGCAGGAGTAATGAAGCAGCACTGGAACTGTTGCTTTGCATTGTTATCCTACGTCTTGTTGAACAAGACAGTGGTTTTCCCCCCGACTGTTTATAATAGCGACGACATAGCCGTCGTGGCTGTCTATCATACCTCGAATCCTTACATGTTGTAGAGTTACAAAGTCTTGGGAGTTATATGAAGCTGAGTCATATAATATACACCACATGTCACCCGTCGATCGTTTCTGCTCAGAGTGTGAAGTACAAGCTTTGTAATGACAACTGAAGATAATTGTTGTGCAAGTTTTGTGGAATTTTTGTGAGCAATATAATGTGGAAATACTAAGGAATTGTTTACTGGTAGTGTGTTGACTGTACATATTCGAAGTGAGAAGCCTAGTTGTAAAGAACGGAAGTAGCAACAAGCAAGGTTGCAAGAACAGCTACAGTCACAATGAGAAGAACAGAAACAATTAATGCAAAACCAACGAGAAGGGCAGAAACATGAAAATGTGCAGCTGCAAGTGAAAATTAAGGAACAACTACAGCAGCTGCTGGAAGAGATCAACAAGAATATTCATGAACGGGATGAGGCTCTACAAGCGTCGTGGTATTGAGGGGGAAATTTTAAATTGGATGAAATCATGGCTCACCCATAGAACACAGAGGGTCAGCGTAGATGGTGTTAAATCTGGGAGGGTTGTGTAACCAGTGGGGTTCCCAGGGATCAGTACTGGGCCCATTCTTGTTCATAATCTACATAAACGATCTACATACTGAGATCAGCAGTGACATAAGTAAGTTTGCGGATGACACCAAAATAGGGCGGCAGATTAATTCAGGGCAGGATGCAAATGCACTACAGGAGGATTTAGATAAACTGCAGGAGTGGTCAGAAAAATGGCAAATGATATTCAATACCAGCAAGTGCAGCGTACTTAATATTGGAAGAACAAATACTGTCAATGTATGCAGCTTTAACAAAATCAACCTAGAGAAGTCGACTTGTGAAAGAGACTGAGGGGTACTTGTAAGCCCGGACCTACAGCCAAGAAAACAGAGCGTTAATGTTCGAAATAAGGCAAACAGAGTACTGTATTTGGTTTTATATCTAGAAGTGTAAGTAATAAGAGTGCAGAGGTCTTATTGCAACTATATCTTGCGCTAGTCAGGCCGCACCTCGATTATGCGGTTCAGTTCTGGTGCCCTTTTTATAGAATGGACACGTGATAGTGGGCCCTTCGTGCCCGGTGGCGAGTCCGGTGGTACAGTTTACAGAGGCCTGAAAGTACGAACCCTCGTGCTTGGCTAGCGCTCAACCGCCGTCCGGCTGACAGCATACAGCCACATCGTTTTCCAGATGGTCGTGGTTGTTATAATCATGGTCGTGGTTGTTATAATCATGGTCGTGGTTGTTATAATCATGGTCGTGGTTGTTATAATCATGGTCGTGGTTGTTATAATCATGGTCGTGGTTGTTATAATCATGGTCGTGGTTGTTATAATCATGGTCGTGGTCGTGAGACTTACAGTATCTAATATACTATAAGAAGGAATAGAATAAAGGTTAGAATAATTAATTAAAGAAATATTCGCCATAAGGAGAGGTTAAAATCATACAAAATTATTAAGAATCACCGATGATCATTCTGAGATAAACTATATTATGAAGAGAAGTGACCTTGATTCTCGTTATATTAGTCTCTGCTTAAGTCATCACCTGTGTTAAGTTATCATAGTCATCATCTACGAGAGTCAGTTTTAGGCCCATCTCACATGACTGACCGACAATCGATGTTTTTTTCCGCGCGAGGGCGTTAGTTTTCAATGCGTCTTATTATTTACGCTGGTGGGTGTAAGACCTCCTACCCTCACTGACGCAGCTATGGTAAATTTGGTGTTATTCTTGTTTATAAATGCCTTCCAATCTGTCTATCCGTCCTGTTTATTGCCATCCCAACTGTCTGTTCGTCTGCATGGTGTTTCAATGTAAGCCCGTCTGTACTCTTTGTGTCGTCAAATCTGTCTGTCTTATCCGTTGTTGGGGTATGTCTGCCTGTTTATGTAATGTGAACCAGTCAGTCAGCTGTCTGTCTGTCATGTTAGTTGCCATATTGTTTATTTGTGCATGTATGAATCTGTCTATTTTTGTCAACCTCCTGTCTGTTTCACTGTCTATATTCACCGTGTGTCTATTGTAGTCATCTTCTCCATGCATTCCTGTTATTATCTCTTCCATGTACAGTCAGCCACAGGAATAAGTATACACTGTAGCTGTAAGGTCTTCTGGTAACGTTGAAACTGCACAATCCAACACAACACTAACACACAAACAAGCACACACAACACTAACACACAAACAGGCACACACAACACTAACACACAAACAAGCAAACATACGACACTTACACACACTGACACACATAAACACACACACCCACCCTGATCACGCCAAGGCTTCATATGGTGTGGGTAACAAGGCCCCCAACCTGGCCATTAGTGCCACTTACAGTTATAAGTTGTGTTTCTCTATAAACAGCAGAACTGGCACGAGTGGTGTGTTGTTGTAGACCAGTCTTAAATACCAGTCATTATCTCCAGTTACAATCAACAATATGTGTGTTAGTAAACATTATTTTGTTCTCCGCTGCATTATTACGCCGCTTACTTTTTGTACCCTCTGTTTATTTATTGTTAAGTAATAAATGTAAATTTGATTTTAAATGCACCTTTAAGTCTTAACTGCACAGCAAGGTTGAACTAGAAATGCTGGTCATTGAATATACAGCCTTGGGAATATTTTTACAAGTCTTAGTTGACCTCGATGACGCCACAAAACCCCAACGCTAGAAAAGTTCTCCAATATGGAACAACACTCAGGTAAACACACGACCAAATAGCTACTAAAAAGAATATATGAAACTATTGTAACACTTCACTGTGATTTACTAACATCTTATAACATGTTGTAATTCTGACGTTGCTCTGTTATTTAATTATTATCTTCAGGTATTCCTCAAGAATGCTGAAGCACTTTAAGGTTCAATATTGTTGTCGTTGTTCACTTTATAACACACGGTAGAAAATTTCACCACTGGGACTCCCTTGCAGGTTTGGTTATATGAAGGAGTCCTTGAGTACATGTGTTGAGGCCGCTCGCTGAACGAGTATAAATATTCCCTGGGATGGTTTACAAGTTCAAATCCCCTATTTATGTATTGTCTTTATTGTAACGAGACAGCATTGGATGATTTTAGGCGTTCATTAACAAAACAATAATACCTTAAAATGGCAGCGATGATTTTAGTCCAATGATCTTGAAATTATTTCTGTATTTCGTCTTGTATGCAAGACGTAAAATGTCTTCTTTTCACACATGGGATCATGTATATTACTGTTGTTTCACATACTGTACCTCACAAGGATTATGCTTCACTCTTGTCCTGGTCCCAGATTCGTAGCCATACACCGTCTCTTCCCCCACCCCCTCACTGGCTGCTGCTTCACTTGTGAACACAAAAAGCAAAACAAGTTTCTAGCCCGTGAACCAGGGATAATCGTCTTCATTTTTTTTTCTTTATGGTTCAAATTCCCAGGTAGCGTCTTGGTTGGTTTTTGTGGTGGTGGCGGTGCGGGTGTAGAGACCTTGAGGTAGACAACACCAGCAATACTTGGTCCTGTGCACTATTACTATATCGCTCATGTTACGCCGTCACGGAACACAGGCGACAAGATTAGCCATAATGTCATTAAGTTGATATATATGACAGACTTTTGGTTACAGCTGTATGTGACGTCATTATGAATATTGAAAGGATTACTTGCATTTTACGCCTAACACACAGTTAACCGAAAATATGGAAGAGGTAAATATTTGCGTGGATGCAAATCCATCCGTGACCTATTAACATGGCAGGATAAATATCAAAATAGTGACGGTGTTATCGTAAAATAATATAGTCGTTGTGCTTGATAATTTGGCGAACTTAAATTTGTCCCCTCTTGTTGATGGTGTGCTAAAGTGAACAAGCATATCTTGTGAGGAATATAAGACCACATTATGTATCGTCTGAGCACTGATGGCTACAATCCTCCATTCTAAACGTTTTCGCAATGTCTTCACCTATCTCCCAGAATTTATAGCTCTCTTGGGACCTGACCATCGAATTTAATTCATTAATCTAATTCTCCGATCTTCCGTGACCCTTCTAAGCTCAATGTCGTTAATTATTTTGCCATTGCCCGACCATCTCCAATAATATGGTCAAATTAGTAGAATTTTCCTATTCTATAAATGCTAAATATTTTCTTCTCTTTATATTAACCAGCTTGGGGCTCAAGTTGTCCACGCTTTTTACCCTTACTGCAGTACTGACCATACAACATGACCTGATGCACGGTGTATCTAGTGTACGGCGTACCTGATGCACGGTGTATCTAGTGTACGGCGTACCTTATGCACGGTGTATCTAGTGTACGCCGTACCTGATGCACGGTGTATCTAGTGTACGCCGTACCTGATGCACGGTGTATCTAGTGTAGGGCGTACCTGATGCACGGTGTATCTAGTGACGCGTACTGATGACGGTACGGTACCTGATGCACGGTGTATCTAGTGTACGGCGTACCTGATGCACGGTGTATCTAGTGTACGGCGTACCTGATGCACGGTGTATCTAGTGTACGGCGTACCTGATGCACGGTGTATCTAGTGTACGCGTACCTGATGCACGGTGTATCTAGTGCGACCTGTGCACGGTGTATCTAGTGTACGGCGTACCTGATGCACGGTGTATCTAGTGTACGGCGTACCTGATGCACGGTGTATCTAGTGTACGGCGTACCTGATGCACGGTGTATCTAGTGTACGGCGTACCTGATGCACGGTGTATCTAGTGTACGGCGTACCTGATGCACGGTGTATCTAGTGTACGGCGTACCTGATGCACGGTGTATCTAGTGTACGGCGTACCTGATGCACGGTGTATCTAGTGTACGGCGTACCTGATGCACGGTGTATCTAGTGTACGGCGTACCTGATGCACGGTGTATCTAGTGTACGGCGTACCTGATGCACGGTGTATCTAGTGTACGGCGTACCTGATGCACGGTGTATCTAGTGTACGGCGTACCTGATGCACGGTGTATCTAGTGTACGGCGTACCTGATGCACGGTGTATCTAGTGTACGGCGTACCTGATGCACGGTGTATCTAGTGTACGGCGTACCTGATGCACGGTGTATCTAGTGTACGGCGTACCTGATGCACGGTGTATCTAGTGTACGGCGTACCTGATGCACGGTGTATCTAGTGTACGGCGTACCTGATGCACGGTGTATCTAGTGTACGGCGTACCTGATGCACGGTGTATCTAGTGTACGGCGTACCTGATGCACGGTGTATCTAGTGTACGGCGTACCTGATGCACGGTGTATCTAGTGTACGGCGTACCTGATGCACGGTGTATCTAGTGTACGGCGTACCTGATGCACGGTGTATCTAGTGTACGGCGTACCTGATGCACGGTGTATCTAGTGTACGGCGTACCTGATGCACGGTGTATCTAGTGTACGGCGTACCTGATGCACGGTGTATCTAGTGTACGGCGTACCTGATGCACGGTGTATCTAGTGTACGGCGTACCTGATGCACGGTGTATCTAGTGTACGGCGTACCTGATGCACGGTGTATCTAGTGTACGGCGTACCTGATGCACGGTGTATCTAGTGTACGGCGTACCTGATGCACGGTGTATCTAGTGTACGGCGTACCTGATGCACGGTGTATCTAGTGTACGGCGTACCTGATGCACGGTGTATCTAGTGTACGGCGTACCTGATGCACGGTGTATCTAGTGTACGGCGTACCTGATGCACGGTGTATCTAGTGTACGGCGTACCTGATGCACGGTGTATCTAGTGTACGGCGTACCTGATGCACGGTGTATCTAGTGTACGGCGTACCTGATGCACGGTGTATCTAGTGTACGGCGTACCTGATGCACGGTGTATCTAGTGTACGGCGTACCTGATGCACGGTGTATCTAGTGTACGGCGTACCTGATGCACGGTGTATCTAGTGTACGGCGTACCTGATGCACGGTGTATCTAGTGTACGGCGTACCTGATGCACGGTGTATCTAGTGTACGGCGTACCTGATGCACGGTGTATCTAGTGTACGGCGTACCTGATGCACGGTGTATCTAGTGTACGGCGTACCTGATGCACGGTGTATCTAGTGTACGGCGTACCTGATGCACGGTGTATCTAGTGTACGGCGTACCTGATGCACGGTGTATCTAGTGTACGGCGTACCTGATGCACGGTGTATCTAGTGTACGGCGTACCTGATGCACGGTGTATCTAGTGTACGGCGTACCTGATGCACGGTGTATCTAGTGTACGGCGTACCTGATGCACGGTGTATCTAGTGTACGGCGTACCTGATGCACGGTGTATCTAGTGTACGGCGTACCTGATGCACGGTGTATCTAGTGTACGGCGTACCTGATGCACGGTGTATCTAGTGTACGGCGTACCTGATGCACGGTGTATCTAGTGTACGGCGTACCTGATGCACGGTGTATCTAGTGTACGGCGTACCTGATGCACGGTGTATCTAGTGTACGGCGTACCTGATGCACGGTGTATCTAGTGTACGGCGTACCTGATGCACGGTGTATCTAGTGTACGGCGTACCTGATGCACGGTGTATCTAGTGTACGGCGTACCTGATGCACGGTGTATCTAGTGTACGGCGTACCTGATGCACGGTGTATCTAGTGTACGGCGTACCTGATGCACGGTGTATCTAGTGTACGGCGTACCTGATGCACGGTGTATCTAGTGTACGGCGTACCTGATGCACGGTGTATCTAGTGTACGGCGTACCTGATGCACGGTGTATCTAGTGTACGGCGTACCTGATGCACGGTGTATCTAGTGTACGGCGTACCTGATGCACGGTGTATCTAGTGTACGGCGTACCTGATGCACGGTGTATCTAGTGTACGGCGTACCTGATGCACGGTGTATCTAGTGTACGGCGTACCTGATGCACGGTGTATCTAGTGTACGGCGTACCTGATGCACGGTGTATCTAGTGTACGGCGTACCTGATGCACGGTGTATCTAGTGTACGGCGTACCTGATGCACGGTGTATCTAGTGTACGGCGTACCTGATGCACGGTGTATCTAGTGTACGGCGTACCTGATGCACGGTGTATCTAGTGTACGGCGTACCTGATGCACGGTGTATCTAGTGTACGGCGTACCTGATGCACGGTGTATCTAGTGTACGGCGTACCTGATGCACGGTGTATCTAGTGTACGGCGTACCTGATGCACGGTGTATCTAGTGTACGGCGTACCTGATGCACGGTGTATCTAGTGTACGGCGTACCTGATGCACGGTGTATCTAGTGTACGGCGTACCTGATGCACGGTGTATCTAGTGTACGGCGTACCTGATGCACGGTGTATCTAGTGTACGGCGTACCTGATGCACGGTGTATCTAGTGTACGGCGTACCTGATGCACGGTGTATCTAGTGTACGGCGTACCTGATGCACGGTGTATCTAGTGTACGCCGTACCTGATGCACGGTGTATCTAGTGTACGACGTACCTGATGCACGGTGTATCTAGTGTACGACGTACCTGATGCACGGTGTATCTAGTGTACGGCGTACCTGATGCACGGTGTATCTAGTGTACGCCGTACCTGATGCACGGTGTATCTAGTGTACGGCGTACCTGATGCACGGTGTATCTAGTGTACGGCGTACCTGATGCACGGTGTATCTAGTGTACGGCGTACCTGATGCACGGTGTATCTAGTGTACGGCGTACCTGATGCACGGTGTATCTAGTGTACGGCGTACCTGATGCACGGTGTATCTAGTGTACGGCGTACCTGATGCACGGTGTATCTAGTGTACGGCGTACCTGATGCACGGTGTATCTAGTGTACGGCGTACCTGATGCACGGTGTATCTAGTGTACGGCGTACCTGATGCACGGTGTATCTAGTGTACGACGTACCTGATGCACGGTGTATCTAGTGTACGGCGTACCTGATGCACGGTGTATCTAGTGTACGGCGTACCTGATGCACGGTGTATCTAGTGTACGGCGTACCTGATGCACGGTGTATCTAGTGTACGCGTACCTGATGCACGGTGTATCTAGTGTACGGCGTACCTGATGCACGGTGTATCTAGTGTACGGCGTACCTGATGCACGGTGTATCTAGTGTACGGCGTACCTGATGCACGGTGTATCTAGTGTACGGCGTACCTGATGCACGGTGTATCTAGTGTACGGCGTACCTGATGCACGGTGTATCTAGTGTACGGCGTACCTGATGCACGGTGTATCTAGTGTACGGCGTACCTGATGCACGGTGTATCTAGTGTACGGCGTACCTGATGCACGGTGTATCTAGTGTACGGCGTACCTGATGCACGGTGTATCTAGTGTACGGCGTACCTGATGCACGGTGTATCTAGTGTACGGCGTACCTGATGCACGGTGTATCTAGTGTACGGCGTACCTGATGCACGGTGTATCTAGTGTACGGCGTACCTGATGCACGGTGTATCTAGTGTACGGCGTACCTGATGCACGGTGTATCTAGTGTACGGCGTACCTGATGCACGGTGTATCTAGTGTACGGCGTACCTGATGCACGGTGTATCTAGTGTACGGCGTACCTGATGCACGGTGTATCTAGTGTACGACGTACCTGATGCACGGTGTATCTAGTGTACGGCGTACCTGATGCACGGTGTATCTAGTGTACGGCGTACCTGATGCACGGTGTATCTAGTGTACGGCGTACCTGATGCACGGTGTATCTAGTGTACGGCGTACCTGATGCACGGTGTATCTAGTGTACGGCGTACCTGATGCACGGTGTATCTAGTGTACGGCGTACCTGATGCACGGTGTATCTAGTGTACGGCGTACCTGATGCACGGTGTATCTAGTGTACGGCGTACCTGATGCACGGTGTATCTAGTGTACGGCGTACCTGATGCACGGTGTATCTAGTGTACGGCGTACCTGATGCACGGTGTATCTAGTGTACGGCGTACCTGATGCACGGTGTATCTAGTGTACGCTTTACCTGATGCACGGTGTATCTAGTGTAGGGCGTACCTGTTGCACGGTGTATCTAGTGTACGGCGTACTGATGCACGGTGTATCTAGTGTACGGCGTACCTGATGCACGGTGTATCTAGTGTACGGCGTACCTGATGCACGGTGTATCTAGTGTACGGCGTACCTGATGCACGGTGTATCTAGTGTACGGCGTACCTGATGCACGGTGTATCTAGTGTACGGCGTACCTGATGCACGGTGTATCTAGTGTACGGCGTACCTGATGCACGGTGTATCTAGTGTACGGCGTACCTGATGCACGGTGTATCTAGTGTACGGCGTACCTGATGCACGGTGTATCTAGTGTACGGCGTACCTGATGCACGGTGTATCTAGTGTACGGCGTACCTGATGCACGGTGTATCTAGTGTACGGCGTACCTGATGCACGGTGTATCTAGTGTACGGCGTACCTGATGCACGGTGTATCTAGTGTACGGCGTACCTGATGCACGGTGTATCTAGTGTACGGCGTACCTGATGCACGGTGTATCTAGTGTACGCCGTACCTGATGCACGGTGTATCTAGTGTACGGCGTACCTGATGCACGGTGTATCTAGTGTACGGCGTACCTGATGCACGGTGTATCTAGTGTACGGCGTACCTGATGCACGGTGTATCTAGTGTACGGCGTACCTGATGCACGGTGTATCTAGTGTACGGCGTACCTGATGCACGGTGTATCTAGTGTACGGCGTACCTGATGCACGGTGTATCTAGTGTACGGCGTACCTGATGCACGGTGTATCTAGTGTACGGCGTACCTGATGCACGGTGTATCTAGTGTACGGCGTACCTGATGCACGGTGTATCTAGTGTACGGCGTACCTGATGCACGGTGTATCTAGTGTACGGCGTACCTGATGCACGGTGTATCTAGTGTACGGCGTACCTGATGCACGGTGTATCTAGTGTACGGCGTACCTGATGCACGGTGTATCTAGTGTACGGCGTACCTGATGCACGGTGTATCTAGTGTACGGCGTACCTGATGCACGGTGTATCTAGTGTACGCCGTACCTGATGCACGGTGTATCTAGTGTACGACGTACCTGATGCACGGTGTATCTAGTGTACGGCGTACCTGATGCACGGTGTATCTAGTGTACGGCGTACCTGATGCACGGTGTATCTAGTGTACGGCGTACCTGATGCACGGTGTATCTAGTGTACGCCGTACCTGATGCACGGTGTATCTAGTGTACGGCGTACCTGATGCACGGTGTATCTAGTGTACGGCGTACCTGATGCACGGTGTATCTAGTGTACGACGTACCTGATGCACGGTGTATCTAGTGTACGGCGTACCTGATGCACGGTGTATCTAGTGTACGGCGTACCTGATGCACGGTGTATCTAGTGTACGGCGTACCTGATGCACGGTGTATCTAGTGTACGGCGTACCTGATGCACGGTGTATCTAGTGTACGGCGTACCTGATGCACGGTGTATCTAGTGTACGGCGTACCTGATGCACGGTGTATCTAGTGTACGGCGTACCTGATGCACGGTGTATCTAGTGTACGGCGTACCTGATGCACGGTGTATCTAGTGTACGGCGTACCTGATGCACGGTGTATCTAGTGTACGGCGTACCTGATGCACGGTGTATCTAGTGTACGGCGTACCTGATGCACGGTGTATCTAGTGTACGGCGTACCTGATGCACGGTGTATCTAGTGTACGGCGTACCTGATGCACGGTGTATCTAGTGTACGGCGTACCTGATGCACGGTGTATCTAGTGTACGGCGTACCTGATGCACGGTGTATCTAGTGTACGGCGTACCTGATGCACGGTGTATCTAGTGTACGGCGTACCTGATGCACGGTGTATCTAGTGTACGGCGTACCTGATGCACGGTGTATCTAGTGTACGGCGTACCTGATGCACGGTGTATCTAGTGTACGGCGTACCTGATGCACGGTGTATCTAGTGTACGGCGTACCTGATGCACGGTGTATCTAGTGTACGGCGTACCTGATGCACGGTGTATCTAGTGTACGGCGTACCTGATGCACGGTGTATCTAGTGTACGGCGTACCTGATGCACGGTGTATCTAGTGTACGGCGTACCTGATGCACGGTGTATCTAGTGTACGGCGTACCTGATGCACGGTGTATCTAGTGTACGGCGTACCTGATGCACGGTGTATCTATATGTTAATGTAATGCACCACCAGTAATGTTGTAAGAAGCCAGAGTACAGTTGTGATGGTCACAATGACGGCTGGTCTGTTTTAAACTTGTTCATTCTTATTGTACTTCACGCCTGCAAAACATGTAGATAACTGGTTAGTTATCACTAGGAAGAAACGCGTTTTACACCAAGGCTCCTTGTCCGTAAGTCCCACCCATTTGAACACAGTTGTCAACGTATGTATTCCACTTTTACTGGCAAGCTCAATCTCGAAATAGTTTATGTAAATCAACTTTAGAAATTCGCCAGACCCGTGTCAATTGAGGGTCATCTTTGAATGTGAAGCAGTTGATTTGAATGTGATTTTTGTCATTGCGTGAGTAGCCACCTCTGGCAACTCACGGGTATATAAATCTGAGCATGAAGGAGGATCGGCCACCCTTGACACTTCTCCAAATTGTTCTCAGGTATGTAAGCCAGTGTTCCCCGCCGATATAGTCATTCAGTTTAACTTAGTCAATTTTGTGGGAATCAGTGTTCATGTTGTAACAGTGAAATTGTCATTTACCCAGTGTAAGAATCCCTATAACGTAAATACCGTCTGTCGTTGCTAGACGAAAGATTGTTTGTGTTTGAGTCATCATCATTCTCCTTGACTCGTCTCCAAATTGTTCTCGGATCCAGTGTGTGGGTTATTTCAACACCCCACCGACTGGCCGGAGTCGGTGGATACCCAGCAGTTAGCTATATTGGACGATGTCGCCGATTCGGCAGGATTGACTTGCCCCAGTCTGCATTGTGGGACACGGACCCCAGACGCTCGCCACGTGTCAGACTACCACCGACCATAACAGTGGTCTTCAGTTGTTGAGACACCAGTGTCCTATCCTGGGACACTCCACACAGTTATATGGTCCACAGTGTTTGTTGTATATGATTGGGGATAATTATCTGGAATTTAATTATTCCATGTTGGGTAGTGAACCCATGTAAATTGTTAGTATCAGTAATAGCATGTTGTGTTGTGAGTGCATCCTCCAAATGTAGTAACAACAGTCGAGTGAAGGTATCAGATGTAAGTTTGTCATGTAATGTAATGCCATGTAACACCAGTACAGGTAGTCGTCGACTTACGACCTAGATTGGTTACGGCCGCCCGGTCGTAAGTTGATCTGGTCGTAAGTCGGCATATGTTATAATTACCTTACGTATATTATAATGTGTAATGATAATATAATCATCTTTAAGTCATATTTTATCAACATTTTCTTTGTTCATTATTGTTACGGTCGTCAGGTTAAAGTAAATCACTGCATACTACAGTACAATTGGTTTATTATTTACACAACATACAAAAAAAAAAAATACAGGTGCAAAACATATAAAACATTTTAGTTGCAAAACATACAAACACATACAAACATACAAAAAACATCTTATTGGCCGCTGGTGCTTGGCTGTGGATCGTCGATGTCGTCAGCTGGGGCAGCGTTTGGGGTAGCCGGAGGAGTTGTTTTTTTCATGAACATGGTGAGCTTTGTCTGAATTGTTCGTTTCTTCTTCTCCTCGTAAATTTCTTGATACGGACGAAACGAATTGCGTGCCATCCGCTCAATCCTTGCAAATCGTTCGATGTTTGGGTCCATTCCTTCAAAATGGGCAAGAAGTTTATTCAGTAGAGATAAACCTTCTGATAATCCCTTAGTGGTGAACGTCCTCTTGGTAGACATCTTGGGGGGGGGGGGGGGGGGGTGGTGGTTCAAGAAAAATTTCCAAGACAAAAGAAAGGCACAAGGCAAACAGACACGGAGGGAAGTGTGCTGTACCAGCGAGCGTGTTTGTAATTGAGCGCGGGGATGCGCGCGGCTCCAGCTCCCGGCAGCGCCAGGAGGCTGGGGCCGAAACTGTCGTACCGCCGGTCGTAAAGTCGAACAGACGTAAGTCGCATAGGTCGTACGTCGACGACTACCTGTAATGTTGTAAAAAGCCAGAGTACAGTATCCAATTTGAACTGCAGATGAGTAAAAAGCCGAGGAGTTGAACCTCATAGTTGTATGTTAATGACATCTTTTTCCCTACTTTAATTTCATTAATAAACCATTTCTTAGAGTATATTAGGGGTATTCATTTTCACCTCGGTATCCACCTTTATTTCGCCCAAGAACTTGATACCAGAAGTGCAGTACCCATGTGCCTAACCCTTGCCATGCTACCAAAGGTCTGGGGTGTTGAAGAGACTAAAAAAGAGAGAGAAGTGTGAAATAAGAATAAAAGGGAGGAAGAAAATTCCCGCCCTTAAGGGTGGCAGAGAGTCCCCGCCCTTACACAGCATCCAATTGGAATTGTAGATGAGTAAAGCCAAGGGGTTGAGCCTTGTAGTTGTATGTTAATGACATCTTTACCTAATTTAATTTCATATTAATAAACCATTTCTTAGAATATATTAGGGGTATCATTTTCCCTCAGTATCTACTTTTATTTTGTCCAATGCCTTGATACCAGAATTACAGTACCCAGGTGCCCTAACCCTCGCCATGCTACCAAAGGTCTGAGGTGATGAAGTAACTAACAAATGAAGGAACTAAGACAGAGAAAGAAGTATGAAATAAGAATATAAGGGAGAGAAGAAAATCCCCGCCCTTAATGGTGGCAGCGTGTTTCCTGCCCTTATAATGGTGGCAGCGTGTTCCCCGCCCTTATAATGGTGGCAGCAGTGGGATGTAATTTACATGGTATCAGGTTGGGAGAAATAAATGTGATACTGTGGGTATTTTTTTTTTTAAGGGTGATTTGTAATAACCATTTCTCTGTACAGGTACCTAATAACCATTTCATGGTAACTAATGAATATTTCGGATTGCTAATAATTTTGCTCCGTATTTTTCCAGTGTACAGTATAGTATGTAATTCTGTGCTAATTAAGTAGGAACTTAATTATTTCATTGGGTACTAATTTGTTAAGTGGAAACAGAGTTAAGGAAATGTGCAAAAAAAATTTGTGGTATTGCAGAGAAGTTGAAATAACAGCTCAAGGTAAATACTTTACTTGAAAGTAGGTTAGAACAATAGCCTCAAGGACATTAGAAATCTTTTTAAAGTAAAGTGTACAGTACTTGTAATGCTGTTGTGTGGAAACATGAAATGCTCAGAGTATTAATAAGTGTCTAAAATAAAAAAGGTCAGCTACCTAACTTATATTTTTTGTATTCTTTTTTGTGAAATCTCAGGAAAGTGTTTGTTGTATACCAGGGTAATATTTTTGGGTGCCTTCCTACACTGATACCATAGCAACTGTTGTGACCACTGAGTTAATACTTTGATATTTACAGACAATGAGCGAGCAGTGAACATCTGCCGTGATAAGAGTGTTGTGGGCAGTGTTCATTTCTGAGTGTCACCGGAAGGCATGATTGTACTAACGTTTGTAACTTAGTGTTATTTGTAATTGTGACATATATTGGATGTATTTGTTGTGGTTTCAATTGGAAGTGTTTTATTTCTCAGTTGACGTCAGTTTTGACAAGTGAATTTATTGGTATAACATGAGTTTAGTGTTATATTTCCTTGTATATTGTATTTCCGTGTTGTTTCTATTAGCTTATAATTTTAGTGCAAAGGGCATTAGTTTCTAGTAGTGTAGACTTACAGGCATTGTCAGTAATTGTGTTTTATGATTATTTGAGATCTAATACATGTATAATTTCAACAATTGCATTGATGGGTTGAGGATTCTGTGGTGATATGGGCATCTCTAAAAGAACGCTATATTTGAAAATGGATTGTTGAAAATACATGTAAGGAGCCCCAATTGTGAGTACAACAGAGTACATTGCTGGTAAATGGCAAAAAGAGTTCATAACACCTCTATGGTTTTGTTTATCTTTGGGGACCCAGTTTTTAATTTCATTCATTTATTCCCAGTTTCTGCCTGTCCCTGGCCCTCCTACCCTAAAATTTGTCAATATTTCTGCTATTATTCCTGCATCCCTACCCGGTAATTATATGACTAAAGTATCTCATTTTTCTTCTGTACATTTTAAGTATTTCTCTTGGAGTTTTTGCTAATTACTTCCATACATCTACCCTCACAACTACTAATGTTTCTAACCAAATACACAAAATTTTCTTCATGTTTAAGTTCCTGTTGCCTACCATAATTTGTATTTAAGCATTTATTTCCAATTTGGAAATGTTACTTTGACAGCTTCTTGTAACTGTAGTAGTCTGTATTAAATGCGGTAGCTTGTACTAAGTACGGTTGCTGTGTATTTTTACCCCAGTGATTGATTTCAATAAATCAAAGTTTGCGTGATACAATTATTGGAGAGAGAGAGAGAAGGGGAAAATTATTACTATCTCCTAAAGAAATTGTATGAGTTCTGGGGCCTGAAGAAATAAAACAACTATTAATTTTCTTGTAATTATTCAAGTACATTATAATATCTCATACATACTGCAGGTAACTCTAATTTTTTTTAACAGAATAAATCCTGTCTGTTAAAAAATGCCCTTAATAAGTAAATTCACGTAGTGTTGTCCGCTTTCCATCCGGTTCACTAATCATTATAAGTTACACAAAATACAATTTACTTGACAATTCCCATTGAGTTGTGTTTAGGTCTAGACCATCAAGTTGTGTTTAGGTCTAGACCATCAGGTTGTGTTTAGTCTCGACCATCAGGTTGTGTTTAGTCTCGACCATCAGGTTGTGTTTAGTCTCGACCATCAGGTTGTGTTATGTCTCGACCATCAGGTTGTGTTATGTCTCGACCATCAGGTTGTGTTATGTCTCGACCATCAGGTTGTGTTTGTCTCAACCATCAGGTTGTTTGTCTCGACCATCAGGTTGTGTTATGTCTCGACCATCAGGCTGTGTTTGTCTCGACCATCAGGTAACTCTGGGAGAACAAGTACTGTACAGTCACTGACAAAAGTAATCATCCACGTCACCACCTAACCCCTGCGCCTTGCCAGGTCCTTTCTGCACTCTAAATCACGTAGGGTGGAGACAGAAATAGTCGATTTGGGGGATGGGCCATTTGTTGGGGGGAGGAGGAAGGTATGCGATTAAGTTGCTCATCAGAGAGGGAGGTGATTGAAAAAGACAAGGAAATTCATGAAAGAAAAAAATGAAGGTTGGATGTAATTTTTTCCACTATATTATCTTAGGTTTACTGTATATGCTTGAAAGAGTAATGGAGGAGGACCCTTATATTATGATTATTATTATGTGTCATCCATTTCCTTTCTTAATATTTACAGGATGGTCAGGTTTTAAACAAAGGTAATTACATGTTTATAATAATGTTGATAGGAGGAGAAATATTGAATACGAGGGTGAAAATCACATTATTTCGTTTAATATTTACCAACACAGGTCATACAGAATCAAAATAAACCATCATCCAATGTGTTGCTCACTTGTCAATCATGGTCTCCCTGTTCGAAAATTAATAATTTATATGAATTAAGAGTTCAATATGTTTGTTTACATTACACAACCAAAATTAGTAATTTGAATATATCAAATGCCGGCCATATTCCCAAGTACCTAGACTCCTCCCAGTGGGGTAACCAACATCTCAGTGACCCCCGACCTCGCTTGCAATTTGTTACAGGTTAACCGATAATTTGCCCGAGACTCGCCAATCAACTTTCTTCAATGTCCATCCTGGGCTGCGTGTGGAGGAAAAATCAAGGTTTAACACTTACGTAAGGTTACGTTACGTTAGGAAAAATCAAGGTTAGGTTTAACACTTACGTTAGAAGAGATGGGTCGGCGTATGGGAATGGCGGATGGTTCCGAGGCAGAGGGCAGACTAGTGGCCCTCGGGTGAGTCACCATCACGGTCATCCACATTTGTCAGGGCCTCCTTGACAAATCCCTCAGTCACCATCACTGTCTCTGTCACTATCACTGGCTTGGGCTGGCTGTGGTGGGTTGCGGGTGAAGAACTCGGTAATGCTTTGTTGACGGCTAGTGTTGATGTTGTCGTGATACACCTTGATGTACGGCTCAATAGCCTGCAACAGCTGGGTAGTGAAAACTTCATACCGGTTATCGTTAGGGTCGGTGGAAAGGAGGAGTTTCAGTTTCTCTGCACACTCGATGGCACCCCTAACATTACCATGCATTAACTTGTGTTCTTCTCGAGATGACGCACCACCTGCCTCTTCACTGACGTGATCGTCTTCTAACATCTCGTCGGCAGTCACCTCAGGATCCCTGATCACCTCCAGGATGTCTTCGTTGGTGGTCTCGGAGAAATCTGCAGCTGTAACACTGCGCAGCTTCTCTTGTAAGGTCCACTGCCACTGCAACAGACTGAACCTCACCAGTCACAGGTTGACTCTGCCTCCCACCTGGGACACCTTGCAACACATGCCGCCATGCGTGACGAATCGTTGCTACAGACAGCTGATCCCATGCCTCCACCAAGAAGTCCACAGCTTTCTTGACGTTAAATTTCCTCCAAAAGTGTTTGACGAGAACTTCTTGCTCCGCCAACTGTTGTTCCTCATCGCTCTTGCTATCGGTGTCACCCAGGTTACGCAGCTCATCCTTGGTGTTGGTACAGTCGTTCAGGAGCTTAAACTTCTTTGCAGAGTATGCAGCTTTCACATTACAGATTAATTCTTGGTCCATGGGCTAGATTAATGACGTAGTGTTGGGAGGAAGGAAGACCACTTTTACGTTGGGGTGACAATCCAACAGTATGGGTGAGTGTCCTGGTGCGTTGTCAAGGAGCAGGAGAGGGACAGAGTAGAGAACATCCACGCCTTACGTGCGGTCAGCCAGTGGACATTTAGCTTGGTTATGTCCACGTTCTTGTAGGCATGTGGCTTGTGGGCTGTGTGGATCACCGATAACTTGAGTTTACAGGAACCGGAGGCATTGGTGGTAAACAGGACGGTGATGCGCTCCTGCAACTTCCGGCCCCGACACTTGCTGGCAGACTGGACAACAAAGGTCTTGGAAGGTAGCTTTTTCCAAAACAGACCGGATGCGTCCATGTTGAACACTTGGTCGTCGGTGTACTGTCCTTCCTCCATAATCTCACGTAAGAGCAGAGGAAAATCCCTAGCCGCAACACGGTCAGCACTCGCTTCTTCACCACTAATGTTGGTGATCTTGTTCCTCTTCTTAAACCTTTGCAGCCAGCCAGAGGAAGCAATTCCCATCTTACATGACACTGCTGCGTACAGTTCACGTGCGTACTCCTGAACTGACCGAGTGTCGACCGCCATGTTCGTCTTGCCTGACGAAGCAAGTAACACACAAGTAAATTTTCTGTCTTGAGAAGCACCTTGTTCTGGCAATACTTGATCATTGAAGCACCTGCAGACTTTGTGATGTTCATGTGATCTTTTATCTTGGCTGCATCCTTCTTTATCGTCCGGATCGTAGATTCGTTCACGCCATGCTGGCATGCCAAATCAACTTGTCTTGTTCCTTTCTCCAACTCTTGAATAATCTTGTACTTCACATCGTAGCTTAGGGCACGTCGTATCTTCTTTGGCTTAGGGCGGCTGGGTCCAGGTAATGCAAGGTTTTTCTGTGGTGGTGGTGGTGGTCCGGTGGCAGCCATTCTTACGGAACAATAGATACCTGTATACACGGTGTGGCCGGGAGGGATGTAACTGACGCGACTAGGTCAAGCTCCTTCTACCCGCCAGCGGGAAGGCACGTCATGTTACATTAAACCAATCACAGCTAGCGGCGGAGGGAGGTAAGGATGCGTGGCCCAATCACAGTCCCGTACGTCATATGACGTCAGCGATAACGCAACAGAGGCATCCACTGCACAACCTACTCGCGCCACGTGCCCAACATGGCGGGAGATGGCGGGAGATTTGAATCCAAAAATGGTGGCGCGGCAGGACCGCGTAAAGTGGGCATTCCGGTTCTGGCGGGGTACCGCCTTACTCATCCTCGCACTTACGCGTTACTCCATTCATGGAAATCTTAGAGAGACAAAGTGACATTACATAGCCTTGGTACACTCCCACACTTATTTTCAAACCTCTAGACAAAAAGTGTTTAGGTGTGTTCTAAAATCGGTTGTGTACTCGGTCCATCTTTTGAGTAATTAACATTTCAAAGTGAACTGAGTAGGCACACCTGTGACATGTATCATTTGTGAGTAATACAAATTTAAAAGTAACAAAATAGCATTCTTATAATGTAAATTCCAACATTAACATAAAATGATTACTTTCACTAAAATCAAACCAAGAATATAACACAAACTTCCTTAGTGAAAATATGTGTTCATATGTACAATAATATGTAATCAAATTACTATACTGTTCGATTGTCATACTTATTCTGTGGTAACTGAAGCATGAGTGTTGATGTGATGTTTGAGGTAATCCTTACGTGAGGAGCGATAAGGACAGTGTGGGCAGGAGTATGGCCTCTCTCCCGTGTGAGTCCTGGTGTGTCGCACTAACAGGTAGTGGAAGTATGTGGAGTAGGAGCAGTACTGACACTGATGTGTCTTGAATGTTTTCACTCCCGCCACTGATTTCTCGCCTCTTGACTCCATCGTGTCTAAAACCTGAAAAATAAATAATTTAAGGTTAGTATAAGTTAGTCTCTTGTGTAAGTCATTGTGCACTTTCTATAACGAATGGATTCTACTACGAATATTCCTATAACAAACGGTTTTACCTATAAAATTGAGAGTGCTATAATGAACGAAACTCCTACAACGGACATATTTTTTTTTTTTTACTAATTTATTGTTTTTTTTATTACAAGTATTAATGATATTCTATATTTCAGGGGTTTAGATGCATATTTATGCACTTTTTTACAATTTTTACAATTATATATTATATTTTTCAGTGTTAAGTGGTTGTATTTGGGGGCCTGGAACGGATTAATCCTATAACGAACGAATGCTATAACGAACAAGGTTCTAAAACCAATTAGATTCGTTATAGCATACCCCACTGTAAAGTATAATTTATAATTTGGGATCATCTATTTGAGGAATAAATGGTTTTTTTTTTTTTTACGGGGATTAGCCCACCCGGGCACAGATCACTGACCCACATCGGGGCCTGATGGGCGAAAATGTAATAATAACACAGTAATTCATAGTAAATAAAATTTATAATAAAAAGTACAATAAAATAAAAATGATGATAATAAAAATAATAACACTATAATAACAATAAATACAAATACAAATAAATACACAAAAAAAATCAAATACGTAGTGAGAAACACTGTGTATGTCGTGTTATCAAGTAAGTGAAACAATTGAGACCCTGCAATTGTGTGTAAATGGGGCAGAAAGACAGATCAGCAACCTGGGACTTGGTCACAATATTCGTGATGCCATATAGCAGCAGGGTCTACCATTAGACAACACATTATGCTTCCAATATCTTCCCAGGCGGTAGTACCTCCCTGTTTGATAGCTGCCTACTACCTATTACCTTGTTGTCATTGGTGTCGATGTCAGCATCAGCGTTGAGTGAAGTTGTGAATTGATATAAAAAGTTGACAACCTAATGAGATATAAGGCTATATGCTCAGCTTTATTACATGTTAATTAATTTACATCAAATTTATCTGATGTCTTTTTAAATGTACAGTTGCTCACACTTCCACCTGGTACAGTTGCCAATCCTCTCCCACCATGATGTGTGAACCCAAGGAGAATCGAAGCATGATTCCAAGCACTCTTGAGTGAGAGGGAGAGAGTGTCCGGGGGATGATAGGGGCCATGTATGTGTGAGTGGGTGATCGGGTACAGGAGTTGAGGAGGGTTATGGTTTAATGGTTAAGGGGTAAGAGGGATCAGTCAATCAGGGTACTGTCCTTATATCTGAGGGTTGGCGACAACAGTCCTCCACTCTAAACGTTGATGGGATGTTTTTACCAAACCTCCAAGGCTTTGTATCTCTCTGGGAACACAGTTTTTTATTTCACCCATCCATCCTAGTCTCTACCTTCCCCTGGTCCTCCTACCCTAAGCTCTGCCCATTAATATTTCTGTTATCCCCTCATCCCTAATTATATGACCAAATTATCTCATTATTCTTTTTCTGTACATTTCAAGAATTTCTCTTGATTTTCAGCAGACTTTTTCTCAAATTTAAGTTAATATCCCTTTTCATTAGGTCTTTTAGATTATTAAATGTTGTTTTGCTTGTCGAATCTTATTTTGATTTCTTCCGTACATCTACCATCACAGCCAAGGCATTTTTTGTTGATAAACAAGAAGCTCCTGCAGGACTTAAAGCAGAAGAGGGGGAAGTCAAGGAGGAACGGGGACGGGTGTACATGGGTTATATTCAGGGGGAGGGTAGTGGAAGCAAGTGTGCCTCTCTATCCCCCACCCGGGAGGTGGCACCAGCTCTGCCTACCAGACAGGAGGAGGAGAGCGCCGTGTAAGCAATGATATTTCTAACCACACCCTGCAAAATACAGTGTACTTGGCAAATGCTGCAGCTTCTGAGAATGGGGGGGGGGGGGTTACTGCTAAGAGCAGAGACGTTACCGAGAACAAATTCTGGCTTGAATGTCATGTACACTAATACTGACACGTTTCTTGATAAGAGAGAGGAGTTTAAAACACTACTGAAAGTACACCAACCAGATATTGTGGGAGTTGTCGATCTGTTGTACACTCGGAAACCATAATCTCTAGCCCACCTGGGTCAGTACTGGAGGTTAGAACAGTGTCCTTTCTGGACGGGGGCTCACTCAAACTATCACGAGGCAACACACGCACGAACACACATTCATAGTATGGCTGTATAGATGACATTATGTATAAATATTGTACAGTATATGGCATTTTATACTCTGCATTATCTTCATTATATATGAACACAGAAAAATACCATAGGTTGTAGTTACAAAAGTATGAATGGAAATAAACACTTCCAAACCACCCAGTGACTCCACACAACGTGTGTGTGTGCGCCAGACCACGATGCTTACCATCATTTGCATAACTATATGAAAAATTGTGTTTAATTTAACTACATATTTCAAAAACCTTAAATTACATGTGGATCAGTCACTCCTCATTTGACACACTTATAGTGAAATATTTTGACCATCCCACCTGGGCACATGGAGGCCCACGGTAACTCTCACGGGGCAACATCCTTGCATTTGTTGACCCTTCTTAAGCAGCCTTTAATTTTAGCGTACGTTGAAATTGTGTTTACCGATATTTTCTTATTTTCTTGCTTCTTATTTTCCAGAAATATGACAAGTTTGTATATAATACAATATTACGGTACTTTTAATTTACAAGAATTCATTTTTAAAAATACAGAAGACACCAAACAAATACCAGTAAGGATATTTGCATGACTCTCCCGCCAAAAAAGACCAAACAGCTGGTACTCTCTCCCTCAGCCCTAGCAAAAATAGCCCAATGACATCTTTCTTGTTTATTCTCTTCCAATTTCTCACTTTAACTGGTATTTTTTACTTCATATTGCCTACATCAGATAAACTACAGTAATTGAGGTTAGACACGGTTATAAATTTGATTACCGGGTCCTGGCAGGATGCCGTTAGAACCACCTGACCCTACCAACAGTGTTGCAAGTCAGACACATAAATTTTTTTTTTACATTTTTGGTGTCTCCATTTGTTAATTTTTTTTTCTGTGGGGTTTGCACAATAGTAAACTGTTTTATCTACAGTACAGTGACCTCCCGTTTAACGAACACCTCGGTTAACGTAATTTCGATTAATGAACTGCCTTCCATAAGGATCTTCAATTCGGTTAACGAAAAAAATTCGGTTAACGAAGTTCTTACGAACCGACCTCAACATGTTTTCGCTTGCACTGACCGGGCAACCAGCCTTAGTATCAGTCCGCCAATACATTAATCGGTTCTAGGGCTTAAATTCCTTACTATTTTAGTAAATATCAAGAAGTTTATACTATTCAATAATTTTAAAAGTTTAATATTCAATTTTTTAGTCATTTTAACAATTATTGAACATAATTGAAGGTAAAGTGACTAGTTTAATGCGCGGCATCCAGCCTCTTAACACAGCAAACAGGAGTTAGTCTCTCTCTGTTTTCACTGGAGGTAACATCTTGCTTGAGACTCTCTTCAACTAAACGCTTTTTTTCTGTGTTTCCAAGCAAATTATTGGTCATTTTGAAATATATTTTACATATTGACAATATATAATGCAGTGCCGTGTTGATATAAAGGAAATAATCTTGAAATACACCAAGAGAACTAAAATTTTATGGATGAAATGGTGCCATGGGGTGACTTCTCTTCCACCCCAATGCCTTCTCTTCTCCCTTCTCCTCCACCCCCATTCTCATTCCCATCATCATCATCATCATCATCCAGGAGCCTTCTACATACACACCTCAAAGTAAGTGAACTTTTCTTCCATTTTTGTTGAATTTAGGAATTTTTCGGTGAGCTGGAACCAATTACCCAAAAACCCATTGAAACAATGGTTTCGGTTAACGAACTTTTCGGTTAACGAACGACCTTCTGGAACGGATTGAGTTCGTTAATGGAGGGGTCACTGTATTGTAAAATGATTTGGGAAAAGAAACACTCGGCAACTTAAAATTTTAAACGGAAAATCTTGAAACTGGCAACTGTGTGCTGAAGACGATGACAAGGAAAATGATTTTGATGGATTTTAATGAAAATATTCAGAAATATGGTATCGTAGTATTTATTCAAGTGAATTAGGATAGAATATTATTGTAATACAACAGTTTTTTAACTGAAAACCATTCAAAGTGAAATGCTCTGGGACAATCAATTTCAGAAAGAAACACATGAACACATTTCCGCAGATCAAAGAGCCTCCTTAATGCAGTGCCCCGAGACAACCAACGAACTTCACAATTGCACAAAAGAGTCCTATGTCAGATGAATTGATATGTTATATGCCAGTACAGTTCATTGGCAGTAATGGAATTGCAGGGGCTGATCCAGGAATATCCAGGGGGAGGGGGGGGGGGTGGCAAGAAAGTCATGGAACATGCCCCCCCCCCCCCCATGTGAGGTAAACACCATCAATGTTCTCCATCATGACATATACACTCCCGTAACTATTATTCCTCACACCGGTAGACCTGCTCTGTCACGACTATGACACTAACTACTGTACCACACCATAATTACCTTGATTAAGCAAATGTTGCAAGCTCAAGGAGACCTCCTAATTTTGAGCCAGTTCTGTCCAGGGTGTGATGCGGTGTGGTTGTGTTTTACCATAACCTGCACTGTGTGCTGCCTTGGTCTAATAAAGTTTATCATATAAACTTAGACTCTGCCTTGACCCTTTGCAGGATGTTAATGTGGTGAAGGGAGTACTGGTGGTGTTAATGTGGTGAAGGGAGTACTGGTGATGTTAATGTGGTGAAGGGAGTACTGGTGATGTTAATGTGGTGAAGGGAGTACTGGTGGTGTTAATGTGGTGAAGGGAGTACTGGTGATGTTAATGTGGTGAAGGGAGTACTGGTGATGTTAATGTGGTGAAGGGAGTACTGGTGATGTTAATGTGGTGAAGGGAGTACTGGTGATGTTAATGTGGTGAAGGGAGTACTGGTGGTGTTAATGTGGTGAAGGGAGTACTGGTGATGTTAATGTGGTGAAGGGAGTACTGGTGATGTTAATGTGGTGAAGGGAGTACTGGTGATGTTAATGTGGTGAAGGGAGTACTGGTGGTGTTAATGTGGTGAAGGGAGTACTGGTGATGTTAATGTGGTGAAGGGAATACTGGTGGTGTTAATGTGGTGAAGGGAGTACTGGTGGTGTTAATGTGGTGAAGGGAGTACTGGTGGTGTTAATGTGGTGAAGGGAGTACTGGTGGTGTTAATGTGGTGAAGGGAGTACTGGTGGTGTTAATGTGGTGAAGGGAGTACTGGTGGTGTTAATGTGGTGAAGGGAGTACTGGTGTTGGTTCTGCTCTACTTGCTGTGAAAAAGTTAACCCCTTTTTGTTTGAAAATGTATATACATATTTATTTAGGAATTAATGTTATACTGAGATATATTATGTAAAATTAATGATGCACAGAATGATGCAATAAATTTCATATTAGTAATCTTAGTAACTAGTATTTAGAAAACAATTTTTCTCAACATCAATCTGCTAGATATTTATAATACGTGTGTAATAACCCCCCCCCCCCTCACTCACCACCCCTTGATGGTGATAGTTAAATCTGTATTATGTATTGTGATGTACCTACAGTAGTATTACATTGTTTGTTTTACAAAATAGTGCTGCGAGTTACATAAAAGATTCCCTATGAAATGCTTTCTTTTGAGTTGACCAATATGGCCACTACCAGTCCCACCCACTTGCTTTACTAATCCTGCACGGAGGATGACGTTATGCCACATCCATATATTAAAGCTCCTTGGTTGCACCCAGTTTCTTCACTGGCCTTGGAAGGGATAACTCAAGTAAATTGTGGTTCGCTGTTGTTTCTCCATTGATGGCCGGTGGTGGACTGCCGTTCTCTGGCTGCCTGGCAGAAGTAAGTGGGCCGGGCTGTAGGGTGAAATCCATAGAGGTGGACTGTTGACGACTATCCTTTCACTCTGAGATGACTCTTCCCCTTCCCTGTTAGTGTAGAGGGTAGTGGAGATGAGTCCTGGGTGGGGACTAATCCTCGATTTCCCCAAATACTCTAGGGCGTAAATAGGTTCATTTAAATACAGCCCCAGTTCTTCTAGCCGGTCATAATGTGACTGGGGGTATATAGATCAGTTTCTGGAGTAGAAAGGACAACTTCCATAAAAACACTGAGAAGGGCCAAGGCAGACACTGAGTTAATAAACTATAGTAGACCAAGGCAACACACAACACAGTAGTAGAAAAAATGGCTGGGCACACGGGGATGGGGGATTGGTTCCGAGGCAGAGGGCAGATTATTGGCCCTCACCTATATTAGTTGTATCAATTGTATCACTATCCACCACAGAGGCTTACAGGGCCTCTTTGTCAAACCCCTCAAAGTCCATATCCTCACTATCACTGACTTGGGTCGGCTGTGGTGGGTGGCAGGTGAAGAACTCGGTAATGTTTTGATGACTGGGCGACCTTGTGCGCACCCTGCCCACGCCGCTCGCTGCGTAAAAGAGTACATGCACAGCGTAAAGTGAGCATTCCGGGTCTGGCAGGGTACCGAGTAAACGTGGAAGCACATAAAAAAAAATGCATAAAGCGGGGTAATACTGCACTGGCATGAGGAGTACTAGTAACGTCAAGTGTGTCGACCATTACATATCTTCCTATGCTCCTTACCAATACACTTAAAATGCATATTTTTCCATAATCGAAGACTATTTTGGAATGTTTAATTTATGCTATTTTTTATAGATAATTTTCTATAAGCACATACACTGTAAATAAGCTATGACACTATCTCATCAGTATTGTCTTTAATTCAGAAAAATTGAAGTTGTGCCAAACACTGATATTGTGGATTATATTATCCCTATAGGTTCTGTTCTACACAATAGACCTATATTGTGTATGACCCAACCTAATGACCAAAGTTAATAACTGTGAAGCAATCAATCCATGTCAGTCTATCTTATTCATTCTAGTTCCTCACCAGCAGTTAATGATAAATGTATTTTATTTGTTTAATTTGCAAGACAAGTTCCCTATACCACCACACTCAGCTGGCTACAGAGTGAAGATAACAGAGTGATGTCGAGAAATTGGTAACTAGTTTGCAAAAGTCTACTTAATTGACCTAACAGATGTGTAATATAAGCTACAGGGTATTAGTGTTCACAGTAGTCTTAAATATGATGACAACTGTATGGGAAATATAGAGGCAATAATATGGGTAATAAAAGCATTATTTTACTGGTATATGGAAATCTTTAAGTGATATTTAGGAAGAATGGAGCCGAATGTGTCGCTTCAGATGACTGGCATGAACAAAGCAAGAAGCACAGTGAGGACATGTGTAGGGCCTCTCTCCTGTGTGGGAACGAATGTGAATTTTAAGATTACTCTTAAGCGCTGCTCGAAAAAGACAGTAAGGACATGAATATGGCTTTTCTCCGGTATGAGAACGAATGTGGAGTTTAAGATTACCACTGAGGGCACAGCGAAAAGGACAGTGTGGACATGCATATGGCTTCTCTCCAGTATGAGTTCGAATATGATACCGTATACCAGAAACATGTGGGGTGGAGTAGGAACAGTAGGGGCAATGATGAATCTTCCTGCCAGGGTTGATGTTTATGTCAACTTGTGTGGTAGCACCTACAGTTGCTGTGGTTCCTATAGCTTGTATGTGTTCTTCTGTGAGCAACAGGCCATCTTCACTGGTGTACTGACCGTCACAGTCCTCACCCACCTGTGGGAGACACCTGTCTTATTTATGGCCATCCAATGTTAATTCAGGAAATTCAACAATGTTTGGGATGTTTTTATTTCATATTCTATAATAATACAGTATGCAAATATGTTTACATCTGAGCTCTCAATGATCCACAGATTCTAAAATGTAATCTGGCTAAAATAAAAAAAAAAATCATCCAGATACAGATATTTACAATGCACAATGAAGATCACATTATATTCACTACTACTGCAAGCAGTAGACTACAGTGGTGGGTGACAGTGGAAATGAGAGCAGCATGCACTTGGCTTTTGTTCAGTCTGGTCTCATTGATCTTGACAACTACATCCCAAGCTTTAACATCATATTCATTAATACATTAAACTCCTTTGACCATAGAACCCCCCCGAACAATAGATGTTCTTCTAGGTAAGTGCAAGTTATTTGTATAAAACTTGTATAATTTTTCATCCCAATATACTCGTGTTGTGACAAGGAAGTCAGTGTTGCATTGTTGGTAATAATGATTGTACCGTTTATCAAAGAACCCAAAATCCGTAGTAAACATATCCGCATCATTTTCTTCAGTGTATAGAAAATCATGTTATTGTTCTGATGACCCAGTGAACTCTAAATCAACGCAGAAATTGTTTCCCCAAAGGGTTAAAGACTCACTTTTATACAGTAACATGTTCACTGGTGGTTGGGATCTCGTGACATGGCTTAGAAACGGACATTATAATTTTAGCAGCAATGGCAGTGAAATTGACCCAAGGAGTATTACAGTATGGTCATTGATGCAGGGTAACCTGAGCTATGGTTCAGCAGCCATAACTCTAGGAGATAGCAGTACCGTGCCTTACTTTTGTGTACCCGAGAAAACTGAATTGCAGGAAAATTAAAATGATGGGGAGCGCAAGACAACACAAGCTGGCTGTAACATGACCTACAATGTGAAACATAAATGAAACCACAGAAAACATAGTGTTACATAAAACTCAAAAAAACTGGACAATACGCTTAATTGTAAAGACAATAGAATACAATGTTATGCACTAGAACATTGCTTTTCAAAGTAGTACCAGTCTGCGAGCCATCGGCTGCCGGTCCGCTGTGAGTTAAAGAAAATAAAGAAAACAATAGTCCAATTTAATAATCGCACCGGAATTTCACCAAGAATAATTCACTGGTCAACAAAGTTTTTGTTGCATTGCTATAAACACTTGATTCTACCTAATTTGGGTGTGCTGATCTCATATCTGAAGTTAGTTTCTTTCTGTAAGCTCTAGTTTTTTTGCAATCAAGGTATTTTGAAATTTCAAAATTTCGTCTTCGTCTTATTGACCTCGTCGTCTATCTTGAAAAATATGTCATTAAACTGTCATTAAATTAGCTGGGTAATAAACAATAAAATATTACATATTCTAAATTTATTCAACAACACAATTTGAAACATGTTCCATCTAAAACAAAGGTTGAAATTTGTATAAAACTCATTGTTAGGTAAGAAATTTGTTACTATGAGGAGACAAAGCCCAATCACATTTTAGCCAGGTAGGAATTTGCGCTTGAAGCTCTTGCGTTTGTGAAATGTCTCAGGGCACTCTCGTTTAATGCTCCAGCAGTAGTCTGCCATCATATGTTTGTCCCATCTCCCTTGGTTTTGGTCTTCCATGGTCTTGAGATCCTGATGAAACCGCTCGCCTTGCTCGTCACTTACTGCCCCTAGGTTCTCAGGGAATCTATCAAGATGACTATATAGGAAATGGAGTTTGACACTCATATTGCATCCAAGGTCATGAAAGGCTGACAACATGGTTGCTACAAGGGTTTCATAGTTGTCAGCCTTTTTATTACCAAGAAAGTTTTCCATTACCGCCACAAATGAAAGCCATGCACCCCTTTCCTTGTCGTCCATCTTTCTGACAAAGTCTTGATCACGTACAAGTGCACGAATTTGTGGTCCATCAAACACACCTGCCTTTATCTTCTCAAATGACAAAGCAGGGTGAGCAGAGACTATGTGTTGGAAGCATTCACCATCAGTATTTAATGCTCTGACAAACTGTTTCATCAGGCCCAGCTTGATATGGAGAGGAGGAAATATGATCTTTTCTCGACTGACGATTGGATCATTGACAATGTTTGGCATACCAGCTTCCAGAGTCTCACGTAAGGGCCACTCCTTCAGGTTCCAATGCCTGTCTCTAGCTCGGCTGTCCCACATGCAAAGAAAGCAGGGATACTTTGTAAATCCTCTTTGTTGGCCAAGAAGGAAGTTCACCATTTTGAGGTCAACACAAATTGTCCAGTTGTGCTCATGGTATTTTAGCAGGTGAATCACAGTTTTAATGTCATTATACTCCTCTCGTAAGCACACAGAATGACCCACTGGAACAGCTGCATAGACATTACCATTATGTAGTAGCACACACTTCAGGCTACGCTTACAACTATCTAGAAATAATCGCCAGTCATTTGGACTATACAATGGAATCCCTAATTCCTGGAGAAGACCCGGGATATTATGACAGTAAACAAACTTATTCTCCTCTGTAAAGAATGGCACAAAATCCTGTTCCCGCTTTCTGAAGTCTGAAACTTTTGTGGTCTGGTTCAGTAGAGCCTTTTCTTGCAACCTAGAAGCTAGAACTTCTGCTGCATTTTTGGAGAGACCCAAATCACGCACAAGGTCATTCAGCTCTGGCTGACTAAACTTCTGAGGGGTTGATGACTCTGGTGTACCATCAGAAGAATCGTCAGAATCTGCAAGTATTTCTTGAGTTTCATGTTCACTCTCTTGGTCTTTGTCGCTTCCCTCCTCTTCAGCTGGAGACAACCCATTAAAAACTGGAACTGGTAGCTCATCAGAGTGCAAAGTAGGTCGAATTGCTGAAGGGATACTAGGATACGATATTTTATGTCTGTTTTTCTTGCCAACACCCTTCGTATTGATCAGACAAAAATAGCAGTCAGTTGTGTGGTCCTTCGGTTCTCGCCAGGTCATGGGAATTCCGAACGGTAAGCCCTTACGTTTTCCTTTTGTCCAGTCACGCAGCATTTCTTCGCAGTTATGACACACAGCATGTGGAGCCCATTTTTTGTCTTGGTCGCCAAGAGTAAGTCCGAAGTACGCTTTATAGCCGCGCCTCACAAACGATGTTATATTGCGCCTCTGACGAATAAGCGTGAAGTATCCACAAATATAACAGAAGGCATCAGGTTTGTTCACACATTGATTTCTCTTTGTAGCCATGACCAAATCTGAAAGAAAAAACAGACAAAATTATATCTCCCTATTGATACCATAATCGTGTAATTAATTAATTTGACCGCAAACGGCTAGAATGTAAAACCTCAAATTACATGAAAACTGGAGCATGCAGAACAAAACTGGTTTCAAATATGAAATCAGCAGATCAAAAATGGTAAGAAACAGTAAAGAAATCTCATGCAACTGGGAATTATAAAAAATTTGTTGTCCTGTGAATTATCAGTTGATAAAGTCGACAATATTAAATAATATTATGTTGACAGAAACACATCATAATATTGATAATTATGCCATAGTGCTACAGAACATAGGCCTATGTACAGTCGGCCACAAGAATAAGCACAGTAAAACCTCGATTAACCGACCCTCAATTAACCGACTTTTGGATTAACCGTCAATCCCGAACTCCTAAAGAAAAAAAAATTTTTTTATGGGGATTAGCCCACCTGGGGCCTGGGGGAACGATAATGTAATAATATTAATAATGATAATAGTAATAAAGAACCATAAAGAAAAAAATCAAGAGTGAGAAACAATATATGTATGTTGTGTTGTCAATAGTAAGAAAAGCAATTGAGACCCTGCAATTGTGTGTAAATGAGGTAGAAAGTCAGATGAGCAACCTGGGACTTGGTCACAATTTTTGTGATGACATATGTTCTTTGACTTTTCCATTTTTTATTCACGGTTACTGTGCTGGTTCATATTTATTTACTAAAGTGGTTAATGTTTTAAAACAAATTCTATTGATATATGAATGGCAAATGAATAGAGGGACTTAAATGAGGTAGGTTAGGGAAAGGTACTTTGAAAATGTATATCTTATTTCCATAGACTTTATGACTATTAACCAACCTTTCGGATTATCCGTCGGCCCCTTCGCCCCATATGTGGTCGGTTAATCGAGGTTTTACTGTATACAGTATAGTCTGGATTTATGCGGATTTTGTTTACGCGTTTGGTCATTTACATGGTGCCTTGCCAGAATTAAATGTTTTAATTACGCGGTAAATTTCATCATTTACATGGAGAGGGGTTGGAGAGGTCCAGATGCGCCGAGCCATTTTTTATTCACGCGGTCCATTTTTGACCATACGCGGTGGAGGGGTGCGCAGTAGGGTGTGTCATACGGAGGCGAATTTTTTTTTTTTGAGTTTGAAAAATCGGCCCATGGCATCAATGATGTAGTTCTATGTGCAGAATCATGTGATATCTTCAGATTTGAAAAGTTTTCATTTTTTGCTAGGTAAATTTTAACTTGAAATCTTATGAAAATTCAGTATTCCCACCCTTTTACCAACACCACTAAATAGCTTATTTAAAGTAAAGTAAATGTATCAGGTTAATTTATTAGGATGAAAATGATCCAGAATAGTGAAACGAATGATCTTGACACATTTATTAAATTTAATATTCCTTTAGAAAACAAAATCATCAAATACAAAAACCGGTTTTACTACTACGACCCGGTGTTGCTGCACACCATAGAGAACATGTCTTTCTTGCTTCTGTTTCTACTCATCACCTCCCTGCTGACCACCTGAGCTCGGATGTAGCCTTCCCTCCTCTCCTGGCTGTACACGTGACTGCTGGCCTCGCTCACTTGCTGTACACAACGCTCTATACTCTGGGTGTGCGAGGGCCAGGCAGGGACATGCATGGGGTTGTCCAGGAAAGATCTGACTTGAACATTGGTGAGGCTGCAGGTAAGAGGGGGCTCACTGCCAGCCTGGATGTTATCCAGATCTATGAGATCAGTGAGGGTCTTGGCACCTAGATTGACTTCAGGAGTCTTCCTGACCCTGAAGGAATCGTCACCAACTGATTCGTCATGCCCAGATCCTCTCATAAGTCTCATATCCAAAATCTTTTTGACTGCCACTCTTCTCTCCTCCTCATCCTTACTGCAGAGCATTGTCTGCAGAACTGCCTCGAGATGAGCATACCAGGAAGATCTCCTCACAGTCTGCTCCACAATCTGAACAACCTTCCTTGGCTGACTCCTCAGGAGCTCAAGCTGGAAGAGAACATGCCTCGGACCTTCGGAGAACGATGACTTGACCTTGGTGTTGAACCAATTTGGCAAGTAGATACTCACGATGAATTGGACAATAAGTCTCAGGTTGTGAAGCTGGTTCCCTTTCAGTTTATGATGAGCGACCCAAATTCTGCAGAACCTGAGAGCCGTTGTGAGCCACCTAGAATGTGAGACTGGACCTACCTGCAGGTAAGCAAGTCTATCAGGCTTGACCCCAGTTTTGATGGCACTGCAAATCATGTAACCATAGTACTGGTCAGTACTCAGATCGTCAATGACAGTATGTGCAAGCTCAACGAGTGGAGGGCCAACTGTGATTTTTTCAAAGCTCGGATTTATTTCTAACTCAGTGGCAGAGTCCAGCATCTTGCCAAGAGGACCAGACCATCTGTTGTTTGAAAGAGTCTTGCCATCCAGCTCCTGGATCAGATGTCTGAGTGGCAACTCGTTGGTGTGGAGGTCACAAACAATCCAGACCAGCTTCCTCCCAATCTTCCGCTCTATCCACTGTATGACCCCCCCTTGCCACCCTGTGTTCGTGTTGGTGCTGTCCCCTCCAATGGCCTGCAGGGTCTGGTCTACGTTCCTCTCTCTGAGCCAGTTCACAATGTTATCTGCCACTATCTCAGCTGGTTTCCTGATGTCATCTTTCTCTGGAGTGAAATGCCACAAATACTTCCCTCCTGGTTCACTGCAGCAGGAGTAGTGTTCCTCCTTCACTATGGCAGGGAACAACTTGTCAGAATCTCCAACTTTCATGAACACTTTAGTGTCATCCCTTCTCCCATCAAAGAACAAACAATTGATTCCATTTTCTCTTATCCCCTTATCAAACTCCTCTTCTAGGTTACTGACAAGTTTCTCCTGAGCTCTCCTTACTTTGTTATGATCTATCACCAGGTGAACATCATCAGGTGTTATCAAACCACCGTCAATCCAGGCAGCTGTTGCTATCTCTGCAGTTCCTCTGAGACCAGTGTGGTGTCGCATGCTGGCCAGAGCTATGCTCGGGATATCTTTCCTATTTCGAATGTTATGCCTGGAAGGTTTGGGATCATTATTTTCTGGGTTAGGGACAAAGTCACCATTCTCCTGGTCAGCACTCGGATCAGCCATGGGGAAGTCATTAAATTCTGAATCAGCTTGACTCCAATCATCGGCCTTTTTTACCTCACCCTGGGCCTTCTCAAGTCTCTTTTCCTCGGCAACTCTTCTCCTCTTCTGTCTCTCTGTGGCAGCCTCCTGTCTCTTGGACTCCGGAATATCTTGGCTAGAAATCATGAGAGCCCCTATACTGCCAGTCTTCTCTCTCTGTGCTTTGACAAATGCCAGTTCGATCACAGGAATCTTCAGTTCACGCTTGCAAATACAGGAGATGTGGGCCTCGGATTTACAGTCACGATCGCATCCAAACTCAGGACAGAGAACAATTGGGCACTTGCAAGTAATTATGTCAAATAACTGGTCCAGTTGCTTGGCAAAGCTGTCCTTAACTGCAAGTTTTCCTCTCCCAAGAGAGATATCTCTTGCCTTTTCCCAACTGGCTAGCAGTCTCTCACTAATCTTCTTCTGACTTGTTATGACTGGAGGCTTGAACTGAGCGTTAGCCAGAGTGTACTGTGCCAAGACAGCTTTGGTCATATCACTGGCAATGTCTTTGTTTGTGTAAGTTCTTTGGTTCTTTTCACTGATTTGCCTGATTAAAACACCGTATCTCAAAGCATCTCTCAATGTAGGCAACTCCGACTTCAGGAGCTCTCTCCCAGACCCAGGATAGTGACTGAGATGGCTGGATTTTTGGTTCCTCGTCCTGACACAAGCAGCCATCGCAAATATTATCAACTTATAAATGCATCAGAATCTGAAACAGAAAAAATATTGTTAGTTGGGTTGTTAAAGAATGAAGTCAGAAAGCAATGTTCACTATTTAATTGTAATGCACTAATGCAGCTGTACGTTAGATTTTCGATAAATTTCACGCTAAAATTTACCTAGCAAAAGGTTGCAAAATATTGAAACTGAAATTATTTTCTGTTTATATACACTAAAATCTACCAAAAAAGTGATGGGCCATTAGTTTTAGCTGATCTTCCCTCCTATGACACACCCTAGTGCGCAGTATGTTGCTGTTGCGTTATCGGACTGTGATTCGGCCACGCATCCTTACCTCCCTCCGCCGCTAGCTGTGATTGGTCTAATGTTATATGACATGGCCTGGCAGTACCCAGCCGTGTCAGTCTCATTGTTCTCAGTCACCACGTATACTGTTCTCTCTTGTGCCCGCTAATCTGTTCAACAATGGTTTCCGCTGGACCCCCACCACCCCAGAAAAACCTTGCATTACGTGGACCAAGCCGCCCCAAGCCCAAGAAGATACAACGCGCCATAAGTTATGAAGTAAAGTACAAAATCCTGCAGGAGTTGGAGAAGGGAATGAGACAAATTGATTTGGCACGCCAGCATGGCATGAACGAATCTACGATCCGGACGATCAACAAGGATGCCGCCAAGATAAAAGAACACATGAGCATCACAAAGTCTACAGGTGCTTCAATGGTGAAGTATTGTCAGAATAAGGTGCTGCTCAAGACTGAGAACTTACTGATGAGCTACTTATTTCATCAGGCAAGACGTAACATGGCTGTGGACTCGCGGGCAGTGCAGGACTACGCCCGTGAACTGTACTCATCAGTGGCGAGCAAGATGGGAATTGCAGAGTCCAAACCTTTCACTGCTTCCTCTGGGTGCCTGCAAGAGTTTAAGAAACGGAACAAGATAATCAACATTAACATTGTTGGTGAAGGAGCCAGTGTGAACCATGCTGCCACCATGGATTTTCCTCCATTCTTACGAGAAGTTATGGAGGAAGGACAGTACACCAACGACCAAGTGTTCAACATGGATGAATTCGGTCTGTTTTGGAAAAAATTACCTTCCAAGACCTTCGTTGTCAAGTCTGCCAGCAAGTGTCGAGGCCGGAAGTTGCAGAAGGAGCGCATCACCATCCTGTTTACCACCAATGCCTCCGGTACCTGTAAGGTCAAGTTGTCGGTGATCCACACAGCCCGCAAGCCGCACGCCTACAAGAACATGGACATGACCAAGCTAAATGTCCACTGGCTGACAGCACGTAAGGCGTGGATGTTCACTGGTCTGTCCCTCTCCAAGTTTGACGACTGTTTCTTTCCTGACGTCAAGAAATTCTGCGAGCAACATAATGTTCCATTTAATATTTTGTTGCTCCTTGACAATGCACCAGGACACTCGCCCCTACTGTTGGATCGTCACCCCAGTGTAAAAGTGGTCTTCCTTCCTCCCAACACTACATCGTTAATCCAGCCCATGGACCAGGAGTTTAAGAAGTTTAAGCTCCTGAAAGACTGTACCAACACCAAGGATGAGTTGCGTAACCTTCTGAGTGGCACAGATTACGAGAGCGACGTTGAGGATCCAGAACAAGAATTGGCGGAGCATAAAGTGCGAGTTAAACAGTTTTGGAAAATGTTTAACGTCAAGAAAGCTGTTGATTTCTTGGTGGAGGCATGGGGGCAGCTGTCTGTGGCAACGATTCGTCACGCGTGGCGGCATGTGTTGCAAGGTATCCCAGGTGGGAGGCAGACGCAACCTGTGGCTGGTGAGGTTCAGTCTGTTGCAGTGGACCTTGCAAGAGAAGCTGCACAGAGTGTTACAGCTGCAGGCTTCTCCGAGACCACCAACGAAGACATCATGGAAATAATCAGGGACCCTGAGGTGACTGCCGACGAGATGTTGGAAGACGATGACGTCAGTGAGGAGGCAGGTGGTGCGGCAGCATGAGAACAGAAGTTAACACATGGTGATATAAAGGATGCCATCGAGTTTGCCGAGAAACTCAAGCTCACCCTTTCCAAAGACCCTGTGAATCACCGATATGAAGTCTTCAATAACCTTCTAGACCAAAGTATGGAGCAGTACATCAAGATGTATCACAACCACATCAACACAAGCCGTCAGTGTAACATCACTGACCTCTTCGCCCGCAACCCACCACAGCCAGCCCAAGCCAGTGAAAGTGACAGTGATGGTGACTTTGAGGGGTTTGTCAGGGAGGCCCTAATATCTGTGGTGGATAGTGATAGTGATTCACCTGAGGGCCACTAATCTGCCCTCTGCCTCGAAACCAGCCCCCATCCTCGTATGACGACCCATCTCTTGTACTAACGTAAGTGTTAAACCTTGATTTTTCTTTTACCTGGTACAGTATATTATTCTCTTATTGATATTTCTCTTCTATATTATATGTGTACATGCCATCATAAAATTAAGATACTATTTTTACTACAACGTACGTATTGTGTCGGAAAAAGTGGAGTTTGGGGGTCGGCCCAGTCTCTATTTCAATTAAACCCATATGTTATGTTATTTCGTGTACGCGTTTCTCGTTTTACGCGGACCTCCGCAGGTTCAATTGACCGCGTAAATGCAGACTATACTGTACACCTACGGTTCGTGTTTGAGACAAAATATCTGGTAACACTGTCCTGAACAGAAACCAAATTACAAAATTACCTGTAATTTATGTTTTATTCCTACATATATGTTATAAATACATTTGTTGTGAATGTTTTACTTGTGTCTTGTGTTTATATTACAAGTAATATATTGTATCCAATGGTGGTAAACTTGTTGCCCAATGGGGTTGTAGTTATCGTACAGCTCCCTCCTCCTCCCCCACTTTTTCTCTTACTCTACTTTTTTTTTTACTGATGTTTGTATTAGTAAAGGAAGGAAGAGGAGTAAATAGAAGAATGAAGAAGGGGAAACAGAAAATGATTAGAGATAACAGGTGGGGGAGCCGAGTCTCATCATGCGCAGTTTCATCGTTACCAGAGCATTTTCGGACCTTATAGCTACAGTGTGTGATCTGTCCTGGGATCAGAAATACCTGTATAGGATTTGTAAAGGAGTTATCACAGGTGTTGTTGAAGATGACTTGGCTGCTATTGAGCCAGGTCCTCCCTGTGTGTCAAGGTGGAACACCTTATGGAGTAGAATCCTCAGGCTGTATGTAGCAACATCAAGACCCAGCCATGAGTTGAAAAGAATTGTCATTACAATAATAAAGTTCAGTGCTCCAATGTGGTTTTACATCAAGATGCACCCTTACGTAACACACGGCTCAAGGAACGTATTCCAGTCCCTGCTATATATGAAACACCTGAATAGTGAGGAGGAGACGATAGTGAAGAAGGCTGTCCAGAGAAATGCATACTTCGCCCACACAGATGAACTTCTTCTTGGTATGTGTGCAGATGAGGACATGACTGTTAGAGAAAAAGCTGTCTCAATGATAAGAAAAATTAGAGAGGAGAATCAGCAAAAGGAAGAATGCACTGGCAGATCTGAAGAGGAGGAGGAAGATTCTGATGCTGCTGTTGACGAGAATTTGTTAAACTATACTGATGAGGAGGGTAAAGATGGAGATGGGAATGAGGATGTGCCTCCTGTAGTCAACATGAGAAAGGTGGTGACTCCGAAACTAAAGTGGCAAGCAAAAAACTATCATTCCATGATTAACTGGAGGAATGAACTCAAGACTGAGCTTCCTTACATTTCTTCTCTGTCAAATCTACAGGTTAATGACATTCTTGAGACACCATTAGTGGTGCCCAAGTGGCCAAACAGCACTCAGGCGGTCGAGAGAGGCATAAAAGTGATGAGTGAAGCTTGCACTGAAGTGACGGGATACGAATCGAGAGATGGATATATTAGGCAAAGATTATTGTCTAGGAAAATGATGCCAAGGTTCCGCACAAAAAAGAATTTCAATATGAACTTGTAATGATTTTCTATACGGTGTACCTGTAAAATAACATGTGAATTAAATCGATGTCACCCATGTAAAATTTATCATTATCCTGGAAAACATTAACCCTTTGGATGCGACATGCGGGTAAACCCGCCCAAAATATTATATTAATTAAATGCGACAAGCGGGGATATCCCACGGCCTTGAAAAAACTTCCCCAAATGAGACGACATTTGCCGTGTTTTGCATGATTATGTATTGAAGTATAGGAGTATTTCCTGAATGCAATATAGCTTATTTTTGTACTATTTTGTTTGATATTATCTGAATATGTAATACATATCTAAATTTGCTGTTTAGTAACCAAATTGATTAAATTTATTTGCCATATACCAGACATTGATTTATACCAATTTCCTGCATTTTTGGGTATAAATGTCATTTTTTCTCTAAAATTTGCACACATATGTGAATTTTTGTTCCAGATTTGGAAAATATACTAAAAGTTCTCTAGGAAAAACATATAGAAAATGTGATTACAGTGGGGTATGCTATAACGAACGGATCCTACTACGAATATTCCTATAACGAACGGTTTTACCTATAAAATTGAGAATGCTATAACGAACGAAACTCCTACAACGAACATTATTTAAAAAAAAAAATTTTTTTTTTTACTAATTTATTGTTTTTTTATTACAAATATTAATGATATTCTTTATTTCAGGGGATTAGATGCATATTTATGCACTTTTTTACAATTTTTACAATTTGATATTACATTTTTCAGTGTTAAGTGGTTGTATTTGGGGGCCTGGAACGGATTAATCCTATAACGAACGAATGCTATAACGAACAAGGTTCTAGAACCAATTAGATTTGTTATAGCAAACCCCACTGTATTTGAAATTCATTTTTGGCAGGATAATTGACACTTTTCAGGAACCGGCGCGAAATTTATTACGCACCTAAAGGGTTAAATGACACCTAATTTTTGGCATACACTAAAAGTTGACAAAAAGTTGTTCGCGATGCGGCAGGGTAAGTATGCATGAAATGGCATTAAATTTTGCACAGGTGTTTGTTACAACCATACAAACGATGCCTGAAAAGTGCAGCCTGCAACTCAAATAAAAGTGTTTTTTCCCTGCCCCCTACTGTATATTTTCAGCCTTCTGGATGCTATGCTCTTTCAATAAACCGTTAATTATTATTATTATTTATTATAACACACACACACACACACACACACACACACACTTGTCAACCCTCAGTGAGACAGGACGTGCCCCGAAGGCGCTCCCGGTTTTAGCAGCCAGGCCGAGTCTGTTTGGCCCTGCCACTCCCCCTGCTATACCCCAACGCCCTACCAGCCTTACTACACCAGGATCGATTCAGCAAACATTCTAGTGATTAGTGAACGATTGATTACGGAGCAGTGCAATAAGTGATTACCATACAGTGCTCGATAGTGCACCCCAAGGAAAAGTCAGACAGTGGGCACTTTATCGGTCCCCTTTAAAGTGCCAGTGACAAGGACCACCGCGGTGTTTACATATATCGTGAAAACTGTGTCGGCGGCCCCAAGCACCAGGGACAAAGACCCACGGTCTTTACGACTGACAAACACTAACAGATGTCTACCAGTGTCAGTGTCCCTCAAAGTGCCGCCAGTGACAAACACTTCCGTCCGCCCACAACAGATTTCAACAGATGGCCACCAATCACTTACTCCCGACGCACTCTGTACCATCTAAAGCGTGGGAACGGTTATCCTGATGGCAGTGTTATCGCGCTACTCAAGTCACTAAACCTATTCCACGCGCGGAGCCGTAGACAAGGCCGTCATGCACATAAGCCCATTAGAACCGTAACCTCCACTAGGAAACCGGAGAAACCCACCCCTGACAGACCATACCACCACACTGAAGTTCCACGGATATGGTATGATCTCCCGTCTTTACTGCTATCCAACGTCACTTCCCTAGCTAACAAGTTCGACGAGCTGGCAACTACAGTCAGGTCAACCGCCGCGAGCGTCGTTGCCATATGTGAGGCCTGGCAAATTGTGCCTGAAACGTGTCATATTGAGGGATATCAACTCTTTCATCACCTTCGTTCACAAAGACGCGGAGGGGGCGTTGCCCTCTTCTGTCAAGATGACCTACGCCCGTCACGCCTGGATGTTCAAGTCCCAGCAGATGTGGAAGCATTATGGGTACGTGTCGTGCTAAGAGCCCACCCACGCAACACTGCTTCCATTATAATCTGTGTGGCATACCATCCGCCTCGATCACCCACCAGAGACACTCTTATCAATCATCTCATCACCACCTCAGACCACCTCAGAGTTAGGTACCCATGTGCCAAGTTAATATTATGTGGGGATTTAAATGAAATTGACACCACTGATATCCAGGACCAGCTATCACTATCACAAGTTGTGACCTTCCCCACACACGGTCAAAATACCCTGGACCTTATCTTAACTGACTTAGCGGACCAGTACCAACCACCTCAACCAATGCCTCCTATCGGGTGTAGCACACACTTATCAGTGCTCTGGTCCCCAGCTGCCACTCCCACTCAAGTACAGAGACCCTACATCAAGACCTACAGGCCGATTACTGACTCTGCAGTGCGCCTCTTCGGGCAGTGGATAGTTCACCATCCCTGGACTGAAGTACTTAGCGTGGATGACGTGGAAACCAAATGGATAAATTATACCAACACCACCACGCAAGCTCACCACCACTTCTTCCCCGAGAAGTCCGTCAGATCTCACCCAGCTGACTTGCCCTGGATCACACCTCGGATCAAAAGACTTATGCAACAGAGAGACAGAGCCTTTCATCTCAATGACCACATCCGCTACAGGTCCCTTCGCAACCGAGTCATCCGCGAAATACGCACTGCAAAGAAGTCCCACTACCCAACCAAATTACAACACCTGAAACAGACCAACATCAGTCAATGGTATGGTAAGCTTAAAGAACTCTGTGGACTAAACAATAAGACACACCCCCTCCCCTTCCTTAGCCATCTCACTAGTGTTGACGCAGCTGAGCAAACAAATAACCATTTCGCTACTATATGCCAGACGCTCCCACGGCTTGACACAACCACTCTCCCTGCTTACCTACCAGCCTCCCTTCCCACTGACTTAGTAGAAGAATTTGACGTAGCAAAACGCCTGGACAAACTAAAATTAAAACGCTCTACCACCCCCATTGACTTACCAATGAAACTCTTCAAGGAGTTCTCCCCGGAGCTTGCTAAACCCCTCTGCTCCATCATCAATGCTTCTCTCAGTCAAGCCAGATGCCCAGCTGACTGGAAGACCTCTTATGTATCACCAGTGCCCAAGTCAACCAGCCCACAATCCTTAAATCAGCTACGACCTATTGCAATCACCCCAATACCCAGCCTAATCTGTGAAAGTTTTGTGTTCGACTGGGCTTATGCTGATATTGCAGGAGTCGTAGACCCTCAGCAATTTGGCAACATGAAAACTTCCTCCACCACTCACTGTCTTGTCAGCTTTCTCGATTACATATACCGCCATCTCGAGAAACGAAAAACGTCTGTAGCTGTCGCCTTCATTGATTTCACTAAAGCGTTCGACCTAGTCGACCACAATATAATCATCAACAAAGCTATTGACCTCGGGCTTCGAAGAAGCCTCATACCATGGCTTACAGACTTCCTCAGTGACCGACGCCAAGCTGTACGCTTCCGAGGGGCTGTCTCCACCTTTCAGTCACTCACCTGTGGCGTCCCCCAAGGCACCAAGATGGGACCACTCTGCTTCCTTATGCTCATCAATGATGCCCTAAGAGAAACCCCTGCTCGCTGGAAATATGTCGACGACTCCACCATTGGGATCAGCGTCAACAATTCTGCTCCCAACTATACCGCCCTTCAGGATTTATTGAACAGTCTCCAAAACTGGGCTACCAACAACCATGTCACCATCAACCATACCAAGACCATGGTTATGCACATCAACCTCTCCTCCGACATTGTCCCACCTCCTTCCATTACTCTAGGTCCGAACACACTCCAGGTCGTAGATTCCACGAAGCTCCTCGGCGTCACCATAGACAACAAACTAAATTGGAAACCACACGTCAATGAAGTTGTCAAATCCTCCAGTTTCCGTCTCCACCTCCTCCGCCGACTCAAGTCCCTCGGAGTTCCTGCACACGAGCTCCTCAGTGTTTACACAACATTCATACTTCCCAAGCTCACCTATGCCTCCCCCACCTGGTCTTCCTCCCTAAATGCCACACAGCGTAAACACCTAGAAAAAGTGCAAAAGAGGGCATGCAAGATTATTCTCTCCTCCTCCTACTCCACATATCAAGAAGCGCTCAACACACTGACCCTTTCGACTCTCACTGACCATCACCACGACCTCATCTGCAAATTTGGTAAGAAGCTTCTACACCATCCCCGACACCGGCTCCTACTACCACCCGAGGTCCCTTGTCCGAGAATTGCTGTTCGACACCACAACCGCATCCAGCCCATACGTGCACGAACTGATCGCTATAAGAACAGCCCAGTCCCAACCATTGTAAAAATTATCAATAACTTGTAATACTGTAACACTGTCACTATGCTGAATTGAACTGTAGTTTGAGCTTTTCCCCATCTAAGTTGTTATATGTCTTATTTGTGTCACTTATGTTACTTGTATATTATTTGTAATTCGTAACCCACTCCCCAAATATGTAACTGTATATTTTCAGCCTTCTGGCTGCCAAGCTCTTTCAATAAACCGTTAATTATTATTATTATTATTAATTATTATTATTATTATTATTACACACACACACACACACACACACCATTAAATCTAAATTTTGTACAGGTACTCTACCACCATAAACCAGCAGCCAGAATCCAAAGTAGGCCATTAGTATTCCAGACCCATCTGTAGTAAATTAATTGTAGAGAGAGTTGAATGTACAGTATTGTAAATAACAAAGTGTTTACTATGTGAATGGCTTAAAGTCAGAAAAAATGAGGCTGTTTTATGTCAGTATATTACTATCGTCCTCCATGACAAGTCCTGTACTGTAAACACAAATTTCTGGATCTAGTTATATTAGCAAAACTTCTATCTTGTTTACTCAGTCATAACAAAAAAAATATAAAATATTACTGTACTGTAAAGTAAATTTATACTGTTTATTTTATATTCAAATTAATATATATTTATTTCTAATTCCTGCAATATAAGTTGATGAAAATACTTTACAAGTTCAACAAAATGCTACATTTTCTCTTTAAACTAAAACTATAAATTTCTTTATAATAGGTGAATGTAGAATGATCCATTTTATTTTCAAGATCTTGAACTAAAGAAAAATAGAATTGTTAAGTAGTGAGCAACACAAGGCACACATGATGGCAGCAAACAAACAAAATATTTTTTTCTACCTAATTCATAGTGACATTACTTTTGACCTGTAGTATAACAGCAGTATGAGTAACCTCACAATACAACCTCTAGAGTGACAGAATAATTGAAGCAAACGTCAAAACAAAATCTCTTGCCCTTAGTGTGTGAAGGATAATTATAGCAGGACAGTATATTTACCATTACTGAAGTGCATTACTGTATAAATAAAATTAAAGAGGCCATTATTCACAAGTTAGTGCAACATGTCTACCAGTTCAATCCCACATAATTTTCTTGTGGCTATAATGGACCAAAAACCAGAACTGTACATTTCTGGTGGCCTCTGTATAATGGTATCACTGTGTTGGACTAGCATCAAGCTACAGTATATTTGAAATAATTTTCATCACAACTGTTCAAAATATACATTTTTGGTGGTTTATCCCCAGACCCCATAGAATCCTTTCATATATCAACATAAAACAAGGAATCTAGATGGTGCAAGTCTACCATATTTCAAATTAACTGTCCTCCAACTGAAGGAGTAAGGGTCAATTATCACTTGTTTAAGAGAAGGTAGAAAAAAGACAGGAGAACAAGGCCTCCCTCTTTCAGTTAGGGGGGGGGGGGGAGATAATAAAACATACTGCATCTTAAAGATTTACTTGGCATGAACACGGGTATGCCTCTTAAGGCTGCTCATACGGCTGAATCTTATTGAACAGTGTAGACACTGAAAGGGCTTCTCTCCAGTATGGGTTGCTAGATGGTATTTTAGATGGGCTTTCTGAGAAAAGCGTGATGGGCAGTAAGAACAAGCGTACGGCTTCTCTCCGGTATGAGTTCGCATGTGAACTTTCAAATTATACTCAAAAGAAGTCCTGAATGGGCAATACCGGCAGGGATATGACTTTTCCCCTGTGTGGGCACGAATGTGACTTGTGAAATTTATCTTTGAAACAGTACGATAAGGACATTCTGTACAAGAATAAGTGTGGTCTTCAGTATGGGTAATTAAATGTTGCAACAGGGCATCACTGTCAAAATTTGTAAAAGGACAGTAGGGGCACTGGTTCAACTTGGCACCACTGATGAAAGTGTCGTCAGCTCCTGGCACTTCTCCTTGGCTAGTCCTGTCACTCTTCACGGTTACCTGTAAGGGACGCCCAGCTATATCAATCATACAACATTGCTTGTCATAAATTCTTAAAATTAAAACAAAATGGGCTCAAAAGTCATGACTTCCAAATTGGTATATTAATGGTTTTTGTATTCCAGCATTACTTATTGATACACACTTAACATGTCTTTATACCTTGCTAGAGTTGTTATTCTTTCACTCAGGATACTAAATATCAACATAACAATACCATTACCACCAGAATATTACATTTTGTAAGGGAGTGGTGCTCATTCTGCTACAATGAAATTTAGCAGACGAAGTGTAGGGTTCAAACTATTCACATGATGTCATAGAGTGTTTACAAAGTCCTTCAGTGTTTTTTGTTCACAGAGCCAATTGAGAAAATTTACACATTTAAAGGCTTGCTGAGTAATGTGCCCCATTATTTTCTTCAAACAGCTGTATTATTCACCTTGTCTATTTAGACTTATAATTGCAAGCAGTTTTAAAGCAGTAGTGTGTGGGAAGGGGGAGCACTCCGAGTATTTACAGCTTTGCTGGAGGACAAACAACATGGAATTGGCTGGAAATGAGCACAAGCACCAGTGAACACACACTCGACACATAGGTAAAGGACCTATGCCATCTTACTGAATCAAGGGAATTATACAGTCAACCCTCGCTTTACGCGGTTTCACTTTACACGTTTCCACGTTTACGCGGTACCCTGCCGAACACGGAATGCTCACTTTCCGCGGTGTGTGTACCCCTTTAAGCGGAGAGCGGCTGGCGGTCTTCTCGCGCCGCGCCATTTTTGGATCTAAACCTCTCGCCATCTCTCCCACCCTCTCCCGCCATCCGCCATGTTGTGTAAACGGCGCGAGTAGGTTGTGCAGTGTATGTCTTTGTTGCGTTATCGGTGACGTCATATGACGTAGCGGACTGTGATTGGGCAAAGCATCCTTACCTCCCTCCCCGCTAGCTGTGATTGGTTGAATGTACTATAACTTGCCCCGCCGCGGGAGCATTCAAGCCCCTTGACCTGCCTGCGTCGGTTACACCCCTCCCGGCTACACCGTGTATATCGGTATCTATTGTTCCATAAGAATGGCTCCCACCGGACCACCACCACCACAAAGAAACCTTGCATTACCTGGACCCAGCCGCCCTAAGCCAAAGAAGACACGATGGTTCCTTAAGCTACGAAATCAAATATAAGATCATACAACAGTTGGAGAAAGGAACAAGACAAGTTGATCTCGCACGCCAGCACGGTATTAACGAATCAACTATCAGGATAATTAAGAAGGATGCAGCCAAGATAAAGGAGCACATGAACATCACAAAGTCTACAGGTGCTTCTATGTTCAAGTATTTCCACAACCAGGTGCTTCTCAAGACGGAAAAATTACTTGTGAGCTACTTGGTTCGTCAGGCGCGACAGAACATGGAGGTGGACACGCGCTCAGTTAAGGAGTACGCACGTGAACTGTATGCTGCAGTGTCACGAAAGATGGGAATTACAGAGCCCAAACCCTTTAATGCTTCCTCTGGGTGGTTACAGAGGAACAAGATCACCAATATCAACATTGGTGGCGAACAAGCTAGTGCTGACCGTGTTGCGGCTAGGGAATTTCCTCCGTTTTTACGTGAGATTATGGAGGAAGGACAGTACAGTGACGACCAGGTGTTTAACATGGACGAATCTGGTCTTTTTTGGAAAAAAGCTACCTTCCAAGACCTTCGTTGTGAAGAATGCCAGCAAGTGTCGGGGCCGGAAATTGCAGAAGGAGCACATCACCGTCCTGTTTACCACCAATGCCTCCGGTACCTGTAAGCTCAAGTTATCGGTGATCCACACAGCAGGCAAGCCGCACGCCTACAAGATCATGGACATGACAAAGCTAACCACACGTAAGGCGTGGATGTTCTCTACTCTGTCCCTCTCCTGGTTTGATGACTGTTTTGTTCCCGATGTGAAGAAATTCTGTGAGCAACAGAATGTTCCATTCAAGATTTGTTGCTGCTTGACAACACACCAGGACACTCGCCCCTACTGTTAGATCGTCACCCCAACATAAAAGTGGTCTTCCTTCCTCCCAACACTACGTCTATAATACAGCCAATGGACCAAGAATTGATCTGTAATGTAAAAGCTGCATTCTCTGCTAAAAAATTCAAGCTCCTGAACGACTACACCAACACCAAGGAAGAGTTGCGTAACCTGAGTGACACCAACACCGATAGCAAGAGCAAAGACGATGAGGATCAACAGTTGGCAGAGCAAGAAGTAACTTCTGAGACAATTTTGGAGAACATTCAACGTCAAGAAAGCTGTGGACTTCTTGGTGGAGGCATGGGATCAGCTGTCTGTAGCAACTGTTCGTCACGCATGGAGACATGTGTTGCAAGGTATTCCGGGTGTTAGGCAGAGTAAATCTGTGACTGGTGAGGTTCAGACTGTTGCAGTAGCAGTGGACCTTGCCAGAGAAGCTGCGCAAAGTGTTACAGCTGCGGGCTTCTCTGAGACCACCAACGACGACATTATGAAGGTGATAAGGGATCCTGAGGTGACTGCCAACGAGATGTTAGAAAACGATCACGTTAGTGAATAGACAGGCGGTGCTTCATCCCAAGAAGAACACAAGTTAACGCATGGTAATGTTAAGGATGCCATCGAGTGTGCAGAGAAACTGAAGCTCATCCTTTCCAACGACCCTAATAATCACCGCTATGAAGTCTTCCATAACCAGCTGTTGCAGACAATGGAGCCGTACACCAAGGTGTATCACGACCACATCAACACAACCCAGAAATTCAAGACGTGGGTTGGGTCAAACGATGAGCAAGACAGGAGGATGTATGCAAGAGCCAGAAACCAAGCAAAGATAGAATGTAGGAGGGCTGAAAAGGAGTTCCAAAGGCTGGTTGCACGCGAGGTCAAGTCAAACCCAAAGGCGTTTTACCGCTATGCAAAGTCGAAATTGAAAACGCGAGTAGGAGTATCAGACCTGAGGCTTGAAGATGGTAGTTACGCAGATTCTGACCAGGATAAAGCTGAGGCATTGAACAGCTTCTTTTCCTCAGTGTTCACAAGAGAGGATGCAACTAACCTTCCTGCGTTTGAGGACAGACGGTTCGACACAGCACTGACCCACATTGTGCTCACAGAAGAGGGTATTAGAAATAAACTGTCCAGGCTAAAGGTCCATAAGAGTCCTGGACCTGACATGGTGCATCCTAGAGTGCTAAGGGAGCTGTGCAACGAGCTTGCAGAGCCCCTGAAGATTCTGTTTTGTAAATGCCTGGATGAACAAATGGTCCCCAGTGAATGGAAAGTGGCTTATGTGAGTCCTATCTTCAAGAAGGGCGATAGGCATTCCACGAACAACTATAGACCGGTGAGCCTGACCAGCATAATATGTAAAGTACTTGAGAGTATTATCAGAGATGCAGCGATGGAACATCTACTACGAAACAACCTTGTAAAAGATTGCCAACACGGTTTTATGCCGGGGCGCTCTTGATTGACACAATTGCTCAAGGTATTGGATATTTGGACCCATATTCTAGAACGGGGTGGTAATATCGACAATATTTACCTAGATTTTGCCAAGGCTTTCGACAGTGTACCCCACGAAAGGCTGAAAATCAAACTGGAAGGGTACGGAATTCGGGGAAATGTCCTAGCGTGGATAGAAGACTTTCTACATGACCGCAAGCAATGTGTGGTGATTAATGGCACGAAATCGTCATCTGTACCTGTAACAAGTGGGGTACCGCAGGGTAGTGTATTGGGCCCGCTGTTGTTTGTTTGTTTCATAAATGACATGCCTGACGTTGTACACTCCTCCATACAAATGTTTGCCGATGACGCCAAGTTATTTCGGGAAATTAAGAACCAAGCGGACTGTGAAGAGCTGCAGAAGGACCTCTGTGGGCTCCAGGAATGGTCGAAGGAATGGCTGCTGAGATTCAATGTCACGAAGTGTAAGAGGATGCACCTGGGGCGTACCAACGGTAAGGAGGCGTACCATATGTCCCAACGGGATGAAGAAAATGTACTAGTTGAGACTGTGTGTGAGAAGGACCTAGGTGTGTATGTTGACAATGAGCTGAAGTTCTCGGGCCATTGTGAGAAGAAGGTAAATCAGGCAAATAAATTATTGGGTCTTATAAGAAGGTCGTTCAGATATCTAGACGGTCCGTCCCTCGTGACGATCTTCAGGAGTGAAGTGCTTCCCCATCTGGAGTACTGTCACCCCATCTGGTCCCCGAGATATGCTAGGGACTGTCAGTTGGTTGAAAATGTTCAAAGGAGGGCCACCAAACTGGTGCCTGCACTTCGGCACCTCAGCTACCCTGAGAGATTGGAGCGCCTGAACTTGCCTAGCTTATACTACAGACGGGCAAGGGGGGACCTAGTTGAGGTTTATAAGCATCTCAGGGGGCACTACTCAGTTGAGTGTCCTTACTTGGAGCTGGCGGACGCTCGCCCCACAAGGGGTCACAGCTCAAGATTGAAGAAGCCGCAAGTCCAGAAAACCGTGAGGGCAAACTTTTTCGGAGTGAGGGTTGTAAACTCTTGGAACAATCTACCAGAGAGTGTTGTGACGGCACCGAGTGTGAGCTCTTTCAAGAGAAGACTTGACCAACACTGGAGCGGGTTCAGGTACATTCAGGAGCCGGTGCATGCCCAATATTTGCCAACAGTGCGTGACAGAGACGTGACCGATCGCCCGGGCGGCTAGCGAGCCGACCTTTTGGTGAAGAATACAAAGGAAAAGAGACGTGACCGATCGCCCAAGCGGCTAACAAGCCGATCAGTGGCGAAGAGGATAAAAGTAAGGACTTCTTCGCCCGCAACCCACCACAGCCAGCCCAAGCCAGTGATAGTGACAGTGATGGTGACTTTGAGGGATTTGTCAGGGAGGCCCTGACAACCATGGTGGATAGTGATGGTGAGTCACCTGAGGGCCAGTAATCTGCCCTCTGCCTCGGAACCAGCCGCCATTCCCGTACGCCGACCCATCTCTTCTACTAACGTAAGTGTTAAACCTAACCTAACCTTGATTTTTCTAACCTAACCTAACCTAACGTAAGTGTTAAACCTTGATTTTTTTTCTAACCTAACCTAACCTAACGTAAGTGTTAAACCTTGATTTTTCTTTTACCTGGTACAGTATACTATTCTCTTATTCATATTTCTCTTCTATATTATATGTGTGTGCATACCATCATAAAATTAAGATGTTATTTTTACTACAACGTAGGTATTGTGTCAGAAAAAGTGGAGTTTGGGGATGGGCTCAGTCTCTATTTCAATTAATCGCATATGTTCTGTTATTTTATTTACACGTTTCTCGTTTTACGAGGTACAACGCGGGTTCAATTGACCACGTAAATGAAGACCCAACTGTACAGTAGTAAGAGAAACAATTGAGGCTCTGTAATTGTGTGTAAATGAGGCAGAAAGTCAGATCAGCAACCCGGGACTTGGTCACAATTTTTGTGATGCCATAAGGCTGCAGGGTCTGCCATTAGACAACACACTATGCTTCCAATATCTTCCCAGGCGGTAATACCTCCCTGTTTGATTGCTGCCTACTACCAACTACATCTTAAACGTTAGGTTTTTCAGGAACGCAACCTCACTGTCAAATGAGGGATACCTGTAATTTGTTTTAAAATCAAATACAGGTGTAACCCAATAACTGACATGATAGTGACACATATAGGGACCGTGAAAAGTCGTTGGTTAGTGAATCGACAGTTATCGAAGCAATTAATCCCATAAGAACATAACAAATTCAAGAGGTTAGGGACCAGCCACCCCTCAAAAGCTCCCATCTACCCTTGATATATCTCTGTCGTGTACATTGTCATGCAAGAAAATAGAGAAGACATATAAACCAAGCATAATAAGCAATAAATAAGGAATGTAAAGCACAAATTGAAACTGAGTTACCTGTGTTGAGGATGGTACAGACGGTCTACGGTGGCAAGTTCAAGTCCCTATCAATCTTTGCTGGTCCATCACCACTCATATTACACCTTATCACAACACATCAAGCTGACCCTAAGAGGGGCAGCACAAGAGGAAATATCACTGGGGCATTTAGGCATGATTGCATAACACATGAAGTCGGAAATAATGACAAAACATGAAGTCGGAGACACATGTTAAGTGTAAACAAGAGAAGAGAAGCGGGAATGAATCGGAGGCAATGTGCAAAGCCCTCTCATGGCAAAAATTCACACCACGCCACCTCCCACTAAATTCAAAACAGCTCTGCCGCTCCTCTCCTGATCGTTGGATTTCCGAGGGATCAACGAAACTTACGGGGTATTTCCCTGATACGTATTTGTTGGTTATGCAAATCAGCAGTTTGTGGGATGTTGGTTTTGGGGGTATATCTGTACTATATATTAATTACCTGAATAAAATCATAGAAAATTTGACCATAATTTTTTTTTTGTGTGTGTGTGTGTGTGTGTGTGTATATAATAATAATAATAATAATAATAATAATAATAATAATAATAATAATACAGTAAACGGTTTATTGATAGAGTTGCAGCCGGTGGTCGTATGTGCCGTTTTAGCTGGTACATTAGAATAAAATGGTACGAACAGTGTTGACATACATATGGCTTCTCTCCAGTGTGAGTTTTAATGTCTTTGAATACTACTGTTATTAGCGCAAGGAAATGGACAGTGTGGGCAAGAGTAAGGTTTTTCTCCAGTGTGAGTATGGAGATGATCCTTGAGGTGAACATTCTGAGCAAACTTAGATGGGCAATGAGGGCATTCAAATGGCCTTTCATCAGTATGAGTCCGCATATGAACTTTAAGGCCACCTTTTTCAGTACCACTGAATGGACAGATAGGACATGGTATGGCTTCTCCCTACTTGGAGAAGCATGATGAGCAGTACAGTATCTCCTATCATCTGTGGAAAATGTGAGCTGTGCTAAGGGATATAACTTGTCTCCAGAATGAGTCTCAATATGCTTCCTTAACAGTAAAATGTTTGAAGCGTTGTAAGGACAGTAGGGACACTGGTGTAACTTGCTGACAGTAGTGAGGTTCTCCTCTTTTCCTTTGACTCCTCCTTCAGGTGTTTATTCCTCCCTGTTCAGATGCATCTGTAAGGGATGCCCATCTTATTGAATGACGTAACATTGCTCCTCATATTAACTTGATATTTATTGTTAAGAAATCAAATGTCATACATTTTACAAATGACTGATGTTATGTGCATTGTTCTGTCCGTAGTAAGCTTCAATGTGTTTTAGAAAAAGATGTTGAAGGGGATGTTGCACAAACATATTAATGTTGTTAAGGAAATACTTCTTCGTATTCAGGTATAATTAATAGAATATCTTTTCACTATTAGAACAGGCATTAAAATGTCCAAAACAATGACAATTTTGAATGCAGTAAGACCCTGCTTTACTCGGTTTCACTTTCCGCGATTTCGCATTTACGCGGTACCTCGCCAGAACCTGACTTTCACTTTACGCGGTGCATCTACTCATATACGTGGGAAGCGGCGTGGGCAGGATGCGCACAAGGTCGCCCAGTCATCAAAACATTACCGAGTTTTTCACCCGCCACCCACCACAGCCGGCCTAAGTCAGTGATAGTGAGGATATGGACTTATATGGACTTTGAGGGGTTTGACAAAGAGGCCCTGCAAGCCTATGTGGTGGATAGTGATACAATTGATAAAAGTGATACAGGTGAGGGCCAATAATCTGCCCTCTGCCTCGGAACCAACCCCCCATCCCTGTGTGCCCAGCCATCTTTTCTACTAACGTAAGTGTTAAAAAACCTAATATTATTGATATTTCTCTTAAATATTCATTGTGTGTGCATACCATCATAAAATTAAGATGTTATTTTTACTACAACGTAGGTATTGTGTTGGAAAAAGTGGAGTTTGGAGGTCGGCCCAGTCTCTATTTCAATTAATCCCAAATGTTCTGTTATTTCGTTTACACGTTTCTCGTTTTATGCGGACCTCCACGGGTTCAATTGACTGCGTAAATGCAGACTATACTGCATATATATTAACTTTACCAAAACCGACTGTGGGAGCTAGCCTATCCCCTAGCTGAGTGTAGGACACAATCCCCTTAGACAAAAACTTTTTAGGACAAAATTCTATTAGGATAAAAACTAACCTAACTCAGCCTAACCTAGCTTTGAGAAACATTAATATAAAAATGGGGTAAGGTGTCTGTCCTACTACACATTTTAACTGAGGGAGTTTGGTCCAGGAGATTTTGTCTTAGGGGGCTTTTGTCCTCCCCCCCCCCCCCCCCCCTTCCCCCCCAGAAAAGGTTCAGTGGGCATCCATGTTCAATGTAATACTGTACAACACTTTAACTGGCAAAGAAGCAAGGTATGACAGGCTGTGGGAATTCAAGGAAATGTAACTGTGCAATATACACTACTAACTTTTTCAACTGATCTTCAAGTTTTAAAATTTTTACCTCCCTAGCTAATTTTTTAAATGCATTATCCCATTTAAACTTCAATTTATTCTCAGCATTTATCTTTCTTGACCATATTTCTTTTCTCAATTACGTAGGTTTTATATTTAAATCTACCTGAACCCTACTGCAGTACCCAAAAGTTTCTTTAGTAGCAAACACTTTTAACTCCTCACCTTTCTCCTCTTCAGCGAAAATGTTGGAAACCTCATTGCAGGTCAATTTATGAGCCACTACAGTTTGCTTCAAAATGCATGCTTCAACCACATCTTTAGTGATGCCCTGTTCAACTGATGCCTGGTCATGTGATATAGTAAAAATCATCTTAAAGAACTCCCTCAGTTTACTACAGTATATTCAGTTTGCTCACTAATAATATCAGCAAAAAGAACATTCAGCCATTTTCTTGTGATATGCAGAACAAATTCTGAATATCATCTTGAAAATAAATTTTGTTCAAAGTTTACAAGGAATTCCCGAGTTTTCCGACCTTTTCTAAACACAAATTTTCCTTTACTTGCCATGAAGTGAGCACACACACACACACACACACACACACACACACACACACACACATGCACACATGCGCACAGTCTGATGATCATCCAGCTATGATACAATGAAATGAGCTATTAAGGATGTCACCTAGGGTGGTGACTAAAGAGGCCGATATGGGACTGGCAGGGTCGTTCACAGATGTGACACATGTGGGGAGCTACATGTAGAGCGGGAGGGGCGGCAGCAGCATCTTTCTGGCCTTGGCGCTTGTCTGCCTCGGTATACAGTTGGGCTAACTTGAAAGTATTGACACCTTCTTGTGTGGTGATCCTCCAAGCATTATAGTGTGGAATAATCGTCTCCCAGGTGAGGGGCCGATTTGGCACTTTTTCAGGATTGTCTTAAGATTATACTTATAGCTTTTCCATTGTCCACCAGAGATATGTTTGCCACTGGTTAGGTGACTGTAAAGTAGCTGTTTTTGCAGTCTACTGTTGTCCCTGCGAGTAACATGGCCAATCCTGCGTAGTTGTTCATGGATAATGATAGCCTCGATGCATCTACAGTTGGTGTCGGCGAGAATAATGGCATTTGTTCTCTTGTCTTCTCAGCGAACTCGTAGGATGGAACGTAGACTACATTGGTGAAAATTTTCAAGTGCCTTGAGGTGCCTCCTGTATGTGACCCATGTCTCGCTGCCATATAGCAGGGTAAGGAGGACCACTGCTCGATATAAGTTTAACTTTGTAGATAATTTCAGCTCCCTACAGCTGAAGACACTGTTTCGGAGTCTGCCAAAGGCTTAAAATGCACTTCTGATCTGATGCTGAATCTCTTCATCAAAGTCCGCGGTGGTGGACAGGTGGGAGCTGAGATACCGAAGGTGGGTAACATTAGAGAGGGTAGTACCATTAAGCTGGATAGATGATGGAGGTGTGGCTGAACCAGGGGCAGGCTGAAAGAGAATCTGAGTCTTACATACATTCACCTCAAGGCCGAAGTGTGCATATTCATCTACATAGGTGTTCAGGATCTCCTGTAGTAGCATTCAGTGTGAGCAACAAGGGTGAGGTTGTCTGCATACTGAAGCTCAGTAATGGAAGCTGTGGACACCTTTGTTCCTGCCTGGTGTCATCTCATGTTGAAAAGACCCTTCATCCAGTACTCGATGTCCACCCCGCCAGCTAAAGTGGCACTGGCATGAGTAAGGAAGGCAGCCAAGAAAATGGAGAAGAGAGTAGGTGCCAGTCCACACACTTGTTTAATCCCCGTTTAGAAGGGGCAGAACTCAGAATGGGTACCATCATGCAGGACACTGCCGTACATGCCATCGTGGAGTTGCCTCACAATGGCGATGAAATTTGGTGGACAGCCAAAATGACTGAGGGCCCACCAGAGGTCTTCCCTGTTGACCCAGTCAAAGGCCTTGGTTAGGTCGACGAAATCCATGTACAGGTCATGGCGCTGTTCTCTGCACTTTTTCTGTATCTGACGGGCAGCAAAGATCATGTCAGTGGTGCCATCTGATGGTCTAAAGCCACATTGAGATTCTGGGAGGAAGTTTTCCGCCTCAGGAAGAAGTCTGTGTAGAAGGACTCGGGCAATAATCTTGCCAGGTACGGACAGCAGCGAAATCCCGTGGTAGTTGCCACAGTATGACCGGTCTCCCTTGTTCTTATAAATATTGACGATGGAGGCGTTTTTAAGAGCCTAGGGGATTTCCTCCTTTTCCCATATATTCTCCAGGAGAGAATGGAGATGACTGGTAAGCAGAGGTCCTCCTGTTTTATACACCTCGAATGGTATTCCATCAGGCTCTGAGGCTTTGTTATTTTTCATCTGTTTGATGGCAGTAGCTACCTCATCCAGGGATGGAGGATAGCTGAGGTGGGTCAGCTCTGGATGCTGAGGGACCTGCTGGGTAGTCAGGACATCCACATCAATGTTTCGGTTGAGCAGTGAATGATAGTGCTCTTTCCAGCGCTGAAGGATGCCTTCATCATCTTTAATTATGGAGTTACCGTCAGATGAGTGGAGGGGGGCTGCCCATAAAATGTTTTAGTGGAACTGAAAAATTCGTGCATCTTATCCTGATCTGCAAATTTTTGTGTTTCACATGCTTTATTTTTAAACCAGTCGTTCTTTAGATTGCAAAGTTCCCGCTGGGCCACCGCTTTCTACTTGTGGAAGGTATCAGCTTTCGTCCGAGACTGAGGGTTGTTCTGCCAGTTAGTTAAAGCAGCAAGTTTATCATCGACGAGTACATTCATTGCCGGGTCATTTTCATCAAACCAGTCCTGGTGTATTCTTTCAATCGGGCCAAGGGTCTCTCTGCAGGTTTTTCTCATGACTGTGTCGAGAATATCCCATTCGGCGCTGGGATTAGGGGTTGTTTGTTGTTGGGTTGTTTGTCAGCCCATGTTTGAGCTGCTCTCTGAAAGCAAGTGCTACCTCTGGATCCTCCAGATGCTAAGTGTTAAAACATCTTCTGGAGGCTTGCTGCCTTTGCCGTTTTGGGGCAATGTGAAGTGAGAGCTTGGTCCTGACGAGCCGATGAGCAGTGTAGCAGTGGTCTGAGCCACACTTGGCCAGTGTTTGGATCGTGGGTGTTGCCACAAACCCTTGAATTTGTCGGACTGCCTAAACAAGGTATTGGTGATAGTGAGGTTGTGTGCAGCACTCTTGCTGAGGAGTTGGCCGTTGGGATTACACTTGGCAAAATCCATTTGTCCCTATAGTTCCCTGCTCTCTCTCTCTCTCTAGGTTGTAGATTCCACGAAGCTCCTCGGCGTCACCATAGACAACGAACTAAATTGGAAACCACACGTCAATGAAGTTGTCAAATCCTCCAGTTTCCGTCTCCGCCGACTCAAGTCCCTCGGAGTTCCTGCACACGAGCTCCTCAGTGTTTACACAACATTCATACTTCCCAAGCTCACCTATGCCTCCCCCACCTGGTCTTCCTCCCTAAATGCCACACAACGTAAACACCTAGAAAAATTGCAAAAGAGGGCATGCAAGATTATTCTCTCCCCCTCCTACTCCACATATCAAGAAGCGCTCAACACACTGACCCTTTCGACTCTCACTGACCATCACCACGACCTCATCTGCAAATTTGGTAAGAAGCTTCTACACCATCCCCGACACCGGCTCCTACTACCACCTGAGATCCCTTGTCCGAGAATTGCTGTTCGATACCACAACCGCATCCAGCCCATACGTGCACGAACTGATCGCTATAAGAACAGCCCAGTCCCAACCATTGTAAAAATTATCAATAACTTGTAATACTGTAACACTGTCACTATGTTGAAATGAACTGTAGTTTGAGCTTTTCCCCATCTAAGTTATTATATGTCTTATTTGTGTCACTTATGTTACTTGTATATTATTTGTAATTCATAACCCATTCCCCAAATATGTAACTGTATATTTTCAGCCTTCTGGCTGCCAAGCTCTTTCAATAAACCGTTAATTATTATTATTATTATCACACACACACACACACACACACACACACACACACACACACACACACACTACAGTATATGAAACAATTGGCATGGATTTCACTTATGAGACTAATAAGTCATAACACTCCTTTTGTTATAAATCTTTAATGAACTCATGTTTGATCATTAACATTTAAATGTATGAGGATGAATAATGAATGGTGAATGGATATATTTGACATAAGAATCTGCACTTAACACACTGTAAGCATTACTGTACTGTACTGTACATGTATATAAACACATAACAAGGTTGCTCTTGAGATACTTTAACAACCACAAAATGGAGACACTACTTGAACAATATTTTGAAGGAAAATTAGCAAATAATTAAATAATACTGTACATGTAAAAAAAATTTCTACATATCAGGGTTATTTACATACAGACTAAACACCAAACCTCCATTCTTATTATGTCACACAACAAGCAACTTGCAGATAAGTATGATTGACATTGTACTAATATAGCAGCAAGTGGTGGGACATACTGCACTCGTACTGCATGTATAGTGTGTCTAGCATAAGAAACAAACTGCTTTTTGGGAGTGAATGAAGCCAGTCATGTAATGCACTACAACCTACACTGTGCATGTCACATTCGTCATTAAATTCAACTTTTTTTTATCTTTGACACAAAACATCAACATGACCCATAATACTGTATCTCCCACTAAAAGATACATACTGTACTGTTGTTATAACCCCTAATACTGTATCTCCCACTAAAAGATACATACTGTACTGTTGTTATAACCCCTAATACTGTATCACCCACTAAAAGATACATACTGTACTGTTGTTATAACCCCTAATACTGTATCTCCCACTAAAAGATACATACTGTACTCTTGTTATAACCCTAATACTGTATCTCCCACTAAAAGATACATACTGTACTCTTGTTATAACCTACAATACAGTGCACTGTTGTTATAACCAGTAGCTTTTTGGGAAAGTGTAACCAAGAACACTTTTCAGAATGTATTTGATGACATATCTTAACAGCACCTATAAAGTCAAATGTTTGATATAACCAAAACACTTCTTTACAATTTGCCAAGAATTTGATACATCCTAAAATATACATTCCATCTTATATACCCAGTAGAATCTTTTAAACTATCCTTGGTACTGTATTGTGTGTATCCTGGACCTCCACTCAATTAAAATATATTTAACACTCTTGGGGTTTTCATATGCAAATTTGTGTATGATCTAAATTATTGCTTTAAAGTTTTCATATGCAATTTGAGTATTAACTAAAAAATTACAATAAAATAATTTTATATTTGTGTATGAACACTACATACGGAAGATGTACATTTGCCAACATCTGTGTGGTCTGGCACCTATGTAGGCTATGAACACTACATACGGAAGATGTACATTTGCCAACATCTGTGTGGTTTGGCACCTATGTAGGCTATCTTCAATGTTACGAGAGTGACCATACCAGTCACCCTTTGTGGTTCAATGGCACGGGACGTAACCTTGACCTACATTTCCCATTTTCTCCTGGCTTGTGCTGATTTCTCATTCATCACAGTGATTTCATTTATTGATAACAGTGTTGTGAGAGTTTTGAACCATGCCTCGTGTTGCTGGCAAAGGTGGAGGAGTGGAAAACATAAAAGATATAAGGAGATTGTACCACATGGTGATAGTGTGGTGCCTCTTGAGGCCTCTCCCAGTGTCCCTGGCCCTTCTAGTGCAAGTGATAGTTTGTCTGGCTCTTCAACAAGCAGTCTTAGTGTAAAAGGAACTGCCCGGCATGTTGTTGTGGCTAAAATAAAAAAGAAAAAATCTGTTGCACATGTGGTATCTCAGCCAACGCAGCGTGACCGCTCTTCTTCCTCACACGTGTGCACTACCCACTACCCGTACTCCCGCTAAAACTAGATTTAGTCACCCTGTTCAGGCTAAGTACGGCACTGTGGGGCACAGAGAAGGAGGGGGGGAGGAACATCACCAAGCACTCCAATATCAACAAACATGTAAATACAGAAATTCATTTATTTTTGTAAAAAAAAATTATAAAATAATTTTATGCATTACATTTTACCAATACAGTAGTACCCTGATTTACGCGGTCAATTGAACCCACAAGGTACAGCGTAAAGTGAACAACAAAACATATGGGATTAATTCCAATAGAGACTGGCCCAACCCCCAAAATCAACTTTTTCCGACACAATACCTGTGTTGTAGTAAAAATAACATCTAAATTTTATGATGGTATGCTCACAATTAATATTTAAGAGAAATACAGTCGCCAGGTTAATGTCCATTCAAATAATGGACTCAAATCCCCCCCCCCCCCCCTCTTCCCAGCTCACTAGCTTCTACCTCTCTGAGAAATGTTTGGGTGAAAACACTAGATTTTAACGTTTAGTAATATATAATACCTCAGACTAAAGTTAGGATAATATAATTGACATTTCTGGATTCCTTGCAGGTCAGGGAATATTTTGAATGTAAACTTCATATATTTTGCACAAAAGATAAAATATTTGCTTTGTGTAAACCAAATTATTACATTAGATCTAAAATTTGTATGTCTAATGCAAAATCCATGATGTATATATTCAAAATGATCATCATATTGTAAGAATTCCAGTAATGTAAATTATATTCTGGCCGGGTAATTTGTATGAATTTTATGAGCTAAATAAAAAAAATAAAAAATTTTACTTCACCGCGTATATGAGTAGATGCACCGCGGAAAGTGAAAGTCCGGTTCTGGCAAGGTACCGCGTAAATGAGAAATCGCGGAAAGTGAAACCGTGTAAAGCGGGGTAATACTGTAATTTACAATAATTTTTTCATTTGAATTTCGAAAATAATTAGCATTTGTAAACACATTAAGTATAATTTATGTAAATAATATGTACAGAAACTTTGAGCGAGGAATATGCACATTTGGGGGCTTGAGTGGCAGCCATGCACTACAATTTGTTATACTCATGCTTACATATAGATTTAATAATTTTATTTTGATTACCTCTATAAAATTATTTGTAGACAATGCATTTACAATGTTAATGCACCAGACCCGACCTTTTTTATCTCCAATAGTAAGCTTACTATGACTCAATATGTACAGTTGTCTTTTGCGCTCAGATGAAAAAATTAATAATCTATACTTGGCCCGGCCATGATCATCAGAACACAAATTTACACCACTGTTGCCTAGTGCGATATAAACTTTTTCACAACTATTGTTTGCTAATATGTATGCTTTATAAAAGAATAAAGTTTATATTGCAATCACTTGAAATAACAAAGGTATAAAGTGATGTATAAACGTTTTCATTAAGCGTAAACAAAAAATTTTGTGTTCTACTCGACCTTACGCATAGAAATAATTATTTTATCGTGATTACTTGTATAAAGCTATTTGTTGGTAATTTATTAACAATGCTAATTTAACAAACCCCACATTTTTATCTCAATAGCAAGAGTGTTATGACTCATTACGTTCAATTATCTCTCGTGTGGTTCAGTCAAGAGCGGTGAGGTGGGTATCCAGCCAGACCCCGAGTTCACCTCCCTAAACCCAAGAGTGTTAATATAATGAGGACCACCTAGCCTAATATGTCTGGTATTTAATATAGCCAAAACTATGATGGCTATCTGACATAACTAGCACTTGACCCTATGCACACTACATGGCTAATGCTTCACCTAACCAGCAATACTGTATACATAGCACTGGACTTATTTTTAGTATTGATGGATAACTGCAGTAACATCTAAAACTTTATTTATTCAAACTACCTTACACTGAGAGGTCAACACAATCAAACACTTCTTCATTACTAGTGTAGCTGTAAATCTTTCAACACTTCTTGAATGCCTGCACCTGCAAAAACAACCTTATATTAATCTTTCACTCAAAACAGTGTTACTGTACTGCATGAACTTTCGAAAATAAACATGAGCAATCATCTTCTAAATGAAAAAAAAAAAGAAAAAATTAAACTTAATAATAACTGGCCAAGTTTTACCACTACAGGTATCAGTTATTATGAAACATATGTAATTAAAGTTATGAAAGGACTTACAGTACAGTATTTCAATACAGTAAAGGTTGTATTATTATTCACAAGACATAATAAAGTACAGTCAACTGTAGTAAAATTCATATTCACCTTCATTATGGATGTTAAACATGTGCCGTTTCAGACTGCTGTTCTGGTTGGAACGAAAAGGACAGTGTATGCACTTATATGGCTTTTCTCCAGTGTGAGTCCTGACGTGTTTCCTCATGTTATTGAGGAACACAGTAGAGTATGTACAGAAGGGACATTGATGGATCCTCCTGAATTCATCTTTCTTCTTATTCTTCATGATTGGTGGTCCAAGGGTTCTGCCCCTTCCCATCCACTGACAGTCACTATCCGGCCCCACCTGTAGGCAATGCCTGTCTTAGCCTGCCATATAAAAGGCCTTAAACTCTACTACCACCTTTAAACCAGTTTAGTTTTCTTTCCCTACCATAGGTACATTGGAGCTGTCCTTAAATATATGTAGGTATCACATTTTAATACTACTTTAGGATGGATACATTACAGCACAGTACTAAGGTATAATTCAAAACTTTGATCAGCAAATGAATCTTCTATTGAACATGGTCTCCCATCTAACACTACAGTACTGTATATTGGTACAGTCTAAAGGAGGCAGTACAGTACTCTGTAAATGGAAAGACTAGGAATCAAAATTACATATGTTGTCACAGTTTGATTGCTCGTTTTAAAGTGGCGACCACGTGGTTGCTTGTTGTCGCTGTGCAGCTGTGGCGCTCACGCATGCGCACATACCCACAAAAGCCCGCTAAAAAAAAAAAATTTGAGTTTTCGAAAAGTCCGGATTCTCGGGTGGTCCGGATTTTTGGACTTTTAATGCACAATTATTGGTCATTCTGAAATTTATTTTACATATTGACAATATATATTGCAGTGCAGTGTTGATTTAAAGAAAATAATCTTGAATACACCAAGTGAACTTAAAATTTTATGGGTGAAATGACAGCATGGAGTGATTTCTCTTCCACCCCCACTTCCTTCTCTTCTCCCTTCTCCTCCACCCCCCCTTCTAATTCCCATCATCATCATCATCAACCAGGAGCCTTCTACATACACACCTCAAAGTAATTGTACTTTACTGCATTATTTTTTTTACTTTGTATGTAATTTTCGGTGAGCTGGAACCAATTACCCAAAATCCCATTGAAACAATGGTTTCGGTTAACGAAAGACCTTCTGGAATGAATTGTGTTCGTTAACCGAGGGACCACTGTATTTCTAATTCTGGAGTTGGATTAGATAGAATTTAGCCTCCTGGAGACAGCAACTAGGGGATTCCTTAACTTACTGGAGACCGCAAATTCACATACAGTACGCCCAGATAATTTGCGAATTTTTATTTCGTGGTCCTCTATTATTTGCGGATGACACCCTGGATGTACCCAAGAATGTCTGCGGGTAGTTTTAAAGTTGCGGGCATTTTTGCGGCCGGTAAGGGGAGTGCGGGAGTTTTGTGGCATCCCGCACGGTGTCCCTCTTGTCCAGGGAGGCTGGTCCACACTTGCCCCGCTCCCTCCATCTCAGTCTGGGTTAAACATTTGTCCATGTCGCACGTGTGCTAAACTGCTCTCATAACAACTGTGTTCCTCTTGCTTGTTATGGCTCCCAAACACCCTCAACCACCTTCATCATTATCATCATCATTCATCAGTGGCTGGGGAGAGGAAAATGGGATCTACACAGACAGCCAGCAAGGAATGGTGAGTGTTAATCTCTTTCTTTATAACAGTTGTTTTTTATTATGTTATCACAGGAAAATGAATGGTTTATATAATATGTTTATCACTGAGCCCATACCATTTTCATAGACTACAAAATATATTTTTCTCCCATACGTATACAAAATATATTTTTCTCCCATACGTATGATACTGTATATAGTAAACCCCTGATATAACAGACGACATCAATAATGAACTCGGTTTTAACGGACATTCGGATTCAGGTTCGTTAAAGTAATAACGGCCCATTCATATCCAGATGATCACAAATAATTACAATAATACTGTACTCCATTTAGTTTTACCCTGCATAATACTGATTCTTTATAGAACTCTTTGGTCCTGTCCTGGAGTTATTTTTTATAAGGGGAAAAAAATTAAAATCCTTAATACAAGGCAAAAGTTACAAGACAGAACACTCAAGACTCACCGACATCGGCCTTGCTTGTTTACAGTCTCTCCACCAATGAGACCGACGTACCCCTGTGTACTCGCTGCCAATCAATGCTTTCCTCTTCGTGTAAAATATTTTACCAGTGGCATTTAACTTGGTCGACATTCTTGCTCTTTTATGACTAATTTCTGCATATTGTAATACAGTAAATATTTGTGACTCAAGTTATTTTTACTAGAAAAAATGAAAATCCATAATACATACAAGTCAGCTGTTTTCTTGTGCCTGGCAGGCAGCGGTCATTATCCCCCCCCTCCACAACTTACAACCAACAAGTGCTGTTTGTGTTACTAACATGTAGAGAAACTTTGTTTATGCCACTGACCTCCAGGTTGCCACTCTGTCATCCCGGTTTGAATGCGCTCTTATCCTGCAAACACCAGTTGTTGATGGTGAGTGTTCTCACCATCACCAAAATAACCAACACTCACTACCACCACTGTACTGTGTACATTGGTACTGGCCTCTATAATTTCTTTTGATTCATATTACAGCTGCATAACATTCAAACTCACTGTGCTATAGGGGGCAGTGAAATTTTGCTCAAAGCTGCACTCTTCAGGCATTGTTCCTTATACATATCTAAGACTCCATGCCAAATTTGAAGATGATATGTCGAGGTTTAGTCTGCCGCATTTTCTACTGAAATTTTTAAATTTCCCTGCAGTACTAGCCAAACAGCCGCTGTGGCGGTGCAATGTTCTGTTCAGTGTTCATCAACTTTTTTTTCATATCTCTTATTTCATTTAAGTTGTCTTGTTGCAGATGAGTATGGTGCTATGTCTATATTGATTTTGTCCCTGATCCAAGGGCTCTGACAGACACCATTTCACAGAACTGGACAAGACTCCCTACACTGGCTGCCGCTTGTGACCGATACTTGATTAGTGATTATGCTGGAGCTGCCATTGCTACTGCCACCTTAACTGACTATGGCATTATCACAAAGGATGACAAGAGTCAGGTTATTGGACCACATAAGCTGCGGGATGCGAGACAAAAATACCGATTTAAGAGGCAAGAAATTGAGATGGCTAGTTTAGATAATTTGACGTCACTCTATTTTGATGGTAAGAAGACCGCCACTCGTGTGATGATAAAGAATGAGAAGACCGAGAAATGGAGTTCGAGGATGATGGTGAAAGATCATTATGTCATCATGGTTGAGCCTGGCAATGAATATCTCACACATGTGACTCCCAAGACTGGACACGGAAAGCAGATTGCCAAAACTATTCACGAGTTTCTGGTGGAGAAAAATCTAACCCAGCAGCCCATTGTGTGTGTTGGTTGTGATGGAACCAATGTAAATGTAGGATCAGAAAATGGAGTCATTCATCATCTTGAAATGTTACTTGGTCACCCGCTCCATTATTTCATATGTCAGCTTCACGGAAATGAGCTGCCTTTCCGCGCAGTTTTTTATCACTATGATGGTAAACCAAGTGGTCCTGAGCTTTGGCGTGGTCCCATTGGAAAGCAGATCAAGGAGTCTTTGTCTGAGCTTCCAGTTGTCGCCTTCCAGCCAGTCAGTTTCCCTGATTTCCCTGTGTTTAATGATGAAGTGGAGAAAGATCTGTCCTGGGATCAGAAATACCTGTATAGGATTTGTAAAGGAGTTATCACAGGTGTTGTTGAAGATGACTTGGCTGCTATTGAGCCAGGTCCTCCCTGTGTGTCAAGGTGGAACACCTTATGGAGTAGAATCCTCAGGCTGTATGTAGCAACATCAAGACCCAGCCATGAGTTGAAAAGAATTGTCATTACAATAATAAAGTTCAGTGCTCCAATGTGGTTTTACATCAAGATGCACCCTTACGTAACACACGGCTCAAGGAACGTATTCCAGTCCCTGCTATATATGAAACACCTGAATAGTGAGGAGGAGACGATAGTGAAGAAGGCTGTCCAGAGAAATGCATACAGGTAGTCGTCGACTTACGACCTAGATTGGTTACGGCCGACCGGTCGTAAGTTGATCTGGTCGTAAGTCGGCCTATGTTATAATTACCTTATGTATATTATACTGTAATGCGTAATGATAATATAATCATCTTTAAGTCATATTTTATCAACATTTTCTTTGTTCATTATTGTTACGGTCGTCAGGTTTAAGTAAATCACTGCATACTACAGTACAATTGGTTTATTATTTACACTGGGGCTGGGGCCAAAACTGTCGTACCGCCGGTCGTAAAGTCGAACAGACGTAAGTCGCATAGGTCGTAAGTCGACGACTACCTGTACTTCGCCCACACAGATGAACTTCTTCTTGGTATGTGTGCAGATGAGGACATGACTGTTAGAGAAAAAGCTGTCTCAATGATAAGAAAAATTAGAGAGGAGAATCAGCAAAAGGAAGAATGCACTGGCAGATCTGAAGAGGAGGAGGAAGATTCTGATGCTGCTGTTGACGAGAATTTGTTAAACTATACTGATGAGGAGGGTAAAGATGGAGATGGGAATGAGGATGTGCCTCCTGTAGTCAACATGAGAAAGGTGGTGACTCCGAAACTAAAGTGGCAAGCAAAAAACTATCATTCCATGATTAACTGGAGGAATGAACTCAAGACTGAGCTTCCTTACATTGCTTCTCTGTCAAATCTACAGGTTAATGACATTCTTGAGACACCATTAGTGGTGCCCAAGTGGCCAAACAGCACTCAGGCGGTCGAGAGAGGCATAAAAGTGATGACTGAAGCTTGCACTGAAGTGACGGGATACGAATCGAGAGATGGATATATTAGGCAAAGATTATTGTCTAGGAAAATGATGCCAAGGTTCCGCACAAAAAAGAATTTCAATATGAACTTGTAATGATTTTCTATACGGTGTACCTGTAAAATAACATGTGAATTAAATCGATGTCACCCATGTAATATTTATCATTATCCAGGAAAACATTAAATGACACCTAATTTTTGGTATACACTAAAAGTTGACAAAAAGTCGTTCGCGATGCGGCAGGGTAAGTATGCATGAAATGGCATGAAATTTTGCACAGGTGTTTGTTACAGCCATACAAACGATGCCTGAAAAGTGCAGCCTGCAACTCAAATAAAAGTGTTTTTTCCCTGCCCCCTACTGTGCTAGTGTTATGTCACAAAAAACTAAACTTTTGGAAGGCATAATTCGTATGCTGTATGTTGTTTTATACGAATTATACCAGTGTCCATGCATATAATCTTAAGTATGTGAACTGATAGTATTAAGGGAGAACTCAAGGTACAGTCACCCAAAAAAGTCCTGTTGCGAACCATGAACCCCGAGATTCAGACTCTTGAATCCGAAGCATTTATGGACAGAATAATGTATCAGTGTCTACTGCTCGGGTTCACGACAGAACTTTTTTGGGTGACTGTACCTATATGCTGATTGGGTGGTGAGTGTTAATGGTGGTGAGTGTTGGTGGTGATGGTGGTGGTGAGTGTTGATGTTGGTGAGTGTTGGTGATGATGGTGGTGATGGTGAGTTTTGGTGGTGATAAGTGACCAACATGGTCACTTTGGACTATGTTGGTATATAATAGAGTTCGTAATTATTCCCGATCTGGATATAATAGACTTTCGGCTTTAACGGACAGTCCGTCCTTCCTCCCATTTAGTTTGTTAGATCGGGACTCTACTGTATGTAATAATGACACTTAAATAACAGATTATTCTATAATTAATCTAGATCATTTGGAAGTGAATAAAATTCCTTCTAATATCTTTGTTTGATAACACTACCATAATATTGTGTGAAATTTGGACATACAGTACAGTACCCTGTAAATCTAAATGTGTAACACAAAACTGAATTTCATAAACCTGATCAACACTGTACAATATTTGCCAGTTGCATATAAATTTATTATTAAATATACACTGTAAGGTGTTCCATTTATGCATAACACATTTTCATTGTACAGTATAAGTTTTTAAGGTATATCTGTACTGCATACTTAAATAACTATTTTTTGGTGTTAAAGGTGAAGCCACAAAGATCTGAATAAAGGAACATAATATGTACCAAATAAAGACGAACTTAATATTAGAATTACTGAAGTCATCAGAGCTATTGATAATGACAAATGAAGGCAGTTATACACAATATACCTCTACTATTTAGTTGTAAGGAGTGCATAAATTATAATGGACAGCATTTAATGGATGTGACACAATCCCTCAGTCCTGTACTTCACAGTAAAAAAACATGTTTTTTTACTTGTCATGTTTTATTACAAAATTAAATGTGTCAGATACTGTATATATAAATGAAACACACTGTGATGTATCGTTAGTTATGTTATTTTTTCGTGCAATCCGTGGTATTTCCTTTTCAGATTGCATAGTTGGGTTGATGTAAAGTTAAAGAAAGGAAGAGGCCTCCATAAATGAATTATCTGTTAACAAAACACTTTGTGTATCATCTGTCAGTTGGATGAAAAATCTGGTTATGAAAACAAAAGGAAAGAGGAGAGCTTGCAAACATTGGGCAATGTGCCAAGGCCAGGCAAAATGTGCAAGACATAAATTATATTAGTGCAATTATTGAACAATAAAGAGGAGTACATTAAGGAAGTCTACAATATTCTGTGACATACAAAGTGCTATTCTGAATTAACAACAAACAAGGGCAAAACTGAAGGGCTGCAGAATTCCTTCAGGTTTTGTTGGTTCCAACATTTCAAATCCTAGTTGAGCCACAGGCAGCCACAGGAAAGACATACTGTACCAGTTTCAGAAAAACATGTACAGTACTATACATGTCACAAGAAGAACAGCTTAAATGAACTGACACTTACGTATGTTTTGCCGGGAAGTGATGATGAAATAAAACCTCAATATCGGTACTGGCAATCTTGCTGCAGCTCATTTAGATAACAGGAAGGGATTACAACGAGCAGGAGTTTCAGATGTAATTGCTGCTGAAGGGAAGTATGTACCACATAAAGTGCAAGATCTCTTACACTTTTTCATGTACAAAACCACTTAGACTCAAGGTGAATTGAAACACACACTTCTTGAAATTATATTCCTCTGCTATATACTTCAACATGCTACACATAGTTAAAATACACCCTCTGAACACAATGTGGAACTGGTACAGTGAACTAACAGTGGTGACTGGTACACTGGTGCACTGGTGCAAATATTCCTTTCATATTTTAGCAACGGGTCATCATCAATCAGGGATAAATTAGTATCAAGGGTTGGTTATTTGTTCCGCTTCATTTTACTTTTGCATCATCATGCATCAGAAAGGAAACCAGTATAAGTATGTTCCTGTAACAATGGCAACTAAGGTTTATAACAAGGAAGGCTGTAACAATAGTGACATATACTCACTATGTAGCCTATCCTCCATAGGACAATTTCTTGTCTTTAATACTGTACAAACTATCAAACTTAAAAATATATTATAAAGCATGCAGGTATTAAAGGGTTTAGTGTCAAAAATGATGCTGCCATTAATCCTATTCCAGAAAATTTACATACAGTACAGTATATATAATATCTTTTATATTTCTCCATTTGTTGTATGAAGGTCAGTCAATAACAGAAGAGAGTATCATAACCGGTGAGTCTAATGGAGCAGAAGAGTCTTTCGCACTAAAGTTGTAAATACCGCAGAGGGTATAGTGTATGGAGTCAATAACAGCAGAAAACATAAAAGAAAGCATATACAGGTAGTCGTCTACTTACGACCTAGATTGGTTACGGCCGACCGGCCGTAAGTTGATCTGGTCGTAAGTCGGCCTATGTTATAATTACCTTACGTATATTATACTGTAATGTGTAATGATAATATAATCATCTTTAAGTCATATTTTATCAACATTTTCTTTGTTCATTATTGTTACGGTCGTCAGGTTTAAGTAAATCACTGCATACTACAGTACAATTGGTTTATTATTTACACTGGGGCTGGGGCCAAAACTGTCGTACCGCCGGTCGTAAAGTCGAACAGACGTAAGTCGCATAGGTCGTAAGTCGACGACTACCTGTACAGTGATCCCTCGGTTAACGCATTACCATCCATAAGATTCTTCACTTCCGTTAACGAGCAAACCCTCTGTTAACGAATTCCTTACGTAATTTTCCCAACATGTTTTTGCCTGCATTTGGCTGCCCACCAGCTGTAATAATAGTCCGCCAATACAGTACGGTAATCGGTTTTAGGGCTTAAATTCCTTACCATTTTAGTAAATATATAGCGCAGTGTTGATTTAAAGAAAATAATCTTGAATTACACCAAGTGAACTAAAATTTTATGGGTGAAATGGCGGCATGGGACGACTTCTCTTCCACCCCAATGCCTTCTTTTCTCCCTTCTCCTCCACCCCCACTTCTAATTCCCATCATCATCAACCAGGAGCCTTCTACATGCACACCTCAAAGTAAGTGTACTTTATTGCATTTATTTTTAGTTTGTATGTAATTTTCGGTGAGATGGAACCAATTATCCAAAAACCCATTGAAACAATCATTTCGGTTAACTAATTTTTCGGTTAACGAGCAACCTTCTGGAATGAATTGAGTTCGTTAACCGAGGGACCACTGTACAGTAAAACATGGTAGCACATTACACCAAGTCATTCGATCCACGAGGCTTGTCAATCTCTTTCATAAGGGCGGTCACATTCTTAGCTATGAAGAAATAATACAAATTGACACAGCTTTGGCTAATGTAACTCTAAAAATGGGAATGAAGAAAATGTAAGCTGGCTGGATTTGGGGCAAAACCAAACCTCTAAAGGCAATTGTCAGGAAAAGTAAACACCACTTCTTTTTTTTTTTTTTTTTTTTTTTACATAACATGTGGGGATGTTGAATTTAAGTCTATTGTTTGTCACATTGTCAGGTGACTTCAAGCCCTTTAAAATGGCTTGCAAGTAACTATGGTGTATCTCAGCACATACATGGGGTAGACCAGCTACAACAATAATTATGGGGTCCTCTACTACATTTTTAAGACCAAAGAATTTATTTAGTACAGGTGCAGTCCCACAAAATAGTATCATTAGCCATGGGGTTGATGTGATTGGAGGCTTTCCAAACAATATCACTTGAACTGCTTCTGAACCATTGGTAGTTCTACATCCGCAACCTATGAGCATGAATGAGTACTGTACAGGTATATATGTTTTCGAATGATGAGAATCCTCCGAGGCTTCAGATCATATACCTGTACAGGTAATACATGAATTGGAGTTGTTATTGTGAATGAATACCAACACTATGCCAAACATCAATGGGATCTTACATCGAATGGAGCAAGGAATAATCAGAGACATCACAAGATGTGAGGTGTTATCATTGCCCTTCACAACGACGGTATATGTAATGCAGAGATAGCATGGCGAACTGGGATGAGCAAACCCACAGTAACATGGTGGGTTAGACTCCATGAAACAACTGGTGCCATACTGAAACTTACAACCACAAATATCTTGCTACTTTAGGTTCCTGCAAGTCCCTTGATTTGAAATCTTATTTCAGTGTTAAACCAATGCAATTTATGTAACCGTAACATGGCAGAACCCATTTAGACCGATATATTGTTCACTCTACTGTAATATCAAGCCCTGTTTGCTTAGTCACTTTTCGTAAATCAGACATACCATAACACAAACAGTACAGTAGTTGTGACTGCCATATTCTTAAGGTTTGGGAGGAAAAAATATGTTTTTCATAAAATTAACTTATAGTACAGTGTACTTTCTCTCGATGTCTGTGTGTCCATACACAGTTACAGGGTAGTGTAAAGTAACCTGTGAACCCTTTCCTTTCTCAAAAGTTGTATTTTTCTATACTCTTCTTTTCATACAACAGATCTTTTTCTAAAAAGCTCAAGTTATGGACAATAATACAATTTGTAGTAATAAAACCTCCACCTCCGATCTTCTGAAATGATTTTTGGAATATTCACATTAATCTACATACTCTATACCGGCAATTCAATAAAAATATCACCGATATAAACGAGAACCTTATCATTTGGTTATGTCCACTGAATCATCATCACTGACATCTATCATATGATATTTCTTCATGTGTCTATTCATATTACTCTTTTGTCTACACACATAAGAACAATATCTACATGCTAAGGGTTTCTCTCCAGTATGACAATGTATATGGGATATTAAAGTAGCTTTGCGTGTCACCCGCTGTGGGCAGTAAGGACAGAGAAATGGCTTCTCCCCTGTATGAGTACGAACATGTCTCATAAGACACGTAGAAACATCAGTGGTATAATTACAGTAGGGACAATGATGTCTCTTGCCTGTTGTAGTGAGGTTCCTTAGGGTTCCCAAGACTTCTCTCCTTACAGTTCCCTCATCACCAGTGTCTTCCCTTACCTGTTGGGGAGGCTATCTTACTCAAGGGTACAACATAACTCACAAGAGTATAAATGATATCCATGTTCACTAGCTTTGCTATTTAAAGCACTACAACAACCATGTTTATACAAAAAACAACCACACATCCAAGTCAATTTTGCAGCAAATGTTCTCAAGAATTTGTCACTTGGGACCATATTTAATGCTATGCAATGTATTGCTGCACCTCATTTAGTTGAAGATTGAAACTGACACTGAAATGGAAGCTAATCACACAGGAAAAATGAGATGTTATGGGGCCAGAATTTCCACAATCAACCAACAATATTTAACAGTAAATAAAAAAAAATACCCCACTATAGCAAAAAAGCTTAGTGTGTGTTCATTGTTTTACATACTATACAGTAGTTCATTTATACCTTCATTATTTGTTCACTTATATTTTACAATTTCTATGATGTTATATCATTACCATAATTTCTACGAGTGGAAATGGCAATGGCTCTGTAGAGGGCCAAGGGCATGAAGTATTATACTGTACAGTACGTATATGGTGCACCGAGTCCTTGAGCCCAACACATACTGTACCAGCATGCACTCACAACCTACCTCACTCACTCACAACCTACCTCACTCACTCACAACCTACCTCACTCACTCACTCCCATCTTACTCCCTCCCTCCCTTCTAACTCACTCCCTTCCTTCTTACTCACTCCCTTCCTTCTTACTCACTCCCTCCCTTCTTACTCACTCCCTTCCTTCTTACTCACTCCCTCCCTTCTTACTCACTCCCTTCCTTCTTACTCACTCCCTCCCTTCTCTCACTCCCTCCCTCCCTTCTTATTCACTCCCTCCCTTCTCTCACTCCCTTCCTCCCTTCTTATTCACTCCCTCCCTTCTCTCACTCCCTTCCTTCTTATTCACTCCCTCCTTCTCTCAATGCCCCGTCTTAATCGCTAGACTCTCTCTCCAGCTAACACAATGTAGAAGAAGACCCCATAACTACACAGTGCCTACCTTAAACTTCACACCTTGTAAACTTCCCCCTCTCCCCAATTCTTTTTTTAACCAACCTTCACCGTAGTTAGTCAGAAAAACGTTGAGAGGGGTATGGGAAACAGGTGCTCATGATGAATTGGTTCTAAAATACAGTATATTACCATACAGTATAATACTTCCATCATACTATTTCATTAATTAAAATTTGGCTCAATTTAAATTTTCAAATAAGAGTATAGTAATTATTTTCAGGATAGTTTTAAATTCTGGTAAAGGTTTCATTGACAAATCCCTTCAACTTACAAAATTTCATGTAAAATAAGTAGTATAACATAATAAAGCAGTACATAACTGTGACCCTGAAGTAGGAAATGTAAAATTAATGAATTCTAGAATGGTTTAGTATTGTAGCAGTAGCACCCACTCTAACAATGTTTTGTGCAGCTGATTGGCATTTCTATCCTATGTATGATATTGTTTATGCCAAGAGCACTGTGAAACTGAAAGACAAGAGGCCCTGTTCAAAGCTAAGAGGGCGACTGGGTATTGAGAGTACAGGGGAACCCCGATAACCAACATACCGTTGACCGGTGATTTGCTTAACCAACGATTACATATACTGTAGGAGAAGACCCTGCAAGTCTTGTTGAATACCCGGTTCATCGGACGCTAAGGGTGGAGGAGCGGCATGGGCGTTTTTGAATTTGGCGTTCGGCTGCATGATGCGAATTCTTACCATAAGAGGACTCTGTGCACATTAGCAGCAGTTTTCCCACCATTAGGAAACCTCTGTTCCACAGTCCAGTGTACCACGTTACCTCCAACTTCGTGTTTTTTCGTTAATTCCGACTTCGTGCGTACACAATCATGCCTAACGCCCCCGTGATAATGCCTCTAGTGCTGCCCTTAAGAGGGTTCATAAGGCTGTGAGCCTAATTGCAAACCTCGATGTGATAAGGCAAAATAAGAGTGTTGATGGACTGGTAAAGTTTGGTAGACACTTGAACTTGCCACCCTCAACCGTCTCTACCATCCTTAAGGAAAAAGCCAAGTACAGTGGTCCCTCGGTTAACGAACGGTTCGGTTAACGAAATTTCGTTTAACGAATTACCTTCCATAAGAATCTTCAATTCGGTTAACGAACAAAAATTTGATTAACAAAATCCTTATGAACATCACGTTTTGTTGTGAGCATCAGCTGATGGGCTGGTCTGCCAATTCAGTAATTCAGTAATCTGTTCTATGTTTACATTCGTTTCCAGTGGAGTAAATATCAGAAAAATTGCGCTCTTTAATATTTGTGCATTTTTTATATTAAAATTATTGGTCATTCTAAAATTTAGCTATCCAAGCTCTGTCTACATAAAGTTTTTCAACTATTATTTTTGGCTCGATATATGTAACTTTATTCATTTACAGTATTGAAACTCATTTACATGCACACACTGTCCTAAGGGCAAAGCTGTACTGTATATATAATCAAAATAATGTACAAAATGAATACAAAAATTTTAGTCTAGTGCAAACTAATGCATGTTTAAATTCAAATGAATCACTATCTTATAAGAATTCCAGCCATGTAAATTATATTCTCCCCGGTCATTTCACTGGCATTTTGTTAGAGAGAAGCTTAATCATTTAACTACTGATAAATAAACACACATTAGACCTTGGGTGCCAACTGTCAAACGTATCACCTCACCCCCCCCCCCCCCCCCATCTGCCGAGCCAGGGTTTTAGGCTTACAGTTTTTATCATATATAATATCTCAGACTAAAGTTAGGAGAATATAATTTGCATTGCTGGAATCCTTGCAAGACAGCGAATAACTTGAATATAAACGTCATATCTTTTGCACAAGAGATAAAAATTAATCACCTGTATCACATTACAGTACAGTATAGTCTGCATTTACACGGTCAATTGAACCCGTGGAGGCCCGCGTAAAATGAGAAACGCGTAAATGAAATAACAGAACATATGGGATTAATTAAAAGAGACTGGGCCGACCCCCCAAACTCCACTTTTTCCGACACAATACCTACGTTGTAGAAAATAACATCTTAATTTTATGATGGTATGCACACAATTAATATTTAAGAGAAATACAGTTGCCAGGTTAATGTCCATTCAAATAATGATGGACCATCCAACTTCTTGCAATTTATAAATCTATTATTTCTAATTTCCATTCATTTTCATTAATGTATTTTATAAATTTTGAGAAAAGGGCCCCAGCTATTACGGTAGAAGTCCAAAAATCCGGACTGCTTGGGGATTGGGTTGGTCCGGATTTTCGGATTTTCCGGATTCTCAGGCAGTACTTTTAAAATTCAAATTTAAGGAGGAATAAAGAAGAGATGAACAGGTACATTTTGATAGTTTATTCATTAGCAAATATAGCATGCTTCATTTACCAAAACGAGCAGTTTTAATGAAAAAGCTGTGAATTATAGAATTTTATTCTTTGCCATTTTTATATCATAAATTGTATACTTTCCAATGTCGTATGTTTCCATTAGAACAGTATTGCTCACACCACGTTCTAGTTTCTTAATTATTTCAACGTGTTCTTCTTTCTCTTCACACAACGAAGTTTATCTACTTTAGGAGCCATTATTATGGGCTTGTACAGTACTCTGTAAATGGAAAGAGTAGGACTCAAAATATTGTTATATTATAATGGTATTCTATTCATACTGTGCTTGATATAATGCATTCACGGAAATGTAATATTTTTGCTGAAATGACATATGTATTACAGTGGAAAGTGGGAAAAAATCGTGACGAAAACAATGACTTTCGCTTTCTTTCGTTCAAAAGATGTTACCGTAATCGCTTTTCGTATGGTTTTCAGTTAAAAAACTGTTGTATTACAATAATATTCTATCCTAATTGACTTGAATAAATACTACGATAACATATTTCTGAATATTTTCATTAAAATCCATCAAAATCATTTTCCTTTTCATCGTCTGCAGCACCAAACAGCTTCTCCCAGTCCTCTCCTTGAACAGGGCTAGAGGGTACGTGTTTTTCGAATCGTTTTCAGTTAAAAAATTATTACATCACACGTATATTTTACCTAAACTGCGCCTGAATGAATATATTCTTGGAAATAAATAGTAGTTTTGCTGAAACGTGATGTATTTCAATGTAAAATAGGATAAAATACATGACGAAAACAAAAGACTTTACCTAAGCTTCCGATGTTCAAGAGATGTTACTCGTATTTTTAATAGTTTTCGGTTAAAATTCTGTTATATTACAATGATATTCTATTCATACTGTGCTTGATATAATACATTCACGGAAATGTAATATTTTTGCTGAAATTACGTACGTATTACAGTGGAAAGTGGGATCAAATCGTGATGAAAACAATGACTTTCGCTTTCTTTCATTCAAAAGATGTTACCGTAATTGCGTTTAGAATGGTTTAGTTAAGAAACTGTATTACAATAATATTCCCTCCTAATTGACTTGAATAAATATTTGAATGGAAATATACAATATTTTTGTTGAAACTACCCGCGTTTCAGTGTAAAGTGTCGTAATAATAAATGGTAAACAATTTGCCTTCGGCACTCGTGTTTCAGGCACGGCGAGCCTCGGTTTACAGGACGTAGTGTTTTTACTGAAGGTTTTGTTGTTCCATTACCCTCAAAAATGTGGGTCGAACTATAAACGAGGAATATCATGAATTAACGATTTCTTGGTCAAAAAATCAGGGTCGACCTATAAACGAGGGGGGGTTATAGACGAGTATATACGGTATGTTGTCACAGTTTGATTGCTCATTTTAAAGTGGCGACCGCGAGGTCGCTTGTTATTGCTGTGCAGCTGTGGCGCTCACGCATGCGCACATACACACAAAAACCCGCTAAAAAAAAAAAAAAAAAAAATAGTTTTCGAAAAGTCCGGATTCCGGGTGGTCCGGATTTCTGGCATCCGGATTTTTGGACTTTAACTGTAATACTGATACAGCGATACACTCTCACCTCCAACATATATTGTTGCTGTATATATTCTCATATGATCAGCCACTTATGGTGTATGTTTTATCATTGGTAATATAATATATTAAATACTGTACGTGGTATAACATGTATAGAAAAATGATCCCGAGTCCTGGGCCGTCTGTGCCTGGGTGGCAGGAGGCTGAGACGCTCAAAGTCACTTAGGTCGTAGGCTTGCGGGCAATGATTGGCTAATGCTGTCATGTGATCTCATGGGACATCTGTAATTGGCTGATGCATCTTGTAGATGACCCCCCCCCCCCCCCCACCCCAGGCTAGCCTCAGGGCAGGCTTAGTCATAATTCATTGTCACCAGTCCCCCTACAAGATTCATCTGTTGTTGGCTCCTGTTTTTTGTACAGTTTGTTGTCCTATGTACTGTACAATTGCTGTACAGTACATAGGACACAATCAACCTACAACACAATGTTTAAGCTGTGTTAAGACATCAACAGTGATTTCAGTGTATAATTTTACTGGAAATTAACATTGCGTGAACACAGTACATACACTACCTCACATGGCAGTGGCCATTGTTTGTGTACCACACATTACTGTACCAAGACACCCTCAAGTAAGTACAGTATTGTACACACCAAAATTTAGTTTTGTACAGTATCTTAATACTGTACAGTTTAATTCATATTCTATTCCTATAATTCATGAGTCGGTAACTTATGAGGATGTTCATTATACAAATTATATAATGTTTTCTTTCATTTAAAATTTAGTAAGGAGTAAGATGGTAGGGAAGGACCGCACACCCCCAAAAAGGTTCCGCATCTCCCCAGGCCTGTCATTACCACTGTAAAAACATTTACTTTGTTTTTTATTTACTAAGAAAGATACATTTACTGTAATAATCTGTGCTTATTAATACCTGTACCCTTCATATACAATACAGTACAATACTTTTTATAATGTATCAGTACTGTATGATTAAATATGAAAATGGTAAATTTGGCAATGGCGAAGCTTACCCGCCACCTCCTCTCCTTCCACTATAGAGGTCTGGGTGAAAAAATTGCCTTACTATTCGACTTGTCATGACCACAACAGGTTCTGAGGACAACAATAATGGCAGAAAGCGAAATTTGATATTTGGGTTCCTCAAAAACAGCCAAAACACATTATGCAGTCTCAACATTGCAGAACACGATATAATTATAATAACTCTTTGTGGATGCCACGTTTCTGTCCAGAACGCATGTGGCAAAGGTTCTGTTGCCACATTGCGATCTGGATTAATTTGGTCGTGTCCACAAAGCGATGGTGGTTGTTCACAAAGAATCAGAAATGAGCTTATTCAGACCCGGAGGAAATAAAAAAAATGAAGTCCAGTAGATGATTAACTTAATTTATTTGTTTCTACAATCACTGCTGTTACGAAACTTAGAGCTCAGCTGTACTGTACCAAATAAAATAACAGAACTCATTAATTCTAGAAAACTTTTCAGTGAAAAAGTAAACACAGATTCAGTTAGTCTACTTTGTAATGTAAAATAGAGAACACTTTATTTCATGAGTAAATATGCTTGCCTATATTTTTAAAGTAAAAAAACATGTTGTACTTCATCGAAAAACATAACTGTATTCTGTATTTTCTAATGCTGAGGTCGATATACTTCAGTTACAAATAATAGATTTAATCTGCAAACAGGAATATATTGGAAACTAATTAAATAGCATAAATACACGTAATCTTGTTTAATATTGAAAAAAGCACTAAATAAAGAAGCAAAGTAATAGTCACTGTTAATGTATTGAGAAAATAAAAGTACCAACATAAGAAACCAATGGCAAACATAGAGTAACATATTTGTTTTTACAGCACTATTGTTGTGACACTGAGAGGCGCACTTCACGGCACTTGCACTTTCTGTCTATACAGTACTGTTTGCAGTGACGAAATTTGAATCACTGTTTGGATCCAGAAGTGATACTTGATACAGAACGAAGAGATATGGAAGAAGAAGGAAATTCTTCCGTCTCGATAAATTTAGAATCCGCCAGTGTGAATTCATTCTGTGCATACAGCCTTTGTAAAACACCTTCCTACGTACCTTGTTGGTAGAGTCCAAATTCATTCAAACTCATGACGACAGCTGGCACATTCCTGGGGGCAAGTCTTCCTCGGTCAACATCTGGGACTCTTACAACAATGCTTTAACCCAGCTCAACAGGAGGTAAATTTGAATTGGAAAGAGACAGTATATCTTCAGCCTGTTTATGTAATCCTAACTTGGCACCTCGGCATTCACTGTCAATAAGTTTTTTTTTTTGGAGGCACAGATTACATGTGACTTATCCTCCAAATCCTTCTTCTTCAAATGCATGTACAGTGGTCCCTCGGTTAACGAGCACAATCCGTTCTAGAAGGTTGCTCGTTAACCGAAATCATTGTTTCAATGGGTTTTGGGTAATTGGTTTCAGCTCACCGAAAATTGCCTAAATTCAACAAAAAAGGGTAGAAAAGTTCACTTACTTTGAGGTGTGTATGTAGAAGGCTCCTGGATGATGATGATGATGATGATTAGAATGGGGGTGGAGGAGAAGGGAGAAGAGAAGGCATTGGGGTGGAAGAGAAGTCACCCCATGGCGCCATTTCACCCATAAAATTTTGGTTCTCTTGGTGTAATTCAAGATTATTTTCTTTAAATCAACACTGCACTGCATTATATATTGTCAATATGTAAAATAAATTTCAAAATGACCAATAATTTGCTTGCAAACACAGAAAAAAGCATTTAGTTGAAGTCTCAAGCAAGATGTTACCTCCACTGAAAAGACAGACAGACTGACGCCTGTATGGTGTGTTGAGAAGCTGGATGGCGCGCATAAAACTAGTTTCATTACCTAAAATTATGTTCAATAATTGTTAAAATGACTAAAAAATTTAATATTAAACTTTTAAAATTATTGAATAGTATAAACTTCTTGATATTTGCTAAAATGGTAAGGAATTTAAGCCCTAAAACTGATTACTGTATTGGCGGACTAATACTACAGCTGGTGGACCGCCAAATGCAAGCAAAAACATGTTCAGGTCGGCTCGTAAGAAACTCGTTAATCGAGGGAATGCTCATTAACCGAAGTTAAGAATCTTATGGAAGGTAACTCGTTAACCGAAATCTCGTTAATCGAGGGACCACTGTACATAAAGTTGGCAGATTCAACACCTGTATGCTCCTGTAGTTTCCTTCTCACATATGCCAGATAATATTTCTTTGTTATTTTGGGTTATTTCTGTGTTATCTTTGTCTTCATGCTCAGGTCTATCTACAAGTGAACTTAAAGATTTCTCTAAATCCTCTTCTGTTTCTAGAGAGGTGTAAATTTCCTCTAGCAGAGAAGAATCCACCAGCCCGATTCTTTGGGGGACCCAAACATAGCCTCATTAGACTCCTTTTGATTACCTTGTGTAGCGACCGGTTCTTCTTGCTCTGAACAAACCTTAATCCTTCTGACCATTTTATTTTGTTATCAGTCATCCATAGCACAAGCATATCTCTAACATCCTGATTCAATCCTTCTACCAACCCTTGGCTTTGAGAATGATGTGGCTTTCCATGAACAATCTTCATTCCTGTCCACATTTCAGCAAGGTTTTCAATTACTTTATATGAGAATTTTCTGTCATTATCACTTTGGAGGATACTATATGGTGCCTCAAAAATACAGATCCCCATTAGATGGTGTGCCACTTCTTCAGCCGTCTTTGTTTTCGGTGGGCAAATAATTGTGAATTTAGTGAGATGGTCTTGGTAATTTAGAATGAAATGGTAGTCTCCATCTGATTCAGTTTGCATGTCAATTAGATCAACTTGACATGGGGAATTCAACTGACCTGTAAGAATTGGCCATTCTACCAATCCTTTTTTTGGAGTTTTTTCTTCAGCTGGCATTGTTCACACAGTGATAAATAAAGATCAATTACTTGTCGAGTTATGTTGCAGTACTTTTTTTTCAGCTCGGCTTCCATTACTCTTGTTCTCTTGTGGCCAGTATTTGTATGTGCTGCTTTCAAAGCATCAAATAGGTCCTCAGTCCTACAATAGTAGCGAATATTGTCACACGGATCTGTCAAAGCTTTTTCTATCAATTTCTCTACTTCCCCTATGGTGATCACATCAAATCTCTTCAACCTTCTGTAGTGCTTTGATGACAGAGGTTCCTTATTTGCTTTCAATCTCTTTGCTTCTTTCACTTCTTCCTTTACTAGATCATACCTTTCATCGGTAAAAAAATCACTGCGATCACAACTTTTATCAACCAACGTCTTTAACTTTTCTTCAAATAAAGACTTAACTTTACTGCCAGAGTACATCATGGGAGTTTCTTCGACACTAGCCATTGGAAATACGCCAGTATTCTGAAAGAGAGGAAAAAAAATAGTTTTCGTGAAAAAATGCTCTTAAATATCATAAACATTACTCACATATAGTGACAATGAAAATAAGGTCAGCTTAAACACTAAAACAGGGTAATCTGTCGTTGTTACAGACTTACTTGTTCACTCAATGCAGGCCGGAGTGATATGATTATCCAAGTGGACAAGTTGTGGACATGACCAAAATAATCCAGATCACAATGTGGCAACAGAACCTTTGCCATATCGCGTTCTGGACAGAAACGTGGTATCCACAAAGCGTTATTATAATTATATCGTGTTCTGCAATGCTGAGACTGTCCATAATGCATTGTGGCTGTTTCAGAGGAACCCAAATAGCGAAATTCTGGCATTATTGTTGTCCCCAGCACCCGATGTAGTCTTTTTTTTTTTTTTTGCTCATTGAGCAAATTTGGTCTTTGAGCCCAATTGTACAGTAAGTCCTCGTATAACGTCGTCATGCTTAAGTTGTTTCAGTACTACGTTGTTAACTTTAGAGACCAAAAATTCGTTTAACATCCTGGTGATCAGATACTTTGTCGTTTTGCGTCTTCATGGACTACTTTCTACGGTGCATCACCCGCTCTTGTCTGGCCGCGCTATGGTCTCTCAGCGCCAAGCCAGTCTCTGTTACAACTTCACACCATTCGTGTGTGCTTAAGTGCTTTTGCTCTAAAACTGTACTCTAACCATTCAAAATGGCTTCCAAGCACCCATCAAGTGCTGCTGATGCTTGTGCAGTGAAGAGGCAACGACCATTTACCTTTGCTAAAAAATGGATGTATTAACCTGATTTGAAAAATAGGAACGTGCTGTGGACATAACCACTGTACTTGGTCTAATCCCCACAACGGTGCATACTATCCGGACCAACGCTGACAAGATTAAGGTTAGTGCTGGAAGTGGTACTACTCTCAGTGCAACTAAAACAACTCGTACTAGAAGCACTGTGATAGAAAAAGTGGAAAAGATGCTGGCCATGTGGATGGAGGACCAAAATTAACACAATGCGCCTGTGAGCCTTATGGTTATCCAGCATAAGGCCAGATCCTTGCTTGACGATGTAAAGGAAGAAAAGGGTGAAGGATCGAAGGAAGAGACCTTTACGGCCAGCCGCAGCTGGTTTCAACGATTTAAGCGCAGGTATAACTTCCACAATATTAAGATGACTGGTGAAGCTGCCAGTTCATATATGGTTGCTGCCAAGACATTCCCGCCAGAATTCAAACAGATTATCCAAGAAGGAGGCTACTCATCGAAGCAAGTCTTCAATATGAATGAGACTGGTCTCTTTTGGAAGAGAGCGTCAAGTTTTAAAGCGGCAAAGACCGCTTGACGCTGCTGCTTGGCGCAAACGTTGCCGGCGACTTCAGGCTGAAGCCTATGCTGATTTCTCGCTCTGCTAACCCACGGAAACTGAAAGGTTACTCTGAGGATCACCTTCCTGTCATTTACAAGGCAAACAAAAAGGGCATGGACAACCGGCGCCATATTTAGCCAGTGGTTACATGTGTACACCAACCCTGCACTGAAGGAATACTGTGCCAAGGAGAACCTTGACTTCAAAATTCTTCTGATCCTTGACAATGCTCCAGCTCATCCTCCCAATCTCGACGACTTGCATGACAGTGTAAAAGTTGTATTCCTGCCACCCAACATGACAGCACTGATGCAGCTTATGGACCAAGGCGTCATCGCCACATTCAAGGCGTATTATTTATGCCGTACCATGGCCCAGCTGCTCAAGGCTATAGACGGAGAAAATATACCTACGATCCGAGAACATTGGCATGGCTTCAACATTCTTCACGCAATTGACAACATTGGCAAGGCGTGGGAAGAGGTTTCAGAAAGTTGCCTGAATGGTGTGTGGCGTAAACTGTGGCCCGAGTGCGTCAACAGTTTTACGGGATTCACGGACTTAGTCCCAGCTGTGAATAGGGATATCCTCAGCTTGGCTAGACAGGCAGGCTTTGATGAGCTGGAATCAGAGGATATTGAAGACATCCTGGCATCCCATACAGAAGAGCTCACAATTGAAGATCAGCAACAACTAACAGAACACAGTCCCATTGAAGACGACGAAGAAGAACCTCAATGAACGCTAACGTCCAAGAGGTTGGCAGAATCGTTGAAAATGTTCCAGCAAGCAATGCAAATCCTTCTAGGTGACGACCCAAACAGAGAACGTAGCTCAAAGGTTCAACGCAGAATTGAGGACAGTCTTGGTTGTTACACTGAGATCTATAAGAAGAAGATGAGGAGCACCAAGCAGTCAACACTGGATTAATATTTCCGTCGCGGGACAGCAAAAGTAGCTTCTTCACAACAGCTGGCAGCCGAGGAAGAGCAAACATCAACGGAGGAGGAGCAAGCAACGTCAGAGGAACCCCAGTCAGAGCTGGAGGAGGCAGCCACAGAGTCTCAGTGACTCACTACCCTCCTCCTCTCCCACCATACTCCTCCCCTCCCACCATCCTCCTCCTCCTTTGCTCCACTACCCACCACACACTCGCTCTACCACCACCGCCCATCGGTGAGTACCAATACAAACTTAGTACTGTAGTTCTATATACATGTACAGTGGTGTTTAATTGTTTTGATTGCTGCTACATCTCAGTGAATACTTTCCGCATTCTGGATTGAACAAAATGCCTTTAATTTCTAAAAAAAAACAGTTTTTGTGATATACCGTATATACTCGTCTATAACCCCCCTTCGTATATAGGTCGACCCCAATTTTATGGCCAAGAAATCATTAATTTATGATATTCCTCGTTTATAGGTCGACCCAAGTTTTTGAGGGTAAAGGAACAACAAAACCTTCAGAGAAACACTACGTCCTATAAACTTGATTACCATTTATTATCACGACACTTTACACTGAAACGCGGGTAGTTTCAACAAAAATATTGTATATTTCCATTCAAGTATTTATTCAAGTCAATTAGGAGGGAATATTATTGTAATACAACAGTTATTTAACTAAACCATTCGAAAAGTGATTACGGTAACATCTTTTGAACGAAACAAAGCCAAAGTCATTGTTTTCGTCACGATTTTATCCCACTTTCCACTGTAATACGCATGTCATTTCAGCAAAAAATATTACATTTCCGTGAAGGTATTATATCAACCACAGTATGAATAGAATATCACTAATATAGCAGTATTTTAACCGAAAACTATTAAAAAAACGAGTAACATATCTTGATCATCGGAAGGTTAGGTAAAGTCTTTTGTTTTCTGCATGTAGGTTATCCTAATTTTCATTGAAATACATCACGTTTCAGCAAAACTACTATTTATTTCTGAGAATATGGAAATGTAATATTTTTGCTGAAATGACGTACATAATCAGTGGAAAGTGGGATAAAATCGTGACAAAAACAATGACTCGCTTTCTCTCGTTCAAAAGATGTTACCGTAATCGCTTTTCGAATGGTTTTCAGTTAAAAACTGTTATATTACAATAATATTCTATCCTAATTCACTTGTGATGTAAAAGTTTTTTAACTGAAAACGATTCGAAAAACACGTGTACCGTCTAGCTGATACGGCAGAGCCCTGGTCGCGGAGGCTTTGTTTTGCATCGGCCCTTCTTAAGCAGCTTTTAATTTTAGCGTACGTTGAAATTGTGTTTACCGGTGTATTCTTATTTTCTTGCTTCTTATTTTCCAGAAATATGACAAGTTTTTATATAATACAATGTTACGGTACTTTTAATTTACAAGTATTCATTTTTAAAAATACAGAAGACACCAAACAAATACTAGTACGGATATTTGCGTGACTCTCCCGCCAAAAAAGACCAAACAGCTGGTACTCTCTCCCTCAGCCCTACCAAAAATAGCCCAACATCTTTCTTGTTTATTCTCTTCCAATTTCTCACTTTAACTGGTATTTTTTACTTCATATTGCCTACATCAGAGGTTAGATATTGTTATAAATTTGATTACCGGGTCCTGGCAGGTACCGTTAGAACCACCTGACCCTACCAACAGTGTTGCAAGTCAGACAGCATTTTTTTTTTTTTTACATTTTTGGTGTCTCCATTTGTTAATTTTTTTTCTGTGGGGTTTGCACAATAGTATACTGTACTGTTTTACCTACAGTATTGTAAAACAATTTGGGAAAAGAAATACAGTTCGTCCCAGAATTACGTACATCCGAATTACGTACAAACGGCCGATACGTACATCGTTTCTGAAGTCTTTAATTGCAAAAATATTGTCTTAAAAGGGCGAGCAATTTTTAAATTTGGCGGGCGAGCCAGCCGCACCGCGCCGCCACTATCACTGACCATGCAGACGACACGCTAGACGCACCAAAACAACAAGTGTGGTCATTGTGCATACAGTACTTCTCCTGTGAATTTCTGCCCTATTTTGTACACTTTACTCTGTGTGCAATGACTGGTGTAAAGCGTAAGAGTGGTGAAGCCAGTGGGAGTGCTACGAAACGTCAAGCAATCTCACTAGAGGTAAAAATGGACATAATAAAACTGCTTGAAAGTGGTGAAAAGTTGACCAATGTTGCCCGCAAATTTAACCTGAGTCGGTCAACTGTTAATACAATTGATAAGGGCAAAGAAAAGATCAAGGAACATGTGAAATCTGCAGTGCCAATGCAATCTACGATTATAACTAAAAGAAGAGGGAAGGTTCTGGAAGAAATGGAAAAATGTCTTGCGCTGTGGATCGAGGACTGCACACAAAAACGTAAGCCTCTGTGTCTCAGTATGATTCAGGAGAAAGCCCTAAGTCTTTTCAACGACCTAAAGAAAGATCACCCTGATGATACTGTGACATTCAATGCTAGCAATGGGTGGTTTAACCGATTCAAGGTGCGAAATAAGCTGCATAATGTTCGAGTGACTGGTGAGGCGGCGAGTGCTGATTGGAAAACAGCACAGGATTTTCCAAAGAAACTCGCGGAAATTATCGAGTTACGTACATTTCGAGTTAAGTACAACCTTTTGGTCCCCATTATGTACGTAACTTGGGGACATACTGTACTCAGTAACTTAAAATTTTAAAAGGAAAATTTTGAAACTGGCAACTGTGTGTAGATGACCTGACTCACATCATATTGATGTTTCAAATAGAATTAACAAAAATTTATGTATCTTTTAAAAATGAATACTTTGTTTTACATCGTCCTGTGTATACCATACCATGCATTTGGCTACTTTGGGCTTGCTATGATGACGCAAGAGATCTGCCCTGGCAACTGTACCGACACTCACAGCGGGTGGTGCGTCGTTTCCATTGTTTACTGGTAATTACTGGTAAATATTTTTCAACCTAACGAAACTATTACCCGTACAGAGGTCGACCCCCAACTTTTTGCCCAAAAATTTGGTCTTAAGAACTCGTGCTATACACGGGTATATACGGTAGTCCAGAATGCGATGTCGACATCCCACCCATCTCCACCCCTCGAGAGTTGACATTTGTTTACTGCTTGCTCTAGGACAAGAGATGACGGTAGCAATGCGTGTGATGGAGGGTGCAGAAGGGGGTTTTGAGAATTGCAAATAAATGCCAGGTCCTCCTAATATTGCGTATTTAAGTAATTATTAGATGTTTTAATTGCCTGTAGGTTGGCCTGGCGAGTTAATGTTAGGCATTTATGTACCTAGGTATAAAGCTTGATGTCACATTCTGGACTACAGTTAAATCTCATATTTCGAGCAAATTCATTTCGCGAGCACTACCTAATGTAACCAAGTCTTATATTTGGCGTAAAGTATTGTGAATTTCGCCAGTTGAATGCTGGTCACCGTCTTGAATGACGTCACAACACTCATACCAGTTACAGTCATTTCTGCTACAATGCGTGTTTTGTCAACGAGCATTGGTTGCAACGCAATTGATGAATAGGGGAACACTGTTTGTAAAACGCAAACTTTTGCATACGAATGTTGGCTGTAACGCGATTCCATCCCCAATGTTTTTATTCCATCCTCAACATTTTAAGCGTGGCACGGGGTTATGCAATGTTTACAGTTCACGTTCGACATCACATGTTCAATTGATTCGAGTCGTTTGATTGTGAAGTGTTTTTTGAGAGGTACTCTGTATTTTTTTTGGGGGGGGGAGGGGGGGGGGGGCAAATTTAGCTGTTACCCATAAATACTGTATGAAAAGAATAAGTAAAAAGAATGTTTTGCAGTGAGGACTCATAACAGTTTACACCAGCACTCTCTGTTTGCATCACGTGATCAGTTGAATCGCGCAGTTTCTGTCAATCATTCCATGATTTTCACTATTTTCTCCAATTTTGTTGTGTTAGCAATGAATACGGAAAGACAAGGTCAGAAGAATGTTTCCAAGAAGTGTTCTGGTGATCGAATTGCCGGTGGTGAACGTAAAAGAGGTTTACAAGAATGCAACAATCACATCGTAGCCTGCGCCAACCTAGTGACCGCCCGGGCTGTTATTGTGTGCTTTTTTGGGTGGTGCTACCACCTGTCGAGTCAAGATAATGGCCTCTAACTCTACTGGGGGTCCTACTGGTGCTGGTGGGGGTGGGACAGACCCACCTAAGCAGCCAAATAAGGAAAAGGAGAAGCGGGACTATCATAAGGGAGTTAAGTTTGCCAAGTACTCGATGCAGGATAAGCAGCATGTGATTAAGTTACTTGAGGAAGGCCTAAAAACTAGTTTCCGGAAAGTACAATCAGGTCAAAAAAGGCAGAATTTGTATCATTTGTAGGACATAAATGGGAAAATCAAAGATTGATGTAGAGTGGCCAGTCTATGTTGTTATTTTTCCCAATAGTTTATGTATTTGCATTGGGCACAATTTTTCCAGTCTACATTACTAGCAAAATACCAGATCTTACTGTATATCACAAAACTTTTCTTTTTTTTTATACAGGTATTAGCCCACCTGGGCACAGGTCACTGACCCACATCAGGGCCTGGGGGGGGGGGGGGGATTTAATAATAATACAATGAGTGCTGCTTGAGTAATTTCAGAGGTTCAACTAAATTAATAACACATTTTCTAGAATGGAACATTCACTGGCCTTGAAAGATACTGTCAACACACAACAATATTCCAGTGGTGCAAGTAGGGGTGACAAAACACCTCTTGTTTCAGTTCTCAATATTTATCCTCACACCTTCACAACTGTGATAGTCATAACTTACTACAGTACACTGATCTGACTTCAAAGTATATAAGATCATTATCATAGACATTGCTTTTCCTGTTACTTATTAGGTAAAGTTGTATCTTGTATCACATTCCAGCTGTAATTTATTTACTGTCTCCACAACAAAGGTGAAGTTGTCTCCATTGGAAAAAGAATTTTCTGCTACTCTCTCAAAAAGTAAATTCATATTTGACTAAATAGTCAATCTTCAGTTGTGCTGATTCAGAAAATTATCAACAGTGCTGCAAGGCAATACATTCTCTTGCTTCCCTTATCACATACAAGCAAACTGTGTATGGAGAACAGAGAATCTCACTATAGAAATGGATCATATCTATGCTCTTTAAAAAATGTTTGGAATGTAGCTGACTATCAACCTTTCCACAATGCTATTTTCTCCTTTTACACATACTGTACTGTACTGTACTGCACTGTATTTAAATCAGAGCCAAAGTTCATGTGTAGCACAAACATATTACAATACAGTGTAAGTCTTCTGGTGTTCTCTAAAATATTATATCTTGTGACTACTAAAGGCAGGATCATTCTAAATTTTTTTAAATGTTGCTCTCATCAGAATACAGTACAGTTTGTTGTGTTTCAATGACATCTGTGAACATATTTCATATCATTCTTTCAAAAAATTCAGATTCTGTAATGTATCAAGTCCACAGTTCTATAAAGTGTTTTAAGCATTTTGTATATTTTGAAGACATTTACACATGTCCAAAATCTTTCTCAGGAGAAATACCACGATTGTGCTCATTGTAAATCAGCTCAACACGATCTGCAGAATAGTTTTTCCAGCTCAGTAAATATTGAAAATAATGAGTGAAACAATCTAACACAGACAAAGTCCACACCATCACCATGTAAGAATGATGCTAGAGAATCAGTGAATAAACTCCTTCCACCTATCTCACCAAAACAATCCTCGTGTATGGGCCTCATAGCCCTCACAACATACAGTACCAACAACTAATCAGTAACACATTCCATGACTACTAACAAACATTTCCACAAATAAGGATATGCAGTTTGAATAACCATTTTATATGTTTCAAATATATTTCATTTTCCACAACACATTCAATGTTATGATCTTTTAGTTTCTCATATGAGTTTAAAACAAATGATTACATATTATACAGTACAGCATAGGATTTGATATATGTAAAAAATGTGTAGCTTTAATCACATGAGAACAATAACCCTCATAAAATATTCAGTACTCACCACGAACCACAAATATAATTGGTCTCATTACAGCTGGAGGATCTTTCAGCCAACAACAACCTCACAGTAATGATATTCTTCGTATATGTTCCAGCATAACTTTTCACCTCAATGAGCAAGAATGTAATGTACTCAAAAGAAAAAACACCGTCACACATAAATTCACTTTCCATACCACAATGTCACTGTAGCTTATTTGAGATGACAGTGAATATACTGTACTGGGTACTTCAAAATGTATCTCAACAACATGACAAAATCCTGAACAATATCTGTATACCACATACTAAGTCACTGGCAATAACCAGAATTAAAAAAGATATCACTTTCCTTGTGTACAGTACTGTACTTCTTTGCTCATGAAGCCAACTTCATCAGAAAACACATTATAAGTCTACTTTATCAGCACCATATTCCATCACAAACATAATTTTTAGTGACAGGCCTATCAAATTTTGTATAATAAATTGTTTCCAAACACAAAACTTTTTATAAATATTTCCAAACACTGAATATTAGTACAGGTGGATGCCATTAAACTAATATTTTTTTCACACGGAAGAGACTTACTCGTCTTTCCACTGAATGTCACTCACCACGTCATGCAACACTAAATTAATGGAAACAGAAACAACAGGTGACCAAAGAGGGTGTCATCAATGGTGGATATGTAACATAAAATATGATGAATCTTCCTGACAAATATTATCAATGAAAAAGAGTCATAACATACATATACAGTATTGTATCCTGATCACTTCTGATACTGCAACTTTTTATTATTTATTACTAAGGTTCTTAATGGTCCTTTTATCATGGCATGTACTGTATACAGTAGTTCCTCATGCACCAAAAAACTGTGGTAAACTAAAATGACTCAAGAGGATGTATGTGGTTATAATCCTTTACACTTAATCAGAAACTATGATGCATAAGAGAAATTTGAAGAAAAAAATAAATAAATAAAATTACACTGAGTATCAGGAATTTTAAAATTATTTATTGGAAGAACAAAGCACCACTTCAACCTTTCTAACGAGACAACTTGGGGCTCCAACCTTGTCGAATTACCCAAAGGTCCGAATTTAATCTTTCAGTTTGGACATTTTGTAGATACAGTACACTGTATTGTTTTTTTTTCATAAATTCAAGTGAATCATTCAAACAGTACCGAAAAGCACATCCAATTGTGGCAAGCCTCTCCAGTAATTTCTGCTTGTCTGCAATGGACAGGCTTGTACTGTATATTTCCAGCACAGCTTCAACCATATTACACACAAACAAAAATCACATAAAACAACAACAACAATCTAAATGCTTTGGGCAAGTGAACTGGCCCTCACGCACAGTAAAATGATCATCTACTGTACTGTATATACAAATGTTGCTTGGAGTTAGCCCAATTGTTAAGTAACATGATACAGGCATGTGGTATGAATGCTGGAAAAGGAGGTACAGCGAGATGATGCAAGTTTGCCTCTGTCATTAAGCTAATGTACGTTATTTTACATTATGACAATTTTGACTTTTGTGATAATTCTGCTTGTTTTCAGTATTTTATATCCTTCCCTGCGATAGCATGGCTTGTATAGTTCAGTAACTCCTCCCCTTTTGTGATGTAAGAATCTCACCCCCCAGCCTTGACTCACTTTACTAAGTGTTTCTACCCCAAAAAAAAAAACAAGCACAATTGCAGTATCATGATCAATTACTGGAACAATATTATTTAATTTTAATAGTGTAAAGAGTAAAATAAGTGTCCTGTACCTCATACTGCTGACAAATTAGTGTAGATTATCTTGTTCTATTGCATCACACAACACCCCACAAACATTCTCAATTCTCCCCAGCCCCTGTGTTGCCAACCTGTGGTAAGGATGCGTATTTACTTCCTGTTTCTATCATGCATGGTAATTTTGTAAGACAAGATTTGATTTATAATATATTTTACGGCATATAAGATGCACTTTTTTGTCTGAAAATGGCTTAAAAAAATCAACCTGATGCCTAAATGTCAAGTTGAGGTCTCCCATAATCTAATGAATCCTCTAGTTGCTGTCTCCAGTAGGCTAAATTCTACCTAACCCAACTCCAGAATTAAAAATGTTGTTGCTTATTTAAACACATTATTATTTTTAATTAATTAAAAATATAATTATTGTAAATATAAAAGCTCAATTTATAACTAGTACTGTACCTGAGACAATTAACATCTGTGAGGCAGACACCCAACTCTTTCAATATGCTTAGTTTGGCTTCATTCATGCAACACATAAGCTTCCTTCTTTTAATGATATACAGTATTGGTATTTTTTTTTTCATAATCTCTTCAAAATTAAAATCTAATCCAAATACAATATACCTTATCATCTCTAACAACTGTCTCACTGTACATCTTTCCTCATACAGTATATACTGTACAGTCAGTCCTCGACGGGGTTAGGGACCGAACACCAGGTCGTAAGTCGAATTGGTCGTAACTTGAAAAGGCGAAAATAATACATAGAAAATCTAAAATGTGTGTCTCTTTTTCTTCTCAGCACAACGAGAACTGTCACTTTTACGCTTGCCAGCAATTTTAAAGGGCATTACAAACGAAAATTTTGTCAGTACACAGCACGATCACTAACGTCGGAACTCAAAAATAAGTAATTTAAAAAATATTTTATACGACTGCAGCCGTTGTATGTCCGGGTGGTCATAAGTCGAGGAAAATATATATATATATATATATATATATATATATATATATATATATATATATATACAGTATATATATATATATATATATATGCAGACAAAAAATCAACACTCCAGCTTCTCAAAAAAAATTAATTATTAAGAAAATAAATAAATAAAAGGAAAATGTTCATGAAGAATTGTTTACACATGATGACAACCTCTTTGGTAAAAAGTAAAGACTAACACTCACCAGGTGGTGTGTTTGTTGTGGCTGTGTTCCAGGAAGACCTTGTAATGACAACTCCTGGTTCAGATCACCACAGTAACCTTGACTTGAGGCATCACCACCATCACCCAGACTAGACCACTGAGGAGACATATATATATGCTTAATAAGGCAATAAATTAAGACAGCTACACAATCAAATAATGTTGAAAAAGTGGAAAAAGTGCTTCAATACTCATATTGCATTGAAAAACACCCTGACATGCCTATCCAGTCACTCAACATAAAATGCTTCACTTAAATTAAGCACTCTTTCTACTTAAATTAAGCACTCTTTCTAACGACACTAAATTACATTTAAAAATGCATATCCTGTAGTTAGACTACCAATAAATGATATTATGTACAGGTGTCCTTCTCTTAATGTTGCTTCACTAACCACAATTTTCTTATAACAATAGATTAGGGAACATAATTATAAAATGTAGCCCAAGATTTACAATTTTGAAAATTAGAGTTTAAAAAAAATTATTATAAAACAACAACAAAAACTTCATCCACATCCTCACAGATGTGCAAATGTGGATTAATTCTCCTCAGCTAACCAGCAGCCAGGTATAATTATTCAATCACCCCCTCCCAATAATCCCCAAGCTTTGATTCACATCATATGACATACAGTAGGTCAAAGTCGTCCCTAGGGTATGGCAACCAGTGCGACCGCCCCGCAGCCCTTACCTCACCCAACACCAGAATTAGTGACTGTGTTAAGCTGACCCCACCATACTACCCAGATTCAGGAGACCACCTGAAGGATTAGTGACCAGCACAGTTAGGCAATGCATTTACTGACATGAGGTCAAAGGTAAGGTTAAGCCAGACTGAGAACAATGTCATTCTTTACTGTGCTCTCTGTCGAAGAGAAGTGAAGACATTGACAGCTGTCAGTGTTGTCCAAACTCTGAATCTCCAGTTGTCTGTGATTTGTGTTTTGTGAAATTGTTGATATACAGTCAGCCCTTAACATACGCGGGGGTTAGGTAACAGAGATACCCATGAATGTTAAAAATCCATGTACTATTGCTGCCCCCCCCCCCCCCCAAAAAAACCCCTGGCCCCCATGTCCTTATTTACCGTATATACCTGTACAGTATGTAGTTTGAGTTTTTTAGACCAAATTATTTGGCAAAAAATTGGGGGTCGACCTCTAAATGGGTAATAGTTTCGTAAGGTTGAAAAATATTTACCAGTAACTACCAGTAAACAATGGAAACGACGCACCAACGCACCACCAGCTGTGAGTGTCGGCACAGTTGCCAGGGCAGATCTCTTGCGTCATCATAGCAAGCCCAAAGTAGCCAAATGCATGGCATGGTATACACAGGACGATGTAAAACAAAGTATTCATTTTTTAAAGTTTATTTATAGATACTGTACATAAATTTTTGTTCATTACATTTGAAACATCAATCTTTGTTAATTAAATTTGAAACAAAAGAAAACTACGATAGCGTATTTTCATTAAAATATTACATCACAAGTATATTTTACCTTAACTGTGACTAAATGAATATATTCTCAGAAATAAATATGGAAATGTAATATTTTTGCTGAAATGACATACATATTACAGTGGAAAGTGGGATAAAATCATGACGAAAACAATGACTTTCGCTTTCTTTCGTTGTTCCAAAGATTTTACCGCAATCACTTTTCGAATGGTTTTGAGTTAAAAAACTGTTGTACTGTATTACAATAATATTCTATCCTATCATTAGCCTCATAATCCCACAACTGAAAACCATTCGAAAAGTGATTACGGTAACATCTTTTGAACGAAAGAAAGCGAAAGTCATTGCTTACGTCACTTTCCACTGTAATATGTACGTCATTTCAGCAAAAATATTACATTTTCATATTCTCAGAAATAAATACAGGTGCTCCCCAACTTACGACGGGGTTAGGGACTCAAATCCAGGTCGAAAGTCCGACAGATTAAAAAAAAAAAAAAAAAATCTACAATGAAATACAGTACACTAAACATAATAAATAATGAGGAATGGATACAGTACAGTAAAAGTAATAAATAATGAGGAATTGATACAGTGTGACTGAGCACTTACCTTAAATGTAGTCAGCTGAATGCACACAGGGCCCCCATAATTTTCTATTTTACAGGATACATGGAGACTATATTAATTGGAAGAAGCAGAAGAGGAAACAGGGCTGGGTGGGTCATCAATGTTGCTTTCTTCAGACAGGTTTATGTGCTGTGGAAATTTGCTGGTTGAAGGTATTGGTTCATTTGAGAGAGTGAAGAGGCCGCACTGGTGGGGCGTGAAGAGACAGCACTGGGGGACTTCTTGAAATACTGTAGATGTCCAATTTAGACTGCACAGTTTGCTTTTTCTTTTCATTATAAATTTCTCTGTAGCAAGCAAGTGCATCTTGGATCGTTCTGTCAACTCTGGCATAACGCTCATAATTTTGATCCATGCCATCAAACATTTGCATTGCTTTATTAATTGTAGCAAATGCCTCTGCCATATGTTTCACTGAAAACTTTTTGGGGGGGTGCAGGTTCTTCTTCTACATTTTGTCTCTCTTCTTCCTCTGCAATTTTCTGTGCATCTAGTTCAATAAGATCCTCGTTACTGAGCTCTTCTGCTACACTTTCAAATAACTGTTCAACATCATCATTATCAATTTCTAACTCCAGCTGTTTACCTAACTCCACTATCTTGTTACTAATATCCGAAATAACTTCATTTTCATTAAATCCTTTGAAACTGTTTACATATCTTTTCAGGACCTTCTTCCATATTCCATTCATGCAATGTTTTGTCACCTGATCCCATGCTACACTAATGTTCTTTATACATGACAAAACGTTGTACTCCTTCCAAAACTCTCTGAGCGTTTTCTCACCTTCAGTAGCAGCAACAGCCTGAGCGAAGGTCGTGCGTAAATAATACGCTTTAAAGGCAGCAATAGCACCTTGATCCATGGGTTGGATGACAGAGGTAGTGTTAGGTGGAATGTACACTACCTTAACATCAGGGTGCATGTCGTCCAGGTGTGGTGGGTGTCCCGGAGCATTATCCAAAATCAGCAAAATCTTAAATGGAATCCATTGTTGCAGACAATACTCCTTGGTTCGTGGAATGAAAGAAGTCATGAACCAATCCTCAAACAGTACAATGGTCATCCAGGCTTTCTTATTACTGCGATAAAACACTGGCAGTGTGTGCTTGCTGACATGTTTAAAAGTCCTGGGGTTCTCTGAATGATAGATCATGAAGGGCTTTAGCTTGAAACCAGCAACATTCCCCCCCCAACAGAAGTGTAATTCTGTCCTTGAATGCCTTGAATCCGGGCATTGTTTTCGCCTCTTTGTGGATGTATGTCCGCTCAGGCATGCGCATCCACAATAATCCAGTCTCATCCACATTGAACATTTGCTCAGGCAAATAATTCCCTTCCACAATCACTTCATCTAACTCCTCCTTAAAAGCTTCGGCAGCACCAACATCGGCGCAAGCTGCCTCTCCACTCACCCTAACATTGTGTCGACTGTAGCGTTTTTTAAATCTATCAAACCACCCATGACTTCCTGTAAAGGTTTGATCACATTCATCTCCTGCCTGCTACTTCAGGCTTTGGAACAGGCTTCTTGCTTTAGCCTGTATGGTTAGAAGGCTTAAGTATACACTCTTCTGTATCTGGTCTTCTATCCTTATCACCAATAATTTTTCCATATCGTGAACAGGACCTTGTCTTTTCTTCGAAATTATAGTTCCCTTTATAGGTGTTGTTCCTTTCACTACATCACGAATACATTCCTTGTCCTTCAGAAAAGTGGATATGGTCGAGTGTGAGAAACCTAGGTCACGTGAGATTGTTGCTACAGTCTTTCCATTCTCATGCTGTGTTATTATCTTCATTTTCATCTCAAAAGTAATTGCCTGTCTCCTTTTCTTTGGAGCACCACCAGCACTCTCACTTTTACGCTTTCCAGTCATTATAAAGTCATTTAAATACGATAATAACGAAAGTTCACAGGGCGATCAGTATAGGATACGACAGCCAAACACCAACTAAGCGCTCCACTGAGTGAGTGTACCCACGCGGCGACCCAAGCCACGCCACCCTCTCGCCCGGGACGGAAACATTTCGGTATAGAAAATGCGCGCGTCATTTTAAAATATTTTTGGTCACGACTGCTGCGGTCATATGTCCCGAAAGTCGTAAGGTCAGAGCAGGTCGTAAGTACCGATGGACGTACGTAAGTTGAAGCAGTCGTAAGTAGGGGAACACCTGTATACTGTATAGTGATTTAAGGCCAACTCTGGGGAATTTTAGGAGTATTTTTGACTTTATGCATTTTTGGCTTTACTTTGTATGTACTTTTCTGTGAGCTGGAACCAATTACCCAATATCCCATTGAAATAATGGATTCGGTTAACGAATTTTTCGGTTAACGAATGACTGTGGAACGAATTGTGTTCATTAACTAAGGGACCACTGTATATATATGGTTGAAGCCAATCTGTTACTATAAGAGCTTGTTCACTGAAGTTAAGTTGAAGAACTGGATGGCCTTGATACCATCTGTTATAATATTTGTATTCTCTCAATTATCCACCTCAGTTGTTAAAAAACTATATAAAGTAAATACAAATTAGTTTTCTACAACTAACATTGTCCTGATGAGCTAGGAAAGAAAAGGAAGTTAAGGTAGAGAAACATGACTGAGGAAGACATGTGAAGTATATGGCTAAAGTCAAAAGAATATGGTAGAGATGGATTCATAAAGCTTATTCCTTATGTATGGAAATGGCTAAATGAAGAAGCTGGGAGAATATTAATATACAGAACAGCAACAATAAAACTTTAAAACATTCTCAGAGTTCAGATGTATAAAATACAGACAACTCTTATTATTCCATATTATTCTGATAAAACACTTATTACAAGACAAAAAAGACAGCTACACAAAAACATTACTCCACATATTATTTACATTAAGTAGCATGAAGATGAAAAAATACAATTGTACTGAAAAATAAAAATTGCATTATTACCCCTTGTAGTCCTGAGGGCCCGGCTTGAGAGACGAAAGGCTCATCATCAGGAGGATGACTGAAATTGGAAGATGCTGACAGGTTTGGTTGATCTTTCGTCCCTCCACCACTGTCAACCATGAGGTTAGAAACTAAAGCTCCATATTCAAACCCTGTTTCTGACACATCACCATCATTTTCAGGTTCCAATATTTCTTCTTTAACTAATGAATCATCCATCATCTGGAAAGATACATATTATAAATGCAGACAACAGATTTGTAATTGAAGGATTGATCCAGATAAACACAGAGCTGGAAACCTGGGTTCCCAGGATAAAAAACAAACAAAATTGTGACTGAAGGTTTAAAAATTTTAGATAAAATATTAGCTATAGCCTTCCAACTTTACCTGATTTCTTGAAAAGAGAGCTCAGGTTCTCAACCGGCTCAGCCATGTTAATATTACCCACCCTATTTCTGTGTTTTTCTGGCTAAATAAACTGTTTCAATTCAATTGTTACATTTCACTTGGTATGAGAGTTCACCGGGAAGAAGATTGAGTCTTCACCATTCTGTAAGCATTAGCACTCCTAAATCCAATTTTCTTTGACCTGACCACAAAACAGATCAGCAGGATCAACAAAACCAGTTCCAGCACACTCAACCAACCCAGCAGCAGGAGGAGGATATAAAGCATCAAATCGCAGCTCAATTAGGAAATAGGATTTCAGGATCAATCCCTCACTTCTAACCTAATAGCATTGCACACAACTCAGTCACACAACCTGCATACACAATCAAATTACCAGTAAAGAGATGAAACCTTACAGACTTCCAAGTGTCCTTCCCGCCAAACAGTCCAGTTAAGGAGTGTTGTACTGAATATTGTTTCTCATACATTAGGCCCAAATCATTTCATCAGACAACTCCATTAGTTACACGACACTTACCACTGTCCCCAATGAGAAGCTACAAAACTACCTCACTGCACATATAGTCCAAGACTACTAGATAAAAACACTAATAACTTTGGATACATAGAAAAAAGATGAATTTTCAGGAGCTTCAGAAATCATATCCCTGTCGCATCTTCTACCCCTGTGGTAATTTTCGAATTCAAGATGGCACCATCACAATTTGTGATAGGTGGGGAAAAATACAATTTGTCATAACTAGAGGCCTTAGAGCAATAATTTAAGTACATAAGAATGGAAAAAACTGCAGCAGGCCTATTGGCCCATACTGGGCAGTTTCATTTACACCCAACCCCTATTGCTTATATATCCATCCAACCTATGTTTGAAGCTATCCAGCGTATTCGAGTTAATGATGATGTTTGATAACTTGTTCCACTCATCCACTACTCTATTTCCAATCCAATGTTAACCTACCTTGCACCTAAATCTAAATTTGTTTAATTTAAAACCATTGCTACGAGTTCGCTCCTGGTTGGATAGTTTAAGTACCTTTGTTATATCATCTTTGTTTAGCCCTGTCTTCCATTTATACACCTCTATCACATCGCCCCTCACTCTACATCTCTCATGCAAGTGCAAATTAAGATGCTTTAACCTATTTCTGTACTCAAGGTTCTTAATGCCCGGGATAAGTATTGTCATTCTCCTCCGAATTCTTTCTAGGGATTCTATATCCATTCTGTAGTATGGTGACCAAAACTGAACTGCATAATCCAAGTGAGGTCACAAACACCAGACTGACCAAGAGTGGAGTGCAGTGCAGCGAGTGTTACCCACTTGGCCTAATATGCCAAATTTTTCCCAGATAATTTTATATATCTCGGCACTTCCCGAATTATACTATAATACATTCCGAGACCATATGGGTGCCAAGTTATATGTATTTCAGAGTTATTGAATGCCGAGTTATTGAGGGTTTACTGTATTCTAGTAAATATCTCATCGGAGATAAATGTCACCACGATTTATTCCCCTGCCTATATCCTTCCTTTGTCCAATAATATTCTTTAAATAATTATTTATCCATTTGGGGTCATTGTTAATCTCAGTTTTCTGTATGCTATGTTCTGCCTTTGTGCATTAAGGAACTCATTATTTAAACTGTTATGGAACTCGTCAACCTCAAATCTCGTGGTCAGGTCACCCTCAGTGGTTACATTATGTGAGGTTATCGTTGTCAGGTCACCAAGTAAAGTGAGGTCACCCTCAGTGAGTACACTGTGTGAGATCACGTTATTTACCACCTCCCATTGAGTGTTTATATCGGTGTACAACAGTGTTTTGAATATGCTGAATATAATGAAGCCATATTAAAAAATAAATACAAAATTCAGTTGAGCTAACTAGCAGAAATCCAAAATGGTCACCAAGGTCAATTGATTCCAAAAGTTCCAATTTTTAATAATTTTAGAAATACAATATACAACACAGAAATATGATTTTGGTAACTGTCTGTAAATTTGTGGGAGAGGGGCAATGAATGGTGGGTGAGATTATATAAATCTATGGGAGAAAAGGAAAAAATATCTTTGCAATGAAAAACTTAAAAATATCATTAACAACAACACTCTTCAGCACAAATACATTTTCACTGCAACATTTTAAATCCTTCTAACAATACTCAAACAGCAGAAAGAAACACCATATACTGTACAGTGCAGGGGGTCTCTGACTTACCAACGCCCGCTGAAATTTACAGTATTTTATTTACATGATGACTTATTTTTTACTTTCATTTACAGTCTCTCCTCGACTTACGACATATTCGACTTACGGCAACCTGAACGTGCGATGGCCACGGTCGTATGAAATATTTTTCACATTACGTATTTTAGATTCCCGACGTTTGGTCGTAATGTGATGCCGTACGACAGCTTGGTCTGGGCCACCTCGTGGTGTACAGCATCCACACCGTAGCCCACTCAGTTGGTGTTTGGCCGTCGTTGTTGTTAGTGATCGCGCTGTGTACTGACAAAAATTTTTGTTTTTAATTCCCTTTAAATTGGCTGGCAAGCATAAAAGTAAGAGTTCTCGTGGTGCTGAGAAGAAAAGGAGACATTCAATTACTGTACTTTTGAGATGAAAATGAAAATAATAATGCAATATGAAAATGGAAAAATGGTAGCAACCATTTCACGCGACCTGAGCTTCTCTCACTCGAGGATAAAAAAAATTTTGAAGGACATGGAATGAATTCGTGAGGCAGTGAAAGGATCAGCACCTATAAAGGGAACAATAATAACGAAAAAAAGACAAGGTCCTCTTCAGGAGATGGAAAATACTTGTGACGTGGATGGAAGATCAACTGCAAAAGCGTGTACCCTTAAGACTTCTAACCACACAGGCTAAGGCAAGAAGCCTTTTCGAAAGCCTGAAAGAGCAGGCAGGAGATGAGTGTGACCAAAACTTCACAGCAAGTCATGGGTGGTTCCAAGGGTTTAAGAAACATTACAGTTTGCACAGTGGAAAGGTGAGTGGAGAGGCAGCAAGTGCTGATGTGGGTGCAGCTGAAGCTTTTAAGGAGGAGTTAGATCGTGTCATCGTGGAGGGAAATTATTTGCCTGAGCAAATATTTAATGTGGATGAAACTGGCTTATTCTGGAAGCGCATGCCAGAATGGACATACATCCACAAAGAGGCGAAAACCATGCCGGGATTCAAGGCATTCAAGGACAGAATCACACTTCTGTTGGGGGGGGATGTTGCTGGTTTCAAGGTAAAACCCTTCATGATAAACCATTCAGAGAGCCCAAGGGCTTTTAAAAATGTCATCAAGCACACACTGCCAGTGTTTTATCGCAGTAATAAGAAAGCATGGATGACCCTAGCACTGTTTGAGGATTGGTTCCTGAGTTGTTTCATTCCACGAGCCAAGGAGCAACAAGGGCCTTCAAGATTTTGTTAATTTAAGATAAGCTCCGGGACACCCACCACACCTGAACGACCTGCACCCTGATGTTAAGGTAGTCTACCTTCCACCTAACACTACCTCTATCATCCAACCCATGGATCAAGGTGCTATTGCTGCCTTTAAAGAGTATTATTTACGCACAACCTTCGCTCTGGCTGTTGCTGCTACTGAAAGTGAGAAAATGCTCAGAGAGAGTTTTGGAAGGACCACAACATTTTGCAATGTACAAAGAACATAGCTGCAGCATGGGATGAGGTTACAGGTCAGTGCATGAATGGAATATGGAAGAAGGTCCAGTAAAGATATGTGAACAGTTTCAAAGGATTTAATGAAGATGAAGCAATTTCTGAGATTAGTAACAAGATAGTGCAGATGGGTAAACATCTGGAGTTAGAAATTGATAATGAAAATGTTGAGCAGTTGGTGGAAAGTGTAGAAGAAAAGCTAAGTAACGAGGATCTTATTGAACTGGAGGCACAGAAATTTGCAGAGGAAGAAGAAAGACAAAATGTAAAAGAAGAACCTGCACCCCCCCAAAAAGTTTTCAGTGAAACAAATGGCAGAGGCATTTGCTACTATAAATAAGGGGATGCAAATGTTTGAAGAAATGGATAAAAATGTTGAACGTTTTGCAAAAGTTGACAGACTGATCCAAGATGCACCTGCTTGCTACAGGGAGATTTACAATGAAAAGAAAAGGCAAACTGTGCAGTCTAAACTGGGCATATTTTTTAAGAAGTCCCCCACTGCTGTCTCCTCATGCCCCACCATCTGGTGCCTCTTTACTCCCTAAAGATGATCCAATACCTTCAACAAGCAAGTATGTTAGCCTGTCTGAAGAAAGCAAACTTGATAACCCACCCATCCAATTATTGTAGTCCCCATGTTTATCTAAAAAATTCTTGAGGCCCCGTGTGCATTCAGCTGACTACATTAGAGGTAAGTGCACAGTAACACTTTATTCATTTTTCATTATTGATTACTTTTACTGTACTGTATTTCATTTTAGATTTTCTGTTTTATTTTCACATTTTTGAATTACAACCAATTCGACTTATGACCCGGTTGTCGATCCCTAATCCCGTCGTAAGTCGGGGACTAACTGTATATATATGTAGAGTTTACATATTTATGAGTTGCAAGTTATTTGTTTGAGGAAAAATTAAATGGCAAATATTGAAAACACTTGACATGTATCCAGAATGCATATGCTCAGAAAAAAGTCCCAAATTTACCCACTAGGCTTCGGGTCAGACGTGCATCTGTAGAACTTTGAGTCACGTCACATGACAATTTTATCTTTCACTGGCCTATTTGAATAAAAAGGGCAGGCCTTGCTAGATTATGCTGCCAAGTAGGTACAGTGACATCTCCGTTAGCCGGAACAATCGGTGCAGAGCACTTCTGGGAATGAGAGATTTCCGAGTAAAGAGACGACTCTCTCAATGCCGGAAAAACTCCTCATTCCCAGAATTTTCTGGGTAACAGAAAAATTTTCTCAGAAGTTCCAGAAATTGCCCATTGCATCATCTCTCAAACCCAGAAAAATATTCCCCAACCCCAAAATTTTCCGGAAAATGTGTCCCTTGGAAATTCGTTCCCAAAGCCAGAATTTCCAGAAAATTCTTTGGGAATGAATTTCTGAGAAAATTTCAATTCTGGGTATCGGAGAGTACCGAGTTTGAGGGATTCCAGCTAACTGAGATATTACTTTTATCTTTCACTCACTCACACATGAGAGCCTCCCAGTCTCTTCTCAGTCTCTGCTCAGCTTTTATGATGTAGGCATCTCGCCCTTTGTCTTGACTCACTTCTCCATGTGTTTCTTCCCCCAAGTACAAGTCTAGTACAGTATTGTGCTGGAGCAGTAATAATGACTGTTAATAGTGTAAATGGTAGTAACATAGTCAAACAAGGGCCCTGTACCTCATACTGTCTACAAATTAGTATTGTTTACCTCGGTACTACTGCGTCACACACACACATCACTTCACGAACATTCTCAACTCTTCCTAGCCCCTGTGTTGCCAACCTGTGGTAAGGACATATATTTATTTCCTGTTTACATCTTACATGGCCAGTTTGTAAGACTAAAATTGTTCTTTATTTTAAATATTCCCGAATATACCCACATGGAGAGAGGGGGGGGGGGGGGCTGCCAACCATAGCCTGAAGCCTAGGTATTAATAGTGAACATTTGAAAACTTAGGCGATACAACAGTATTCTAGTTAACAACACAGATACCAGCATGATGGAATGAAAGAGGTGAAGGCAACAACACCAAGCCCCATGACTTTAAACAGTAAGGCATAAAAAACATACGGTGGGTGGGTAGTAAAGTACATACCTCAACTTGAGCCTCAGGTGATTCCTTTGTAACTGCAGGACACTCCATTCTGTCTTCAATCCCTTGACTGGCATGTTGCTCTGGCAGTTGGTCTGCTCTAATTCCATCTCCTCTTCTCTCTAATTTTTGGTCTACCCTTTGGTTGCCTTTATTAGTGTGTTTGATAGTGGCTGTTTGTTCCTGTGAGTACTCACTGTCTCTTCTGAATGGGGAAGAATGAGGAGAGGAGACAGCAGAACACAAAGTTTGTCCATCATTCTGAGATGGACTTTTGTTGTCTTCTCGTCTCTGTCTCTTAGGGTGTGGACTGCTCCTATCATCAGTTGAACCTCGAGAATGAGCTGATTTTTTGTTGGTGGTGGGAGGTTCGTCAGGCACAGCCAATCCTTTTATTTGCAATAACTCTGCAGCCTTGATCAACTGTGCCAAATCATTCTGAGCTACACTTACAACTCCTGCATACATATAACTAAGAAGTGCCTCTATGTCTCTACACTGCACATCTTTAACCACAATGATTGGGTGTTTACATGGAGTTCTCTCAAACATTTTTAAGAAGTAATCACTACATGTTGACAGTACCAACTTGTGTGCTGGGTAAAATTTTCCTTCACATGCTACAGTCACATCTGTGTATCTCTCCTGGAAGATAAAACAACGAAATCAAATTAAGGGGAAGATTCTCAGATGTGGTGCAAAATTTCTTGATTAACACAAAGGATATGTGGATAGGGAAAACGATGATATGAAACAGACACAAAATATAATGAAGTGTGGGGTTGACATATCAAAAGTAGGAAACCTGAGGTAATAAAGACAATACCTGTACTCTACATGGTGAAAAAAAATTGAATTTTATTTCACTATAATGAATTACAGTATAAGAAATGTAGTGGAGGATAGACTGTCAAGAATAAACAATGAATGGTGTACTGGACATGAGTACTGTAACATTGTCATCAAAATGAAGGAACATACAGTACAGAAATAAGGTACGGGTAGACTTTGCGTCGGTTATCCTCTCTGTAAAGTAGATGCATAGATTACATACAAAAAACATCAAGAATAATATATTCATTATCAAAGCTGTAAAGGTCAATGAATGGCTTAGAGCAAAAGAAAATGTGGCAATTATACTCAGTGATGAAAGTAAAGTTGAATACAGTACTGTAATAGAATATAAGTGAGTCAGTCCCAAACCAAACAAAAAAAAAACACAAATCTTACTAACTAAATTCAAACAGAAATAATGAGGTGTGAAAGTTTACAAAATGTTGAGAACAGAGCAAAACAAGGCTTACTTTGGTGCTAGGGACATAGGAGTAAAGGTAGCTATCCCTCAAGCTACAGAAGTTTGAGTTATGGAAATTTACAATAATAGAAGCCCAAAAATAGGGAACCAGTTTTGAGATACACTTATTCCCCTGTATTCAAAGATTGTGTTCTTCAAAATCATGGCAAATCATGAATTCGCAAATACAGTTGAGTCTGGATTTGCGCGGTTTTTGTTTACGCGGTGCCTTACCAGAATTGAAATGCTTTAATTACGCGGTAAATTTGGTCATTTACGTGGAGAGCAGCTGGCGGTCCAGCCGCGCCGCGCCATTTTGGATTCAAACCTCCCGCCATCTCCCGGCCTAAAAGGACTTGAGTACGCTCCCCTGCAACAACACTGTGTGAAATGGAGGCTGATCCAGTGTGGCTCCCGTTTTTTGAGTGATGCAGAATCACGATAAGCTGTTTTGGAAATTTAGCTAGTCGCAGCAGTTGGGCAATGCGTAAATGTCAAATGTATCTGCTGGGACTACCTCACTTTACTCTAGTCATCGACCACAAGCCCCTTGTGCCCATCTTCAATGAATACACACTCAATACTGTGGAGAACCAACACTTGCAGCGTCTAAAGGAAAAACAGCACAGTTTACCTACAAGGCAGTATGGCGTATGAGTGTAGATCATGCCGTCCCTGACGCGCTCTCCCGTGCACCAGTTGACGAGCCCTCACCAGCTGACCTTGTTGCAGAAGATGACGTAGAAGCTCCACACACAAGTTCGCATCGCCCTGTCCGCAGTAGATTACTATACGACACCAGAACTCTACGCAACCTTGGCAGACTGAATATTCAACGAGTGCAATGCTGCGAGCCTTGCCGCTACGGACGACCCAATGACCACACCAGTACTTACCTCCGAACTTGTAAACCGGGTCAACACCCCTCAAACCAAGCAATACCTCACAAGACATCAGGAACCTGTTGCAAACTTTGAACTGCAGGACGGACACCATTGAACAGTTCTGCTCCTTCATGCCTGCTGCTGGGCCTGTTCCTGACTCACGCACTGCGCCCTACAAACCCTGACGCCTCCTTCCTGCCCCGAAAACCTCCGTCAACCCCCAGCACAACGGATCTACCCTCTGCTGGTATCACAGACGTTTCGGTGCCAATGCTCGACACTGTGAGCCCCACTGCACCTACTCGGGAAACGGAAACAACGGGGATTGGTAGATGCCACAGCCTCCGTTACTGCATATCACCAATCGCATCTCCGGCATGAAATTCCTCGTCGACACAGGTTCATCGGTCAGCATCATCCCTCCCTCACTTCAAGACACATCAAAGCAACCCTCTTACGACTTGTTCGCCACCAACTGTACCCCCATCGCCTCCTACGGCGCACACATCCTCGCCTTAGACCGCGGTCTTCCCAAGACTTTGCGCTGGTCGTTCGTGGTGGCAGATGTCTCTCAACCCATCCTTGGCTTCAACTTCCTCACAAGCTCCTCACCAACCAGCTCCCTCAGCAAGCTCCTCACCCAACAGGACCTCTGACCTGCTTGAAGCAGATCGGCTTTCTGGGTGGTCACATGTTGGAGAATACAGAAGAGACGCCACCACACGTAGCACTATTAAGTTACTACAGAGCTTTTTCGTGAATGTTGGGGTTCCTGTTTGCGTCCGTTCTGATGGTGGACCCCAGTTTTCAAGTTCAGAGTTCAGGTCCTTTCTCAAGAGGTCGGGCGTTAATCATGACATCTCATCGCCACATTACCCGCAATCATATGGGCATGCCGAAGCGTGTGTTAAGCAAGTAAAACACCTTATAATGAAAACTACTACCAATGATAACCTAGACGATGAAGATTTCGACCGTGGTCTTATGGAGATCCGCAACACACCCCGTCCATATGGCAGATCTCCAGCACAGATTCTACTTGGCCGCCCTTTACAGACGGCGATGTCAGCAGCACACATACGTTTGTTTGCTCCCGAGTGGCAGGAAGCAGTGGATGAGTGTGACGGTACATTCTATAGCCTCAGTGATGCCACACCTGATCCCTCCTATTTCTTTTGGTCTGTTCTCACAATGACCTGACCTGAAGCTCGGACAAGTACCACCTCTGCCTCCCTGCTTCCTCGGGGAGGACGATCTTCTGACCTGAAAGATGCTGGCTAACCGACCACACCCTTGAAAATCTTAAAATGATTAGTTACAATGTTTCTCTGTCATCTATGACTGTAAATGACTGAATTTAAATATTAACATGCATATCTTGTAGATTTTTTGCATAAATGATTTGTTTTGAATAATGAATAAAATAAATGAATGAATAAATGAGTGAAAGAATAAAATGAATGATGAAGAAAAATAAATTCTATAAGAGAATGAATAAAAGAAAAATTATGAAGATAAATTATTCCTATAGACAACCTTTTTTTTAGTCTTTACAGGGAGAGTTTAAGCCCCAAGAACATCAGATAAAAATTTAGTTGCCTTGTTGCAACTTAAAAGATCATATGTATTCCTATTACCATATAAGATAATGCCGCATTATATATAAGTAACGGTGTTAAGGTTTCAAGAAACCTTGAAAATCTTTGGCTCCAGCTTCGGCTTCATGACATTTTTATATGGCTGGCTTTAGCTTTGTGATTTTCCAATGGCTTTAACCCCATGTCTGAAACACATCTTCAAGGTTAAATTAAATGACTTACCATATCGCGCAGAGTGGAGAGCATGTGGCAAAACGTAGAGCGGTGGTTGTTCCATGACAGAGAGAGCATTCCTTCCGCCATTGTGTTTCAACACTAACCTGTCAAAAGAAAGAGTACCGTAAATTGTTCTAGAATCCTAAGAGTTATCAAGTACCCTAACAATTGGAATTTAGCTCAAATTAAAATAACAACTCTATTACAGTAAAGTATTTCTCTTACAGTTACTGAATTCTGACATTAGCCAAAGAAAATCATACCACAAGAAATTATTATATAGTTCCTAGAAAGATGACTCAATCTATTATATAAAGTAGTGCCTGTCTGTTTGTTGTTCACTACAAACACCTACAGTCTTGAAATAAACATGTAACCCAAAAGTACCACATAAGTGGAATTATGGGAGTTGGCCCCAGTGGTCAGATCCCACCCAAGATCTTAGAGCCCCCAGTAAGAACACATCTATTTTTATGTTTCTTTACTATTTAAAGTCTCGGTTTATAGCCCTATGGGTGTGACAGTTGCACCAGTGCTACTTTAGCAACATTACCCATAGGTGTGACGAAGACAGTAGTACCACGGCCATAAAAAAATTTCCCTTTCATATTCAATCTATCACTTTCTATTATTTGCTATCAATAAAACTAATCAATACAATATTACTGAATATGCTGTACCTGTATAAAAATCTGACATACAATATAATAAACATACAAGGGGTCCTTATTATTCGTATGGGTTTCGTTCTTAAAACGGGTATAACCCATAAACCAACACACATTAACCACCGCTTCACATAACTGACGATTACATATTGGGGAAATACCCCACAAGTTTCGTTGACTACCCCGTTGATCCGACGATGAGGAAGGAGTGACAGGGCTGTTTGGTATTTGGCAGGTGGTGGCTTGGTGTAAATTCTGGCCATGAGATGGTTCTTCGCGCTGGCTCCCGCCTCTCTACACGTGTTACATTTACCCCGTACCCCGTTGTCTATGACTTCACGTTTCTTCGTTGTTTCCGATTTTGTGTGTCACACCATCATGTCTAAACACCCCAGTGATAAGGCCTCAAATACTGGGAGCTGAAACAGACAGTGGGTGCAAGAATTTTGGAAGGCATACTACATCAAGAGGGGCCTTGATTGACTGATTGTGGTAATGACATACCTGGAGACGCAACAGCTTAGGTTTATATGTCGCCGAATTAAAATAATACCTTAAAAAAATAAAAACCAATAATGCAAGGGAAAAAAAGTAACAAATAATAGAAAATTTGTAAAACAAAAACAAAAAACACTTAAACATTACTAGATAAAACTCAAAGCTTGTGTAGAAGGCCGGAGTCCTCCACGAATGAGAGGTCATCCCCTCCCACACTATCCCCCCCTAGCATCAAAAAGAGACGGTAAGACCTGCAGCATAAAATATTTTTCACATTACGTATTTTTGAGTCCCGACGTTAGTGATCGTGCTGTGTACTGACAAAATTTTCGTTTGTAATTCCCTTTAAAATGGCCGGCAAGCGTAAAAGTGAGAGTTCTCGTGGTGCTGAGAAGAAAAGAGACACCCATTTTAGATTTTCTATGTACAGTATTATTTTCGCCTTTTCGACTTTCGGCCAATTCGACTTATGACCTGGTCGTCGGGACAGAACCCGGTCGTAAGTCGAGGAGAGACTGTACTCTGTTTGCCTTATTTCAAACATTAACGCACTGTTTTCTAGGTCAAAGGTCCGGGTTTACGAGAACCCCTAGGTCTCTTTTACAAGTTGACTTCTCTAGTTTGATGTTGTGCATTAATATAAAAAGACCCAAAGAACGGTGCACTACTATAAACTGACCAAGAAAAGTGTCTTAGAACTGTCTAAGCTACTGATTCCAAAACTTAAAGTCCTAAAATTCACCACATGACTCAAACAATGATAATACCTTAGTAACTTCTAAATATTAACCGACTCAATATATAAGTAGGTGTTTGTAACTTCGGTATTACAGTATTTTACTTTAGGACATAGCATTCCCGAAAGTTATAAACTACTGAAACATTTAGATCTCCCTATTCTGAGCATTTTGAACCCCATATATACCAAGCAGAAATGGATAATAACGACACAATTGAATTTAATTGATTTTAAGTAGTTTTCAGTCTTCGTCTGTGAGGTGATGCTATCAGCGCGTCACGCATGCGCAATGTTGACTGACGTTATCAAGTCATGACCAATGAGGTATTGATATTATCACGCGAATTTTTTTCAGCCAATCACATTTGATTTTTTCAAAGGAAGCAGCCTGGGTATGATTTTATATTTCATTGACCAGTTTCACAATGGCCGTGGTGGAGGTTAGTTGTCGTTTGAGTATTGTTGAGTTTTCACACCACACATTCCTACCACTAATCTATTATCATATTCGAATAAGACGTCTAATTATAAGATAATTTTCATCTACAGTGGTCCCTCGGTTAACGAGTTACCTTCCATAAGATCCTTAACTTCGGTTAACGAGCAATCCCACGATTAACGAGTTTCTTACGAGCCAACCTCAACATGTTTTCGCTTGCATTTGGCGGTCCGCCAGCTGTAGTATTAGTCCGCCAATACAGTAATCGGTTCTAGGGCTTATATTCCTTACCATTTTAGTAAATATCAAGAAGTTTATACTATTCAATAATTTTAAAAGTTTAATATTAAATTTTTTAGCCATTTTAACAATTATTGAACATAATTTAAGGTAAGGAAACTAGTTTTGTGCGCGCCATTCAGCCTGACAACACACCAAACAGGCGTCAGTCTGTCTGTCTTTTCAGTGGTGGTAACATCTTGCTTGAGACTCTTCAACTAAACGCTTTTTTTCTGTGTTTGCAAGCAAATTATTGGTCATTTTGAAATATATTTTACATTTTGACATTATATAATGCAGTGCAGTGTTGATTTAAAGAAAATAATCTTGAATTACACCAAGAGAACTAAAATTTATGGGTGAAATGGCGCCATGGGGTGACTTCTCTTCCACCCCAATGCCTTCTCTTCTCCCTTCTCCTCCACCCCCATTCTAATTCCCATCATCATCATCATCCAGGAGCCTTCTACATACACACCTCAAAGTAAGTGTACTTTTCTACCTTTTTTGTTGAATTTAGGGAATTTTCAGTGAGCTGGAACCAATTACCCAAAAACCCATTGAAACAATAGTTTCGGTTAACGAGCAACCTTCTGGAACGGATTGTGCTCGTTATTCGAGGTACCACTGTATTACATTACCATCACAAATGTATAATAATGGAGATAGCATATCCAAAATTTTCTCTATTTTCTTCCATTATTCTTCCGCCATTATAACTTACCTCACCTCCCACACTGCGTGTTTCCTTCACAAATCATCACGCGGCCAATCAAAAGCGTATTTTTTTTGGGCAACCAATTAAAATGATTTTTGGTTTAATTCGTGGTATTTTTGACCCAATCACTTATATTATAAGGAGCTGATTGTGAGTTTTGGGGGGAAAATGAAGAAACTGTAGCATTTTTTCGATCGCATGGTGTTCTCCCGACCTCAGTAAAGTGTCATAAGTGCAAGACTGAATGTAAATAACGCAAAAACCAACATATGTGGCGTTGTCCTAACTCGTCTTTCATCCCAAAGACAAAGAAGAGACGGCAATAAGGTAAGAAATAGGTGATTCCATCATACGGTGAGAGTCAGTTAGGTTAGGTTAGGTTAGGTTAGTCTTTTGTTTTTCTAGTGTTTTTTGGGTGTATTTTTTATTCACTTAGCCATTATTTTTTCGGAAAACGTCCCACGAAAAAAAAATTTAAAAAAGAAATCGTCCAATTTCCGACGGAACTGAAGGTCATATTCGGTCTAAACACACACAAATACACTAGAATAATTTATTTTTTACTTTCTAACAGAGTGTGGTGCGCTTTTGCAAATTTACCGTCGTTTGTGCTCCTACGATTATTCTAAGTTTATTGCCGAGTTTTATGAGAAAGACAATCATTCTATCCAATTCTTATGTATCCTTGGTCTTTCCACTTCTAACTAAGATATTGTACTTTCGGACATGGTGCGCCCCAAAGTTTTTAACTATCGAAACATTTAGGTTAGTTTAAGCTATGCCTGCTGGGGGCCCAGGGGCGGAGACCACTGCTAGGGGTCAGGTTAGGCCTACCGGGGGTCTGAGGGCGGAGCAGGAGATAGGTTAGTTTGGTTAGGTCAGATGTCTCGCTTTCATTTTCTCCCCCACCCAAAAACCCTTATTTCCCAGGCTCTCCCCCATTATTGTAGGGGGGGGGGGGAGGAGACTAGCAATTTCCGCCAAAAATAAAGGTCAGATTCGTTTAAAACACACCAAAATACACTTAAAAACATACTGGTCAACCCCTAGGGACTCATGCCCTAAAGTAAAAATTTACCGAAACTTCTAAATATAAACCAAATGCTTTAATATATTACGAAGAAATTTCCCAAAGTTGATGATAAGGGCGATATTACCGAATTAAACAGGGCAGGGAAGTCAGGCACAGAAAATATGATAATCAAAGACCTATTCAATGTTTGTTAGCTGCCTCGTCCGCCACCACCAATTGTGTAACAGTATCTTATGTAGAGCTGGAGCCGTAGTGAGTATAATAACATCAACCATAATCATACAACTGTGAAATAATTGTGTACTTAGTGTGCGTAGGTAGCGTTACTCAGTAAACCTCACACAACATTGTTTCTCCTCCATTAACTGTTCATTTACTCAGTCTCGTGCTCAAGCAATACGTTCAATTTATACTAATACTGACAGTACAGTTAATGCCACAAAATAACTCACGGTTTTCAACACCAGACAAATAAAGGTAAGACGTTAGCTTCATCAGCGTTACCACAACAATTATACTTTATAAGCAATCCTGAGTACAAACTTCATATTACTCACAGATACTCACAGATGATCTGTAAGAGGCTCACGCCTGTGACTCCAGCTCAATAGCCTCTTCTCTACTCAGACGGTGGCTGTGTGGCAGATAATTGTGCCCTAAAATTATATACTTGTTGATTTTTCCAGTATTTATCTGATTTTGCTTCAAACCTTTCCACCGTCTCCACATTCACTACCCACTCAGGTAAACTATTCCAGTTGCTGACAACCCTACTCGTGAACGAGTGTCTTCCGAGATTTAGCCTCGCTCTTGTTTTGTAGATCTTCTTTGAGTTCCCCCGGGTAGTGTCAGCCTCCCTCATCTGGAACATTCCTGCTGTACATGCCTGGTCATAAATGCCACACACTATCTTGCATGTTTCCACTTGGTCCCCACGAGATCTTCTGTACGCCAGTGTCTGTAACTGTAATTTCCTTAGTCTTTCCTCATAAGATAAATCCTTGATCTGTGGTACTAATTTGGTAGCCCTCCTCTGTACATTCTCTACTACTTCAATATCCTTAATGAGATATGGGCACCAAATTTGATTAGCATACTCAAGGTGTGGCATAACCAGAGCAGTGTACAGAGCCTTGAATATAGGTGTATCCAGATGAACAAAAGTTCTTCTAATATTGCCCACTATTTTATTAGCCTTGTTGATTTTCTCAGGTAGATGTCAGAAAACGTCAGCTTGTTATCGATGACTACCCCTATATCCTTCTCTACAGTGGTCTTCTTGATCGTGGTGTACATATGATATCCATGGTCAGCAACTTTTGTTCTTCCTATCCTCATGTATTTACTTTTTTCTGGGTGAAAGTTCAGCATCCACTTCTCAGTCCAACCCCTGATCCCATCCAGGTCCTCCTGCAGCATGTCACAATCCTCATCTCGTTCTATTTTCCTAAAAATCTTTGTGTCATCCGCATATAGATATACCTCACTGTCGTGTTTAATTGCCTCAGGCAGGTCATTGATAAAAAGGACAAACAGCAGGGGGCCGAGGACAGAACCTTGAGGGACCCCACTAGTGACCTCTCTCCAGTCAGATACTTCTCCATTTACCACAACCCTCTGTTTTCTCTAAGTTAAAAAATTCCTTACCCAATCAGGATATTTTCCATCAATGCGATAACTAGATACTTTTTCTAATAGTCTTTTGTGGGGTACTCTATCAAAAGCCTTCATGAAGTCACAATACACTATGTCCACAGCCTGACTGTCATCGATAATTTCCGTCCACCTGTCTAGTACCCTAATCAACTGTAGGACTGTTGACCTGCCGGAAATGAAGCCAAACTGTTTATTACTAAACAATCCATATTTTTTCATATGGGATATCATCTCTTCCCGTAATATTGATTCCATTAATTTACAGATTACACTAGTTAGACTGACTGGCCTGTAGTTTCCTGGTTCACTTTTACTTCCCTTCTTATAGATAGCTGTGATATATGCAATACGCCAGTCCTCGGGTATATTTCCTTCTTGAAAAGAGCTTTCAAACAAGATCCTCAGAGGCTGAAGTAGTTCCTCCATCATCTCCTTAATGACTCTTGGATGTAACCCATCTGGACCGGGAGACTTATGTCTTTTCAATTTTTGAATCACCTTTCTTATTTTGCCCTCGGTTATCTCCAGGTGTTCAAGAGCTGGCAAGTCTTTCTTGTTGGCTGTTGGTATCCCCCTATCTGGTTCCTTGATAAAAACTTGTGAGAATTGCTCTGAGAGTACATCTGCCTTTTCTTGATCATTCACAGTCTTCTGTACTTTTTCCTCATCCTTGTAAAGATCTGTAATTCTAGCTTTTGTTCTTGTTTTTGTCTGTACATACTTCCAGAACACTTTTGGATTTGCCTTAACATTTTTCGCAATCTCTTGTTCTTTGCGTTTCAAGATGTTTCTAGTTTCCCATCTGACCTGGTTATTTAATCTCCTGTATTCCTTTTCAGTTTCCAGATACATCTCCCTTGTGCATGCTCTTTCATTGAACTTCGTTTTCATTATTTTCAGTCTCTCCTACAGTCTCTGTTTTTTCTTCACTTTAGCCCAGAGCTTCCTGTTCATAGGTAATTTTTCATTTGTTCTTTTTCTGCTAACCCTCAGTCCTCTGATTATCTTCTTAGGGACACACTCGTCAATGACTGCCTGGAATTTTCCTTTGAACTTAATCCACTTACTTTCAATATCTGGTTCCAATGATAAGTATTGGATCCAGTCCATCGTAAGCCTTTGCTTCATCAGTAGGTAATCTGCTTTTTCATACATGTACACTTGTTTTTTACTTTTGTCTTCCATCTCCTGTATGTCACAATGGAAATAAATACAGCATGGTCACTCTTTCCCAGTGGACTCTCCAGCTTGATATCTCCTACTATAGATTCTTCGTTACTGAACAACAGGTCAAGGGTATTGCCTGTGCTGTCTCCTCTTATCCTGGTGATTTCCTCTATATGTTGAGTGAGAAAGCAGTCCCGTACTTTCTCGATGAACATGGTGTAGTGAATTTCTCCCCTACAAACGCTGTTTGTCGCTGCATAGCCGACCCCGCGAATTCCACAGTGTGTGCCTCGTGGTCTAGGTCAACCAGAGCCGCCCATGGAGCGGGGGTCAACTACTAAGCCACGCCAACCCCCGCTATTTAAGACCTGACCTCGTGGTGATCTCTCTCTTTCTACTTACACCAACCAGCCAGCAACACCACCTCCTCCTCCGCCTGCCTGGCGGTCCTCGCTCCCGCCGGAGAGCATGGCGACCCACAAGCTGGTCCTCCTCTGAGCATCCTCACCAACCAGCTCTCTCTACATCACGCTTGTAACCATGCTGCCTTCCCAGCACCAAGCTGCATTGTACATCCAATACAACATGTATATAGAGAGCACATTGTGTGTTTCCTTTCTCCACCCCATCCTGAGTGTGAACCAAACATCATGAACCCCACAGTACCAACATCATTCAGTCCCATTACAGAAGTATAATTACTCCAATTTATTTGTGGAAGATTAAAATCACCTACAATTATTTTATAAAGCACATTTTTATCATTGACTTCCTGCATAAGTTGGAGCAAATTAATAATATTGCTTTCATCACTATTAGGGCTTCTGTAAATGGAGGTAAATAGTAAATTACCACTACTACATGGCACTTCTATACAGCACTATTCACAAAACTTAGTATCACGTTCAACACTGTAAAATTTGGTTCCTTTCCTAATATATATTAACACACCTCTCCCTTTCTTATTAAGGAGATTTTGCTCTACTGTATAATGTCATAACCTTCTAGGTTATATTCAGCTGTAATCTGTTCATATCTACATGACCGCCAGCAATGTGTGGTGATTAATGGCACGAAATCGTCATCTGTACCTGTAACAAGTGGGGTACCGCAGGGTAGTGTATTGGGCCCGCTGTTGTTTGTTTGTTTCATAAATGATATGCCTGACGTTGTACACTCCTCCATACAAGTGTTTGCCGATGATGGCAAGTTATTTCGGGAAATTAAGAACCAAGCGGACTGTGAAGAGCTGCAGAAGGACCTCTGTGGGCTCCAGGAATGGTCGAAGGAATGGCTGCTGAGATTCAATGTCACGAAGTGTAAGAGGATGCACCTGGGGCGTACCAACGGTAAGGAGGCGTACCATATGTCCCAACGGGATGAAGAAAATGTACTAGTTGAGACTGTGTGTGAGAAGGACCTAGGTGTGTATGTTGACAATGAGCTGAAGTTCTCGGGCCATTGTGAGAAGAAGGTAAGTCAGGCAAATAAATTATTGGGTTTTATAAGAAGGTCGTTCAGATATCTAGACGGTCCGTCCCTCGTGACGATCTTCAGGAGCGAAGTGCTTCCCCATCTGGAGTACTGTCACCCCATCTGGTCCCCTAGATATGCTAGGGACTGTCAATTGGTTGAAAATGTTCAAAGGAGGGCCACCAAATTGGTGCCTGCACTTCGGCACCTCAGCTACCCTGAGAGATTGGAGCGCCTGAACTTGCCTAGCTTATACTACAGACGGGCAAGGGGGGACCTAGTTGAGGTTTATAAGCATCTCAGGGGGCACTACTCAGTTAAGTGTCCTTACTTGGAGCTGGCGGACGCTCGCCCCACAAGGGGTCACAGCTCAAGATTGAAGAAGCCGCAAGTCCAGAAAACCGTGAGGGCAAACTTTTTCGGAGTGAGGGTTGTAAACTCTTGGAACAATCTACCAGAGAGTGTTGTGACGGCACCGAGTGTGAGCTCTTTCAAGAGAAGACTTGACCAACACTGGAGCGGGTTCCGGTACATTCAGGAGCCGGTGCATGCCCAGTATTTGCCAACAGTGCGTGACAGAAACGTGACCGATCGCCCGGGCGGCTAGCGAGCCGACCTTTTGGTGAAGAATATAAAGGAAAAGAGACGTGACCGATCGCCCAAGCGGCTAACAAGCCGATCAGTGGCGAAGAGGATAAAAGTAAAAGTAGTGTTTTGGCTTTACCTCCTGTAAGGCTATTACTTGCCGAGTATTTTCCATCTCCTTCAACTGTGCATTTAGCTCTATTAACTTGTCTGGACTCAACACATCCACATTACTAAACATAATAAGAAATTTACCTACATTAACATTATGTTCTTGTTTTTTCCTATTTTTAATCAGTTTCCTTACACTATTTACGCTACTGGTATGTACATGTTTCTCCTCTTTGAGCCACACTACTTCTCTTGGACCCCTATTTTGACGACTCTTCGCCTCCACGGAGGACCCACCACTCTGTCTCCCCTTCCCGGAGTCCATTAAGTATTTTGCCTCCTGCCATAAAACAGCTTCATTTTCTCTCTCCCTTTTAGTTAAGTCATTGGCTATTCTTATGTCTTGGAATTTCATATTACCTTGCAGGTTCCTGATGTTTCTAAATAGGTTGGCCTTTATATCTGCAGTAGATAACTTGACTAGCATAGGTCGAGCTTTTCCCTGGATAAATTTACCCAGCCTAATCACTTTAACTATTATCTCCTGGCCACTAGTGATGCCACATTCTTTTATTAGGTTCAGTGCATAAGATTTATCACTCTCAATCCTTTCGCTCATTGTTGGGGATCCAGGTTCTGGCACACCATATACCACTATGTTGTTTCCCCTCTTCTTTCTCTCATTTAGTTCCTCGATAAGTTCACCAACAGGCTCTGGTTTCCCTGCGTTGTCTTCCTGCTTCACTTCAGTGGCACTTCCTGTTGCCCTGCCAGAATCTACTTTCCCTTCTAAACCCACTGTTCTAGCCTCCAAGGTTTCCAGTCTGTTTTCAAAACCCCTGTCATTCTTAGCATTTGTTTCCAACACATCATTTATTTCAATAGATTTTGCCTCCAATATACCCATCCTGACTTCTATCTCCTTATTCTTATCGTGTTCCTGTGCTATAAATTCTCTCAGTTGATTTACTTTGCCTTCCAATTCATTTTGTCTGGTCATTTGTTCCACCTGTTGTTGCTCAAATCTTTTTATGTACTTGTGCAGTTTAGCACAACCCTTCTTGCAGTGATTGCAGTACCACATCGACACTCCTTCTGCCTCCTCATCTTGCATAAAGTTATATACCTCTTCTGGTAATTTTTCACATTCGATGTGGAACCACACTTCACAAACATCACAGCTAACTGCTTTGTCGCTATCCTTGACTGTTAATCCACATTCTCCACACATTTCGGTGTTCTTCTTTCTTCCATGTTTGTTGACACTTGCCTTCCTTCTCCTGTCGCCTGAGTCCTTGGTCTCACTCATTTTGTCTTCTTCTTTATTGTATGTACAAAAATTTGATGGGCTTACCTTCCTGTATGCCTCCGTATATTCACAGAACTGCGTATCTATTTAATTTCCACTTATGTTCCTTTGTTATTCATAAATTTGGGCAAAATTACAAGAGCTCTATCTTATCCTATCCTGTTACCATGACCTCCACATGACACCCTTACAGAATCTTAGTCTTGCGTTGATGTTAGCCGCTTGGGCGATCGGTCACGTCTCTGATTACTTTTCCTTTTCATTTATCTTCTTCACCAAAAGATCGGCTCGCTAGCCACCCGGGCGATCAGTCACGTCTCTGTCACGAACTGTTGGCAAGTACTGGGCATGCACCGGCTCCTGGATGTACCTGAACCCGCTCCAGGGTTGGTCAAGTCTTGTCTTGAAAGAGCTCACACTCGGTGCCGTCACAACACTCTCTGGTAGATTGTTCCAAGAGTTTACAACCCTCACTCCAAAAAAGTTTGACCTCACAGTTTTCTGGACTTGCGGCTTCTTCAATCTTGAGCTGTGACCCCTTGTGGGGCGAGCGTCCGCCAGCTCCAAGTAAGGACACTCAACTGAGTAGGGCCTTCTGAGATGCTTATACAGTATACACCTCAACTAGGTCCCCCCTTGCCCGTCTGTAGTATAAGCTAGGCAAGTTCAGGCGCTCCAATCTCTCAGGGTAGCTGAGGTGCCGAAGTGCAGGCAGTCTGGTGGCCCTCCTTTGAATATTTTCAAGCAACTGACAGTCCGTAGCATATCTCGGGGACCAGATGGGGTGACAGTACTCCAGATGGGGAAGCACTTCGCTCCTGAAGATCGATACGAGGGACGGACCGTCTAGATATCTGAACGACCTTCTTATAAGACCCAATAATTTATTTGCCTGATTTACCTTCTTCTCCCAATGGCCCGAGAACTTCAGCTCATTGTCAACATACACATCTAGGTCCTTCTCATATTGTCTTAAATAGTGCAGTTTCTTCATCCCGTTGGTACATATGATACGCCTCTTACCGTTGGTACGCCCCAGGTGCATCCTCTTACACTTCGAGACATTGAATCTCAGCAGTCATTCCTTGGACCATTCCTGGAGCCCACAGAGGTCCTTCTACAGCTCTTCACGGTCAGCTCGGTTCTTTATTTCCCGGAATAACTTGGCGCCATCGGCAAACATTTGCATGGAGGAGTGTGTGTGGTATGAGGAACTCCAGAGACAACCATTTTGTGATTTAGAATATTATTGATATGGATATGTATTTTTGTGAGCTTCGAGGAGGAAAACGTCATTATATTTTGTGAATCCGCGCTGAACGAATATGGGGGGAGAGACGCCATGGCGTTGTTTACATCCCGGGGGCCCAGTAGCAGGTATGTCCCACGTATTTCTTGCTCTGTTAGAGTGTGTTGATAGATTGAGCATAATAAATGTTATATGAAGAATGTGATGATCTGGTGGAGGTAGTTTGTAAGCCAGAATAAGGCTAATTCTAGCCATGCTCTACAGACATTCACCCTGGAGTGAGTCTACACCACGGGTTTATTATGTATTGTTTAATTCCTACTACTGTGTAGTACAACAGTTGATGCTTGTTTTGTAAGAATAATAACTAGTTATGTCTGAGCTAGGTCCCAGCCTTTTCCTTCTCAGGTGATTTCTAGAGTAAATAATTGAGAGAAAACTACAAGAGTGTCCCCAGCCCTGAATTGGGAGTTCCCTGCTTTGTGCTTTGCTACACACGTGTGTGTATATATATATATATAGTCGGCCCTTAACATACGCGGGGGTGTTAGTAAGAGAGATACCCGTGAATGTTAAAAATCCGTGTACTTTTGCCCCCCCCCCCCCCCTAAGAAACCCCTGGCCCCCCATGTCCTTATTTACCATATATACCTGTGTGTAGTTCGAGTTTTTAAGACCAAATTATTTGGCAAAAAATTGGAGGTCGACCTCTAAACGGGTAATAGTTTCGTTAGGTTGAAAAATATTTACCAGTAAACAATGGAAACGACGCACCACCAGCTGTGAGTGTCGGTACAGTTGCCAGGGCAGATCTCTTGCGTCATCATAGCTAGCCCAAAGTAGCCAAATGCATGGTATGGTATACACAGGACGATGTAAAACAAAGTATTCATTTTTTAAAGTTTATTTATAGATACTGTACATAAATTTTTGTTCATTACATTTGAAACATCAATCTTTGTTAATTAAATTTGAAACAAAAGAAAACTACGATACCGTATTCTCATTAAAATATTACATCACAAGTATATTTTACCTTAACTGTGACTGAATGAATATATTCTCAGAAATAAATATGGAAATGTAATATTTTGGCTGAAATGACATACATATTACAGTGGAAAGTGGGATAAAATCATGACGAAAACAATGACTTTCGCTTTCTTTCGTTGTTCCAAAGATTTTACCGTAATCGCTTTTCGAATGGTTTTGAGTTAAAGAACTGTTGTACCGCACTGTATTACAATAATATTCTATCCTACCATTAGCCTCATAATCCCGCAACTGAAAACCATTAGAAAAGTACGTCGTTTCAGCAAAAATATTACATTATGATATTCTCAGAAATAAATAGTAGTTTTGTTGAAACGTAATGTACAGTATTTAATATTAAAATACAAAAAGAGCTATAAAATCAATTAATACTGTACACCCGTAATGTACTGGCTGGCATCTCCACTCGTCCCTGCTGCCGCCAGTCACCACTCCTCCCCGCTCTCTGCCTCCGCCTCCTCCACATTGTCACTACTGTTGTATTATACAATAATATTCTATCCTAATTCACTTGAATAAATACTACGATACCATATTTCTGAATATTTTCATTAAAATCCATCAAAATCATTTTCCTTATCATCGTCTTAAGCACCAAACAGCTCCTCCCAGTCTTCTCCTTGAACAGGGCTAGAGGGTACGTGTTTTTCGAATCGTTTTCAATTAAAAAAAAATGTTACAGTGTAGTGGAATTCTCCCCTACAAACGCTGTTTGTCGCTGCCTAGCCGACCCCATCAATTCCCCAGTGTATGCCTCGTGGTCTAGGTCAACCAGCGCCGCCATACACCACGGAGCGGGGGTCAACTGCTAAGCCACACCTACCCCCGCTATTTAAGACCTGACCTCGTGGTGCTCTCTCTCTCTACCTACAGCCACAGCCAGCAACACCTCCTCCTCCGCCTGCCTGGCGGTCCTCGCTCCTCCGCCTGCCTGGTGGTCCTCTCTCCTCCTCCGCCGCAGCCAGCAACACCTCCTCCTCCGCCGCTGCCTGGCGGCCTTCCCTCGCTCCTCCGCCTGCCTGGCGGTCCTCTCTCCCGCTGGCGAGCATGGCGACCCTCAAGCTGTCCTTCTCTGAGCGTCCTCACCAACCAGCTCTCTCTACATCACGCTTGTAACCATGCTGCCTTCCCAGCACCAAGCTGCATTGTACATCCAATACAACATGTAGGCTATATAGAGAGCACATTGTGAGTTTCCTTTCTCCATTCCATCCTGAGTGTGAACCAAACATCTCATACCCTACAATTGGTGACTCCCGGAGATTCGCACTCACACAGGATGGAGGAGAAACTGATCACGCTCCCAGTCTTCAAGCAACATGGAAGACTGGCTTATCCACCCAGATGCAGCTCTCATCGGCTCTACAGCTTCTGTTTCTACACCGCAGGTCAGACACCCTAGAGCAGCTCTGCTACTCTAAGCAGACAGTCGCTCCTCTTCCGACCCCAGCACACCCGTCCTGCCTCAGACGCCGACCCCGGCCCAGCAGTAACCCCTGCCGCCCCTGATGCGGCCTCTGTTCCTGAGTGTGGACCCACACACCCCCTCTTTTCTCCCTCAGGTACTCCCTGCTAATGTCCTGCACCCTGCTGCTGTCGTGGACCCAGCTGCTGTCACGAGCCCTCATCCGCTGCTGCTGACACAGCCCCTGCTCCTGACCCAGGCCCACACACCCCAGCAGGCGCATCTGGCGACTCTGTACCTGCCGTGAGGGAAGCACAACATTCATCGCCTCCACTTATTCTCCCTCTCTACTCCCACAGATATTGTGTATCTAGACAGTTGTCCCCAGCGACCGGCTCATCCACGCCATCGCCGTTGTCTCACATGAGGCACGCACCGCCCGTTCTGCCTCACATGTGCTATGCAACCCTGCAGACAACAAGTCTCCTACACAGCCTGGAGGGAAGGGGGAGTACTGTAGTGGAATTCTCCCCTACAAACGCTGTTTGTCGCTGCCTAGCCGACCCCACTAATTCCCCAGTGTATGCCTCGTGATCTAGGTCAACCAGCGCCGCCATACACCACGGAGCGGGGGTCAACTGCTAAGCCACGCCTACCCCCGCTATTTAAGACCTGACCTCGTGGTGATCGCTCTCTCTACCTACAGCCACAGCCAGCAACACCTCCTCCTCCGCCTGCCTGGCGGTCCTCGCTCCTCCGCCTGCCTGGCGGTCCTCTCTCCCGCTGGCGAGCATGGCGACCCACAAGCTGTCCATCTCTGAGCGTCCTCACCAACCAGCTCTCTCTACATCATGCTTGTAACCATGCTGCCTTCCCAGCACCAAGCTGCATTGTACATCCAATACAACATGTATATAGAGAGCACATTGTGAGTTTCCTTTCTCCATTCCATCCTGAGTGTGAACCAAACATCCTGAACCCCACAACAGCACATGTATATTTTACCTAAACTGCGCCTGAATGAATATATTCTCAGAAATAAATAGTAGTTTTGCTGAAACGTGTTGTATTTCAATGTAAAATAGGATAAAATACATGACGAAAACAAAAGACTTTACCTAACCTTCCGATGTTCAAGAGATGTTACTCGTTTTTTTAATAGTTTTCGGATAAAATACTGTTATATTACAAAGATATTCTATTCATACTGTGCTTGATATATTACATTCACGGAAATGTAATATTTTTGCTGAAATGACGTACGTATTACAGTGGAAAGAGGGATAAAATCGTGACGAAAACAATGACTTTCGCTTTCTTTCGTTCAAAAGATGTTACTGTAATCGCTTTTCGAATGGTTTTCAGTTAAAAAAGCTGTTGCATCACAAGAGAATTAGGATAGAATATTATTGTAATACAACAGTTTTTTAGCTGAAAACCATTCGAAAAGCGATTACGGTAACATCTTTTGAACGAAAGAAATCAAAAGTCATTGCTTTCGTCACTTTCCACTGTAATACCTACGTCATTTCAGCAAAATATTACATTTCCATATTCTCAGAAATAAATAATAGTTTTGCTGAAACGTAATGCATTTCAATGTAAATTAGGATAAACTACATGAAAACAAAAGACTTTACCTAACCTTCCGATGTTCAAGATATGTTACTCGTTTTTTTAATAGTTTTCGGTTAAAATACTGTTATATTAGTGATATTTTATTCATACTGTGCCTGATATAATACATTCATGGAAATGTAATATTTTTGGAACTACAATGCTGATGTCAACACAAGCGTGGTTACAGCGAGACTGACTGAGTGAGGGAGAGCTTTGCGTGTGTGTGTGAGGTTGCGGGAGCGGGCGGTGTCCCGTGTGAGGTGCCGCTCGCGAGTTGAATGTACTTCAATAACTTCAATGTTCAGAATATTCCTCCGACGGGGCAATCCGCGTATTTGCAAATCCGTGTATGTTAAACCAGCGTATGTTAAGGGCCGACTGTGTATATATATATATATATATATATATATATATATATATATATATATATATATATATATATATATATATATATATATATATGCAAGTAAATCACTGTAGGTGCGCGTGATCTAGGTATATGCTGATAGCCACAAGGAAAGAAGAAAACACGAAGTTCCCAAGCGCTTTCGTGTAATTCACATCTTCAGGGGTGAGTACAGACTAGTCTGTACTCACTCCTGAAGATGTGAATTACACGAAAGCGCTTGGGAACTTCGTGTTTTCTTCTTTCCTTGTGGTTATCAGCATATATATATATATATATATATATATATATATATATATATATATATATATATATATATATATATATATATATATATATATATATATATTTATACAGTTAACCCTCACTTTACGCAGTTAATGTAACCCGGAGGGTACCGCGGAAAGTGAGAAACCCGTAAAGTGAATAACATAACATATGGGATTAATTGAAATGGAGTCCGGGCCGATCCCCAAACTCCACTTTTTGACGACACACAACTATGTTGTAGTAAAAATTTTATCTTAACTTTATGATGGTATGAAAAAACAAGTAATATAGAAGAGGTTAGGTAAGGAAAAATAAAGGTTAACATAGGAAAAATAAAGGTTAACATAGGAAAAATAATGGTTAGGTTAGAAAACTAAAACTTAGGTGGAACACTTAGGGTAGTAGAAGAGATGGGTCGGCATACGGGGATGGAGGCTGGTTCCGAGGCAGAGGGCAGATTACTGGCCCTCAGGTGAATCACCATTACTAGGTAAATCACCATCACTGTCACTTACAGTTGTCAGGGCTTCCCTGACAAATCCCTCAAAGTCATCTTCACTGTCACTATCACTGGCTTGGGCTGGCTGTGGTGGGTTGCGGGCGAAGAAATCTGTTTTGCTTTGCTGACAGCTGGCATTGATGTTGTCGTGATACACCTTGATGTACGGCTCCATAGCCTGCACCAGCCGGGTATGGAAGACTTCATAGCGGTCATCGTCATTGTCGCGGGAAAGGAAGGACTTCATTTTCTCTGCACACTCCATGGCACCCTTAATATCACTATGACTTAAACTGTGTTCTTCAGAGAATGACGCACCTTCTTCCTCCTCTTCACTGATGTGTTTTTCTTCCAACATCTCGTCGGCAGTCACTTCAGGATCTCTGATCACCCCCAGGATGTCGTCGTTGGTGGTCTCGGAGAAGCCTGGAACTGTAACAGTCTGCGCAGCTTCTCTGGCAAGGTCCACTGCTACTGCAACATTCTGAACCTCACCAGTCACAGATTGACTCCTCCTCTCACCTGGTATTCCATGCAACACATGTCTCCATGCGTGACGAATTGTAGCAATAGACAGCTGATCCCATGACTCCTCCAAGAAGTCCACAGCTTTCTTGATGTTAAATACTCTCCAGAATTGTTTGAACAGTATTTTTTGCTGTTCCAACTGTTGATCCTCATCTTCTTCGCTCTTGCTATTGGTGGTGGTGTCACTCAGGTTACGCAACTCTTCCCTGGTGTTGGTGTAATCGTTCAGGAGCTGGAATTTTTTTGTTGAGAATGCAGCTTTTACATTACGGATTAACTCTTGGTCCATGGGCTGTAATATAGACATAGTGTTGGGAGGAAGGAAGACCACTTTTACGTTGGGGTGACGATCTAACAGTATGGGCGAGTGTCCTGGTGCATTGTCCAGCAGCAACAAAATATTGAATGGCACATTCTGTCGCTCACAGAATTTTTTTCCATCGGGAACAAAACAGTCATAAAACCAGGAGAGGGACAGTGTAGAGAACATCCACGCCTTATGTGCGGTCAGCCAGTGGACATTTAGCTTGGTCATGTCCATGGTTTTGTAGGCGTGCGGCTTGCGTGCTGTGTGGATCACCGATAACTTGAGCTTACAGGTACCGGAGGCATTGGTGGTAAACAGGACGGTGATGCGTTCCTTCTGCATCTTCCGGCCCCGAATCCTGCTGGCATTCTTTACAACGAAGGACTTGGAAGGTAGCTTTTTCCAGAAAAGACCAGATTCGTCCATGTTAAACACCTGGTCGTCACTGTACTGTCCTTCCTCCATAATCTCACGTAAAAACGGAGGAAATTCCCGAGCCGCAGCACGATCAGCACTTGCTTCTTCACCACCACTGCGATGTACAGTTCACGTGCGTAGTCCTTAACAGAGCGCGTGTCGACCGCCATGTTCCGTCGCGCCTGACGCACCAAGTACCTCACAAGTAATTTTTCTGTCTTGAGAAGCACCTGGTTGTGAAAATACTTGATCATAGAAGCACCTGTAGACTTTGTGATCTTCATGTGCTCCTTTATCTCGGCTGCATCCTTCTTTATTGTTCGAATCGTAGATTCATTCACACCATGCTGGCGCGCCAAATCAACCTGCCTTGTTCCTTTCTCCAACTCTTGGATGATGGTATACTTCACCTCGTAGCTTAAGGAACGTCGTGTCTTCTTTGGCTTAGTGCCGCTGGGTCCAGGTAAGGAAAGGTTTCTCTCTGGGGGTGGTGGTCCGGCGGAAGCCATTTTACGGAACAATGGATGCGCGTTTACACTGTGTGGCCTTGAGGGATGAAACTGCCCCGGCTAGGTCAAGCGTCGTCTTTCCTCCCTCCCTCCCTCCCCCGGGTGGACACGTCATAATACTTTAAGCCAATTACAGCTAGCAGCAGAGGGGGGTAGGGATGCATGGCCAATCACAGGTCTGATACGTCATATGACGTCAGTGATAACGCAACAAAGACACACACTGCGCAACCTTACCGCGCCGCTTGCCCAAGCGGAGGGAGGAGGAGGGAGAGGCGAGGAGCACAGGCAGGCAGGCGGGCGGGTGGCTGGTGGGGCGAATCTAAAAATAGCGTCGCGCCAGACACTCTCCGCATAATGGGGTTCACGTACCGCGTAATTTGAGCACGTGAGGTTCTGGCAAGGCACCGCGTTAACGTGGAAACGCGGAATGCGGGACCGCGTAAAGTGAGGGTTAACTGTATATATATATATATATATATATATATATATATATATATATATATATATATATACAGTGACCCCTCGGTTAACGAAATTTCGTTTAACGAACTGCCTTCCATAAGGATCTTCAATTCGGTTAACGAATTTCTTATGAACCGACCTCAACATGTTTTCCCTTGCACTGACCGGGCAACCAGCTTTAGTATCAGTCCGCCAATACATTAATCGGTTCTAGGGCTTAAATTCCTTACTATTTTAGTAAATGTCAAGAAGTTTATACTATTCAATAATTTTAAAAGTTTAATATTCAATTTTTTAGTCATTTTAACAATTATTGAACATAATTGAAGGTAAAGTGACTAGTTTAATGCGCGGCATCCAGCCTCTTAACACAGCAAACAGGCGTTAGTCTCTCTTTGTTTTCACTGGAGGTAACATCTGGCTTGAGACTCTTCAACTAAACGCTTTTTTTCTGTGTTTCCAAGCAAATTATTGGTCATTTTGAAATATATTTTACATATTGACAATATATAATGCAGTGCAGTGTTGATTTAAAGAAAATAATCTTAAATTACACCAAGAGAGCTAAAATTTTATGGGTGAAATGGCGCCATGGGGTGACTTCTCTTCCACGCCAATGCCTTCTCTTCTTCCTTCTCCTCCACCCCCATTCTAAATCCCATCATCATCATCATCATCCAGGAGCCTTCTACATACACACCTCAAAGTAAGTGAACTTTTCTACCATTTTTGTTGAATTTAGGAAATTTTCGGTGAGCTGGAACCAATTACCCAAAAACCCATTGAAACAATGGTTTCGGTTAACGAACTTTTCGGTTAATGAACGACCTTCTGGAACGGATTGAGTTCGTTAACCGAGGGGTCACTGTATATATATATATATATATATATATATATATATATATATATATATATATATATATATATATATATATATACAGTATTAACATTTGTTTAACAGTGCATGAGTTTTTATATGCCACATTGACGTTCCAGGTTTTTAGTTGTAAAGGAATTTGAGAAAAATTTTTGTGAAATGGTAATACTAAGAGATTCTTATGGTCATGGGTTGGCTTGGGATCGGTTCTATAGAAAGATTTCTTAGTAATGTTAAGGCATTTGTCTATGAAAGATCTAGGGGTACTTAAGGTTCAAGCCAATATTATAGATATATTTATATTCCTCATCAATGAAATCCGGGCTGCAAATTCTCAAAGCACGTAAAAACATTGATGAAAATACTGACTGTTTGACTATTATGGTGGGCAGAATATTAATGAATGTATGAACACACATTAGTAGGTTTCCTATAAATACTGAACTTAAAGGTGTTACCTATTCTGTGGATCAGACAGTCTAGGAAAGGCAATTTATAGTCATGCTCTAATTCCACAGTGAATTTGACCGAGGGGGCTAAGTTGTTAAGTTGTGGCAGTTGAAAAGAAACCATTAAGTAATATTTTACCACCCTCAGCAGTCTGGTTTAGATATGTTGATGATGTATTATGTCTCTGGCCATGTAATGAGGACCTAAAAGCTTTCCTGCCACAACTTAACAGCTTAGCCCCCTCGATCAAATTCACTGAGGAATTAGAGCCACACTTTATCAAAAGCTTTTGATACGTCTCTGAGAACAATATTGCACTGGTTTTTATTGCTGATGGCGTGAGTTATTGATTAAAAAATTAATGCAATAGCCGTTTTTGTGCCTCGGTTCTTTCGGAATCCATGTTGTCTGGGGTTATATTTGTTTTCCTGTTCTAGATAGTTTCTGAGTCTGCTGTTGACTATTTTTTATAGTATTTTCCCTGGTGTTTCTAATAAGGATATAGGTCTGGGGAAGTGTCCTGTTGCTAGTGAAGCGTTAAAGATCTGTGTAAGTTGTTCTATCAGTATTGTTGGTATGTTTTGAAGGACCGTTTTGTTTGTCTGATTTATTCCAGGTGCTTTATTTTTAAAACTGGTTATTGTGTTTCTTATGTCTTTTGTGGTGATTGGCGAGGTTAATGTGTCTGCACTGATTAGTATGTTGAGGTCTATTGTTCTTGGTGGTTGCCATTTCTGTGTGTTTAGTGTAAGGTGTGTTGTTACCATCTGTTCTGTTACTCTACAATAGTTTCTGTTTTCTTCTTCTGTCATTTTATATATGTTGCTCCAGAAATTTCTGAAGATCAGTTCTTTTTCTACAGATTCTGTAGCCTTTACCCCGTTATCGTCTATAAGATGGCTGTTATCTGTGGAGTTAGTGCCCATTAGTTTTTTTATTTTACTCCAGAAGAGTTTTGGGTTGTGATAATCGGCCTCTGTGTTTGTGATTATCTGGTTTTATTTGTCGTTGTGTGATTGTTTACATATTTTTTTCAGCTCTTCCTTTAGGTTTCTGAAGAGAGTTATTGTTTCTTGGCTCCAGCCGCGTGTATTTGTATGTTCTGGTATATTATTCAGTCTTGTCTGGATTATCTTCTGTTCGTGTGTTAATTGTGCGTGGGGTAGTGTGCGGTAAGTTGTTTTGGGGGTGTTATTTTCCATGGCTGTGGTGACTTTAGTGTACCATGTTTCCAGGGCTATGTCAATGTCTGCTGTGTTTTTGTTATGTAGATGTATTTGTTTGTTTGTGTTGAGTTCTGCCTTAAAACCCTCCCAGTTTGCTCTGTTGAAAGAGAATCTAGGGATGGAGGGGATTTGTATTGGTGATGTTGATAGAGTGATAATTATGGGCAGGTGATCGCTAGTGGTGGTTGGTCCAGGTTTCATGTGTGTATTCAAATGGTTGTGTCTATTGGTCAGAACTATATCCGGCTTCCCGGTGCTTCCTGCATCTATGTAGGTTTCGAAACCTGAGCCCAGGTGTGTGATGTTGCCGTTTTCTAATAGGTCGTGTATTATCTTCCCCCTTGGGTTTCTGGTTCTGTGTCCGAGTATGGTGTGTCTCGCGTTTAAGTCTCCTATAAAATACTGTATGCTGGTTAGGGTGTGTCAATTTTGTCAACATGTTAAAAATCAAATTTGGTAGTCAAAATATGGTGCCTCTTTATGTCTAAACTTGAGATTAGCAAACAAAAATGAATTGAAATAACCTTCACCTACATCAATTATACCTTAAAGTTTCAAATATCAGTATTTCAACAAATTAATGAGACTCGATTAGAATTATTCACTTGATATTAACTAATCTCATGTAAGCATATGGATTATGGAGTATTTTATGGTTCTATAGCTTGTGTACAATATGCATGTCAGAACATGAACATGAACAGGCTCTCCGTGTGGGACAGTTTAATTCTTGTTTTGACTTGTACCAAGCGTGAGGATAAGGCGCCCGGCTCACTCTCCTTCTAGATATCATAGACGGTGGTTTGCTCTCATTGCACTTACACCTACTCTACCAGACGAATTCTACATTTTAATTATTGTAAGTAGGGCATATTGATTGTCGCAGTTACTTATATCATTGTATAAAACATTATGTTCTAAGAAATTATTATGTTATTTCTGTTACAGCATTTTTGATAAACAAATTGATAATTTTTGAAACAACAATTGAATTATGAAACATTGAAATATTTTTCTATTTGTCAGGTAGTGTGAAGATGTCAAAATTGAAGACAAGAAGTCAGTTGTCAACCCACTTGAGCCTGCTAGTTGGTAAAGGGAAGGAGCTTCCTGTATCAGAACTTCCAACAGTGAGAGACATGCTAAGATTAGGGTTACTCCTTCGAGAAAAAAATGCAAAGGACAGAAGGAACTATACAGATAAAGAACTCATAAATGACATGATAGTCCCTCTTCTGCATCAATGGACAAAAGCTAATGCACTATTCAAACCACCTGTGATTAATCAGTGTCGAACTATTGAGCTAAAACTAACGAAATTATGGCACAAAGCAGTTGAAACATCACTTGGTAAAGGAAACTTGGCCAGGAAAAATGAATTTCTGCACACACTTGATACTGTACTCTGTTTGACATTTTGACCTGCAAGTGCTCCATACAATTATGCTCTGAATCCAACTGTTCTCACTCAGGTAAGAGAGAAAATAATTCCCACATTGATTGTGGTTGTCCTCGTGAAAAGAAGATCCCTGTTTTAGAGCTTGAATTTATAAAGGCACAGAGGACAAAGGCAGAAGGCCAAGGAAGTATGCAAATGGGTTCAATAGATTATTCAGAAACAAAGAAGCAGATTGCTAATGCCAAGAAGAGAGAACAAATCCGAGAGAGGGAACAAAAGAAGAAAATGAAGAGTGAAGAAGCCATCCAAAGAGAGGAAGAGCTGTGTCAAGATGTTTATCACTTCTTTGATAGTTCTTCTGATGAACAGGAAGCAACATCAGATGATAGTTCCAAAGAGCCATCTGAACCTTTACCAAAGAAAATGAAATACAACACAAGAAATATTTCAAACATTGCTTTAGCTAGTATTCGCCACCATGCTGGACTTCGTGAGGCTGCAGAAATTGCAACTGCCGCTTGGATAGATGCAGGCCTCATCAGCCGAGAGGATGTATCTTTGGTGATAGATCATAATAAAATTAGAAGAGCACAAGAAAAAATAATGAAGGAAATATCTGATCAGCATGAAAAAGATTTAAGCGAGGGAGGGCTCTCCTGTCTTTTGTTTGATGGAAGAATAGATGACGCAAAAGTTTTGCTAGAAGTAGAGGGAGTGAACAGAAAGTTTCCAGGTCTCATCAAAGAAGAACACTACTCTGTCTGTTCTGAGCCTGGTGGTCGGTTTTTGTTTCACTTTGCTCCCGAAACTGAAGTAGAAGGGAAGAAACATGCAGAGGTCATTGCTGATCATATTTTATGTTGGGTTCAGGAGAGAGGACTTGGCAGTTCACTGCAGGCTGTTGGTGGAGATTCAACTGCAGTGAACACTGGATGACAGGGGGGTGTAATGACGCATTTAGAGAAAAAACTAGGAAGAAGACTTGTTTGGATTGTATGTGATTTACATACAGGCGAGCTACCTCTTCGTCATCTCATCCAGGAACTTGATGGTCCTACAAAGAGCAACAACAAGTGGTCAGGTCCCCTTGGCATCATGCTGGATGAAGCAACACAACTAGAAATAAATACAACCTTTCCAAAGGTCGAAGTTGGCCCTCCCCTTCCGGCGTTGTCTGAAGGAGCCATCAAAGATCTCAGCACAGATCAATCCTATGCTTATCGTATTGCCAAAGCAATAAGATCAGGAGAAGTGCCTCAGTCATTGGCTCTCTTGGAGATTGGACCTGTCAGTCACAGCCGTTGGTTAACTACAGCTCTTCGTTTCTGCAGGATTTGGATTTCCAAACACGAATTGAAGGGCAAAGTGCTGAAGAATTTGAGGTTAATTGTTGAATTTATTATTGGAGTTTATCTTTCCCAGTGGTTTAGTGTGAAACTTTATCCTATGTGGGTGGATGGGCCCAATCACCTTTTGTTTCAATTGCAGCTAGTAAGAACACAGAGGAAGGTAGTGAGGGACATCGTGTTACCTGTGGCAAGAAGGTCCGCTTGGTATGCTCGATCAGAAGCAGTTTTGCAAGCAATGCTTTGCAGTCAATGTACCAATCTCCGAACCGAGGCTGTAGAAGTCATTCTAAAGATTAGAGGAACGCTAATAGATGACGACCAGTTGGGAGACTGTTCGTTTCATTCAAGAAAAGTTCCCCCAATAAACGTCAATGCCACCAAATTGTCAGAATTGGTTGACTTGAGTTTGGAAGTCTTAGAGCCACCATTGACAACAAGTCTAACTAGCCAAGAATTGAGAAACCTTAAAGAGACTCCAATGCAGGTGCCGAAGTGGCCTTCCCACACTCAAAGTGTGGAGAGATGTGTGAAAATGGTCACAGAAGCAGCTGGCCATGTTTACAGCCACGAGAGGCGAGAAGGTTACATCAAAGCACAAATAGCAAGCAGACTACTGATGACAAGAAACCAAAGCAAAGAGAGTATGAAGGCATTGGTTACTTTCAAATAGACTACGGATAATAAAATATAATAATTTGAAACTTGAAACAGTAACATGTGTGCAAACGCTGGTTATGTTATAAATTCACAAATATGTACATTTAAAAATCCATTTGATGTAGGTAGGACTTATTATAAAAAAAAATTTATGCCAGAATATTGTTTTGCATGCTTAAAGACTACAATAAATTGCTACCAAATTACTCGATTTTCAATTTAGCCAGTTCACCCCCTAAATTGACACACCCTAATGCTGGTGTGTTACGTCTCATTAGTTTTAGTAAGTCACCAGTCGGGAATGTTTGCCGTCGGCAAGGTAAATATGTTGTTCCGATTGTTATTGGGCCATTAGTTGTGTTGATTTCGTCTGCTAAGAAGTAGGTTTGGAAATTGTCTATGAGTGTATGTTCAGTTGATGTGTGTAATAGTTGAAGAGTTTTATTTTGTCACTGTTTTTCCGTCGTTGTGAGTTTATGAGAATTATGTCTGGGTCTATGCTGTTGTATATGTTTGTTAGTTCTGTTTTTCTTGTATGTGTCCAGGCCAAGACGTTGTGTTGTATTATTTCAGTCCTGTTCTTATTTTCTTGAATTTTGATAAGTCTACGCTCTCGATTTTGTTATATTTGCTGCTTATTTTTCCTCCACGTATTAGTGTTTCTATGAGTCCCTCTTCTACTCTGTTGTCTTCGTATGTGTATTTGGTTGTTCCTTCTTGAATATCTTTTAACAGTCTCTCATTTGTTACTGGGAGTTGACTGAGTAAAACCTCGGCTGGCCATTGACCAGTGGGGTTCTCTCTACGTGGTCTTGCTGGTGTTGACTTCGCTGATTGGTCGGTTGTGTTCTCTAGGGTCTTGTGGTTAGTTGGGAGTGGGTTGTATCCATTGCAGTCTCTGCTCCTGTGCAATTTTCTTGTTGTGTTATTTTATCTTCCCTTTCTTTGCTGGTGATTCCTAGACTGTTTTCGGTTATTATTTGAAAATGTCTGCTGATAGGGCATTGTGTGGGAAGTTTACCTGTGGTAGGTTGTTCGCTGCAAACATTTCTCTGATAGTTTTTCCGAATGTTCCCGGGTTAGCCACGTTGATTATGTGGGCATGTATCAGTGTGGCTAGTATGGTGAAGGGTAGACTTCACTTAGCTTCAAGTAAGTGTTTTCTGCGTTGGTTTTATCTAACACTTTAGAAGTACAGTCGACCCTCGTTAAAACGGACCCCTTTAATCCGGATATCGGATAAATCGGACGAAATCTGAATTAAGCGAGGGACTGTCCGTGTCAAATTTCTGGTTCTGGGATTGTCCGATAGATGGCGCGTGCGTGCCATCTGTAGTGTCTTGCAACTTTGTTATTGCAGCATAGATTTTGGTTGGGTCAGTTTCTATATGTTTGTTGGATTTTTCCTTTTCCTTCATGTCTTTGATGATATCCTTCCTTACTGGGCATCGTGCTGCCAAAGTGCGGTGAGGTCCTTTGCAGTTCGGGCATTTTCAATTTTCATTACATGTGTCTTTAACTTCCATATTTTCATACGTGGTACAGTTTTGTATCAACTGTGGTCAGGTCTTCTTCATGAGAGTGCTCTTTGTACAGCACAGCTTAAGCATTCATTAGTTATTTTTGACAGATAACTAGTTATAAAGGATAGATCCTGAAATCCTGTTTTATAATAGAGCCTAAAAAGAATTAATGAGATCCCATCCTCCTCCTTTGATGTCATCATAAGAGGTCAGTGGATTATGTGGGGTTGATTCTTCTTCCCGCTCAGTGATAAAGTCTGACAAGTAAATAATTGGTAGCTCATGTGCTGTGAAACCTTGAGAGTGATTTCCATACCTTCCAAGCCACCATGGACAACCTTGCTTTGTCAGACACCTGATCATGGGATGTGGTTAGGGGGAAGTTGGCTGATGGTCAGTTTAGCCCTAGTCACTCTAGTTTAGAGCTTCCAAGGGTTCCAAGCCCTCAAAGTTTGGTGGACACATTTACAAGTTAATCTTTATGATGTTATTAAAAGACATTATGCAGCTCAGAGAGCTGCCATCAGGTAATCAGGGCTAATGCACACGACTGTGGGAAATGGACATGAAATGTTGGAGATGATTATCATGATATCAGCCTTTTCTTGCTATGGGTGGAGAGCAACTGAAATCAAGTTGTCTTCACTCCTTCTAGTTAAGATTTCAATTGTGTTTAATTACCTGTTTCTGAAAGAGATTTTCTTGTTGCAGGTGACCTTCCTGGAAATTACCAAGACTTAGTGTGCTTTGAAAAAGTCCTCTAAAGAGTGGGTCCAGGACTTACACCTGCAAACATCCTGTTTCTTGGGTTGGGGTGAGTGCTCTTCTTTACTGACAACATGTTTGTTTATTTCTGTGAATTAATATGTAGTAATATCTAGATAATATGCATGTTATAATATATTTTGGATAAAATTAGAGCAATACAGTCATGGGGCGGGGCATCTTTTCTCAGCTGAGAAAAAATGCACTACAGGTGCTCCTCTACTTGCGAAAGAGTTACGTTCTTGAGGCTTGTTTGTAAGTCCAACTTTACTCCTGTAGATACCAAACATATTGTAAAAAATGAAAAGATTATGGATATTTAGTCCAGCTATACCCTTTAATACAGCCTTAAAACCTGGCTCACTCTTCTCCTCTTAGGTAATGTTTGTTCTATCTGGAATTTTCTTCAAAATAATCCAGTCTCATCCACATTAAACACCTGTTCTGGCAGGTAACCCCCCTTCATTGATGATGTTTGTTTCTCTGAAAATTTGTAAGTTGAATGTTCTTAAGTAGAGGAGCACCTTTATAGTGGTGTTTCCTTATTATTTCACACTATTATACTTAACAATATTATAAATCTCTGGCTAATAATAGGGACAGAAAGATAAATACTGATAGGCAAATGAGTTTTTTATTATTATTTTATTTTGGGGGGTTTATGAGGGGGTGTAAGACAAGTGCTGTTTTTGGTGATCATTAACTTGTTTTACAGTATTAGTCCACAATAATAAGAAAATTTGGGAGAAAAAATGCAGTTATTGTTGGGGTTGAGGCAACTAGATATGTCTGATTACAGCAAATGTGTCATTGTTTGGGTTGAGGCAACTAGATATGTCTGATTACAGCAAATGTGCTATTGTTGGGGTTGAGGCAACTAGATATGTCTGATTACAGCAAATGTGTTATTGTTTGGGTTGAGGCAACTAGATATGTCTGATTACAGTAAATGTGTTATTGTCAATTTGTAGGTGAAAGATTTTATCCTCAATAAATGTAGGTTAACATTACACCTGGAGGCAAATGCCTAAAAAAGGAAGGATATTCCTTTTAGTTCTGTGAAAAAATATTAAAGAAAGTATACAGTATTATCATAAGTTTTCTTTTACAGAAAAGATGTATACTACTCCCACGAGGAAAGAACGACTATCCTTGATTATATCATCAAAACGAAGAGGTATGAGGAGGTTAAAGGCACAGTGTTTGGCAGGATATGGCTGAGGACCAGGTAATACTACACCTCTTACTGCAGTACCTGTTCCTGTTATAACACATGAACCATCATGTTTAATAATACTCTACTTGTTTTATGCATGCATACATACAGTCGGCCCTTAACATACGCGGGGGTGTTAGGTAAGAGAGATACCTGTGAATGTTAAAAATCCGTGTACTTTTGCCCCCCCCCCAAAAAAAAAAAAAACCCTGGCCCCCCCATGTCCTTATTTACCATATATACCTGTGTGTCGTTCGAGTTTTTAAGACCAAATTATTTGGCAAAAAAATTGGAGGTCGACCTCTAAACTGCTAATAGTTTCGTTAGGTTGAAAAACATCTACCAGTAATTACCAGTAAACAATGGAAACGACGCACCACCAGCTGTGAGTGTCGGTACAGTTGCCAGGGCAGATCTCTTGCGTCATCATAGCGAGCCCAAAGTAGCCAAATGCATGGTATGGTATACACAGGACGATGTAAAACAAAGTATTCATTTTTTTAAGTTTATTTATAGATACTGTACATAAATTTTTGTTCATTACATTTGAAACATCAATCTTTGTTAATTAAATTTGAAACAAAAGAAAACTATGATACTGTGGGGTTCGGATTGTTTGGTTCACACTCAGGATGGAATGGAGAAAGGAAACTCACAATGTGCTCTGTATACATGTTGTATTGGATGTACAATGCAGCTTGGTGCTGGGAAGGCAGCGTGGTTACAAGCGTGATGTAGAGAGAGCTGGTTGGTGAGGATGCTCAGAGGACCAGCTTGTGGGTCGCCATGCTCGCCGGCGGGAGAGAGGACCGCCAGGCAGGCGGAGGTGTGAGGGCCGCCGGGCAGCGGCGGAGGAGGGTGAGGTGTTGCTGGCTGGTTGGTGTAGGAAGAGAGGCAGATCACCACGAGGTCAGGTCTTAAATAGCTGGGGTAGGCGTGGCCTAGCAGTTGACCCCCGCTCCGTGGTGTATGGCGCCGCTGGTTGACCTAGACCACGAGGCATACACTGGGGAATTGGTGGGGTCGGCTAGGCAGCGACAAACAGCGTTTGTATGGGAGAATTCCACTACAGTAGTCAAACATCCGTTCGAGCGGAGTGGTATTAGTGGCAGTTGACAGCAGCAAGTGAATGCAGTGCAGAGCATTCCTGAGGACATCTTCCCAATGGGTAGTAGGTAGATTTCTGGATTTCAGGGCGTGTCACCGTTCTCCAGATGATGCCATTATAGAGCTCCACTTGACCATTACCCTGGGGGTGGAATATCCCAGCCTATCTCTGATTGTCCCAAGCAAATCATCTGGCGATGGGTATCCCAAGTCCTTTCCTGATTTAAAAAACTTAGGAAATCAGTGATGAAAGCTTTAACTTCTACTGTCAAAAGTTATCATCTTTCTATGCCTCTTTTTGGCACCAGCACCCAGCAATCAAATACACATGACGATACCAGATAACTAATTTATTTATACTGTACCTACATTAAAGACATGACCGTATAATTATATTAACTTTATACTCACATTAAAATGATCTTCATAACAGTAGAAGCAGTGCTCTTGGGAAACTTCTCTTCATTTCCCTTGGTACTAAGACGAATATGTTTCCTGGTGTGGCTCTGTCTGTACTCTTACACATTGGAGCAAAGCACCAACTAGGCCTTTTTCTTTCTTGAACATTATTTTTGGTCAAAGGTGGCTGCCAAAGTGTGCAGATCAACTGCATAATTCCCGCCCTTGCTTCACCACCAAGTGGTGACATCACAGCTAATCACTGGGCGTTTTGCAGTCACATGACTTCTGAGCAACTTTAACCCTTATTCTTCATACTGTTTGGCATATTTTATTAGAAAATATGGTTACCATAGTGAAATTCAGCATATTTTTTACTAGTTGTTTTTTTTTTAAACATGGAGACTTAAATTGTCCATTGTAGTACATCTGAATTAAATAATTATCCATGTGGGTCTCTAATATTATTTTAATTCTAAATGGTAATAAAAAACCCTGTGATACAGCATGCCCTTCAAATTCGCGGGGGTTAGGTTCTCAAAATGGCTCTGAATAACATTTGCTGACTTGGGGGGGGGGGGGGGGGGGGGGGTATATTTTTACTTGTGTACAAAGAAATGTATATTCCCTTTACAGTCTCTCCTCGACTTATGACGGGCTTCTGTCGCGATGACCAGGTCGTAAGTCAAAAAGGCGAAAATAATACGTAGAAATTGTAAAATGGGTGTCTCCTTTTCTTCTCAGCACCACGAGAACTCTCACTTTTATGCTTGCCAGCCATTTTAAAGGGAATTACAAACGAAAATTTTGTCAGTTCACAGCGCGATCACTAACGTCGGGACTAGAAAATAAGTAATTTGAAAAATATTTTATACGAAAAAGGCGGTTGTAAGTACGGGTAGTCATAAGTCGAGGAGTACAGTGGTCCCTCGGTTAACGAACACAATTCGTTCCAGAAGGTCGTTCGTTAACCGAATCCATTGTTTCAATGGGATATTGGGTAATTGGTTCCAGCTCACCGAAAAATACATACAAAGTAAAAAAAATGCAGTAAAGTACACTTACTTTGAGGTGTGTATGTAGAAGACTCCTGGTTGATGATGATGATGGGAATTAGAAGTGGGGGTGGAGGAGAAGGGAGAAGAGAAGGAAGTGGGGGTGGAAGAGAAATCACCCCATGCTTGATGCCGTCATTTCACCAATAAAATTTTAAGTTCACTTGGTGTAATTCAAGATTATTTTCTTTAAATCAACACTGCACTGCACTATAAATTGTCAATATGTTAAATAAATTTCAGAATGACCAATAATTGTACTGTAAAAACATAAAAATACTGTGTTCAAGAGACCTACAAGCAAGATGTTTCCTCCACTGAACAGACACACAAACTGACGCCATGGTGGGTGAATGAAGTGGCTGATGGGAGCACCAAATACTAGTTCCCTGTACTGCAATTATGTTAAATAAGTGTTAAAATGACTAATAATTTAAATGTAAAACTTGGGAAAATATTGAATAACACAACCTTCTTGATATTTACTCCAATGGAAATGAATATAAGCCCTAGAACCGATTACTGCATTGGCGGACAAATATTCCAGCTGATGAGCAAGCAAAAGAACATGTTGAGAGGAATTCGTTAACCGAATTTTTTTCGCTAACCGAATTGAAGATTCTTATGGAAGGTAATTCGTTAACTGAAATTTCATTAACTGAGGCGTTTGTTAACCGAGGGACCACTATACCTGTATATGTTTGCCCTTAAGACATTTATTTATTTTACCTGTATTGTATATATATGTGTGTGTGTGTGTAGACACACACACAAAACACATACATATGAATAATAATGGGAAAATCCTCTCAAAAATAATAAAAAAAAATTTTATTAAAAATGTTGAGTCTACCATCAAGTCCACTCCGTACTTTATTGATAACAAAGCACAAAGTAAAATTGAGGGTAGACTCAACATTTTTAATAATTTTTTCTGATTATTTGTAAAACGATTTTCCCATTATTATTTATTTGTATGTGTTTTGTGTGTGTGTGTCTACACACACACACATATACAGTATATATACAATACAGGTAAAGGAAATTACTGTCTCTAGAACGAATGGCTCCCAGTCCAGGCCGCAAAAATGCCAGCAACTTTCAAACTACCCTTACACATTCTTTGGTAAATCCAGGGTGTCATCTGCGAATAATAGAGGACCGTGAAATAAAAATCCGCGAATTATCCAAGCGTACTGTACTCTATGCTGTGAGAAATAAGACAATAAAATTAGATTTTAGTTTGTGGAATAATGTAGAAAGGAAAATATCATCTACTAATGTATAAAAGAAAAAAAAGAACAGTATCTGTTCATGAACATGAGAGCTACATAGAAATATATCCAAGACAATTGGCATGGTGGCATCATAATCACCACCTATTGCATAATGGCAGGGTAATATATAGGGGCTGTTCGAGGACCACATCCCATGGAAGAAAAAAAAAAATGTGCCCCTTTAAACTTTCTGGTTGCATCCCCCCCCGTGTATAACCCTGATTATGGGCCCAGCCCATCTGCCCCCTCCTCCCCCAGTATGCCATTGGTGTACACTAATTGACATTACATCACATCCTCGTTGGACCTCCTCCCTCTAGTATACTGGAAGAAAGCCCTTTGCCCTATTCTTCCTTTCAAAATAACAGCTACAATAGGGAGTGAACAGACAAACTCTGGTAGTCCCAGCCACTCACAATGGCCTTGTGAGGTGAGTGCATTACATGAATTATCTAGTGAAGGGTAACTGGCAATAAAACCAATCCTATATGTTACTACAATCTAGCACAATGTATTGGTGCATATAATCCTTGTTGATACTCTACTTTTCACTTTAAGGATATTGAAAGAAATATAAATTTAGATAGTACATTACCATTCCAGCATGACAGTACAACACTGTTAACACAATAATACCTCACATAGTCTAATAACATTCTTAATAATAGCAAAAAGCTATCTTTGACTATGTATACATTTATGAAAGTATATAATACCATATAGCAAAATACAGCATTAATCAGAGCACATATAACACATAACCCACATGCTCCTTTAGTCAACTGTTGACAGAACGGCCCTTCAACATTGCCCAACCACAGTAAAGCCACAAAAGGAATTTTCCATCTCACTTTCAACATCACTATCACTCTTGCACTGTTTTAAGTTAACTTTTACATTTTCAGTTTCAATGCACAATTTTGTTTTCAGTTAAACCACTTAGGCCAATGTATACTGAGATTCCTCATGACAAATGGAACTATTTCCTTGGGCTCTAAATTATACTACTGGAGAACTCGGTCAAGAGCTCATTCGATTTTCAATGTTAAAAAATTCTTAAATTTGGCCAAAAAATCTTCTTTAACAATATAATAACATATTAAACTATTAATACTAATTAAGAGACCATTCATCTCCCTTAACCTAAACTTACAGTCTGACCTTGATAGTGCTTTACAAATACTAACTTTTCACAGTGATATACTGTATACAGTAACAATATTTTTTGTACACATTTATTTCCATTATCAATACCTGTATGTTTAATTATCATAAAATCAAACCCTCTATTTCTTCATTGTATTAATTACATTTTTTCTGAAAAAAAAAAAACACAGTCTAAACTAATGTCACCCTTCTATGTACAGTACAGAGTATACTGTATCAAAAATTTTGCTCACCTAGAAACTATTTCAATCTTTTCTTACATTAAGGTGCCATTATTCTATGACAAGTAAAAATATTTTCTTGAGAAACTCTTATGGATGAAAACACAGTCCAACCTCAATAACTCATAAAAGAGGTCAATTATATCTTATAGTACTGTCCAATCCTACAAATCTATAATACTCAGTCATCAGTATTCTTCCAACTAAAGTAAATATCCACCTGGAGTCACACACACACACACACACACACATGCAAATAAATCACTGTAGGTGTGCGTGATCCATGTATATGTTGATAACTTCATACATAAAGCCACAACTCGGTAACACCTTTGCTTTGGTTTAAGTTAAATCAGTTTTCACGTCATTCCTGACAATCCCTCTAATTGTGAGATTTCAATTTCTAAAACCATCAGAAATCCATAAGGTTTGGTTGAGAGCCAAAATCATATAAAGGTTCACTGTTGTCACTATGTGTGTGTGTATGCTGAGTCAGGATTACACTGATAACTCTATTTTTCATTCATACTAAGTCAATGCCAGAAGACTTACATTATATGATCTTTTATTTTCTCATATTCTCTGTTATTCAGCTTGTTACTTCAGTATGTGATCAATGAGGATATAATACCCGACAGGCAATGGAAAATCTATAAAGGGTTTATATAAATGAAATTTCAATGAACCAAAAATTATACAGACAAATTCATTTGGAACGTGACTACATTTGTTTTATCTTAAAAACTGCAGAAGAATATTATGAAATTTTCATAAAGATTTAAAAAATACTTCATAAATTTCTAATTACAATTCAATGCTTACTATCTGAGCAACAAACATCAAGTTGCACTATACCCTCATTAATTTGACATAAAAAAGGGGCTCTGGGTCACTTGAATTACTGAAAAACCCGAATTAACCGAGTTCAGAATATTTTAACATTATTAAAAATTTCCTAATTTTTTAGTTTGATTATTCGTTCACTTTCTGTTCAGATTTTGCGCCTTGCCTTGGCTGCCACATAACATGATTTATTTATAATTACTGTGAAAACATAAATATTTTTTTAATGTACATACAGTAATAATAAAGTAAATAATACAGTAATAAATAAATGTAACACTGCGAGGTGAGCTGACGAGGCGCAGGGTAAGATGACAAGAGGGTAAAGTGACGAGGCAGGAGGTGAGTTGGCGTGACAACTGATCAATGAATAAACCAGGGCATATGGAGATGCATTATACACTACATAATATTTATTAAGTAATGATATTTACGCTACAATATTATTTGTTAAGTGCCCAAGACAGATCCTGTGGTAAGCACCAACCCCACCTTGAGCAGTTACAATGATAGTGATTGAGAGATGGTGAGTGCTGGAAACATTATGAGGGAAAGCAGGAATGATCAGCTGTTACTGCTCTGTAAACAAGAGACTGGAAATTTACTATGGTGCCACAGCTCATCTGGGATTGAGTGTGGGATGTTTGGGGGAAAATTAACCCAACACCAAATGAACCTAAACAACATGGGAATTATTGTGTACTGTCATTATAAATGGATCGCTGTTTAAGAGCACAGGTGAATTGTCCTCTCCTCCCTCCTCCTCCGCCACCTCCTCTCCCCAGCTATGCACCCAAACGTAGTTTTGTACAACATCTTAATATAATTCATAATATATTCCTATAATTCATTCATCTTAATCTATTTCATAACATTCCAATAATAATTGACTTTTCGGAACCGCTCAGTTATTCTCTTCAAATCATTTAATTCATTTTTGAAAAACAAACAAAAGCATATGAACTGTAAGCCAAAATCCGAATTATAACGTTCCGATTTAATGAGGGTACAATGTGTATGAAAAAAAAAAATTTCCTTATTAATCAATCATAGTCTGTGAATAGCTATGTGTAAATGAACTATGATTCACCTGCAAGTACAATACTGTATACCAGTACCTGTACTGAAGAACTCTTAAGTAATTATGATATAAAGACAGGGACGAACCCAGGCACCAATCTGGAGGGGGGAACAAACCTGACATAGCATCGTATAATGTTTCATATTATCAGATATTAAATGCCAGTTGAGAGTAACAAACTTTAGTTTCTAACAATGAAATAAATCAAATCAGTAATTACTGTTCATGTTGGGTTTATATTATTTTATGATTTTGTCAGGAATTACAGCAATGTCTTTTTTATTTACTAAAAAATGTGACAAAATGTAGCCTTATCATTATGAGAAATATGTCAGTATGACTGAAAGGAAATAATCACGGTGTGGATGGTGAACAAGACTCATACACAGCTCTTCCTCATATCATCAGACTTTTTTTCCTTATTTGAATCATGGAAGCCAGGATCTCCTGCTTACAGGTTTACAATACTGTATACAGTAAATCATCATGAAATCAACCAATTGTCTCAAAATGTTTAAAAAAATGCCTCTCCTGCTGGGGGAGCTACCACTCACTCCAGATCTCCAATTTTATTGCCTCACACCTTTGGTGCTTGCACACCCCCCCCCCCCCCCCCACATGACTTGGGTACCGGTATGTGGTACTGTTGCATCAGGTTTGCACTCCCCCCAAGATTGGTGCCTGGTTCTGCTACTGATAGATTTAAAATTGTTTGATCAAATGATGAAATATTTGTCTTCATGAGCAATACTATATGATCTCCAGGTCCTAATCGGAGCCTTCTACTGTCCTGAGGTGGTCACAGCTTCCATCTAGGACAAAAGCAACTCTAAAGAAACTAAGGAGAGGGACCACAAGATGTGACAGCTACTGATCTACACAGTAGATATATGCTGGCATGGAAGGACATCAAGGGTATGTATGAATTTCAGTTTCTTTTGGGGGAAGACTGAGGTGTGAATCATCTAACTCACTGACGAGTGGTATAATTTAATTTAAAACTAACTCTTGTGTAAGTTCCACCAAGTTGTTAGTTCAACAGTATATCCTCATTAACTGCAACATGCTCTACTAAATGACAATAAATATATCTTCTTGAGGTTGGACTATGTTAGTTTTAATCGTCATTATGCTTAATAAGCGTATTTATCCTATATAGATCCTTTTCCATGATAATTTCTTTTCATATTTCTATGGGAATATCATGTGCATCTTCTGCATAAAATTGTAATTTCCAATGTCAATAGGCCATCAAAAATATCAGAAACCCTAAATGTCTATAAAAAGGACTACTGACCGTGAAACTTAGCAGGTGTTTGTACAGTACTGTACTTAGCATCACTATTAAGCAATTGGACCCGGGGACACACATGTCCTGTTTATGCTCACCACTCGATGGAAATCCCCCAATCTTGGTCATTCTCACAGAATTTAACTTCTCAAGGACAATCAACCAAAGCAATAATATTTATATGTCACTTGTACAAGTGTACTTGAGAAATGCCTTTGATCCAAAGACAATCATTTACATTTCAAAATATCAGTGTCATTTCTGTAATAAATTTATGCATTAGGAATGGATGTTACTCATTATTGAACTGTCTACATGGCAATATCTCATCTAATATTCATATATAAACTTACAAAAAAAAAGCAAAAACCTTATAAATATTAAAATTTTACTTAAGAAATTTAGAGAATAAATGTCAGAAAATATATATACCAGTACACGGCTACATCCTTTCCTGCATCCAAAATTTTGAATGAGTGTATACCATACATACGAGAGTTCCATGCTAAGGTTTGATGCTGAGTTACAGGCATACAGCTGCCACATTACTCAGTCCTGTCTTGACCAGAACACACTACCCTGAGTCTCATGCTGGCTAATATGCCTAAATACAAATACAACCCATTTGACAGACATCAGTATAAAGGATATAAAGGCTATTACTATACAGATTACTATTAGTTTACTTCTGAGGCTAAGGTTCTCAGATCATGGTACATGATCTGGTCATGGTACTAGTTCTTATTACCTGTAGTGATCAGTAAATTAAACAACAGAGATTAGCTGAATGTCAGTATATATTATGTTAAATGTCCATCATTACTCTAGTAACAAAAAATTATTAAATATGTTGATGATAACTTATGACATTTCAATAAATTAGAATTTAATTGATCTTTGTGAATAAGTTAGTCATATTATCTTTTGTCAAAATTTTAAACTTTACCATTAATACATCTTAGTAAAAATCTACACAGAGTACCCAGTACCTCTATAAACGTAATTATTGGCTCAAAGTAAAATGTAGCATCATAAAATTCTTTATATCTTTCTAAATCAACTGTATAACAGCTGCAGGTTCTGCCCAACATGATGCTCGGCATTATTTTAATGAAGAGATATTTAAATTACAATTAAAACCATGTTCAGGACTTTGAGGATCATTTTCACGGATGTTAATGAGTGCCACGTGTCATAATCTAATAATAATACTAACTGAAAAATCTAGAAAATTTCTGCATGGATCAACACGGTCTTCATACTGATGCACAAGTCCAAAGTTTTGTTTATAGTATGGTGACAAGCCTTTAGCTACAGCTTCAGTATACAAGTAAAGCTTCAAGCAAACCCTGGACCCAATATAAATTTTAGAGTAAAAAATGGAATTGGTTCATTTTAAAAATTTTCATCATGGATAAACTTGTACTAAATATAAATATTTTGGCCACATATTTTGGCTGTAGACATGCCAATACTCTCACAGGCAGTTTAATCAACACGTTTTTTACCCATAAAATGAACAGAAATGCAATTGACTTGTTTTGAAGACCATCATTCTGGTCCTGTCTAGAAGTGATAAAATATAACCCACCAACACTGTTAGTTGCCTTTCTTTTGTTGCATAGTGAAAATACACTCATCAGTTAATTCAGGGAAGACTCTGACCATTCTTTCTGGGTTCATGAGCACTTGGCCTGAAGCTCATGAGGGGGTGTTAACAGCTGCCGACTGCATGATGAAAGCTGGGACTGGGTGCTGGTACTACCTGTTGGCACTGCTTTACTACTCAACCCTGTAAATGGCAATGTTTCAACCAGTTAATGAACTGACTTATTTCCAGTCTTATACTACATGTCGCAAGATGAATATTAGTCAAACAAGTCATTATACGCGTGAGAACCTATTCAAAATTACAGATTTGTCACAGGAAAAATGACAGGTAATAAGTCACATGTCTTAAATAACTTATACTGTAGTATAAAGTAAAGTAATTAAAAAACAAACATTTGTGCTATTTCTTAATAAGCATGTGTAGGCTAGGTAACTGTAACTTTCTTTTCTGGCAATCTTATATACATCCTTCACTCTAAGTCTTATACCAAAGTTTCTTACACCCAATGCAAAACATTGTACAGTATTTTTGCAATTTAACGAACTAATTCGAGCCACCCCTTTACGTTAAATCAAAATTTCCGGTAAATTTAACTTTCCGTTAAATGGAATTTCCGTTACTTTCGCTCAATTTACCAAACTATTTCACTAAATTGAGCGTGATTTCGTTAAATTCTGCACCAAATGTGCCACACGTCGCTTGACGCACCAGATTTGTTTACATCTGCTCAGCCTGTGTCCTGCTGTCACTGCGTGTGTTGTTCACTGCTACCTCTCGATGATCAACTACTGTAACTACACTGGAGCACCTTAGCTTTCATCTTTATTCAAGGCATCTTCAGTGGCAACTGAATTTACAGGAACTTTTTTTTTTACGGGGAACAGCCTACCCAGGCACAAGTCATCGACCCACAACAGGGCCAAGAGGGCGAAAAAATAAGAGTAAAGAGAAATGAAAAAAAGAAGAGAAAAAGATTGTACAGTATTAATCTACACCACAAAAATGCCAGAAGACCAGTTTTTTGAAGTGAGATAGATTGTAAGAGTATGGAAACACAGAAGAAGGCAGAACATTCCACAGTTTGGCTGTGTGAGGAAAGAAGTAGGTACTATAACGGGTTATTCTCGTGTGACCGGCATCCACAGAGAAACGGTGGACACCACGGGCAAGATGTGTGTTACGAGCCTACAGTCTTGCCGGTGGTACACCGGATGCCAAATCCACTGAACATTGCCTGTTAAGAGTACCTGTAAAAGAGAGAGTGAAGCAACATTGTGGCAAAGAGAAGAGAGATTATCAACTAAAGGAGGAGAGTTAATAAGATGAAATGCCTTTGATTTCACCCATCTAACGGTTGGACAGAAGAAGAGCCACCCCAGATATGAGAGTAGCACTCCAAGTTAGGACGTGAAAAATATCCGGATGAACCATTGGACGAAAGCGCGTTACAGGATCAAAAATACAAAAAGTCTCGTTTGAGTCCTTGATACAGCGCAGAATATTGTTTACTCCTAAAGAATGAAATGATGAAAGAGTAAGGTGTATTGCATAACATGGTTGAAATTCAAGTGAAAAATCCTCAATTAAAGAAACACCTCCAAGGTTACGTTATACGTGATATCTTTGTCATAAAAAGCAAGGAAAAATCTGAGGCAAGCCGAGCATCGTAAGTGGAAGAAGGCACAGTAGTTCCACACCCCCGGCCCAACAACCCATTCATAACTGCATAAATTTTTTTCTGATCACCATGTGTGCCATCACTGAACAAACAACAGCCCTACATGCAGATTTATACTCTAATCAAGTATGGTCTGTTTGCCACCTATACTTCTCTAATTCAGCACTTCTACAATCCCCAAAAAGAGAACTTATAGACGAGTCATACCATGGCGAGTCATCTCGTACTCTAATTTTTTTAATGACCTCGGGACAGTAACGGTCTGAATGAACTAGAAGATATCATTATGTAATTTAACCATCTCATCAGAGAACAAAACAGAGGAGTCAACTCAGTTCAAAGAATGATCGATTTCCTGATTAATCATGGTCTGGTCAATATTTCGATAGTTACCGAAGGTAATTGTTTTATTAATTGTTGAAGACAGTTGTTGTGTTAAGAACCAACCATCTTGTGCAGTGACAGCAGAGAGGAATAAGACAAGTAGAGCATTGGCAACAGTGCTTGGAGGCTGCTGATAACGGTTAGTTGGTCTGCTTTGTAAACAAGCACCAGGAATTTAATACAACACAATAACTCATCTGGGGTTGGGTATGGGATTTTTTCCAGGAAAATTGGTTATTTGATAATATTTTATTAAACTGGCACCAGATGAATGTAAATACAGTCGGCCCTTAACATACGTGAGGGTTAGGTAACAGAGATACCCGTGAATGTTAAAATCCGTGTATTGTACTTTTGCTGCCCCCCCCCCCCCCCCCCCAAAAAAAAAACCCTGGCCCCCCATGTCCTTATTTACCGTATATACCTGTGTGTAGTTCGAGTTTTTAACACCAAATTATTTGGCAAAAAATTGAGGGTGGACCTCTAAACGGGTCAGTAATAGTTTCGTTAGGTTGAAAAATATTTACCAGTAACTACCAGTAAACACTGGAAACGACGCACCAACGCACCAACAGCTGTGAGTGTCGGTACAGTTGCCAGGGCAGATCTCTTGCGTCATCATAGCAAGCCCAAAGTAGCCAAATGCATGGTATGGTAGCACAGGACGATGTAAAACAAAGTATTCATTTGTTAAAGTTTATTTATAGATACTGTACATAAATTTTAGTTCATTACATTTGAAACATCAATTTTTGTTAATTAAATTTGAAACAAAAGAAAACTACGATAGCGTATTTTCATTAAAATATTACATCACAAGTATATTTTACCTTAACTGTGACTGAAAGAATATATTCTCAGAAATAAATATGGAAATGTAATATTTTGGCTGAGGTGACGTACATATTACAGTGGAAAGTGGGATAAAATCATGACGAAAACAATGACTTTCGCTTTCTTTCGTTGTTCAAAAGATTTTACCGTAATCGCTTTTCGAATGGTTTTCAGTTAAAAAACTGTTGTACTGTATTACAATAATATTCTATCCTATCATTAGCCTCATAATCCCACAACTGAAAACCATTCGAAAAGCGATTACAATAACATCTTTTGAACGAAAGAAAGCGAAAGTCATTGCTTTCGTCACAATTTTATCCCACTTTCCACTGTAATACGTACGTCATTTCAGCAAAAATATTACATTTCCATATTCTCAGAAATAAATAGTAGTTTTGTTGAACGTAATGTACAGTATTTAATATTAAAATGCAATAAGAGCTATAAAAACAATTAATACTGTACACCCGTAATGTACTGGCTGGCATCTCCACACACACACACAGTGATCCCTCTGTTAACGAAATTTCGGTTAATGAATTACCTTCCATAAGATTTTTCACTTCAGTTAACGAATTCCTTACGAATTTTTCCCAACATGTTTTCGCCTGCTTTCGTCTGCTCACCAGCTGTAGTATTAGTCCGCCAATACAGTACAGTATTACCCCGCCTAACGCGGTTTCACTTAACGTGTTTTTTCATATACGCGGTGCCTCGCCAGAAGCGAACTTTCACTTAACACGGATTTTTTCCACATATACGCGGTGAGTGTCCGGCTCGAGACGCTATTTTTAGATTTGCCCCACGCGCCACCAGCCCGCCTGCCTGCCTGTGCTTCTCGCCTCTCCCTCCGCTTGGGCAAGCGGCGCGGTAAGGTTGCGCAGTGTGTGTCTTTGTTGCGTTATCACTGACGTCATATGACGTATCGGACTGTGATTGGCCATGCATCCCTACCCGCCTCTGCTGCTAGCTTTAATTGGCTTAAAGTATTATGACGTGACCACCCGGGGGAGGGAGGGAGGGAGGAAAGACGACGCTTGACCTAGCCGCGGCAGTTTCATCCCTCAAGACCACACCGTGTAAACGCGCATCCATTGTTCCGTAAAATGGCTTCCGCCGGACCACCACCGCCACCAGAGAGAGACCTTTCCTTACCTGGACCCAGCGGCCCTAAGCCAAAGAAGACACGACGTTCCTTAAGCTACGAGGTGAATTACCAAATTGTTCAAGATTTGGAGAAAGGAACACGGCAAATTGATCTCGCGAGCAAGCATGGCGTCAACGAATCTACGATTCGCATGATCAAGAAGGATGCAGCCAAGATCAAAGAGCACATGAAAATCACAAAGTCTGCAGGTGCTTCATCTATCAGGTATTGCCAGAACAGGGTGCTGGCAAAAGTGGAAAATTTGCTGGTGAGTTATTTGATTCGTCAGGCGCGGCGCAACATGGCGGTGGACACGCGCTCAGTGCAGGAGTACGCACGTGAGCTATACGCAGCAGTGTCACGTAAGCTGGGAATTGCAGAGGACAAACCCTTCAATGCTTCCTCTGGTTGGCTGCATAGGTTTAAGAAGAGGAACAAGATCACCAACATCAACATTGGTGGTGAGGAAGCGAGTGCTGACCGTGTGGCGGCTAGAGATTTTCCTCCGTTCTTACGTGAGATTATGGAGGAAGGACAGTACAGTGACGACCAGGTGTTTAACATGGACGAATCTGGTCTTTTCTGGAAAAAGCTACCTTCCAAGACCTTCGTTGTCCAGTCTGCCAGCAAGGTAAGGGGTCGGAAGTTGCAGAAGGAATGCATCACCGTCCTGTTTACCACCAATGCCTCCGGTACCTGTAAACCAAAGTTATCGGTGATTCACACAGCCCGCAAGCTGCACGCCTACAAGAATATGGACATGAACAAGCTTAATGTCCACTGGCTAACCGCATGTAAGGCGTGGATGTCCTCTTCTCTGTCCCTCTTCTGGTTTGACAACTGTTCTGTTCCTGACGTGAAGAAATTCTGCGAGCAACAGAATGTTTCATTCAATATTTTGTTGCTCCTTGACAACGCACCTGGACACTCGCCCCTACTTATGGATCGTCACCCCAACGTAAAAGTGGTCTTCCTTCCTCCCAACACTACGTCATTAATCCAGCCCATGGACCAGGAGTTGATTTGCAATGTGAAAGCTGCGTACTCTGCAAAGAAGTTCAAGCTCCTGAACGACTCCACCAACACCAAGGATGAGTTGCGTATGCTGGGTGACACCGACAGCGAGAGCAAAAGGGACGAGGACAAGGAACAAGAGGTGGCGGCTCAAGAACTTCTCGTCAAACAATTTTGGAAGAAGTTTAACGTTAAACAAGCTGTAGACTTCTTGGTGGAGGCATGGGATCTGCTGACTATTGCTACGATTCGTCACGCATGGAGACATGTGTTGCATGGCATACCAGGTGAGAGGAGGAGTGAACCTGTGACTGGTGAGGTTCAGACTGTTGCAGTAGCAGTGGACCTTGCCAGAGAAGCTGCGCTCAATATTACAGCTGAAGGCTTCTCCGAGACCACCAACGAAGACATCCTGGAGGTGATCAGAGATCCTGAAGTGACTGCCGACGAGATGTTGGAAGAAGAACATGTCAGTGAAGAGGAGGAAGGTGCGTCATTCTCCGAAGAACACAGTTAAAGTCATAGTGATATTAAGTGTGCCATAGAGTTTGCGGAGAAAATGAAGTCCTTCCTTTCCCGCGACAATGACGATGACCGCTATGAAGTCTTCCATACCCGGCTGGTGCAGGTTATGGAGCCGTACATCACGGTGTACCAAGACAACATAAACGCCAGCCGTCAAAAAAGCATAACCGAGTTCTTCGCCCGGAACCCACCACAGCCAGCCCAAGCCAGTGATAGTGACAGTGAAGTTGACTTTGAGGGATTTGTCAGGGAAGCCCTGACAACTGTAAGTGACAGTGATGGTGATTCACCTAGTAATGGTGATTCACCTGAGGGCCAGTAATCTGCCCTCTGCCTCGGAACCAGCCTCCATCCCCGTATGCCGACCCATCTCTTCTACTACCGTAAGTGTTCCACCTAACTTTTAGTTTCTCTAACCTAACCTTTATTTTTCCTATGTTAACCTTTATTTTTCCTAACCTAACCTCTTCTATATTACTTGTTTTTTCATACCATCATAAAGTTAAGATAAAATTTTTACTATAACATAGCTATGTGTCGTCAAAAAGTGGAGTTTGGGGGTCGGGTTGGTTTCTATTGGAATTAATCCCATATGTTCTGTTGTTCACTTAACACGGGACCCTCTGGGTTCTATTGACAACATCTACGATACCATCGTCATAGTTACACTACAATCATCTAACCATGGATCGGTAAGGACAGTAATATGATTTTATAATGCTTATCATTAATATTTTTAATTGTTATGGTATATTACTTTTATTATTATCTTATTTGTGCATTATGTAAATGTTTAAAGGGTACAGTATGCATTTCACGTGATACGAGTCCATATGTGGCTACAATCCCGTCACCTCATTTTCCCCATAAGAAGCTAAGTTTGCCCAACACGCCGTTTTCGAAGACCCTAACCCCTGCATTAGACAAGGGATTAACGTATGTAAAGGCCTGACCTGTAGGATATAAATCCCTTGCCAACCTTATCAGCATCTTATCAAAGGAAAGTCAAGAACCATGGGTTTTCAAGGGGTAATAAACAACCATTAGAGAGGACATCTCTTTACTAAGAAAATAAACACAAAAATTTAACTCTGACAGCACTCACACAAATATTAAATAAACAGCACTGGAGTCAAACAATTACTAAAACAAAACAATCAATGCAACAAAGTACAGATATTTCCTATGGCTGCAGATGAATATTCCTCCTAACCAGCACGGTGGAATGTTCTGGTAACACGGTGATCTGCTCTCAGGGGGAAGATCCAGGGCAGCTTCCACACTTGGCTCCGGCGTTGGTGGGCGATGTTTTGCCACACAAGAGAGACGCCAGGGCACGGACTGTGGGTAGGGAGTGGAGGAAGTGGTGATCACGTGGCAGTAGCTGGAGTAGGTGACTGGAGTTTGCGGTCGAATAGTGAAGGACTGGGGAATCAGCCCACAAACCCCAGGAACCTCCGAGGAGTACACAACCAGAATTGGAATAGAATAGCTGGGTGAAGTAACAGCTGTGATGAAGGCTGGATCGTGTCTGCCCGGCGACGAAGCAGCCCCCCCCCCCCCCCTGCTACAGCCCTTACAGTGTATATGGACAGTTATTGTTTTATTGTTGTATTATTGTTAAGGGGGGGGGGTGCCTTGATACTCCAGAATTTGGGATAATTCGGCAAGGCCAGAGCCCCATAGGTGCTGATTTATCAAGGGTTTACTAATAAATTGTTTTTATTGAATAATCTGGTGTTATACATTATCATGTAAGGCTGCTTGACGGAACCACATTTGGGGATGAACGCTTTTGCACATTGTAATGGTCCATCCTCCTATAATAACAGAATCCTTGGCATGTACCTTTGACAATTCCTGTGTGTTAGAATCATAATGTCAATGGTAAGTCAATTAATGGCAAATGGGGTAAGGCCTGACTTGCCAACTTTAGTCAAACCGTCCTGATGTCGAAATCACAGAGGAACTGTGAATACCTTGTGTTAGGTCATGAGATTATAACCGTACATATTATTGACGCTTACTGCCATGGAAATTATTGTAAAATAATGATACGAGTTCATGTATATACCCAGCATAACACTCACAAAACCAGCGTGTGGTGGAAATGTGTAGAAAAAACCAAGTGGCAGTATGACACCAAACTTTGTGTCATTACTTTGTTGTTTAAGATTTTTAATAGTAAGTGATTTCTATAGATACTTATGATGCTAAGATCTATTATGTTGTCAATCTCTGGAAGTCAAGTACGTACAGTATAGTCAATTAACAACCCCCCTTAAAATGCTTTTTGTTTCTTTAATTTAATGTAAATATTATTTAAATAAAATGCGACTTTCTTCCGAGCCAAAATTGTGACTTTCTTTTTGTTCGCCCAAAATCCACCCCCTTCACACTCTTGGAGTTTTCACATGCAAATTTGCGAATGTTGTAAAAACTTAAAATAAAATAAAATAATTTTATGTTTGTGTATAAACGCTAGACCAGTGGTTCTCAACCTGGGGGCCATGGCCCACAAGGGAGCCACGGCCCCCAAGGGAGCCACGGCAAGAATTTAGGGGAGCCACGGTGAGCTGTTATAAATTGTACGTTTCCAAATAATGTTGGGAATCTGAATTAAACAAAACTTGTATTACTCATTTTGACTTGGCAGAAGAAAATTTTCACTCTTTTTTTGTAATTTTGTTTAACCATAATGACAAAACAATTTTAATATTTACATTCTCTGGTGCTAATTTATTTTTTACAGATTAAGATTTCACAGGTCCAGTCCCTGTCTGTGTGACAGGCGCTGGACCGAGCTGCTGAACCGAGTTGTTCAGTACGTGTCCATGTGTCATCCCTTTGCAAGTGGTGATAGGACCGAATGATCTCAGTCTGGCCTGGGATACCATCACGAAAACAGTGGAGTGTATTGTCTCTGAACCATTTACAGTGGAGTCTACATTTACGCGGCTTTTGTTTACGCGTTTGGTCATTTACGTGGTGCCTTGCCAGAATGAAATGCTTTAATTAAGCGGTAAATTTGGTCATTTATGCGGGAAGCGGCGCGGGCAGGGTGCGCACATGGTCGCCCAGTCATCAAAACATTACCGAGTTCTTCACCCGCCACCCACCACAGCCGGCCCAAGTCAGTGATAGTGAGGATATGGACTTTGAGGGGTTTGACAAAGAGGCCCTGCAAGCCTCTGTGGTGGATAGTGATACAGGTGAGGGCCATTAATCTGCCCTCTGCCTTGGAACCAACCTCCCATCCCCGTGTGCCCAGCCATCTTTTCTACTAACGTAAGTGTTAAAAAACCTAATACAGTGACCCCTCGTTTAACGAACACCTCGGTTAACGAACTGCCTTCCATAAGGATCTTCAATTCGGATAACGAAAAAAAATTCGGTTAACGAAGTTCTTACGAACCGACCTCAACATGTTTTTGCTTGCACTGACCGGGCAACCAGCTTTAGTATCAGTCCGCCAATACATTAATCGGTTCTAGGGCTTAAATTCCTTACTATTTTAGTAAATATCAAGAAGTTTATACTATTCAATAATTTTAAAAGTTTAATATTCAATTTTTTAGTCATTTTAACAATTATTGAACATAATTGAAGGTGAAGTGACTAGTTTAATGCGTGGCATCCAGCCTCTTAACACAGCAAACAGGCGTTAGTCTCTCTCTGTTTTCACTGGAGGTAACATCTTGCTTGAGACTCTCTTCAACTAAACGCTTTTTTTCTGTGTTTCCAAGCAAATTATTGGTCATTTTGAAATATATTTTACATATTGACAATATATAATGCAGTGCCGTGTTGATATAAAGAAAATAATCTTTAAATACACCAAGAGAACTAAAATTTTATGGATGAAATGGTGCCATGGGGTGACTTCTCTTCCACCCCAATGCCTTTTCTTCTTCCTTCTCCTCCACCCCCATTCTAATTCCCATAATCATCATCATCCTCCAGGAGCCTTCTACATACACACCTCAAAGTAAGTGAACTTTTCTACCATTTTTTTGAATTTAGGAAATTTTCGGTGAGCTGGAACCAATTACCCAAAAACCCATTGAAACAATGGTTTTGGTTAACGAACTTTTCGGTTAATGAACGACCTTCTGGAACGGATTGAGTTCGTTAATGGAGGGGTCACTGTATTATTGATATTTCTCTTAATTATTAATTGTGTATGCATACCATCATAAAATTAAGATGTTATTTTGACTACAAGGTACGTATTGTGTCGGAAAAAGTTGAGTTTGGGGGTCGGCCCAGTCTTTATTTCAATTAATCCCATATGTTCTGTTATTTCATTTATGCGTTTCTTGTTTTACGCGGGCCTCCACGGGTTCAATTGACCGCGTAAATGCAGATTCCACTGCATTGTGTTTGAGCTTGACTCGAGCATAATATACTCTGTAACTGGTGTTCCATATTTTATTTCATAATTCATATGGTCGCTGCTTTACGTGGGTGAAATATTTGTACACTTCCTTTATTAATTATTTCCTTATTTATTGGTGCCATTGTTGTTCATACTCATTCTTTACATATATATTCCTACCATTTTTAGTGCTTAATTGTTATGACTCACTATTCTTCTCATTCTTCCAAGTTGGGCAGTGCTTGTCAAAGGAGGGGTGTTCTTGCTTACAGGAAGTACACTTCAGCTTGCTAGCTTGAGTGTGAATGTTTACCTGTGTGCATGTTTGTGTATGACTGTTAGTGTGCTTAATGTGTGAGTGCATGGGCGTGTTATGTATGTGAATGTGTGTGTGTGTTTGCCATTCTAACTCTTGTTCTATTTATCTGTTCTTCTTTATCATAATTCTTTAGTCTTTATCACTTGTCTGTTTGTCTGTTCTGGGAGAAAAATGAAGGAGGCCACGAGGATGTTGAAATTCCTCAAGGGAGGAATGGAGTGAAATAGGTTGAGAACCACTGCGCTAGACACACACAAATGCACATTTGGCAATTTCAGCATGATCTAGTAACTACATAGACTGCACTCCAAGGTCACTACAACAGTCTCCCTTTTGCATTAAAGATCCAGGATATAAAATTGACTCCATTTCTCATACATTTTCTTGTGGCTTGAGCTGATTTCTCATGTCTTGTGCTGTTGGGGAGGGTGGAGGGGTGGGAAAACATAAAGAGTGTACAGTAATGAGATTGCACCACATGGTGATAGTGTGGTGCCACCTCATGCCTCTCCCAATGTCTCTGGCCCTTCTAGAATAAGTGATAGTTTGTATGGCCCTTCAACACGCAGTCCGAGTGCCATAACTCATTATGTACAACTATCTTTTGCACCCAGAGGGAAAAAGTTAATAATCTGTATTCGGCCTGTGCGCGCTCATCATTACACAAAATTTACACAATTATTACCAAGTGAAATATTAATTTTTTCACAACTTTTCTTCTATAACTATTTTTTCCTAAATATAGTATGTATGCTTTATAATGGAATACGGTTTATATTGCAATCACATGACATAACAAAGGTATGTATACAAATTTTCATTAAGCATAAACAAAATTTTTTTTGTTCTGCTCGCACCTACGCATAGAAATAATTATTTTATTGTGATTACTCATGTAGCACTGTTTGTCAAGGGTGGATCTAGGAATATCAAAAGGGGGAGGGGGTCCAGTCCAAGAAGTTGTGGGTGGGGGAACATGGCAAGCACAGCAAGCCCACCCAGGTCGGGGATTCGGGGAGGGCACTGTAAGCCCCAGCATATTATTTTTTTTAAATGTGACCAATATCATAGGCATTTGAAGCCATGTGCATTTGATATTGAGAGATATTCTGAGGTCAAAAGTATTTACTTTTTACTATAGTATTTAAAAATGCCTGAGTACAATACTGCATTAAACAAAGAGTATGGGAAACTTCTGATGAAAAGGGGCAGTTTGGACCCCCAGGGCCCCACACCTGCCCTTGTTTTTAAATAATTTAATTACAATACTAATGCAACAAATCTCACCTATGACTCATTATGTACAATTATCTCTCATGTGGTGCATTCAGGTGCGGTGAGGTGAGTAACAGGCCAGACCCCGATCGTCTCGCAGGTGAGAACTTACCCAAACTCAAGTGTGTTAAAATCCAGGATCCACCTATAATTTTATTGTTTGTGTACAGTGGTGCTTGCATAAATAAATACAGCTCTGTGTCTGTCCATGCAAAGTTCCGTTGTTTAGACTCCGAAAACTATCCCCATTACCTGGAAAAATTACAGGGAAGAGAAAACTTGTCTCCATACCTGGAAATTCTCAATCTTGGAACCACTCTACAACAATTATTCCGGCTAATGTGGAGATCATTGTACTGAGCATAGTATGCTATACAGTGAACCTCGAAGATCTGGACTAAAAGGGGGGACCACCTGTTCGGAAAAAAATGATTGTCCGCATCTTCTGGCAAATGTATAAAAATGATAAATAATGATATAAAAAACACAAAAAATACAGTACCGTATTTTACGGCACATAAGAAGCACGACCATATAAGATGCACCGCTATTTTAGCAGGGAGTATTTAGGAAAAACCATTTGTGTGTATTTTCCTCCTGTAGTCATAGTTTTCTTACAATAATATATACAGTATACAGTATCAGTAAATGTGAGGAATAAATAAAAATAATACCAATAAATAAATTACGACAAAAAATACTGTATTACCAAACCTGTAAATAATAGTCAAATGAAAGTTTAACACAGCCGCCACTTGCATACACTCCCTGCTTCACCATAGCAACAATGACCAACTGGGACGCTACCTCCGCCAATTCCCTAGTGACGCTACCTCCCATTACACTGTGCCATTCTCCCACTGAGCCAGCTAACTTGTGTGCAAGGAAATGTATATTCCCTTATTTCCTTTCCTATTTTCACAATACAGGTTGACAACCCTTTATCTGAAATTCCAAAAACCGAAAGTTTTTTTGTGGAGCAATTTTTTATCTATTTATTTTTTTTAAACAGGGATTAGCCGACCCGGGCATAAATCACTGACTCACATCGGGGCCTGGGGGGCAAAAATGTAATAGTAATAATAATTACAGCTGTATTCATAGTAAATAAAATTTTTAATTAAAATACTGTACAGTACACCAAAATAAAATAATAATGATAACAATAATAATAAAATATAATAATAAAATTAATAATAATAACAATAATACTGTAATAAAATAATAATAATAATAATAATTATAAAGAAATACAAGAATGAAAAAAAGATCAAAACTGAGAAATGCGACCTAGACCTATGAATTATTATTACAGTATTATTATTATTATTATATCCCCCCCCCCCCCCGCAGGCCCCGATGTGGGTCAGTGATCTATGCCCGGGTGGGCTTATAGGAGAGAGAGAGAGGAAAAAAAAAACACCCTAACCATTCTGAAAACCGAAATGCCTCTGGCCCCAAGGATTTTGGATAAGGGATTGTCAACCTGTATACAGTATATGTAGGATGGTGTGTGCATGTAACTGAGTAAAAATAAATGAAGAAAGTTATGTATACTGTATCTACCTGGAAATACAAGGTAGTAGGTATTAGGTAGCTACCAAACAGGGAGGTACTAACACCTGGGAAGATATTGGAAGCATAATGTGTTGTCTATGGTAGACCCTGCTGCCATATGGCATCACAAAAATTGTGACCAAATCTCAGGTTGCTGATCTGACTTTCTGCCTCGTTTACACACAATTGTAGGGTCTCAATTGTTTCACTTACTATTGACAACACAACATCCAGACATTGTTTCTCACTTTTGATCTTTTTTTTCATTTTTGTATTTCTTTATGGTTCTTTATAATTATTATTATTATTACATTTTCGCCCCCCAGGCCCTGATGTGGATCAGTGACCTGTGCCCGGATGGGATAATCCCCGAAAAAAAAAAAAGTTACAATGCCGCCAGCAATGTTAACAGATGCAAATGTACTGGCATCAACATTACAAATGCGATAAGTTCATCCTTGGCCTTACATATGTCAGACACAGTTTGTTTCTTCACGCTGTATTCATCAGACACGAGCCACGGACACACCAGACTCTATTTCTTTATTAATTCTAGTTTCTGCACAACAGATAAATGTACATACTTTCTCTTCACACCACCACTTGCTTTAGATGCCATGAATAATCACCATTAAGCACTATTAACAGTAATAATAAAAATAAATCTAGTAAAATATGGGAGGAAGCGAGGAAATATAGTACAACAGCACACTAACCCACTTCCCTTACTTGCTCCCGTTGCCATGTGTACGATCAAAATATGGGAGAAATACTTACCTTGTAGTCTAATTTTAAAACGGTGATGGGCACAGTGATAAACAAATTATATAAACCATGCATTTACCTACGATAACATAATAAGAAACATTGTATCATTCCTAGAGTGAATGAAATAATATTCCCACAAACAACAATTCACAACTCTGTTTATGTTTCCTGCCTCGGGCACCTGTGTCCTACACAGTGACATCTTAATTACATGGGCTTAAGATGATCTTTGCTTTGTTTTGGGAATGCTCCTTAGAGAGTCTTCTTAGCCCCTGGAACCCCCAAATTTTGTCTGAATCTTCCGTAATCCGGGTTTTCTGAGTCCGGATCTTCGAGGCTTCACTGTACAGTAACACCCCGGTTAGCACTACCTTGTACAGTGCTTGAAGGAAAAAAATAGTCAAAAGTCAGAAATCCGAACTCTCATAACAGGCAAAGAGAAGCTCTCATTGTTTTTACTTACTCATCCAATCAGTGCCAAGCGCTCTGTTTACAGTACAGTACAACTTTGCTGAGCTTATACTGTGACCACATTCTTACTGACCTGCCAATTATTTTATATTATGACTATTTTTTACTCATCATGTCCACAAGTTATAATGCTGCTAGTGCAGGTAAAGTGCCAAGGAAAAGTATCTCCTTGGATGTAAAATTACACGTGTTGAGGCGGTTGAAAGCTGGTCAGTGTCAGGTGGATGGCAGAGCTGCTTTTAATTTTGCTACATTGACTACTAGAACCATTATTAAGAATGCAAACAATATGAAAGTTTCAGTCATGACAAGCATAAAGTTGTTATATTAAGTGTAGGTCTTATTGTATGATATAAGATTGTGTTAGGTTAACTGAGGCACAATGTGTGGCAGCAGGTTGGAGATCACTTCACATGCATACTGTATATGTACTGCTAGGGGAAACATTAAGGCCAGGTACAAGGTGCTGAGATGGGTGATCCATTACACTGGTTTTTAAGTGTTTCAAATACTGTATAAGCACAGTATACTATACTGTACTGTATTATAAAGCTTAGTTTAAGTATAGCATACACCCTATACACTTAATTCTAACCTTGGCAAGTGATAACTATAATTTAGATTATTTCTCATAGCTATAGAACTGAAACTAAAAAAATAAACATACCTCTGATTACAGATTTTCTCTTCTTGTGGGCAACTTTATCTTCATTATTTAGCTGGTTGTGGGTTGTGGCTTGGCTGGAGGAGATATGCTCCTTGGAGAGGTTTGCTGCATGAAGGTTTTCAGTATTAAGTCTCTTGGAGGACTGGTCAACTGGGATAAGCTTTTGCCTTGCGTGTCTTGGTTGTTTCGCATCGCCAGAGTTGAGACCTTCACTGGGCGCCACTGAGTGCTGCTTAGTGAGGGTGTCATGTTGTGTGCCCCCCTGCCTGGCGACACCAATTTTGAGCTGAAGGGGGGCATGGCAGGAGGGGATACTTCCCACACAAGATGTTTCAGTTGACTCTACAGGGATGCTGACTGATTCAATCAACTTGGGTAAGGCACTACTAGCTGGTGATGGGGGATCCTCACACAAGTTGACCACCCCTGATCGTGACCCAGAACCATCAACTGCCTGAGGAAAGAGACACAAAATATGAAAGTGGGTCTTTAGGTTACAAAATTAATCATCTAAACCAAAACACCCAGAAGTTTCCATTAATTTCTACATACTGTGCAGATGTTAAACCATTATTTTCCCAAACAGTGAAAACTAACAATCTTTGTGTGAGTTTCATCGGAAGAACAATGATAAACAGTAAACTGGTCTTGTGTTTTGATCTAGTTTAAGTGTCTTCAAAAATATTATAATGTGATTAATTTAATTCCAAAATATTCTTCAAAGGGTAAAGCAAACAATTTGAAAGGTTGTTGTCATTACCTAGAACTATAGTAAAGTACTGTACAGTGTATGCATCTAGTACAGGGTACAGGCATTTGAAAAAGTAATACAAACAATCTGGTTTTTTTATTGTACTGTACTTGGTATTTGGTTCAAATTATTTGCATTACATGGGCTGATCAGTTAAGAAAACACATCATAAGAAAAGGGTGGTAAAAGCATGCATTATGCAGTAAAAGAGCAGATCAGATGTGAAGAAAGAGAAAGATGTAAAGAAAAATGTGAAAGACTCGAGTCATCGTCTATGTGGCCCGAAACAACCGAAGCTGCTAATACTAAACACTTCCACCTCTTGTCAACGTCGAGGGAAGCCAGTCTTGGTCCCCTACTTGAAAATCTTGGTCCTTTGGCTCCTTTGTCCATCATCTATTCTTGTGTTTTTTCTTCATGCTTCACAAAGATGCTATCATTTTGCCGGATGATGTTGTCAAGACTTGTGACTTGGCTGTCTTGCCACGTGCCAGGAAAAATGTAAAGTTTGGGGTATGGCCACCTTCTCTTGAATTCATTTTGAGTAAATCACAGAGATTTTTAAGACATAAATACTGGCTATTAAATACATTATTCTGATTCATTAAGAATTTCATTAAGGAGGAAAATAAACCCAACTTTTATATTCCTCATTGGCTGGTAATGACTTAACTTTTGAATAAATGAAACCAATGGAAAACCCAGGCCAAGGCTATGAGATCATGCAAACAAGCTACACCAGGTCACTGAACACAAGCCAGACACTTGCTCACTTACTGCTACTATGTCTTACCATTATAACTAGTTATAAAAGATACCCAAAATTCAGTCAGGTATGAAGTTGTCTAGTAAACAATAGCAAGCAACAATAAATGACCAATGATGAAAGATCTATGGACAGCAGTACTGTGGGAGTGTGAAATTGAGAACCTGAAAATAAAATAAGTAGTGATTGTTACATGAGCTGAAGACAATGTGCTGGACAGAATCTTATATTAAGACCAATTAATATTGATATGAAGTACATGTTCATAACATCAAACTCCACATTTTATTCAAGATTCTGAAACATTCTTCAAATTACAGTATGTTGTAGCAGCACTGTTCACAAATTTCATCATTTTTCTACTGTATTATGCTGTCTTACAGGATTTTATAATTAAATATTTATATTATCAAGAGTGTGATGCTTTTGCTTTATTGCTGATATTTCAGCTTCCACAAATATTTTAAAGTAAAGAAAAACTTCATCTGTGAAACAGCATTACTTGAAGTCAGTGAGCAGGTGGAGCTGTGGCAAGAGCTGATGGGTTATGAGAGTAGGTGGCCGCCCACACAAACCAAGACACACGTACCGCAGTGGAAGAGCCCAATACTGGGCCTTGAGATCCCCTAGGGCTGTCCCCACCTCCTGGCTGGGACAAGACCCCTGGGGGAGTCCCTGGATGAAAGCCTGGGCTAGATGAGCCGGGCTCCACCAACGGGGGCTGAGAGCCCATGGTGGGCCCCTGGCTAGGCTTGGTTGTAGTGCCCTGTTGGAAATCTGGCGGCGGAGGACGCTGTATCCAGTTGTACTGTCTCTTCTCCACTGGCACTCCCCATCTCTCCAACTCTATGTACTGTACATGTGAGACAAGTTACACCACATTTCATCAATATCAAGTATTGGAAGAACCTGCAACATCAAAGCCCATGTGTTATCAGAAGATGCCATTACCTGACCTCAGCAAACCCCGCAGCAAACAGCAACTTGACGAGGAGACTGAAAATATGGCCAAGATATGTCATGTATGTCATTAATGTTAAAAAGAAGAATGAAGATTGGGATAAGGAGAGTCACACAGCCAGATGTGGGTGACTTGGGAAAACACGTCCGGGCACAGGTGATGAAGAGGGGAAGGAGGCTCACCTGGTTCTTGAGAGAGGAGTAGCAGTCCTTACAAACCACCACTGAGTGGCCATTATCTACCACCATGCCACCTGATGGTCGATTGTGATCTTTCAGGAATGGATAATCCTGGGGAAGAAAATGTAATGGATAGTAAACATCCAAAATATAATACAAAATAACCATACACAACAATAATAATAATATGTAAAACTAACCATATCATATACAGGTGCACATTAATATTACAGGTTGTACCTCTCTAGTCCGGCATTCTGTGGTCCGGAAACTCTCGTGGCCCGCAACGATTTTAGTTTGCCCATGGAGAAAATTAATTTGAGTCTGGTACTTTCGACGTTTGGCTAAATTTTGCCTTATTTACCCTCCTTTTTTGGCGAATTACTACCTGTAATAAAGCAACATCCTAATAAACCAACGAAAATAACACAGTTAAAGTTAAATAAAAACAACACAGAAAAAGTTTTCATGTTCTACAGCTTCAGCTAGAGTTGAACCTGATGACTTGGCAACTTTGTCATCCCAGTAAAAACACACACAACAACATTGGCTGTCCTTATGTTTTCAGCTTTACCACCACTGGTGAGTAGAATTTTTGTTTTAAATTCAGAAACATTAATTAAAGTATATATGAACAGTAAATAAGTATTGCTTTTATATTCTTTTGTAGAGTAAAGACGATATGTCTTCACATGTGCGCACTTACATACGCAATCTCACTTTTTTTCCTTTACCATTAATGGTTAGCTACTTTTATTGTTCCATTTATTAACATTAAATAACATTACTTAAAACAACCATATTAATTTTTTTTTTACATTAATTTTACTACAGCTACAACCAGGGTCTTATTTTCTTCAGTTTTATATGTAGAACCAGTCAGTCACTGGTTTTGTAAACATTAACGAAAGCAATGCCGTCTCGTTTCCTCGTGTGTTTTAATATTCTACGAATTATTAATGAACTGTATTGTTCATTTTGCACACATAAACATTAATTCAATCAAAAAGACATTTAGTAATAAACAATAATGGATCATTTGTACATAAGAGAAATGATGCTGTTTACACGATTGTGCACGTCTGAACGTTGGCGGGTCGCTCAAACCCATCGAAATTCGAGTTTCCGCCGTCGAAATTTTAAATTGTGTAGTGTTTTTTTTTGTGTAAAAAAAAAAACGTTGAATTAAAAACTCGCGAAATTTGAGAACCTACTGTACAACATTTAACCCTTCAATATATCTTCAAAGAGACCATGAAGCAAAGAAAGTGGTGCTAGTGCTTCCAAGCATAAGCACAAGTCACTATCTACCTAGGAAAAGGGTGAATTTCCCTGGTCCGGAAATTCCCATGGTCCGGCACCGGTCAGGTCCCGAGGTTGCAGGACTAGAGAGGTACAACCTGTAACAGAATAACCATAATTTCATATATAGGTACTTCATATTAATAACAAAGACAATGAATAACAATAAATATAATGATAATAAAGTAATAACAGTACGGTAATTCAAATAATAGTAATATAATACAATAATAATAATTTTGTAATAATGCAGCAATTATAAAATAACAACTGTTTTTATTTTTCAAAAGCAGCAATTCTTTTAATGAGGAACAAATTCTTGCAGATATCAAATGAAAAGAGGACCTGGGATTGGGTGTGTATTGTATGTTGAAAAGAAAATGAAGTTTTTGAACCATTGTGATTTGTGAGAAGGTGAATCAAGTTACGAAGATAGTGGGTCATATACGGTAATATTGTTCAAATACCCAGATGGTTTGTCCCACGTAATGCTCTTCAAAAGTGAGGTGCTTTCCCGTTTGAAGTACCGTCTGGTCCCAAGATATGCTAGAGACTGTTAACTGATTGAATACAGTGGGGTATGCTATAACGAATCTAATTGGTTTTAGAACCTTGTTCGTTATAGCATTCGTTCGTTATAGGATTAATCCGTTCCAGGCCCCCAAATACAACCACTTAACACTGAAAAATATAATATAAAATTTTAAAATTGTAAAAAAGTGCATAAATATGCATCTAAACCCATGAAATAAAGAATATCATCAATACTTGTAATAAAAAAGCAACAAATTAGTAAAAAAAAAAAAAATTTTTTTTTTAATGTTCGTTTTGGAGTTTCGTTCGTTACAGCAGTCTCAATTTTATAGGTAAAACCATTCGTTATAGGAATATTTGTAGTAGGATCCGTTCGTTATAGCATACCCCACTGTACGGTATGTCCAAAGGAGGGCCACCAGACTGGTGCCTGCTCTATGGCACCTCAGTTACCCAGAGATTAGAATACTTATAGGTGGGCATGGGGCGACTAATAGAACACCAAAGAGGACACAACTGTACTCAGTCGAGTATCCATTTCTGGAGCAGGCAGATACCCGCCCCACTAGAAGTCACAGAGTAAGGCTAAAAAAACCCACAAGTTAAAAAAATTGTCAGGGCAAATTTTTTCGGGGTGAGGGATGTGTACTCTTGGAGCAATCTGCCAGAGAGAGTTGTGACAGCACCAAGTGTGAAATCATTTAAGACAAGACTTGACCAACACTGGTGTTATATATGTGTATGTTTATATGCTGCCTTTATTGATTATATATACATTATGTTACTTCTTACCAAAGTTAGAATGTGTTTAGGCTTGTGTAATCATGAATGTGTTAGGCACGTGGTATGACAACAACAACAATAAACCACCTGAGTAAGAGTCAGCATGTGGCTTCTCATTCTCCCATTAAATCATGTAAGATACTGCAACTGGCACAGGTACATATACATCTAATAATAAATAATAATAATGAACGGTTTATTGAAAGAGCTTGGCAGCCAGAAGGCTGAAAATATACAGTTATATATTTGGGGAATGGGTTTCGAATTACAAATAATATACAAATAATATAAGTGATACAAATAACATATATAATAGCTAGATGGGGAAAAGCTCAAACTACAGGGCATTTCAACATAGTGACAGTGCAAGAAGTAGTATTTACTGGGAGTGAATACACTAGTTTATTACAAGTTATTGATAATTTTTACAATCTTGGAACCAGTACATGCTCAGTAATCCAGTATTTGCCAACAGTGCATAACAGAGACCTAACAAGCTACCCAAGTGGCTAACAAGGCGATCAATGGCAAATAGGAGAAAGTAAAGTAAATTCTCTTGCCCCAAACATTTAAATGATCAAAGAAGCAGAGGCTTGCTTCCTTTGTAAATTAATTTAATGCCTTTTCTCTTGCTTTTCCATTTGATCTAAAATCCACTCATGTACTAAACATGTAGGTCAGACTGGGAAAGCATTGCAACTTAGAATAAAACAGCATAAGTATAATATTAGAACAACATCAGAAAGCAGTGCACTTTTCGTTCATATATGGAATAATAATCATCCCATAGATTGGAAAAACAGCTTAGAAGTGTTTAAAACATCACGTGTCACAGAACTTCTGGTTGAAGCTAGTTTGATTAGGGAAATGAATTCCATAAACCTGAGTGATGGTCAGTACAAAACTGATAAAATGTTACATAAATTTATTTGTCAATGGCCCAAGGTTAAAAATGCTTTGAAAGCATTTGAGGTAGATGTAGGATAGATGATTAGTGGGTCCCATATTTTTTACCCAACTTAACATGACTAGTTACGTCGCCCATTTTTATAAGCTCCTCCTATGTTTGGGGTGGTGGTGGTGGTGTGTGGGTTATGGATTAGTGGATCTCATGTTATGGACCTGACCTCATGTTTTGTATGGTCACCCTGTGTATATAAGTCATAGTAAATTAAATTGATAATAAAATAAAAACAAAAATGAAAATAAAATAATAATAAAGAACCACAAAGAAATACAAAAATGCAAAAAAAGATAAAAAGTGAGAAACAATATACAGTATTGTATGTATGTTGTGTTGTGTTGTCAATAGTAAGAGAAACAATTGAGACCCTGCAATTGTGTGTAAATGAGGCAGAAAATCAGATCAACAACCTGGGACTTGGCCACAATTTTCGTGATGCCATATGGCAGCAGGGTCTACCATTAGACAACACATTATGCTGCCAATATCTTCCCAGGCGGTAGTACCTCCCTGTTTGGTAGCTGCCCGAGAAATATGGATAGCCAGGAACGGAACATACCTCTGTCCTTTAAACAGTGCAGTGCTCTTGTTCACCTTATTCAAGAGAAGGGCAAAGTCATACAAGAAAAATTACGTATTCATTCATCCTGAAATATGGCCTACCCTTTTAGCGAGTGGCTACTTTGCCGAGAATGGACGAGTTGTAGGTTCTGGGCAAACACAAGAAATGCACTCTGCCACGTTCTTAGAGTGATACGGTATTATATAATTTGTAATAAAAGTTTAAAGTCTTGCTATAGTAGTAAAGATAAGTTTATTTCTCTCGAAACAGGGCCGCCATTTGCAGTGACGGCACCACCTACCCCGCAGACGACACAAACTCACCGCTGCAGTCGAAGCCAAACAAAGGGTGGCCTCTTCAGACCCCAAATGCCACTTCAGGTAAGTTTTAAGGGTGTTTTTTTTATGATCTAAGTCATGGACATTTCATAAGTGAAGAAATGTGCCGTGTAGAGCAGGATCTAACAGGTTGGATGAGCGATAGAGGGTGGGTGTAAGTGGGACTGCCCAGTATGGGCCAATAGGCCCGCTGCAGTTACCTCCAGTCTTATGTTCTTATGGACATAAAAACCCCAATCTTCACACCAGCTCAGCTCTCATGTATTCTTACCTGGTGGACGTTCTCTTTTTTTTCCAGTACTTTTTTTTTTACAGGATTAGCTCACCTGGGTACAGTCACTGACCCACACCGGGGCCTGGGGGGCGAAAATGTAATAATAATAATAATAATAATAATAATAATAATAATAATAATAATAATAATAATAATAATAATAATAATTAGTTCAGAGTATATATAAAATTTATAATAAAAATACAAAATTAAAAATTAAATACTGTAATAACAATAATGATAACAACAACACTGATAATAATAATAATAATAATGATAATAATAATGAACAGATTCAGATTTTCAGATTTGCCCCCGAGGGGGCTAGTTTATTGGGCACCCCCTTACATCCTGTGCAAGGTGAAGCGCAGAAGCGTTTACAGAGCCCAACAGGGAAGTAGGAAAAGTTCATACTTGCCTTTATGACTCGTACATTAAGGGCGTAAAAGCCTGAAGGGTCATGGGTTATGTCAAGTTACATAAAGTGAGAGAATGATGAGTGTGTGGGGGGAAAGTTTCCGGTACATTTTATCTGTTTATGGCAAAGAGTGGCAGGTCCCTAATAATGTCAAATGCCAGGCCTGTGACTAGGAGGAGGGATATCTGGTCTGGGAGGGAAGAGGTGTTGGTAACGGCTGGGGACCTATAGGAGGAGGTCATAGGGCAAGTGAGGATGTAGTGAGAGAGGGTGTGAGAGTCGGGTTGGCCACAAAGTTTACAAACAGTGCGGTGAGGCTCAGGGTTGCCAATGTACTCCCATAGGTACCTGTACCCTTGGCGCAGTCTCATGTATATAAGCTGTTGAGATCGAGTCAGGGATTGATATTCTTTGTATTGGCAGTTGTCGTCACCGGTTACAGCGTCATAGTGGCATAGTGTGACGCTACCCCGTTGTTTCAGGTGTGTCCAATTTTCGTTGAATGCCTCTCGTTGTGTGGCGTGTATGCGAGATTTGAGATGATTCGGGGAGAGTGGCTTCAGTATCTTCTTCTTGTGTAGCTTCTTTGGCAAGCCGATCCACAGTGTCACAGGCAGTTATTCCTATATGTGACGGGATCCAAAGAAACTTGACACGGATGTCATCAGTTTGTTCTAGCCCGGCAACGGCGGCTAGGGTGTGTTGGGTGGTAGGGGAGGAGGGGGAGGGTAATTTGAGCCTCGCTAGCGCAGAAGTGCTGTCACTGATTATAAGGAGGTTCCGGCGTTCAGTGCGAGTATAGGTCGCCCCCTCATGAATGCCCACGAGGATGGCTATGCTTTCAGCATCAGTGGAGGAGGCCCAGTCGTGGACCCTGATTTTCCTGCAGGCCTGGCGTCAGGAATCCACACAGCTGCCCCAGCGCTGCCCAGCGTGGTAACAGACCCATCACAGTAGACGAGAATAGGAGGGTGGGAGGTCTTTAGAGAGGAAGCGACATCATTAATCTGCTCAAGGGAGTTAAGTTTGAGCATATACCTCAGTTGGGTGGATTTACGACCAGGGAAGGTGTGGACGACAACATCAACACACGGGGAGGTCCACGGCGGTAGAGGAGAGAGGTCGAGGGGGTGTAGAGGTGATAACGCAGGATGTCAGCAGCAGTGTGGACGGGCCAGAGTTGAGAGGGAGGGGGGAAATTAATGGGAACAGGCCGGCGCAGGAGGGTGTTAAGATGTGAGTTCAGTGAGCGCGACAGGGTAGTCGCTTGCTCACTGCGAAGAAGTTTAACACCAAGGATGGCATTGAGAGCAGTAATTCGATCACAGATGGGAAGCAGGATTAGTTCGAGCTGCATGACTTCTATTCTGGTGGTCATAGGGCAGCCGAGGATGAGTCTCATCGCTCTGTTTTGGATTTTCTCTATGCTTTGTTTCTCACACTGGGAGGCAACTACAAGGACAGAAGAGGCATAATCTATGACAGCTCTGACGATGGCAATGTACATGAGACGTAGGACCCTGACAGAGGCTCCTTTGAGGCCGTGAGTGAGGGACTGGAGGGGCCTCGTTCGTTGGCGGCACTGGGAGATGACGTGGGCGGCGACAGCGGAGGTCGTGGCTCTGGTAGTGGCTCGCACAGGTAGACCAAGGTACCTGTACGTGCGTACTTGATAGATGTCTTGTCCTTGCAGAATCAGTGGTGTCTGACGCCGGAAGCGTGAGATGAACTTGGTTTTAGTGTGTGAGATGACTAGCCCGAGTGTTTGACTGGTCCGGGCGAACGTGGAGAGTATAGGTTGTTCATGTTGCACTGTAGTAATTTGGAGGAGGATATCATCAGCGTAGCTTATGATGTGACCGTCTAGGGCTCGCTCAGCAAAGATGACGTTGAGACGGCAGATGGAGTTCATGAGAACATTGAAGAGTGTAGGGCTGAGTACACCTCCCTGAGGCGTGCCAAGATCAAGATCCCTGATCTTAGAGTAGTGGCCCTGAAAATGGACACGGGCCTGTCGATGGGAGAGGTAGTCAGCAATCCACGTGAGGAGTTTGCCCTTCACATCCATGTGAGTGAGGCCCTCAAGGATCACTTCACTGTTGGCTTTATCAAAAGCACCCTTGAAGTCGTCGAAGAGGGAGGTTTTGGCGGAGGTGTTTGCCATGTAGTGAGCGATGCAGTGAGCAGTACTCTTTCCGGGGCGAAAACCATAGAGGTCAGGGTGCAGGTGGGCTTCAATTTTCCAGTGGAGGCGGTGGAGTATCATGCGCTCCATCATCTTTGAGAAGCAGGAGATGAGGGATATTGGACGATATTCATCTTGTCTGCCTGGTTTCGGAACTGGGATGGTGGTGGCTGTCTTCCATGAGTGAGGCAGCTGACCAGTATCAAAAGAGAGGTTAAATAGACAGAGGAGGGGGTTACCAGTGGTGGCAATAAGGGCATTTAACACATCATATGTGACGCCGTCATCGCCTGGGGCGGTGGACCGACCACGCTTAACAGCATTTAGTAGTTCACACTGTGTGAAAGGCACGTCAGTGTCTGCAAATAGGTCTTGGTACTTGAAGATGCGCTGTCGGCGTTGTGGTTGCAGTGCGAGGGTGAGGTCTCGTATAGAGGGTGGTAGCGCATCAATGGAGGCGGCCTCCTGCCACGTCTGGGAGAGCGCCTCAGCTCGGGCAGCTGGTCTGGGGTGGAGCGCGGGTCTGGCGTTGGTGCCCCGGGCACGGTTAATGGTGCGCCATATATCACCTATAGATGTAGACTGGTCAATAGAAGAAGCAAAATCAAACCACTGCTTTTCTCGGGCGAGAGTGATGGCAGATTGGAGCTCTTTATTTGTGCGCATCAGGAAGCGTAGAGAGTCAGGGGAGCTGGGAGATTTCTTCCACTGGTCGACTGCTATTCGGTGCCATACTCGGATAGACTTAACATGAGGGTCACGGTTAACGTTCCACTGACTCCTGGGCTGGCGGTTAGGGCGGCGGTGTTTTGGGACAGGGCGGAGGAGGTCAGTGCATTGTTTGGACAGATCAAGGTAGAGTTGGTCTGCGGTGGTGACAGTGTAACCCTGAAACCATTCAGCAATGGAAGTGATGAAGGCAGGTATGTTGGCAGGGGGTAGCCTGAGCCTAGGGCCCTTGGGTGGAACGGGTATTCTCACATACTGGAGGGTAGTGTGGATAGGGAAATGGTCACTGTGGGGGGAGTGGAGGATGCGGGTGGAGTGTGGGCAGTGAGGGTCAGAGTAGAGAGCTATGTAGTCAAGTTTCCCTCCCCCGATGTGGGTGGGTGATGGAGGGCAGAGAAGACGTACAGGTGGATTGTGGGTAGGAGAGCCAGGAGTTACCCCGGGAGTTTGAGTGGGGCCCCTGGGAGCCGAGACTAGGGTGACGGGCATTGAGGTCCCCCACAAGGAGGGTGGGGGTGGAGGTGATATGGTGTGGTAGGACAGGTACAGTAGGGGTGGAGGGAGGCACATAGACATTGACAATATTGAGGGACATACCTTTTAGTGTGATTGTGATGGCATGTGCGTCGGTGGTGTCGTCATCAAGGAGGACGTCGAGAGGTTGGTAGGGGACATCCTTCTTGACGTAGATCCGTAGTCCACGTGCATGGCTTCTTGGTAGTCCGTCGATGCGGAGAACAGGAGTGGATGGGCTCTCAACACATTTGTAGCCACTGAGCACATAGGTACCAGCAGCACACCGCGTTTCTTGGAGGCACAGCACGTCGACGTCTTCAGTGTAGACGTAGGTTTTGAGGGCACCAAACTTGCTTTGCAAGCCGTTTATGTTCCAGGTGAGTACCTGCAGTCCTGTAGCGTTGCTATCCATTGTGGTGTATTAAACTGATTACCCCTGACGTGGACGGATGGGCCTTAGGTGCCGGCATGTCGGTGGAGTATGGGTAGCCGGGGGTGGAGTCCTCAGGTCCAACAGGTAGCCCTGGTGGAGACAGCACAGACACAGGACCAGGCGAGGCTTGAGGTGGGTAGACAGGTTGAGGCACCACGTGACGTAAAGATGAGGCAGGGCTTGGCTCGGGGGCCCCAGTACACACAACCTGTGAGCAGGGGGGGGCTCACAGGGGGACTACCAGCTTGTGTCAAACCAAAAGAGGGGAGTGACTGGGTGGCAGCAAAGGGCAGGAGTTGGCGGTGTAGGTCGGAGATGGCGGTACAGAGTGTAACCAAGAGTTTCTCAACATGACTGGTAAATTCTTGGAAGAGGGACATGATCTGTGTCATGTCACTGGAGACGGGTTGTGGGGGGGCACTGGTGGCGGCACAAGGCTTGACAGCGTCAGAGTAGCGACGGGGTTGTGGGGGGGAACTGGTGGGAACACGAGGCTTGATAGAGTCAGAGTAGAGACGGGGAGGAGGCTCAGTAGCGGTTGAGTTAGGGAATGGTAGGTGCTGTTGTGGTGCAGCCTGGTGAAGCCAGGCAGGGGCAGGTGACCCAGTAGACTGAGGGAGGCGTTGTGGTAGACGCAGCCCTTGGGGAGGCCTCTCCCCTGGGACAGAAGGGCGACTGGGGCATTGCCGTGAGTCAGCATTGTGCCGGCCGCCACAGTTACAGCACCTGGGCTCAACTACATAGCCCACACCACCCCTATTAAGGTGGTCTTTGATTTTCTGGGCACAGGCGGCGGAGTTGTGGTTACGTGAGCAGAAGCGACATCTAGGACGATCACGTCGGCAGCAGGCAGTGAAGGTGTGACCCCAATGAGAGCAGAAAACACAAAATGCAGGCCCAGGATGATAGGGCTCTGCATAGAGTGGTGGAAGGATTGGATGGGCTTCCACAGTGGTTGGACATACCCTTCCCTTCCACTTGACAATAACAGCAGCTTGTGGAGTGTGTCCCCGGTAATGTCGACGTATACTGAGTATATTAGAATTAAAGTCACGTGCATCTTCGATGTCAGTGTATAGGGGGAATCGTTTCACTAGGATGTGGCAACATTCATCAGTGTCTGCTGGAGGGGCCACTAGGACAACCCCGTCAAAGCCAACAGTACTAAGGGTTTTATAGACTTCAGGAGTCTGACACTTGATAAAGTTCCGGTTCTTACCCTGTCGGAATTGAATGTTGGGACCATGCTGTCTGCAGTACTTCATCATCCAATTAAACCGATCCTCGACAGATTTTAATGAGTCCTTGGGAAAGTGGAGATTCAGCTTACTTGTTTGTTTGGCAGAGGGCAGGGTGATAGGGTCCATGGCATTGCTGTTTCCACTGTGGCAGGTGTTTCCCATAGAAACATTACCGTCACTGTCATAATCACTGGGGTCTGACTCTTGAAGGGTGTTGGATGCAGTCAAGACCTGCTGTGTTTTATTCCCAGTTGAATTCTTTCTGCTTCCTTCTGTGTGTGTCGTCCTTTTCTTCCTACCACTCATGATCTCATCACTGTCACTTCCTTCACTTTTCTTCGCCTCCTCTTCTTTTCTTTCTTACTAATCACTTCTTGAAAATTGTCTATCACTGCTATTGTTGTTGGCTGCGGATTGTCTGCTTCTGATTCACTACTTGAAAGCCTCAGGTCGTCTTCTAAGTTGTTCAGTAGGGCAATCTTTTCTACTTTAGCCAAAGCCTTCATAGGTTTCTGCCCACCACTCTCCCCAGGCATTGTGCAATGCTTGTGTTCGGTCACAGGCGAGATGGAGAGGCAACAACGTCACTACCACGTCATTCAACGTCACGCTCTTCGCACTGCGCAGATACGAAAATAACCGACCAGAGGGTCTAGGCAGGAAGTCCAGATATTTTATCTAAAATATTGTCTAAGTCCAACAACTATAAATTTCACAAGCGACACTGTGCTTACAACTGGGCTCCACTTTAGTTCTCTAAACAGACTGAAGGTAGTCGTCTCACTAAATTCATCAGAATTGGGAATTGTAGGGAGAGCTCACTCACAGCCTTTGTTGACGTTTCATGGTGTGCATGTCGAATGAATATAATAATAATGAACCATAAAGAAAAAAAAAAAATCAAAAGTGAGAAACGATATACCGTATGTACAGTATGTTGTGTTGTCAAAATAAGAGAAACAATTGAGACCTGCAATTGTGTGTAAATGTGGCAGAAAGTCATATGAACAACCTGGGACTTTGTCACAATTTTCGTGATGCCATATGGCAGCAGGGTCTACTATTAGACAACACATTATGCTTTCAATATCTTCCCAGGCGGTAGTACCTCCCTGTTTGGTAGCTGCCTACTACCCTCTAGTATATCAATACTAGATTGAGATACGAGTCAATTTAGAAGTAATGACATTGTCTGGACTTTGTTTTGAGAATGTGTAATAAATTGTAATTAAGATAAAATTGTGTGACTAACTAATTATGTATCAGATGGATCACCATGTAATATTATGAACATCTCTGCAGGTTTTGACCACATCAATTAATATTGAATGTATCAAAAGGCGGGTTTCAATCATTCCCTTCGACTTGCCCGTCACCTGAACGTCCTTAACTATTTACAACTGTGTTGCACAGTAAAGCACAATTAATTATCTAATATTTATTTATTTATAGAGCCGATCAACCGAGAAGGTTGGACAATTACTTCCAGGGTTCAAGGCAGATGAAAGAAATTTACCAATAGTGGATGTCTTTATGATTTTATTATCAAGAACTCTGCCATCCAGCTTTGAAGCACGTCAAATTACATCTGTCATCTGATCATCTCAAGCCCATCCCCTGGCCATGGTCGTCCCTAGTCCTTCCACAACATTAAATATAGACATCGGTGACGAAAACTTACATTTAACAGACATGAAATAGAGAACAGTGATAAAAACTTCCATGTTGGAGTTATCGGTCTTTTGCATCATTTCGGCAGCCAGCAAGTAAATACACACGACTATATGAGCAGTAGTTTATTTGAACCTAAAAATAAGGTATGCCTGTGTATATCAACATTGTATATGGCCACAAGTCCTGTATTTCTGCTGGTTACAACACATACACCACAGCTGGCTGCCTCCAGACTCCCGCTCGGTGGCTAGAGCTAGTATGTGACGTAATAACCAATCACAGAGTTTTACGCAGTCACGTGACTTTTTAGTTACTTTAACCCTTATTGTTTTTACATTTTTTGGCCCAGTGTATTTAAAAATATCATTACAATAGTGAATTTAAGCCTTTTCTTTACCCATTGACCTGCCATCTTACGAAAACATTCCGACCGTCAACTCGTCTGTCCATCCCTGACCTATCCTAATCACATTTATTCTGTAGCCTCATCAGCATTTTACAAAATTGTTATAGCTTGTAAATTATTAAATGTTTAAGAATTTAATATTATTAAATTCTGTTTTACTTCATTTGTTACCCATCCTTGAATATTATTCCCTAGCTTAGTAGTTCTTAACTGCAGTGACGCTTAAAATAATTGATAAGGTTTTAAATACTGGAGAGCCTCATTACTTTGTGTTGAGGCTATAACGAGGCTGATCTTAAACATCGTCATTTCATTGGTAATTTGTGCTTGCTATATGAAATTTACACTTCTTGCTCAAGGACTAGGAACATTAATTATCGTGTACTTAAACATGCAGGTGTGTTGATATACTGTATACTGTATCTACAAGTGTCGATTAGAGACGGCTTAACGCTCACGATCGGCCGGGATTATTTAACACCTATAAATACCTGACAATCTTTGAATGTACAGTACCATATGGAAACAAACCTTTGTTACCAACAAACTCACATCCTATCAGTTTTAAATATATTATATCTCAATATATCTAAATTTGGAGGGTGAAAAGTGTTTTTATATTCATCGGGCGGGTCCCCATCCCGATGAATGTTCCAACGATCATTCACGATAGCAAACCGATCCACCGGGACCGCCTTCAGGCCTTTGGTGTCTGAATCACCACACCCGATGGTGTTCCTGTAAATAATGGCCTTCTCTGAGCTAGGGGAGACAGGAGGGTAACCTACCACAGCAGGCCTACACTTACTCCCCTTCCTCTCTCTCCTGTACACATCCATCTCTCTATGAAAGAAAGAATAGACAAGAGGAAACTAAAAATTAGAGAACAAAGCAAAAAAAAATATGATTGATTAATTAATTCTAGAAAAAGATGTGAAACATTAAATAAAACAAGAAACTATAAATAAATAAAATAAAAAGAGAAGAAATTCAGATAAGTAAACACCGAATATTACTACATCCTTGTAATAACAAGAGTTGTCTACGGCCATCTAAAACCTACTGACCACCTGCCACACCTACTGACCACCTGCCACACCTACTGACCACCTGCCACACCTACTGACCACCTGCCACACCTACTGACCACCTGTCACACCCACTGACCACCTACCACACTGACCGTCTGCCACATCTTCTGACCACCCGTCACACCTACTGACCACCTGCCACAGTAACCGTCTGCCACATCAACTGAACACCCTCCACACTGACCACCTGCCACACCTACTGACACAATATTTAGCAAAACATTTAAAATCAATAAGTGTATAATTCTCAGTGTCAAAACATGGCTGGTGGCTGGTGTCATTAGTTGGTTCCCGAAAGGTGTCATTAAATGGCTCCTTTGTAAACACATTAACAAAAATAAAAATGTTCTGTGATTGAATGTGTTGTCAGGTAAGTTTCTTTTTTACCACTAAGCGTTACAAGAAGAAGCTGCTGCTGCGTGTCTTCACTTCATGTTGAACTTACGTGCTCTGATTCTGGGAAAGAAATCTCTTGTTATTCAGAAGAAGTTTAGGGACAGTGTGGTTCTGGCACACTGCACCAAGTCTTCGGTAGCCCTATACATATCCAGCACTGCACGAGACCACCTCCAATTCTCAAAATTTTCAGCTGGATATTGATATGGAACAGTTCATTTAGTCAGAAAAGTGCAGATATAAAGTAAACAATAACAACATTAACATGGCTGAGCCAAGTGAGAGCCGGAGCAGTGCCGCGGGATCGAACTCGCGACACTTGGAACAGATGAAAGTTGTATTCATTCGGCCGTCGCACACTACTTCTTGCTACTTTGTGTATTTACTTTCCTTAAAAATATATTAATGATGTTTTGAATTTTGTAACTAAAAAAGAAGTGCTGACGATAAACACAGACAAGGAGGACCAGACGGTGCTCGCTCCAGGTGCTGGGCTGTGGTACAGTATTTGGGGTCAAGGATTTTGTCTGAGATACTGTAATTCCTGCATCACTCTCTTATTCAGCATGCTTCAATTCCAGGATCCTCAAGTTCAGTCTGTGTTCCACTTGGTTCCTGCTTATCCAGGTTCAGAGTTTCAGGCTGTTGTGTTTGTGGTTTAGTTGTTTTAAATAGTTTAGTCTGTACTTGAGCTTGTTCACTTAAGAGCTTATCATCATACGTCACCTACTTTATTCTCCTCCAGCCAACCTCATAAGTAACCCAGTGTGAGTGCTTGTGTCCAAACTTCAGTTGGTGACATTCCTGTTTCAGGAAAATTAGTGCAGGAATTACTTGAACTGGTGTGGGAGTTATTGACTATAACGTGTTGGTTGTGACAGAGGTGACCAGCCTGTAATTGGTTTCAGCTGCTGCAAAGTGCAACAGATTTCCATTACTGGCACTGATAAGACCTTGGAGCGAGTCTGCCCCAAGTGGCCCATGTGGCGCAAGGCCATGGCCAGCCCTGGCCAGGAGGGCGCAGTACTTCAGAGACGTAACCCATATGTTTATCAGAGAATGTGTGAGCAGACTTCATAGAGAGATGTTGTGCCACAATGCACCTGGAGTCCTCACCAATATTGGTTGCCATACTTGTGGACTCTGCCGAGAGTTTCTAAGTGGATTGACCTAGGAGGTAAACTTAAGCGCATTTAATAGTGAAACCTTTCATTATATCTAGCCATCTCCTTTGATGTTAGTTTTATTTTGTTAATACTGTAAATGTAAATAGTATAACATGATATTTACAAAATCCTGTGATATTTTTACCACTAGTGAGAAAGAATACCAAGTGACATGTAACACAGTGAAACTTGAAATAAATTATTTCCCCATACTCACTAACATAGTTGGTGATTAAGGGGCGGTGGCAGCAATCTACCATTCATTGATAATTAAGAGGATATAACCCCCAGAGTGAATTTTGTGAGATTAAATTCCAAGTGACTGGCAACAACTATAATATAAACCATAAAATCCAACATTGGTCCGTGTCTTATAAGGATTCCTGGTCAGCTTAGCAGTAATGGACATGAAAATGTCCGGGTGAGTAGCACTGTGAGTCAGGTTAAGCAAAGGGAAAATTATAAATGGTAACATTCGGAAGTGCTTTGAAAAGTGTTCAGTACCAGTGTTAGCCGGACCCCAGACACCCGGCAGTGCCAGCCGGACCCCAGACACCCGGCAGTGCCAGCCAGACTCCAGATACCCGACAGTGTCAGCCAGATCCCAGATACCCGGCAGTGCCAGCCGGACCCCAGATACCCGACAGTGCCAGCCAGACCCCAGATACCCGACAGTGCCAGCCAGACCCCAGATACCCGACAGTGTCAGCCGGACCCCGGACACCCGGCAGTGCCAGCCAGACCCCAGACACCCGGCAGTGCAAGCCGGACCCCAAATACCTGGCAGTATCAGCCGGATCCCAGATACCCGACACTGACCCTCAAGTGTAGGAGAGTGCCATACTAATACTCATGATTTTTTTTTTACAGGGATTAGCCCACCCGGGCACAGGTCACTGACTCACATCAGGGCCTGGGGGGCGAATATATGATAATAATAACAATAATAAGAGTATATAGGGAAATTCCACGGTGATAACACTATCTGAGGGACAAAGGTCTATCGTCTGGGTAGTGACACTGGCTACGGTGGCACATGACTTGGGCAAAGTAACCAGCAGCAAGGCCGGGCCGGGGAGGAGGAGCTCTGCCTTACTCAAAAATGTTATAACACAGCCGCAGGCAGGTGGCTTCACTACTTAATATAACCACAGCTGACCCCAGGGAGCGTCTCACACATGGAGGCCACATGTTAGTAAATACTGTATATCCAGTTACACACTCCGCATAAAACTATACGTACAGTATCCCCAAAAAGTATCTGTCCACACTGTATGAATCATTATGAGACCACGGATGATAGATATAGGGACATGCATTTACTGTGGTATATAGTTTAACATAAGTCATGACATACAAGTATGTATCTATTTATGTTATTCGGTTATCAAATATACTAGGATCAGTATACCAACCCTCCCGGGACATCACGAGTTGCATGTAGCATTTCAGAAGTTATTGGACCCATCCTGACAGATACTTTTTTTTTTTTAGATACTGTACAGTGAGTGTGTGCGTGTGCATGTGTGTGTGTGTGTGTGTGTGTGTGTGTGATAATATTTTTAAAATTCCAGACAGGTAAAGATGATCAAATCCTTTTCACTCAATTAATACATTGCATTTTGGGGAGCCACAAAAGTAACACCAAGGGAAATAAAATAACATCTCACTCCTCGTACTCTCGACTGTCTACTTTAATATATAGTCTCACTGATAACCCAAATTCTCTACACAAATTTAGGTCTCTGAGGAAGCAGGAGGTGTCCACCACACTCACGTGGCAACCTTATTAACTGGTACAATTTGTTCTACAACTTGGTGTGTCCCGGGCCTCTCTGCCCTCGCCATTGACGTGTCATACGTTTAAATGCCTGAATAAAGCTAAGACTACCTGGTTAATGGTGTAATTATCAACAACAGGACGAAATATGATGAAATACAAAAGAAGGACAGACGTGTTATCTGTTAGACTGATAAGACCACAACTACTACAGGTTGCTATGTATGATGACGATGAGGTAGCGTCATGAGGCGATGTCGATGTATGTGTGACAGGTGACACCATACACCACCATTACGTTATCACCTGCACACCCTCCCACCCTCAACACAGATCCACCATTTTAGGACAAGCAAGACCATAATTGTGATCATCACGAAGAATAAATAACACTGATCTAAATAAACTCGTTTGTACACCTAAACCTATCAAGAAAAATGGCGCCAACAATGAGCTTTGCTCGTGGTGGTCAAGACTGGAGTAGCTACCCCAAGGGGGATAAAGACGCTCTCCACTTAACCTTTGGATTCGTGCCACAAGGAGGGGGGGGGGGGGTAGTGTCGTTGGTAGGTAGTGCCAACTGCAGAGTGTCTACATTCCTGCCCCATGCACTACACTGCAGTGCCAGGGCCGCCTCCAAATTTTCTTCGATTGAGGGAAAATCATTTTGTGTATAGAGTGTAATAATTAAGAAACAATGATCAGTGTTACCTTCCCAATATAACCTGACACAATGTACACTGTTAGTAGAGTACTGAGCACCATACAATAAGGAGACCAAGTGTACCAAACAACTCGAGGATGGTGTGGTCATGCTCCCCCGAGGATGATGTGGTCACGTTCCCCCCGAGTATGATGTGGTCACGTTCCCCCGAGTATGATGTGGTCACGTTCCCCCCGAGTATGATGTGGTCATGTTCCCCCGAGGATGGTGTGGTCATGTTCCCCCGAGGATGGTGTGGTCATGTTCCCCCGAGTATGATGTGGTCATGTTCCCCCGAGGATGGTGTGGTCATGTTCCCCCGAGGATGGTGTGGTCATGTTCCCCCGAGGATGGTGTGGTCATGTTCCCCCGAGGATGGTGTGGTCATGTTCCCCCGAGTATGATGTGGTCATGTTCCCCCGAGGATGGTGTGGTCATGTTCCCCCGAGGATGGTGTGGTCATGTTCCCCCGAGGATGGTGTGGTCATGTTCCCCCGAGGATGGTGTGGTCATGTTCCCCCGAGGATGGTGTGGTCATGTTCCCCCGAGTATGATGTGGTCATGTTCCTCCGAGGATGGTGTGGTCATGTTCCCCCGAGGATGGTGTGGTCATGTTCCCCCGAGGATGGTGTGGTCATGTTCCCCCGAGGATGGTGTGGTCATGTTCCCCCGAGGATGGTGTGGTCATGTAATGATGAATGTTATTTGCAAATGTGCAAAGTTATGAGAATTAATTGGTCTTCATCATTTTCAAACTTCCCAACCAAGTATATTTGTTTTGTGAACAAATGGTTAATTAGTCAAACCATATTCGAACAGTCCTCCTTATTAGTTTTCATGTGTCTATGTACAGGGCTGTATTCTTATACAAAACTTGATGTAAGTATATGTTTCTTTTTACTTTCCATTCTTTATGTTTAATAAAGCATTTCCCTGCAAGTACATGTAGTCTTGTTTAGCAGCTACACTAAATAATATACGGTTCTGCGAGAGTAATATATATTTAATTCTGATTAATAGACTGATAGTTTGAAGAGGAGCTCAGGGAAGGGGTATCACGCTTGGGGGTGAATTAAATGACCTCACACAATGAACATAAGAACAGAAGAATGGAGGAAATTGCAGCAGGCCTATTGGCCCATACTGGGCAGTCCCATTTACACCCAGCCCCTATTGCTCATATATCCATCCAACCTAAGTTTGAAGCTATCCAGCGTATTCGAGTTAATGATGGTATTTGGTAACTTGTTCCAGTCGTCCACTACAGTACTCTATTTCCAAACCAATGTTTACCTATTTCACGCCTAAATCTAAATTTGTCTAATTTGAAACCATTGCTACGAGTGCGCTCCTGGTTGGAAAGTTTGAGTACCTTTGTAATGTCCCCTTTGTTTAGTCCTGACTTCCACTTACTGGATACACCTCTGTCATATCGCCCCTCGCTCTACGTCTCTCGAGGGAGTGCAAATTAAGATGCTTTAACCTGTCTCTGTGCTCAAGGTTCCTAATGCCCGGGATTAGTCTTGTCATTCTCCTCTGAATTCTTTCCAGGGATTCTATATCCATTCTGTAATACGGTGACCAGAATTGAACTACGTAATCCAAGTGAAGTCTCACAAGCACAAGATATAGTATTAGGATGACCTCGCTAGTCTTGTAACTAACACTCCTTTGTATGAACCCAAGTACTTTATTAGCCTTGTTTCGAGCAAATACACATTGTTTACTTGGCTTAAGATTCCTAAATATTTTTCACAGTCGGATTTCTCAATAACATTGTTGTTCATGTGGTATCTGGTTTCCCTGTTTACATCTCCTATGCTGAGTACTGTACTTGACATTTGTCCACATTGAATTTCATCTGCCATTTTTCAGACCATTCGAAAAATGTTTAGATCGTCCTGTACTTTTGCGGAGTCCTCGTCAGATTTAATTACAAGCCCTATTTTAGTGTTATCAGCTATTGATGTTAATGAATCACTCTAGTATTCTTCAGTTACATTATGCAGGTGTTTTATTAATAAACTAGAAATATTAGCTCGACTTAAGGAAGCTAGCATTTATCCCTGTTTTAAAGGGCTTATAAACAAAACAAAAAAGGTCCAGTATGATGTTTGACAGAACACACTACAGAATGACTGGTACTCAGTCATAGAGAAGTAAATTATCCGGTCGGAAAAAATATTTTTAAAAAATCTGATAATAAAAATATATATCTTTTTAAAATATATCCCCCATCGCCCCTCCTCCACCACCGCCCCTCCTCCCTTCCACCATCGCCCCTCCTCCCTTCCACCATCGCCCCTCCTCCACCACCGCCCCTCCTCCCTTCCACCACCGCCCCTCCTCCACCACCGCCCCTCCTCCCTTCCACCATCGCCCCTCCTCCCTTCCACCATCGCCCCTCCTCCACCACCGCCCCTCCTCCCTTCCACCATCGCCCCTCCTCCCTTCCACCATCGCCCCTCCTCCACCACCGCCCCTCCTCCCTTCCACCATCGCCCCTCCTCCCTTCCACCATCGCCCCTCCTCCCCCATTGCCCCTCCTCCACCACCGCCCCTCCTCCCCCATTGCCCCTCCTCCACCACCGCCCCTCCTCCCTTCCACCATCGCCCCTCCTCCCTTCCACCATCGCCCCTCCTCCACCACCGCCCCTCCTCCCCCATTGCCCCTCCTCCACCACCGCCCCTCCTCCCTTCCACCATCGCCCCTCCTCCCTTCCACCATCGCCCCTCCTCCCTTCCACCATCGCCCCTCCTCCCTTCCACCATCGCCCCTCCTCCCTTCCACCACCACCCCTCCTCCCTTCCACCATCACCCCTCCTCCCTTCCACCATCGCCCCTCCTACCCTCCGCCATAGCCCCTCCTCCCTTCCACCGTCACCCCTCCTCCCTTCCACCATCGCCCCTCCCACCCTCCACCATCACCCCTCCTAACCTCCACCATAGCCCCTCCTACCCTCCACCATCGCCCCTCCTACCTTCCAACCATCGCCCCTCCTACCCTCCACCATAGCCCCTCCTACCTTCCACCATCACCCCTCCAACCCTCCACCATAGCCCCTCCAACCCTCCACCATAGCCCCTCCTACCCTCCACCATCGCCCCTCCTACCCTCCACCATCACCCCTCCAACCCTCCACCATAGCCCCTCCTCCCTTCCACCATCACCCCTCCTACCCTCCACCATAGCCCCTCCTACCCTCCACCACCGCCCCTCCTCCCTTCCACCATAGCCCCTCCTCCCTTCCACCATCACCCCTCCTACCCTCCACCATCGCCCCTCCTCCCTTCCACCATCGCCCCTCCTCCCTTCCACCATCGCCCCTCCTCCCTTCCACCATCACCCCTCCTACCCTCCACCATCGCCCCTCCTCCCTTCCACCATCACCCCTCCTACCCTCCACCATAGCCCCTCCAACCCTCCACCATAGCCCCTCCTACCCTCCACCATCGCCCCTCCTCCCTTCCACCATCACCCCTCCTACCCTCCACCATCGCCCCTCCTCCCTTCCACCATCGCCCCTCCTCCCTTCCACCATCGCCCCTCCTCCCTTCCACCATCACCCCTCCTACCCTCCACCATCGCCCCTCCTACCCTCCACCATCGCCCCTCCTCCCTTCCACCATCGCCCCTCCTCCCTTCCACCATCACCCCTCCTACCCTCCACCATCGCCCCTCCTCCCTTCCACCATCGCCCCTCCTCCCTTCCACCATCGCCCCTCCTCCCTTCCACCATCACCCCTCCTACCCTCCACCATCGCCCCTCCTACCCTCCACCATCGCCCCTCCTACCCTCCACCATCGCCCCTCCTCCCTTCCACCATCGCCCCTCCTACCCTCCACCATAGCCCCTCCTCCCTTCCACCATCACCCCCCCTACCCTCCACCATCGCCCCTCCTCCCTTCCACCATCGCCCCTCCTCCCTTCCACCATCGCCCCTCCTCCCTTCCACCATCGCCCCTCCTCCCTTCCACCATCGCCCCTCCTCCCTTCCACCATCACCCCTCCTACCCTCCACCATCGCCCCTCCTCCCTTCAACCATCACCCCTCCTACCCTCCACCATCGCCCCTCCTCCCTTCCACCATCGCCCCTCCTCCCTTCCACCATAGCCCCTCCTCCCTTCCACCATAGCCCCTCCTCCCTTCCACCATAGCCCCTCCTACCCTCCACCATCACCCCTCCTACCCTCCACCATAGCCCCTCCTACCCTCCACCATCGCCCCTCCTACCCTCCACCATCGCCCCTCCTCCCTTCCACCATCGCCCCTCCTACCCTCCACCATCACCCCTCCTCCTTTCCACCATCACCCCTCCTCCCTTCCACCATCGCCCCTCCTCCCTTCCACCATAGCCCCTCCTCCCTTCCACCATAGCCCCTCCTCCCTTCCACCATAGCCCCTCCTACCCTCCACCATCGCCCCACCTACCCTCCACCATTACCCCTCCTACCCTCCACCATCGCCCCTCCTACCCTCCACCATCGCCCCTCCTACCCTCCACCATCGCCCCACCTACCCTCCACCATCGCCCCTCCTCCCTTCCACCATAGCCCCTCCTACCCTCCACCATCGCCCCTCCTACCCTCCACCATAGCCCCTCCTACCCTCCATCATAGCCCCTCCTACCCTCCACCATAGCCCCTCCTACCCTCCACCATAGCCCCTCCTACCCTCCACCATAGCCCCTCCTACCCTCCACCATCGCCCCTCCTCCCTTCCACCATCACCCCTTCCACCATCACCCCTCCTGCCTTCCACCATCACCCCTCCTCCCTTCCACCATCGCCCCTCCTACCCTCCACCATAGCCCCTCCTCCCTTCCACCATCGCCCCTCCTACCCTCCACCATCGCCCCTCCTACCCTCCACCATCGCCCCTCCTCCCTTCCACCATCGCCCCTCCTACCCTCCACCATCGTCCCTCCTCCCTTCCACCATCACCCCTCCTCCCTTCCACCATCGCCCCTCCTACCCTCCACCATAGCCCCTCCTCCCTTCCACCATCGCCCCTCCTACCCTCCACCATAGCCCCTCCTCCCTTCCACCATCGCCCCTCCTCCCCTACCGACCTTTCTTCACCACCTAGTGCAGCGGTTCCACCCCATTAAGAGACTTGGTGCAGCGGTTCCACCCCAGTAAGAGACTTGGTGCAGCTGTTCCACCCCAGTAAGAGACTTGGTGCAGCTGTTCCACCCCAGTAAGACTTGGTGCAGCTGTTCCACCCCAGTAAGAGACTTGGTGCAGCGGTTCCACCCCAGTAAGAGACTTGGTGCAGCTGTTCCACCCCAGTAAGAGACTTGGTGCAGCTGTTCCACCCCCAGTAAGAGACTTGGTATTCATGTCCCACCCCATTATGAGAGTTGGTGCAGCAGTTCCACCCCATTAAGACTTAGTGCAGCGGTTCCACCCCATTAAGATACTTGGTGCAGCTGTTCCACCCCACTAAGAGAATTGGTACAGCTGTTCCACCCCATTAAGAGACCTAGTGCAAGTGTTCCACCCCATTAAGATACTTGGTACAGCTGTTCCACCCCATTAAGAGATTTGGTACAGCTGTTCCACCCCAGTAAGAGACTTGGTGCAGCTGTTCACCCCATTAAGAGACTTGGTGCAGCGGTTCCACCCCATTAAGAGACCTAGTGCAGCTGTTCCACCTCATTAAGAGACCTAGTGCAGCGGTTCCACCCCAAGAAGAGACCTAGTGCAGCTGTTCCACCCCATTAAGAGACTTACTGCAGCTGTTCCACCCCATTAAGAGACCTAGTGCAGCGGTTCCACCCCATTAAGAGACCTAGTGCAGCGGTTCCACCCCAACAAGAGACCTAGTGCAGCGGTTCCACCCCAATAAGAGATCTAGTGCAGCGGTTCCACCCCAATAAGAGACCTAGTGCAGCTGTTCCACCTCATTAAGAGACCTAATCCAGCTGTTCCACCCCATTAAGAGACTTAGTGCAGCTGTTCCACCTCATTAAGAGACCTAGTGCAGCTGTTCCACCTCATTAAGAGACCTAGTGCAGCTGTTCCACCCATTGACAACTGGGACAACTTCTATGACAGAAGGGACCTTTATGCTAGGGATGGGGTGCACCTGTCTAGGGATGGAGTAGCAACCCTGGCTGGGGCTCTAGAGGGGGCAGTTCAAAAGATATCGAAGTCTTTAAACTGCTAAGAGAACATAGGGGCACGGGGGTGGAGGAGACTGCAGTGGGAGCGGGTAAACAAGGCGAAAGATTACAAGGAAATAGTGTGAGGAATGATGACAAAACTAAATTAGACAGGGAGTTTAAAACTAAACGCGGTAAGGGAAGGACTCAGAACACGACTAACTTAAATGTATACTACGCGAACAGTAGAAGTATGAGAAACAAAATGGATGATATTAAGGCCTTGGTATGTACCGAAGAAATCGATATAATTGCATTCACTGAAACATGGATCAACCTAGACACACGTGAATTACCAGTCGAATACCAAATTGCGGGTTACAAACTGTTCCATACCGATAGGCAGACCAGGAAAGGAGGCGGAGTAGCAATCTATGTTAGGGATAATCTGAAGTGTGAAATAAATAAGGAAATAAAAACTGAGAGGAATACAGAAACAATTTGGATAGAATTAAGCGACGGTCGGGAAAAATTAATCACAGGAGTAATATATAGACCCCCCAATCTTGATAGCGTCAATGAGGGACTTATCTGGGATGAAATGCGCAGGGCTTCCATACACAACAAAGTCTGTATAGTAGGCGACTCTAACCTTGGCCAAATAGATTGGACTGTCCTTACGGGTAACTCAGAATCAGAGGATTTTCTCGAGACGATCCAGGACTGTTTCCTAAGTCAACATATAACCGAACCCACACGGGGTAATAATATACTGGATTTAGTTCTGTCGAACAGAGAAAACCTCATTAGCAATGTCGAGGTAGGGAACGAACTTGCAAACAGCGATCACAAAGAAATTCGATTCCAGTTAGATTTTCAGGGCAGACGTAAGGAAAATTCCACTAAAGTACCAGATTTCAGAAGGGCAAACTTTGACAGTTTAAAGAGGCAGCTGAGAGAGGGGGTGTCGCGCTTGGCCGTGAACCTGACAGATGACACCGACCTGATAACGAGATCTGTGATGGCCGAGTTCCACGACAATTTAAATAGTGAGTTACTTAATGCACAAAGGCAGAACATACCATACAAAAAACTCAGATCAGACAACAATGACCCTAAATGGATAAATAATTATTTAAAGAACATCATTGGCCAAAGGAAGGCTATAGGTAGAAGGATAAATCGTGGCGAAATTCACCTCCGGGACTATTATAGGGTATTGGCGAGTAGGGTTAAAACCGAGATAAGGAAAGCAAAGAGGAATAATGAGGTAAGGATAGCAAGGGAGGCGAAGACAAACCCCAAAGGATTCTACCAAATGTATCAAACTAAAACACGAGAAAAGATTGGACCAATACGGTCAGACTCCGGCGAGCTCACTGATAACGACGGAGAAATGAGCAATAATTTGAATAAATATTTTTCAACAGTTTTCACCACCGAAAATTTAAACATGATACCCGAGGCACCGACTCTATTCAGAGATAGTGAAGAAAACAAATTAAGTGAGATAGTAGTGACTAGTAACGATGTTAGTAAGCAAATAGACAAACTAAAGCCTAATAAGTCACCTGGTCCCGATGAGATATATGCCAGAGTATTAAAGGAATGTAAGGAAGAGCTTAGTATGCCCTTAGCAAAGTTGTTTAACATGTCCTTAAAAACAGGTGTAGTACCAGAATCCTGGAGGATAGCGAATGTAATACCGATTTTCAAGAAGGGGGATAGATCACAATCCTCTAACTACCGCCCAATCAGTCTAACATCAATAGTAGGCAAATTACTGGAAGCAATCATTTCAAACTCTATTCGAAATCACCTGGAGAAGCACCGATTGATCAATGATTCCCAGCATGGCTTCACAAGCGGACGTTCTTGCCTAACTAATCTATTAACATTCTTTTCATCAGTTTTCGAATCAGTGGACGAGGGGCACAATTATGATGTGGTATATCTCGACTTTAGCAAAGCCTTCGACAGAGTCCCCCACGAAAGACTAATTAGAAAGGTAGAAGCTCATGGCATCAAAGGTGACATCCTTAAATGGATTAGGGCGTGGTTACAGGACAGGAAACAGCGAGTGAGCATTAATGGCACTAAGTCCCATTGGAGCAACGTCACAAGTGGAGTTCCCCAAGGCTCAGTACTTGGACCATTATTGTTTATTATATACATAAACGACATAGATATCGGCATAGACAGCAACATAAGCAAATTTGCTGATGACACTAAAATAGGACGTGTTATCAAATCTGACGAGGACTCGGCAAAACTACAGGAAGATCTAAACAAAATTTTCCAATGGTCTGAAAAATGGCAGATGAAATTCAATGTCGACAAATGTAAAGTACTCAGTATAGGAGATGTAAACAGGGAAACCAGATACCAGATGAACAACGATGCCATAGAGAAATCCGACTGAGAGAGAGATTTAGGAGTAATGATAAGTAGGAACCTTAAGCCAAGTAAACAATGTGTTTTTGCTCGTAACAAGGCTAATAAAGTACTTGGGTTCATACAAAGGAGTGTTAGTTACAAGACTGGCGAGGTCATCCTAAAACTGTATCTTGCTCTTGTGAGACCACACCTGGATTACGCAGTTCAGTTCTGGTCACCGTATTACAGAATGGATATAGAATCCTTGGAAAGAATTCAGAGGAGAATGACAAGACTAATCCCGGGCATTAGGAACCTTGAGTATAGAGACAGGTTAAAGCATCTTAATTTGCACTCCCTCGAGAGACGTAGAGCAAGGGGCGACCTGATAGAGGTGTATAAGTGGAAGGCAGGGCTAAACAAAGGGGACATTACAAAGGTACTCAAATTATCCAACCAGGAGCGAACTCGTAACAATGGTTTTAAATTAGACAAATTTAGATTTAGGCGTGAAATAGGTAAACACTGGTTTGGAAACAGAGTAGTGGATGAATGGAACAAGTTACCAAATATCATCATTAACTCGAATACGCTAAATTGCTTCAAACATTGGCGGGATGCTCATATGAGCAATAGGGGTTCGGTGTAAACGGGACTGCCCAGTATGGGGCAATAGGCCCGCTGCAGTTTCCTCCATTCTTATGTTCTTATGTTCTTATTAAGAGATCTAGTGCAGCGGTTCCACCCCATTAAGAGAACTAGTGCAGCGGTTCCACCTCATGAAGAGACCTAGTGCAGCAGTTCAACCCCCATTAAGAGACCTAGTGCAGCTGTTCCACCTCATTAAGAGACCTAGTGCAGCTGTTCCACCCCAATAAGAGACCTAGTGCAGCTGTGCCATCCCATTAAGAAGCCTAGTGCAGCGGTTCCACCCCATTAAGAGACTTGGAGTAGCGGTTCCACCTCATTAAGAGACCTAATGCAGCTGTTCCACCCCATTAAGAGACCTAGTGCAGCTGTTCTACCCCATTAAGATACTTGGTACAGCTGTTCCATTCCATTAAGATATTTGGTGGAGGTGTCCCACCCCATTAAGATACTTGGTACAGCTGTTCCACCCTAGTAAGAGAGTTGGTGCAGCTGTTCCACCCCATTAAGAGACTAGGTGCCGCTAGCCTCTCTATTACCTATGTACTTCAGTAAGATTTAGGGATGCATTGGCAGATAAGATTATAATGTGATAGATTGATGAGACCGATAAACACGTGAAAAAAATGAGACGGAAGGAAGGTGATGCAGCGTTTTGGTAGAGGAGTGAAGTAGTGTTTCTCACGACGATGGAGGTGTATGATAGTGTTTATCACCGTCCAACATGACAGCTATCATTAGATACGTTATTTTGCCTTTTAGTTCCTTAAAAGAACGAAACGACCCAGTCAAACAAAGCCCACCTAAATTTGTTTGGTTGGTTTTATAGCGTATTAAGGTAATATATGCGCTGTCTTTTAATTCCGTTGCAGTAATCTTTTCTGAACGTCTGAAGGTCCGACTGTCTCAACACTAAAATAATTACGTCGCCTGATGGTATCATTGGTCTGTAACAATACCATGTTTCGTTTGTCATTATGTGATTGTGGGGTGTGCTTCTTGTAGCGTTAGGACATCAGTTGTAGTGTTAAGTGGAATACAAGTACTAGGTACATCCACTGTAATGTTTAGCAAACCAATTATAGTACATAATAGGTATAGGGGAAATAATATTGACTATTTCAATTGCTAGTGATGACTTACCTTAACGGGGAGGAGGTAGAGTCTCTTGCGGTACGTCTTGAGGCTACAGATGAAGCAAGAGTAGTTGTAAGTGTCGTAGAGTCTGGCGTAGTGGGCCACTTGTTCCTTCTCGTAGCGCTGCCACTGTAAAATGAGGGAATGGAAGCAACAGAGGCAGGCCAGCACACAAGAGTCATTGACGCGAGCCTCCGGGTGGGCTGACTGATGCTTCTCTAAGAAGGGGAAGAAAGGCTCCGAGCCGTGGGGTTTGCTCCGCAGGGCGTACGTCTGCCCGGCCTTAGAGTGGAAGCTGCATACGAAACAATTGATGGCGATATTGAGGGCGTTCTGTGTGGTGATGACGGGCAACGTGGGCGCCTTAGAATCCTGTTCAGCAGGCACCACCTCTAGGGTATGAAGGGGCTGTCCCGCATAACCAGGAGGCGCCTTTTTTACGATTTCTGAGGACTTAAGATGCGCCTCTATTGCCGCTGAGAACCCATGTGGAGGGGAGCTGTCTGAGGGAGACGTCCCGGGCGAGGAGTGGGTAGGGCCGGGGGTGAGGCGAGGAGAATGTGAATTCGTGGGCATGGCTCTCAGGGAGAACTGTCGGTGTTCCTTTGGTATTTTATCTTTCTCGTACTCGTTCCACTGAGTGCTAAGGTGATGGAAGCAGGGAGAGCAGGCCAGCACCCGACCGTTCTCCACCACGCTGTTCTGGCCGATCCTCGGCAAGTACTTCAGGAAAGAGAAGTACATGCCATCCTGAAATGTGCCCTCAGCCACCATGGCCAGCCAGTGCATGGCCTGCCGTGCGTGGTTCTGGTGACAGAGGTAGCAGGTGGCTTCTTCCATGTGGGGATCACCATCGGCGGCAGCAGTAGAGGCAGCACGAGGCAGCACCTGGTGGGTGGGGGGTGTGAGTGCAGGTGGATGCTGGGGGCTGGCACTGTCACGCTGTTCCTCCCCTCCCCCGCTTCCATCAGTTACACTCCCTCTTGGCGACTTGTTGCTACCGTTGTCTCCTCTCTTTTTCTGCAGGTCGCGCTGCTCCTGCGGGATGGTCTTGTAGCACACACTACACACCTGCACCATCCCCTGCGGCGAGATGGGGGACGCTCCTTCTGGTGGATCGAGTTTTTGGATGAAAGGGTAATAGGGCTCGTTTTCCGAATTAGGTTTGCAATATATCAAACAGAGAGAACTGGAGGGACACTCTCGGCCACACTTGTAGCACACAAAAGCGGTGCAGTCCTGCAACAGAGACGATGATCTCTTACGAAGAGAATAATTTCTATCTCCGTGCGGGATGTTGTGGACCTCATAGGCGTCCCATTGAAGCTGCAGGTGTCTGTAACAGTCCCGGCAGCCCTGCACCCTCCCCGAGGCCTCCATAGGATGCGATTTACTGGGGCGAGGGTGCAGCATCAGGCTCGGAAAAAAAGGGCAACTTCCACTTTGTTGTTTGGCATATATGTCGACTAAGGTGCCCTTCTTATGGTGGTCCCCACACACGTAACATACCTCGGTGGTGGCGTTCTTATCGGGCATCCGCAGGTCCAGTACCTCTGTCCTCGGGGGCGTGACGGCTGGCGGCCGGGGGTCTCGGTACGCCACGTCTTCTTCGCGCTCACGCTTGGTGCCGCGGCGACCATCCAGCGACAGGTCTAGCGCCTCCTGCTGGGGGCCCACCTGGGGTATTGTTAGACCATGAGGTAGGGGAGGTACTCCGGGGGGTGGCAAGGGCAAACTTGGTGGTTGGGGCTGAGGAGGAACTATCCTTGATCTCTTGACCTCTATGGAAGCAGCAGGAGGAGCAGCAGAGGCGGCTGGTGACGGTTGTGCCCTGGTGCTACCACTTGGTCCCGGTCTTTTAATATCGGTGGGTGGGGGAGGGTCTGGAGCCAGACCCAGGAGCTGAGAGGCGTACTCACTCTGAACGCCAACCTCCACGCCCGTGTATGGCCCATTGTCCACTCTTTTGAGCCAGTATATGCGCTTGACAGGTGGTACTTTGTCCCGCTCGTACAACTGCCATTGTTGAGTCAGGTATGAGTAGCAGAGAAAACAGGAGAGAACGCGGCCATCAGGTGAGGGCGGCTCTGAACCGTCAGGAGGCTCGTGGGTCTCGAGGAAGGGGAAGTAGGGCCCTGTGGCCTGCTGCCTCACTGCCAGAGGGTATTCCGCATACCGCGGACACCCGCACACATAGCAGGTGGCACGCTTCACACTGTCACCGCTCTCTGGCCGCACGTACACTGGCTTCATCACCGCGACCAATGGGTGTCCCACACTTCACCCTCACCTGCAACAAACAACACTCAATGTTACCACCACTTGGGTCATTATCAGTAACAAATAATTATAATGCAACACTACACACACATATTTAAACTTTAATGATATTGTAAAGCAAAACGATGGATCACATATTTCACTATGGATAAGCATTAATTATATTACAACATATAGCCAACACTTTGCTGCATGATCCTCAACACTCTGTTGGGTAGCGAGGGCACTTCAACATTTGTGTATGTGTGTCTGAGCACGTATTCCACCCACTTCGCTCACTCACCAGACACTCTTATCAATAACCTCATTACCACCCCAGAATACCTCAGAATTAGGTGCCCATGTGCCAAGCTATTACTATGTGGGGATTTTAATAAAATTGACAACACAAATATCGAGGACCAGCTGCTACAATCACAAGCTGTGAACTTCTCTATGCACTGTCTAAACTCCATGACCTTATCTAACTAATTTAGCAGACCAGTACCAACCACCTCTCACTCCCAGCCACGGGCAAGAGCTCTTACAGGCCGGTACTTAGTGTGGATGATGCAGACACCAAATGGAAAAATTACACCACCACCACCACCACTTCTTCCCTGAGACGTTCGTCAGATTACACCCAACTGACTTGCCCTGGATCACATCCCAGATACAATGACTTATGCAGTAGAGAAAATGGCGCCTTTTATCTCATTAACAACACCCGCTACAGGGCCCTTCGCAACAAAGTTATCTGTGAAATATGCACTACAAAGAAGCCTTACTACCCAACCAAGCTACAATTCCTAAAGCAGAACAACATCAGTGATATGGTAAGCCTATAGAACCAAACCATAAGACACACCCGCTCCCTTCCTTAACCACCTCACAGATGGTGACGCAGCTGAGGCAACTGGACAAACTCAGGGTCAAGTTCTCCACCACCCCCACTGACCTACCAAGGAGTTCTCCCGGAACTAGCTAAACCCCTCTGCTCCATAATCAATGCTTTCCTCAGACAAACTGACTGGAAAACTTTGTATGTGTCACCAGTGCCCAAATCAACGAACCCATCATCCTTAAACGAGTTACGGTCCTATTGCTATCACCCCAATATCCAGCCAATGTGCGAATGTTTCGTTTTTGACCGGGCCTACACTGATATTGCAGACGCCATAGATCCTCAACAATTTGGCAATATGAAAACTTTCTCCACTACCCACTGTCTCGTCAGCTTTCTTTACTACATTTACCGCTATTTGGAAAAACACAAGACATCTGTGGCTGTCGCCTTCATTGACTTCACCAAGGCATTCAACCTGGTCAATGACAATTTAATCATCAACAAAACTATCAACCTCGGGCTTCAGATGAGTTTTATAGGTCACGGGAACGTGTTTTTCTTTTCCTGTGGTTATCAGCATATACATGAATCATAAGCACCTACATTAATTATATATATATACAGTGACCCCTCGGTTAACGAACTCAATCCGTTCCAGAAGGTCGTTCGTTAACCGAAAAGTTCGTTAACCGAAAACATTGTTTCAGTGGGTTTTTGGGTAATTGGTTCCAGCTCACCGAAAATTTCCTAAATTCAACAAAAATGGTAGGAAAGTTCACTTACTTTGAGGTGTGTATGTAGAAGGCTCCTGCATGATGATGATGATGATGATGGGAATTAGAATGGGGGTGGAGGAGAAGGAAGAAGAAAAGGCATTGGGGTGGAAGAGAAGTCACCCCATGGCACCATTTCATCCATGAAATTTTAGTTCTCTTGGTGTATTTCAAGATTATTTTCTTTAAATCAACACTGCTTTGCATTATATATTGTCAATATGTAAAATATATTTCAAAATGACCAATAATTTGCTTGGAAACACAGAAAAAAAGCGTTTAGTTGAAGAGAGTCTCAAGCAAGATGTTACCTCCACTGAAAACAGAGAGAGACTAACGCCTGTCTGGTGTGTTAACAAGGCTGGATGGCATGCCAGAAACTAGTTTCTCTACCTTCAATTATGTTCAATAATTGTTAAAATAACTAAAAAAGTTAATATTAAACTTTTAAAATTATTGAATAGTATAAACTTCTTGATATTTACTAAAATAGTAAGGAATTTAAGCCCTAGAACCGATTAATGTATTGGCGGACTGATACTAAAGCTGGTTGCCTGGTCAGTGCAAGCAAAAACATGTTGAGGTCGGTTTGTAAGAAATTCGTTAACCGAATTGAAGATCCTTATGGAAGGCAGTTCGTTAACCGAAATTTCGTTAACCGAGGCGTTCGTTAAACAAGGGGTCACTGTGTGTGTGTGTGTGTGTGTATATATATATATATATATATATATATATATATAGATATATATATATATATATATATATATATAATATATATATATATATATATATATATATATATATATATATATATATATATATATGCAAGTAAATCACTGTAGGTGCGCGTGATCTAGGTATATGCTGATAACCACCAGGAAAGAAGAAAACACGAAGTTCCCAAGCGCTTTCGTGTAATTCACATCTTCAGGGGTGTACTCACCCCTGAAGATGTGAATTACACGAAAGCGCTTGGGAACTTCGTGTTTTCTTCTTTCCTGGTGGTTATCAGCATATATATATATATATATATATATAATATATATATATATATATATATATATATATATATATATATATATATATATATATATATATATATATATATATATACAATCAACACCACAACCCGCCAGGATTCGAACCCACGGCCCACAAGCCTATGACTGTGACCGGGGAACGCTAATAACCACCAGGAAAGAAGAAAACACGAAGTTCCCAAGCGCTTTCGTGTAATTCACATCTTCAGGGGTGAGTACAGACTAGAGAGAGTAATGCAAAACAAGGTGAATATATACAGAGGAGGGTGAGACCAGGTCCACAATGGTCAGGTAATTAGGTAATGACCCTACTAATCTTTAAATAGCACACAAAGGTTGGTGGTGGGGTCAGATGGGACAGTGACCCGCCCTCTCACCTGATCACAAATCTTCTTAATTACAAAGTTGTCCAGCTTGTACATGCCGTTACTCAAATTCATGTTGAATGCTTTGGTATGTTTAATAAGACTAGATTCTATGATGTTCCTACTATCAATTGAATTACATGGTAATATTGAGGAGGCATTACACGAAAGCGCTTGGGAACTTCGTGTTTTCTTCTCTCCTGGTGGTTATCAGCATATATATATATATATATATATATATATATATATATATATATATATATATATATATATATATATATATATATATATATATATATATATATATATATATATATATATATATATATGCTGATAACCACCAGGAAAGAAGAAAACACGAAGTTCCCAAGCGCTTTCGTGTAATTCACATCTTCAGGGGTGAGTACAGCATATACCTAGATCACGCGCACCTACAGTGATTTACTTGCATATATATATATATATATATATATATATATATATATATATATATATATATATATATATATATATATATATACAGTTGGTCCTCTTATTACGCGGTCCCGCATTCCGCGTTTCACCGTTAACGCGGTGCCTTGCCAGAACCTAACATTTTCACATTCCGCGGTCGTGAACCCCATTACGCGGAGAGCGGCTGGCAAGCCGCGCCATTTTTGGATCCAAACCTCCCGCCATCCGCCATGTTGTGTAAGAGGCGCGAAAATGGTGCACACAAGGTCGCCCAGTCATCAAAACATTACCGAGTTCTTCACCCGCCACCCACTACAGCCGGCCCAAGTCAGTGATAGTGATAATTATAGTGAGGATATGGACTTATATGAACTTTGGGGGGTTTGACAAAGAGGCCCTGCAAGCCTCTGTGGTGGATAGTGATACAATTGATACAGGTGAGAGCCAATAATCTGCCCTCTGCCTCGGAACCAACCGCCCATCCCCGTGTGCCCAGCCATCTTTTCTACTAATGTAAGTGTTAAAAAACCTAATATTATTGATATTTCTCTTAATTATTAATTGTGTGTGCATGCTATCATAAAGTTAAGATAATATTTTTACTACAACATAGTTGTGTGTCGTCAAAAAGTGGAGTTTGGGGGTTGGCCCGGACTCCATTTCAATTAATCCCATATGTTATGTTATTCACTTTACGCGTTTCTCACTTTCCGCCGTACCCTCCGGGTTATATTAACCGCGTAATATGAGGACCAACTGTATACACACACACACACACACACACACACACAGTTCGGGTGTTCCGTAAATACCTTCATAAATCAGGGGGTATATTCCTGAAATGTAAATAAAGATATATAACTAATGTGATGAAAACTATATGGGGTATAAATAAATTCTCTTGATTTCTACCTGTGAGGTCACATAAAAAGCAAGGTGTCTGTTACAGAGGTCCCAAACCGTGAAGAATAGTGGCGCCTTGTGCAGGACAGTGTGACAAACATTCGCAACATCCCAAAGGTCTTTGGACATGTGCGACAGTCAAATCACTTGTGCGGCGGGCTGAAACAAGAGAGGCAGAACTCTGAACTAAATGTTAATTCCAGTATAAATCATAGGGCATTATTATTGTCAATAAACGTCTCTAGCAACAGTGGGTGTTTTCGCAGTCTGATTTCTCAGTTATTGGCACTTGGCAGGAGCAACTGTGAGACGGACCTCATTATGGAAGCATTGTATCAATATAAAGTAAAGCCATCCATGTGTGATATGGCTTCCTATGAATTGTTGTGTTCTTTAAGACCGACTCAATTAAGGTACGTCGGCTGGGGAAATTTACTTAAAGGATTATTTTTGTAAATATGTTTTTATATACAGTATATACATTTATATTTGATCATATCTGTTTATTGGTTTAAAATAGATATTCCTGACCTCCCAAGAAAACTTAGTCTAAAAAATTATTTAGTAGAAATACGAGCATTGTGAATTAAGTTATGTTCATTTGCGCATGCACAGTTGGGCGGAGCTACTGGATCAACTCCGGCCGGGCGCAACTACAGCAGCTGCTCTCATTCCCGCTTTGGTTAACGTCGGACCCCCGGGTCAAGGCATCTTATCTCTGAAATGACCTCCTCCCCCTGGAGATAACATATCATAAATGACCTCCTCCCCCTGAAGATAACATATTATAAATGTACCACTTATGTTACTTGTACTGTATATTATTTGTCAATCATGTGACCCATTCCCATCTCTGTTGACAGCATATTTTCAGCCTTTTGGGCTATCGTGTTCTTTCAATAAACCGTCAATTATTATTATATTATATTATTATTACATCAAGCAGTCAGCCACATTATATTACACAGGTTTTAAATATTCAGTAGATGCCAAGACCCTTTAGAGCAGAGGTCAGGGAACAGGAGTAAATCTAAAAATTTTGGGGGTAATGCATACGGTATGAGACACTTCCATACCATATCCAACAATTTTAGGAGCAAATTGGCTTGTTTTTGTTTACTGCACTAGTGTACTTTAAAGTCTGGGGGTAATTTCATTTTACTCAAAATTTTTTGGGGGAATACCCAAAAAAGTTCCCCGACCCTTGCTTTAGAGTGAAACAATTATTAAGGTACGATAGATTTCCTCTATGTGAAGCTTTGAAGCGACAAGTTTCTTGAATCGTTACTCTGTGTATATGAAGTGTTAGATTGTAAATTGCAATTATTTATATTTTAATATTTGGTTGTAATCTTTTTGTGAGGTATTCAGTAGGGTGTTTGTTTATCTTGTGGAAAATAAGTAAGAAATGTAAATACATTAATACACTTGAACTGCTTTTTTCTTGGCATACGCCCTTCCTTAAATTGGTGAACTTTCTCAGAACTTCATTAACATCTCTGGTTACTACAAGCTACTTGATTCACCGCATTTAAAACCGAGTCCCAGGTGTTTTATTTCATTTTAGTGGCGTTTTGTTGTATAATTCCCTCAAACCATCCTTCACTTTTTCACCTCATCTTTTGACAGCTGGGCCGTCTTTCATCAACTTCTTGAACTTTTGTTTATAAATCTTGCACCCTCAAGCCAGCTGATATCCTTAGCTTTGGATTGGTCGGTATGTTTTGAAAGCGTAACTGTGATTGGCCAACTGGTCTGCACGAAGGCTTACTCTACATTGTCTACAATGGTTACATTCAAGTCACTCTGTCCTTAAACGTTCTAACACAATTGCTCCCTGGACAATTGCTCTCATCTTAGCAACCATCATACCAAACTTTGAGAAGCGCCAAATATTGGACTTCTTGAGGGGAACTGTGGATCAGTCACAATCAATATTTAATAATCACTGACAATTATATAACACTAAAACTTTGAGAACTGCCAATAATGTACGATGGTTGCTAAAATTCACTGATAATGGGGAGGGGGGCGGGGGGGAAATTGCCCTGGTGCACTTGACAACATCGCAAAATAGTTTTACAGTATGGGGACTTACAATGTTATATACAGTTTGTAAGTTCCAATATTGTAAGTCGGTTGCAAGATGTTTCGAGGTGTTTTGAGTATCTGGCTCCTGGTGAGTCGCTGTAATAAATGCTTCCCGGGAAAGCATACGAGGGAGCGTAATTTGATAAACTCTGAGCTAAAACCGGAGAAAGCAACATGTACAGACTTACACGCTGTGATCAAGAAATAGCTTGCCAGGGTGACAGAAACTTTAGAGTTACAAAGTAGCGCCAGGTAGTAAACACGTGCTCTCAATATCTTTGGCAAGAAAGCTCCAACCTACTGTACAGTGTCATTCCTAGACTGTGAGAACAACTGTGATATATCTGATGCTTTTCTACCTTATATTGTACTTAATAAAATTGTCTCCTTACAAAAGTACTAGATTCATCAACTTGATGTATATTTTCTCAGACATACAGAAACGAACTACAATAATACATTTACTTCTAGTACACGCAGTAGTTGATCCGAGTCACGTACGCCCAATGTCGTCAACCTCACTTTGGACAAATATTAGAAATACAGTAATTGTAGCTGGTGGTTTTTGGAAGCGATCACACTAAACCTGGATCATGTCTTGTGCACCTATGGGAACGTCCATTATCTTGTAAACATCTTAAACCAACTAAATAAAGGCACTGACGCACGTGACCATGTTATTAGGTATTACGTCCCCGATTGATTTCAAGGAGATGTTTGATGATGCAGGTCACACTATCGCCCTGTACTACTGGGTGTTGATCTTCATTACAACACTAGAAGTTACATAGTACAAAACATACTCAATACAAAACTCGATATTTCATTAATACAAATTCCCTAAGTATGCCAGTAATTCTTGTAACAATAACAGTCTCCCCTCATATTGCAGCATCACCCTCCCTCACCCTTCACCCAGGCGCTCCTCACCCCCTACCCCAAAGTTGCCTGGGAGCATCGCTCTTTCTCAGTTTCTATAGAAGTTTAATATCCCAATTATGATAAATAAATACAAAGTATATAAACGCCACGTAAACGTAACACATACAGTACAATTACCGGGTCAACGGCATGTGACTCAAGGCTCACACAACAAATGGCTTAACTAATAGATCAAGCCCAGAGAACTGTATTTACTGTACTAGGAATTTATTACGTGTTACCCAACTGATTTTCAAACGTTGAAATTATAAACATCAGTTTTGATAGAGCAGGTGAAGCTGGTTCCAGACACCAAATGATTAAAACCCTTTACACACCTCGCCTACTGGATGAAATGAAGCGACTGTGGTTTTTTTTCATCCCCCGTCATAACATTTAATGGCATTATCTTGTTAGTGTCCAGATGTCTCACTCATGTGTCCAGTGTCTCCACCACACGAACTTAGATTTGATTCATGTACTTATGTGGTAATAACCGTAACTCTTATTATACTGAATCTTACATTGTTTAGCACACAATAATCTGAGCTCCACTGCTCTCTATACCCAATTGTCAGGATTAGGCCCGTTTATTATTGCTATAGTTATTACTATTATTATTATTATTATTATTTATTATTATTATTATTATTATTATTATTATCACTATTATTTGCACATGAACACACACACACACACACACTACTATCAGTGGCGTGGAGCTGGAGTCACCCATCATGTACAGCAGTGGTTCTCAACCTTGTTTGCCCCATACACCCCTTTCACCATATGTCAGAATGTCATTCCCCCCTCCTTTCCAAGATTGTCTGCCTCAAAAAGTGCATTCCAAATAATATGCATATAATACTGAAAATCCTTTATTTTTTTCCATATTAGTACATATACATTTACAATTTTACATGGATTATTTTTATAGTGGAGTTTTACAAATTAAATGCCAATTGAAAATGTTGATGGATTTATAAAACTTGAATAAAAGTAAAATAGTTTTTTTTATATTTATAATGAATTACTTAACAGACCAAACTGAAGCATAATGCAATAAACAAACAGTTCAATAGAAGACCAGGATATTGTAAATTTGTAATTAATTTTATTCAGATGAAGATTACAGTCAATGAGAAACCTGTGATTGTTTTTTCTTCGCCAATTCTGGGATACGCGAAGGAGTGCTTGAAAGGGCACAACGCAGGTCATTTTCTACCTCTAATCTACTACGTTGCTTCGTTTTAATTTGCAACAGAGTTGAAAAGCCTGACTCACAAAGATATGTCAACACAAACGGAAGCAATGCACGGATAGCTCTTTCTGCCACTTTTGGGTAGGAATCGCACATCAAGGGCCAAAATTCTGTGATTGATTTCTCATCGAACATATCTCTTGCTCCCGAATCAGTTTCCCACCCCCCCCCCCCCCCTGAAAACCTGAATTCCCCCCCTGGGGGGAATTACCCCCTGGTTGAGAACCCCTGATGTACAGGGATTAATCGTACAGCCTGATGACCTCAAAGATAACACTCCAATCAAGACCAAATATTGATAACCCAAGTGTGTACTCAAAAGATATGTGACACGTGGTGCTGTAACATGTGTCTTGCTGCGCTGTAACATGCGCCATGCGGTGTTGTAACACGGGCATCTAGCCAGTAACAGGTGATACACAATACTGTAACACGTGTATCTAATGTAATGATTGTTTATCAGACCACAGCTTACAGCCCCAGTAGAGAGAGGTCGGAGTAAGTGGGAGTCAAAAAAACAAGCAGGTCCTGGGGAGTAAAATTGGTTACTCAGGACAAGGGGCAAAACAGGACCAGGGAAGGGTAGGTTTAAATGTATACTATACAAACAGTAGGAGCGTTAGAAATAAAATAGACTTGCTGAGAGCAGTTGTATGTACCGAGAATGTAGACGTCATAGCAATCACCGAAACTTGGATGAATCTGGCGGGCAAAAACTTTTTATCAGAGTACCACATAGAAGGGTACAACCTTTTTCACAAGGAGTCAAATAACTTAGCTCATCGATCGCTCACATACCAGCTCGACACTCCCTTCACCTTTCCTATCAGTATTCACCCAAATTTAATTCATAACAGAGAAATGATCATTCATGGGTCACTCTACAGTACACCCACACCATGATAAGGGCGTCTGCTGTAGCTTACTATTTGTCTTATAATATTAACAGTAAAAACTCTTGTGTAGTAATGTTGCAGGTGATGTCTCGGGTCGCTCTAACAAGCCCAGCTAACTTGAAGTCCCACTTATGGTACGGGCCACCACCACCTATCTCCCAATTGTGCTTCGACCAATTGTTCATACACTATCATTATGGCCACTTACACTATCATTATGGCCACTGACACTATCATTATGGCCACTTACACTATCATTACGGCCACTGACACTATCATTACAGCCACTGACACTATCATTATGGCCACTGACATTATCATTACGGCCACTGACACTATCATTATGGCCACTTACACTGTCATTATGGCCACTGACACTATCATTATGGCCACTTACACTGTCATTATGGCCACTTACACTGTCATTATGGCTACTTACACTATCATTATGGCCACTGACACTATCATTACGGCCACTGACAATATCCTTACGGCCACTGACACTATCATTATGGCCACTGACACTATCCTTACGGCCACTGACACTATCATTACGGCCACTGACACTATCATTACGGCCACTGACACTATCAGTACAGCCCAACCATGTTTCTGTACCTATACAACCATGTGTCTTCCCATACAACCATGCATCTTCCTATACAAACTGTTCCATACCGATAGGCAGACCAGGAAAGGAGGCGGAGTAGCAATCTATGTTAGGGATAATCTGAAGTGTGAAATAAATAAGGAAATAAAAACTGAGAGGAATACAGAAACAATTTGGATAGAATTAAGCGACGGTCGGGAAAAATTAATCACAGGAGTAATATATAGACCCCCCAATCTTGATAGCGTCAATGAGCGACTTATCTGGGATGAAATGCGCAGGGCTTCCATACACAACAAAGTCTGTATAGTAGGCGACTTTAACCTTGGCCAAATAGATTGGACCGACCTTACGGGTAACTCAGAATCAGAGGATTTTCTCGAGACGATCCAGGACTGTTTCCTAAGTCAACATATAACCGAACCCACGCGGGGTAATAATATATTGGATTTAGTTTTGTCAAACAGAGAAAACCTCATTAGCAATGTCGAGGTAGGGAATGAACTTGCAAACAGCGATAACAAAGAAATTCGATTCCAGTTAGATTTTCAGGGCAGACGTAAGGAAAATTCCACTAAAGTACCAGATTTCAGAAGGGCAAACTTTGACAGTTTAAAGAGGCAGCTGAGAGAGGGGGTGTCACGCTTGGCCGTGAACTTGACAGATGACACCGACCTGATAACGAGATCTGAGACTGCCGAGTTCCACGACAATTTAAATAGTGAGTTACTTAATGCACAAAGGCAGAACATACCATACAAAAAACTCAGATCAAACAACAATGACCCTAAATGGATAAATAATTATTTAAAGAACATCATTGGCCAAAGGAAGGCTATAGGTAGAAGGATAAATCGTGGCGAAATTCACCTCCGGGACTATTATAGGGTATTGGCGAGTAGGGTTAAAACCGAGATAAGGAAAGCAAAGAGGAATAATGAGGTAGGCATAGCAAGGGAGGCAAAGACAAACCCCAAAGGATTCTACCAAATGTATCAAACTAAAACACGAGAAAAGATTGGACCAATACGGTCAGACTCCGGCGAGCTCACTGATAACGACGGAGAAATGAGCAATAATTTGAATAAATATTTTTCAACAGTTTTCACCACCGAAAATTTAAACATGATACCCGAGGCACCGACTCTATTCAGAGATAGTGAAGAAAACAAATTAAGTGAGATAGTAGTGACTAGTAACGATGTTAGTAAGCAAATAGACAAACTAAAGCCTAATAAGTCACCTGGTCCCGATGAGATATTTGCCAGAGTATTAAAGGAATGTAAGGAAGAGCTTAGTATGCCCTTAGCAAAGTTGTTTAACATGTCCTTAAAAACAGGTGTAGTACCAGAATCCTGGAGGATAGCGAATGTAATACCGATCTTCAAGAAGGGGGATAGATCACTATCCTCTAACTACCGCCCAATCAGTCTAACATCAATAGTAGGCAAATTACTGGAAGCAATCATTTCAAACTCTATTCGAAATCACCTGGAGAAGCACCGATTGATCAATGATTCCCAGCATGGCTTCACAAGCGGACGTTCTTGCCTAACTAATCTATTAACATTCTTTTCATCAGTTTTCGAATCAGTGGACGAGGGGCACAATTATGATGTGGTATATCTCGACTTTAGCAAAGCTTTCGACAGAGTACCCCACGAAAGACTAATTAGAAAGGTAGAAGCTCATGGCATCAAAGGTGACATCCTTAAATGGATTAGGGCGTGGTTACAGGACAGGAAACAGCGAGTGAGCATTAACGGCACTAAGTCCCATTGGAGCAACGTCACAAGTGGAGTTCCCCAAGGCTCAGTACTTGGACCATTATTGTTTATTATATACATAAACGACATAGATATCGGCATGGACAGCAACATAAGTAAATTTGCTGATGATACTAAAATAGGACGTGTTATCAAATCTGACGAGGACTCGGCAAAACTACAGGAGGATCTAAACAAATTTTTCGAATGGTCTGAAAAATGGCAGATGAAATTCAACATCGACAAATGTAAAGTACTCAGTATAGGAAATGTAAACAGGGAAACCAGATACCAGATGAACAACGATGCCATAGAGAAATCCGACTGCAAGAGAGATTTAGGAGTAATGATAAGTAGGAACCTTAAGCCAAGTAAACAATGTGTTTTTGCTCGTAACAAGGCTAATAAAGTACTTGGGTTCATACAAAGGAGTGTTAGTTACAAGACTAGCGAGGTCATCCTAAAACTGTATCTTGCTCTTGTGAGACCACACCTGGATTACGCAGTCCAGTTCTGGTCACCGTATTACAGAATGGATATAGAATCCTTGGAAAGAATTCAGAGGAGAATGACAAGACTAATCCCGGGCATTAGGAACCTTGAGTATAGAGACAGGTTAAAGCATCTTAATTTGCACTCCCTTGAGAGACGTAGAGCGAGGGGCGACCTGATAGAGGTGTATAAGTGGAAGGCAGGGCTAAACAAAGGGGACATTACAAAGGTACTCAAATTATCCAACCAGGAGCGAACTCGTAACAATGGTTTTAAATTGGACAAATTTAGATTTAGGCGTGAAATAGGTAAACACTGGTTTGGAAACAGAGTAGTGGATGAATGGAACAAGTTACCAAATATCATCATTAACTCGAATACGCTGAATTGCTTCAAACATAGGTTGGATGCTCATATGAGCAATAGGGGTTGGGTGTAAACGGGACTGCCCAGTATGGGCCAATAGGCCCGCTGCAGTTTCCTCCATTCTTATGTTCTTATGTGTCTTCCTATACAACCATGTGTCTTCCTATACAACCATGCGTCTTCCCATACAACCATGTGTCTTCCCATACAACCATGTGTCTTCCTATACAAACCATGCGTCTTCCCATACAACCATGTGTCTTCCTATACAACCATGTGTCTTCCTAAACAACCATGTGTCTTCCTATACAACCATGTGTCTTCCCATACAACCATGCGTCTTCCCATACAACCATGTGTCTTCCTAAACAACCATGTCTTCCTATATGACCATGTCTCTTCCTATACAACCATGCATCTTCCCATACAACCTTGTGTCTTCCCATACAACCATGTGTCTTCCCATACAACCATGCGTCTTCCCATACAACCATGTGTCTTCCCATACAACCATGTGTCTTCCTATACAACCAGGTGTCTTCCTATACAACCATGCGTCTTCCTAAACAACCACGTGTCTTCCTATACAACCATGTGTCTTCCTATACAACCATGTGTCTTCCTATACAACCATGTGTCTTCCTATATGGCCATGTATCTTCCTAAACAACCAGGTGTCTTCCCATACAACCATGCATCTTCCTATACAACCATGTGTCTTCCTATACAATCATGTGTCTTCCTAAACAACCATGTCTTCCTATATGACCATGTGTCTTCCTATACAACCATGTGTCTTCCTAAACAACCATGTCTTCCTATATGACCATGTATCTTCCTATACAACCATGTGTCTTCCTATACAACCATGTGTCTTCCTATACAACCATGTGTCTTCCCATACAACCAGGTGTCTTCCCATACAACCATACATCTACCTATACAACCATGTGTCTTCCTATACAACCATGTGTCTTCCCATACAACCATGCGTCTTCCCATACAACCATGCATCTTCCTATACAACCATGTGTCTTCCTAAACAACCATGTGTCTTCCTATACAACCATGTGTCTTCCTAAACAACCATGTCTTCCTATATGACCATGTGTCTTCCTATACAACCATGTGTCTTCCTAAACAACCATGTGTCTTCCTATACAACCATGTGTCTTCCCATACAACCATGTGTCTTCCTATACAACCATGTGTCTTCCCATACAACCATGTGTCTTCCTATACAACCATGTGTCTTCCTAAACAACCATGTCTTCCTATATGACCATGTGTCTTCCTATACAGCCAGGTGTCTTCCCATACAACCATGCATCTTCCTATACAACCATTTGTCTTCCTATACGACCATGTGTCTTCCTATACAACCATGTGTCTTCCCATACAACCATGTGTCTTCCTAAACAACCATGTCTTCCTATACGACCATGTGTCTTCCTATACAACCATGTGTCTTCCCATACAACCATGTGTCTTCCCATACAACCAGGTGTCTTCCCATACAACCATGTGTCTTCCTATACAACCATGTGTCTTCCTATACAACCATGTGTCTTCCTATATGACCATGTGTCTTCCTATACAACCATGTGTCTTCCCATACAACCATGTGTCTTCCCATACAACCATGTGTCTTCCCATACAACCATGTGTCTTCCCATACAACCATGCATCTTCCTATATAACCATGTGTCTTCCCATACAACCATGTGTCTTCCTATACAACCATGCGTCTTTCCATACAACCATGCATCTTCCTATATAACCATGTGTCTTCCCATACAACCATGCATCTTCCTATATAACCATGTGTCTTCCTAAACAACCATGTGTCTTTCCATACAACCATGTGTCTTCCCATACAACCATGTGTCTTCCTATACAACCATGCATCTTCCTATACAACCATGTGTCTTCCTATACAACCATGTGTCTTCCTATATGACCATGTGTCTTCCTATACAACCATGCGTCTTCCCATACAACCATGTGTCTTCCCATACAACCATGTGTCTTCCTATACAACCATGTGTCTTCCTATACAACCATGCGTCTTCCTATATGACCATGTGTCTTCCCATACAACCATATGTCTTACTATACAACCATGTGCTTCCTATACAACCATGTGTCTTCCCATACAACCATATGTCTTCCTATACAACCATGTGTCTTCCTATACAACCAGGTGTCTTCCTATACAACCATGTGTCTTCCCATACAACCATGTGTCTTCCTATACAACCAGGTGTCTTCCTATACAACCAGGTGTCTTCCCATACAACCATGCATCTTCCTATACAACCATGTGTCTTCCTATACAACCATGTGTCTTCCTATACAACCATGCGTCTTCCCATACAACCATGTGTCTTCCCATACAACCATGTGTCTTCCTATACGACCATGTGTCTTCCTATACAACCATGTGTCTTCCCATACAACCATGTGTCTTCCCATACAACCATGTGTCTTCTTATATGACCATGTGTCTTCCCATACAACCATGTGTCTTCCTAAACAACCATGTGTCTTCCTATACAACCATGTGTCTTCCTATACAACCATGTGTCTTCCTATACAACCATGCGTCTTCCCATACAACCATGCGTCTTCCTATACAACCATGTGTCTTCCTATACAACCATGTGTCTTCCTATACAACCATGTGTCTTCCCATACAACCATGCATCTTCCTATACAACCATGTGTCTTCCTATACAACCATGCGTCTTCCCATACAACCATGTGTCTTCCTAAACAACCATGTCTTCTTATATGACCATGTGTCTTCCTATACAACCATGTGTCTTCCCATACAACCATGCGTCTTCCCATACAACCATGCGTCTTCCCATACAACCATGTGTCTTCCTATACAACCATGTGTCTTCCTAAACAACCATGTCTTCCTATATGACCATGTGTCTTCCTATTCAACCATGTGTCTTCCTAAACAACCATGTGTCTTCCTATACAACCATGTGTCTTCCGAAACAACCATGTCTTCCTATACAACCATGTGTCTTCCCATACAACCATGTGTCTTCCTATACAACCATGTGTCTTCCCATACAACCATGTGTCTTCCTATACAACCATGTGTCTTCCGAAACAACCATGTCTTCCTATATGACCATGTGTCTTCCTATACAACCATGTGTCTTCCCATACAACCATGCGTCTTCCCATACAACCATGTGTCTTCCTATACAACCATGTTTCTTCCCATACAACCATGTCTTCCTATGCAACCATGTGTCTTCCTATACAACTATAATGAGACAAATCTCACAAGAAGAGAATTACATATATAAGTAGGAAGTATAGAGAGTAGATATGTAAAGATATGAAGCTTGGTAGCGTGGCTGGCCGGGGTGTTATTTACTCAGCGTCAATACGCTTATCTTATCTCGTATGTCAATACACATACATCACTTCTTAAAGGGACAACTTGTTAAACACCTCTTCGATACAACTATTTATTACTTCACTCAATGACATGGACACATAAATATCACTATTATATCGGGGTACTAACACATGCTTTACGTTACTTGACACCGACTCTCGGACACACCTGAATGAATACACTTCCCACAGTAGATAACTCACCCTAGGACGTTCTGACAAGACTCACGTGTACCCTGACGTAGGCCCAGTGAGTGCTGGCTGGACTGCCTCCTATGGGAGAATCTGCTTAGCTGGCGATGCCGTGGTCTGGTCGGGAGGTCTCCCTCCCGATCTGGGGAGGGGACGTGCGTGACTCTCGCTAGTGAACCGAGTGACGACCCGAACGGGAGAGAGGTGACAGCAACCAGAATGAGAATCAGTATGACCAGAATCAGGATGATAATGGTAATCGTCGTGGACGGGACTGTAGGGCCTTTATATGGGGTCGGCACAGCCGGCTTCTGACCTCTAACAATTAGCACTAAACTGGTTTGATCTGGATAGCTGTGTGCAGGTTTGTCCTGGCCAGGTGTCTTGGCTAGGTGCGGTTGTAGGTCATCGGGCTCACGTCATTAGCAGGCGAGGTCAAGTCCCTTGGGTCGACCTGAGGTGTGTCAACCCGGAATGTGGTGGTACCACAAGGTCTGTGGTGTACTTGCTGTTATATGCGGCATAATTCTGGGCTGTAAGGTTTGGTCTGACAATCAATCATTACACAACCATGCGTCTTCCCATACAACCATGCGTCTTTCCATACAACCATGCGTCTTCCCATAAAACCATGTGTTTTCCCATACAACCATGTGTCTTCCTATACAACCATGTGTCTTCCTATACAACCATGTGTCTTCCTATACAACCATGTGTCTTCCTATACAACCATGTGTCTTCCTATACAACCATGTGTCTTCCCATACAACCATGCATCTTCCTATACAACCATGTGTCTTCCTATACAACCATGCGTCTTCCCATACAACCATGTGTCTTCCTAAACAACCATGTCTTCTTATATGACCATGTGTCTTCCTATACAACCATGTGTCTTCCCATACAACCATGCGTCTTCCCATACAACCATGCGTCTTCCCATACAACCATGTGTCTTCCTATACAACCATGTGTCTTCCTAAACAACCATGTCTTCCTATATGACCATGTGTCTTCCTATTCAACCATGTGTCTTCCTAAACAACCATGTGTCTTCCTATACAACCATGTGTCTTCCGAAACAACCATGTCTTCCTATACAACCATGTGTCTTCCCATACAACCATGTGTCTTCCTATACAACCATGTGTCTTCCCATACAACCATGTGTCTTCCTAGACAACCATGTGTCTTCCTATACAACCATGTGTCTTCCTATACAACCAGGTGTCTTCCTATACAACCAGGTGTCTTCCTATACAACCATGTGTCTTCCTATACAACCAGGTGTCTTCCTATACAACCATGTGTCAACCTATACAACCATGTTTCTGTACCTATACAACCATTATTTCTGTACCTATACAACCATGTATCTTCCTATACAACCATGTGTCTTCCTATACAACCATGTGTCAACCTATACAACCATTATTTCTGTACCTATACAACCACGTGTCTTCCCATACAACCATGTGTCTTCCCATACAACCATGTGTCTTCCCATAAAACCATGTGTCTTCCTATGCAACCATGTATCTTCCTATACAACCATGTGTCTTCCTATACAACCATGTATCTTCCTATACAACCAGGTGTCTTCCTATACAACCATGTGTCTTCCTATACAACCATGTGTCAACCTATACAACCATTATTTCTGTACCTATACAACCATGTGTCTTCCCATACAACCATGTGGCTTCCTATACAACCATGTATCTTCCTATACAACCATGTGTCTTCCTATACAACCATGTGTCTTCCTATACAACCATGTGTCTTCCTAAACAACCATGTGTCTTCCTAAACAACCATGTGTCTTCCTATACAACCATGTGTCTTCCTATACAAACATGTGTCTTCCTAAACAATCATGTGTCTTCCTATACAACCATGTGTCTTCCTATACAACCATGCGTCTTCCTAAACAACCATGCGTCTTCCTAAACAACCATGCATCTTCCTATACAACCATGTGTCTTCCTATACAACCATGTGTCTTCCTATACAACCATGTGTCTTCCTAAACAGCCATGTGTCTTCCTATACAACCATGTGTCTTCCTATACAACCATGTGTCTTCCTATACAACCATGTGTCTTCCTATACAACCATGCGTCTTCCCATACAACCATGCGTCTTCCTATACAACCATGTGTCTTCCTATACAACCATGTGTCTTCCCATACAACCATGCATCTTCCTATACAACCATGTGTCTTCCTATACAACCATGCGTCTTCCCATACAACCATGTGTCTTCCTAAACAACCATGTCTTCTTATATGACCATGTGTCTTCCTATACAACCATGTGTCTTCCCATACAACCATGCGTCTTCCCATACAACCATGCGTCTTCCCATACAACCATGTGTCTTCCTATACAACCATGTGTCTTCCTATACAACCATGTGTCTTCCTAAACAACCATGTGTCTTCCTATACAACCATGTGTCTTCCTATACAACCATGTGTCTTCCTAAACAACCATGTGTCTTCCTATACAACCATGTGTCTTCCTATACAACCATGTCTTCCTATACAACCATGTGTCTTCCTATACAACCATGTGTCTTCCTATACCACCATGTGTCTTCCTATACAACCATGTGTCTTCCTAAACAACCATGTGTCTTCCTATACAACCATGTCTTCCTATACAACCATGTGTCTTCCTATACAACCATGTGTCTTCCTATACCACCATGTGTCTTCCTATACAACCATGTGTCTTCCTAAACAACCATGTGTCTTCCTATACAACCATGTGTCTTCCTATACAACCATGTGTCTTCCTATACAACCATGTGTCTTCCTAAACAACCATGTGTCTTCCTATACAACCATATGTCTTCCTATACAACCATATGTCTTCCTATACAACCATGTGTCTTCCTATACAACCATGTGTCTTCCTATACAACCATGTGTCTTCCTATACAACCATATGTCTTCCTATACAACCATGTGTCTTCCTATACAACCATGTGTCTTCCTATACAACCATGTGTCTTCCTATACAACCATGTGTCTTCCTATACAACCATATGTCTTCCTATACAACCATGTGTCTTCCTATACAACCATGTGTCTTCCTATACAACCATGTGTCTTCCTATACAACCATGTGTCTTCCTATACAACCATGTGTCTTCCTATACAACCATGTGTCTTCCTATACAACCATATGTCTTCCTATACAACCATGTGTCTTCCTATACAACCATGTGTCTTCCTATACAACCATGTGTCTTCCTATACAACCATGTGTCTTCCTATACAACCATGTGTCTTCCTATACAACCATGTGTCTTCCTATACCACCATGTGTCTTCCTATACAACCATGTGTCTTCCTATACAACCATGTGTCTTCCTATACATGTTTCTGCTATAACATAGGAGTGGTTTTTTACCACTTTTATCTACTGTGTATAAGCTATTTTGTTTCATTAAAGGGGGTTCACTTGTTTCTTTCTCTCCGTTAATATAATTTACTTGTACTCGTCCATCTGTTACTGAGGACCCATTATTGTTATTATATTAGTCAGGGGGAAATGTAAAGAGATATCTAATTAAATTTATTCCAATAAAAGACGTGACATGAAGTTATATGTATTATCCCTATTTCTAATTCGATATACCAGTACCATGGGAGGAAACTCACTATATACCCGTACGAATACTGAAAAACATCTATCAATCTTTCCGCGCCCCGTACAGTACTGTTGTCGCCAGCCCCCGCGAGATGCCCGACCACACCACACCACACGCTAAAATGACTGTAGATTACAGTACATCTAACATTATCTCTTAGCTGTAAAGAGTATGATCTGCGTGTCCAATCACTGTCTGTCTTTTAAAGATTCTTTAAGCACATTTTTTCCACTGACTGGCTAGTGTACAATATGGGCGTAGTCAAGTCAGCTCTATGGGCGGAGCTACAGTTCATGGCACTTGGTATACAATAGGTATCTGCTCACCTTTGAGAGGGTAACGAATGGTTACAGCTGGCTCCTAGGCAACCATGTTTCGGTTCCTAGGCAACCATGTTTCGGTTCCTAGGCAACCATGTTTCTGCTCCTATACAACGATGTTTCTGCTCCTATACAACCATGTTTCTGCTCCTAGGCAACCATGTTTCTGCTCCTATACAACCATGTTTCTGCTCCTATACAACCATGTCTGCTCCTATACAACCATGTCTGCTCCTATACAACCCTGTTTCTGCTCCTATACAACCATGTTTCTGCTCCTATACAACCATGTTTCTGCTTTATACAACCATGTTTCTGCTCCTATACAACCATGTCTGCTCCTATACAACCATGTTTCTGCTCCTATACAACCATGTTTCTGCTCCTAGGCAACCATGTTTCTGCTTCTATACAACCATGTTTCTGCTCCTATACAACCATGTCTGCTCCTATACAACCATGTTTCTGCTCCTAGGCAACCATGTTTCTGCTCCTAGGCAACCATGTTTCTGCTCCTAGGCAACCATGTTTCTGCTCCTATACATCGATGTTTCTGCTCCTATACATCGATGTTTCTGCTCCTATACAACCATGTTTCTGCTCCTATACAACCATGTTTCTGCTCCTATACAACCATGTTTCTGCTCCTATACAACCATGTTTCTGCTCCTATACAACCATGTTTCTGCTCCTAGGCAACGATGTTTCTGCTCCTAGGCAACCATGTTTCTGCTTCTATACAACCATGTTTCTGCTCCTATACAACCATGTTTCTGCTCCTAGGCAACCATGTTTCTGCTCCTATACAACCATGTTTCTGCTCCTATACAACCATGTTTCTGCTCCTAGGCAACCATGTTTCTGCTCCTATACAACCATGTTTCTGCTCCTATACAACCATGTTTCTGCTCCTATACAACCATGTTTCTGCTCCTAGGCAACCATGTTTCTGCTCCTATACAACCATGTTTCTGCTCCTATACAACCATGTTTCTGCTCCTATACAACCATGTTTCTGCTCCTATACAACCATGTTTCTGCTCCTATACAACCAGTCGCTAACCATGTTCTGCTCCTAGGCAACGATGTTTCTGCTCCTATTCAACCATGTTTCTGCTTCTATACAACCATGTTTCTGCTCCTATACAACCATGTTTCTGCTCCTAGGCAACCATGTTTCTGCTCCTATACAACCATGTTTCTGCTCCTATATAACCATGTTTCTGCTCCTAGGCAACCATGTTTCTGCTCCTATACAACCATGTTTCTGCTCCTATACAACCATGTTTCTGCTCCTAGGCAACCATGTTTCTGCTCCTATACAACCATGTTTCTGCTCCTATACAACCATGTTTCTGCTCCTATACAACCATGTTTCTGCTTCTATACAACCATGTTTCTGCTCCTATACAACCATGTTTCTGCTCCTAGGCAACCATGTCTGCTCCTATACAACCATGTCCTGCTCCTATACAACCATGTTTCTGCTCCTATACAACCATGTTTCTGCTCCTATGCAACCATGTCCTGCTCCTATACAACCATGTTTCTGCTCCTATACAACCATGTTTCTGCTCCTATACAACCATGTTTCTGCTCCTAGGCAACCATGTCTGCTCCTATACAACCATGTTTCTGCTCCTATACAACCATGTCCTGCTCCTATACAACCATGTTTCTGCTCCTATACAACCATGTTTCTGCTCCTATACAACCATGTTTCTGCTCCTACACAACCATGTTTCTGCTCCTAGGCAACCATGTCTGCTCCTATACAACCATGTTTCTGCTCCTATACAACCATGTTTCTGCTCCTATACAACCATGTTTCTGCTTCATTACAACCTTGCCTGCTTCTATATAACCTTGTCTGCTCCTATACAACAATGTCTGCTCCTAAACAACAAAGTCTGCTCCTATACATAAGAATATAAGAACATAAGAATGGAGGAAACTGCAGCGGGCCTATTGGCCCATACTGGGCAGTCCCGTTTACACCCAACCCCTATTGCTCATATAAGCATCCAGCCAATGTTTGAAGCAATTCAGCGTATTCGAGTTAATGATGATATTTGGTAACTTGTTCCACTCATGCACTACTGTTTCCAAACCAATGTTTACCCATTTCGCTTAAATCTAAATTTGTCAAATTTAAAACCATTGTTACGAGTTCGCTCCTGGTTGGATAGTTTGAATATCTTTGTAATGTCCCCTTTGTTTAGCCCTGACTTACATTTATACACCCATATCAGGTCGCCCCTCACTCTACGTCTCTCGAGGGAGTGCAAATTAAGATGCTTTACCTGTCTCTATACTCAAGGTTCCTAATGCCCGGGATTAGTCTTGCCATTCTCCTCTGAATTCTTTCCAAGGATTCTATATCCATTCTGTAATACGGTGACCAGAATTGAACTGCGTAATCCAAGTGAGGTCTCACAAGCGCAAGATATAGTTTTAAGATGACCTCGCCAGTCTTATAACTAACACTCCTCTGTATGAACCCAAGTACTCTATTAGCCTTGTTTCGAGCAAATACAGAATCCTTAGGGTGAGTTACTTCCGGTGGGAAGTGTATCCATTTCATGTTTATGTCCGAGAGGCAGGGTCGAGTAACGTCAATGTATTAATGTGTCCATGCCATTCAGTTAATTAATAAATAGTTGTATTGAAGTGGTGTTTAGAAGATAATATACAGCCTAATAACTAACTGGCCACGCTACCAAACTTCCTCACTTTACATTCCTAAAACTAAATATTCTATCTATACTTTCTACCTAAATTACCCTCATTACAATTAGTTACAATACAACTATACGTTAATGTTTAAACAAGTATGCGTTAATATATAGCCTGTATACAACTACCGGGTATGCATTAGTTTCTATACAATTATGTATTACTATTACTATAGAATCAGGTAATGTTATTGGTGTAAACATTATGCTACCACCGTGAAGTACTGTGCTGTGCTGGTGATTTCCACAAGTAAGACATCACTGGCCAGCGGCACTTAACACTGGATTTAACAAGAATACTAGAGCCAATATCACCCGCCACTGATAACTAGCGAGTCCTTCACTCACTGCATTTTCACTTGACATATTCCACTTAAGCTTAACCTTACTACTAGTACTATTACGAGGTACATGTACAGGGAGAAAATGGGAATAAGATACAGATTGAAAGAGGGTTGGTAAGAGCGTAACCAGACTTCACTGTTAGTCACTGGGAAAAGCAACGCAACTAGGAAAATTCCATTATTCAATACAGTACAGCAATCACCGACGAACGTAACATAAACGATTTACTTCACTGCATCTACTCGTATGTTCGATGCCAGTGACTCACATGAGCTCATAAGGACTCACGTGTCTTTATAAACGTGATCACAGCAAATGAACCAGAGGCTTATAATGACACCGATTGAACCATAGGTGGATGCACGTTGCTATGTAGGGCAGTGCTCTTGTATCGATCTAAGGGTGTAAATGTGCGTGTATGGAACTGTTTTAAATGTACATTTCTCAATAAACAATTTGAGGTCCTTTGTCGGATGATACTACAGGTTAATACAGTGACAACAACAGGGAGAACCTGAACATATTACTATTATAATATTTGAACATTATCTGGGTATTACTCTAGCCTCTTTTATCTTATTTTATCCAATATAACTAAACACCCTATTGCTATCTGGGGTATTTGGTTACGTTTGATTAAGTTAGCGTTTCGTTAAGGTTAGATGTAGGTTAGGTTACATGATTAAGTTAACGTTAGACTAGGTTTATTACTGTTGGTTTGGGTTACCGTTTGTTTAGCTTTGATCAGATTATCGTTAGGTTAGCGTTCGATTCAGGTTAAGTTAACGTTAGGTTTGGTTAGGTTAGCTTTATAGTAGTTAATCTTAAATGATATAAGCTGGAAGGGGGTTAGGTTAGATTAGGTGAGGTTGCTTAATCTTAAAATTAAATAAGCTGAAAGGAAGGTTAATTTTCAGGTGATCCAAATTTGACAGCATAAGCCTACCTACAGTATAAGACGCGCACTTAGCTGTCAGTCTCCGCCATGGCCTTCACCTTGGTACAGTACAAATATAATTAACATTTAATCTTATAATTTTTCTTCATCTGGCCGTTATCTTATGACTCTTAAAACTTGACTTCAAACTACTCCACTAGTTTATGATAACTTGGTAGTATAGCTGAACATTTGGTAAGTTAACGTACACTCTCACCCAAAACTTGTCGCTGTTCTCACATCCATCATACCCTGGTGTTCGACATAGATACATACATACATACACACACACAGATACATACATACATACCTGTACATACATAGTCAGACAACCAATATCCAGAGCTACGTCTCGGGGGCTGGTCAACAGTGGTATCCACCGGGTAGTGCTTTTGTTATATACAAGCAATAATAAAAACAGTGGGAAGACTCAGGATATAGTGTTGGTTATAACACACAACAACAGGAAACTCCACCTGCACTAATATCATAACACGTGCCTCAACTTACACAATAATACAGTAATACCTTATAAATTATGTGAACGATTCACTACATGTGTACTTCATTCTCCCCCTCTCATTCGCCTCTCTACCATCCGCCAGTCTCTTTTCCTCCTGTGTGACACTCGTCTCTCCTCCGCCTGCCAATCTCGCTCTCTGCTACCAAATCAATATTAGTTACCATGAGTGCTCAACAGCGCCAGTCGTGTGTACCAGCCCTCACCCACAATCACCCACCAGTGTACCAGCCCTCACCCACCAGTGTACCAGCCCTCACCCACCAGTGTACCAGCCCTCACCCACCAGTGTACCAGCCCTCACCCACACTCACCCACCAGTGTACCAGCCCTCACCCACCACAGTGTACCAGCCCTCACCCACCAGTGTACCAGCCCTCACCCACCAGTGTACCAGCCCTCACCCACCAGTGTACCAGCCCTCACCCACACTCACCCACCAGTGTACCAGCCCTCACCCACCAGTGTACCAGCCCTCACCCACCAGTGTACCAGCCCTCACCCACAATCACCCACCAGTGTACCAGCCCTCACCCACCAGTGTACCAGCCCTCACCCACCAGTGTACCAGCCCTCACCCACCACAGTGTACCAGCCCTCACCCACACTCACCCACCAGTGTACCAGCCCTCACCCACTCACCCACCACAGTGTACCAGCCCTCACCCACCAGTGTACCAGCCCTCACCCACCAGTGTACCAGCCCTCACCCACCAGTGTACCAGCCCTCACCCACCAGTGTACCAGCCCTCACCCACACTCACCCACCAGTGTACCAGCCCTCACCCACCAGTGTACCAGCCCTCACCCACCAGTGTACCAGCCCTCACCCACCAGTGTACCAGTCCTCACCCACCACAGTGTACCAGCCCTCACCCACACTCACCCACCAGTGTACCAGCCCTCACCCACTCACCCACCACAGTGTACCAGCCCTCACCCACCAGTGTACCAGCCCTCACCCACCACAGTGTACCAGCCCTCACCCACCAGTGTACCAGCCCTCACCCACACTCACCCACCAGTGTACCAGCCCTCACCCACTCACCCACCACAGTGTACCAGCCCTCACCCACCAGTGTACCAGCCCTCACCCACACTCACCCACCAGTGTACCAGCCCTCACCCACACTCACCCACCACAGTATACCTGCCCTCACCCACTCACCCACCACAGTGTACCAGCCCTCACCCACCAGTGTACCAGCCCTCACCCACCAGTGTACCAGCCCTCACCCACCACAGTATACCTGCCCTCACCCACTCACCCACCACAGTGTACCAGCCCTCACCCACACTCACCCACCAGTGTACCAGCCCTCACCCACTCACCCACCAGTGTACCAGCCCTCACCCACCAGTGTACCAGCCCTCACCCACTCACCCACCACAGTGTACCAGCCCTCACCCACCAGTGTACCAGCCCTCACCCACACTCACCCACCAGTGTACCAGCCCTCACCCACCAGTGAACCAGCCCTCACCCACACTCACCCACCAGTGTACCAGCCCTCACCCACCAGTGTACCAGCCCTCACCAACACTCACCCACCAGTGTACCAGCCCTCACCCACACTCACCCACCACAGTGTACCAGCCCTCACCTACACTCACCCACCAGTGTACCAGCCTTCACCCACTCACCCACCAGTGTACCAGCCCTCACCCACCAGTGTACCAGCCCTCACCCACACTCACCCACCAGTGTACCAGCCCTCACCCACTCACCCACCAGTGTACCAGCCCTCACCTACACTCACCCACCAGTGTACCAGCCTTCACCCACTCACCCACCAGTGTACCAGCCCTCACCCACCAGTGTACCAGCCCTCACCCACTCACCCACCACAGTGTACCAGCCCTCACCCACCAGTGTACCAGCCCTCACCCACACTCACCCACCACAGTGTACCAGCCCTCACCCACCAGTGTACCAGCCCTCACCCACTCACCCACCAGTGTACCAGCCCTCACCCACTCACCCACCAGTGTAGCAGCCCTCACCCACCAGTGTACCAGCCCTCACCCACTCACCCACCACAGTGTACCAGACCCTCACCCACCAGTGTACCAGCCCTCACCCACTCACCCACCACAGTGTACCAGCCCTCACCCACACTCACCCACCAGTGTACCAGCCCTCACCCACACTCACCCACCACAGTGTACCAGACCCTCACCCACCAGTGTACCAGCCCTCACCCACCAGTGTACCAGCCCTCACCCACTCACCCACCACAGTGTACCAGCCCTCACCCACCATTGTACCAGCCCTCACCCACCACAGTGTACCAGCCCTCACCCACCAGCCCTCACCCACCAGTGTACCAGTCCTCACCCACCACAGTGCACCAGCCCTCACCCACCACAGTGTACCAGCCCTCACCCACCACAGTGTACCAGCCCTCACCCACCAGTGTACCAGCCCTCACCCACTCACCCACCACAGTGTACCAGCCCTCACCCACACTCACCCACCATTGTACCAGCCCTCACCCACCACAGTGTACCAGCCCTCACCCACACTCACCCACCAGCCCTCACCCACACTCACCCACCAGCCCTCACCCACCAGTGTACCAGTCCTCACCCACACTCACCCACCACAGTGCACCAGCCCTCACCCACACTCACCCACCACAGTGTACCAGCCCTCACCCACCACAGTGTACCAGCCCTCACCCACCAGTGTACCAGCCCTCACCCACTCACCCACCACAGTGTACCAGCCCTCACCCACACTCACCCACCAGTGTACCAGCCCTCACCCACACCCACCCACCAGTGTACCAGCCCTCACCCACACTCACCCACCACAGTGTACCAGCCCTCACCCACGCTCACCCACCACAGTGTACCAGCCCTCACCCACCAGAGTGCACCAGCCCTCACACGCATTCGCCCACCTCATTGTATGACACACAGAAGCATTACTATGCATGACACACTAATGTTACTATGCATGACACGCTAATGTTACTAAGCATGACACAACTACAGTATGTTACTGCGCACGACACAAAAATGTTACTATGAATGACAGAGTTGACACAGACTAATGTTACCATGCATGACACACTAATGTTCCTATGAATGACACGCTAATGTTACTATATATGACACCAATGTTACTACGCATGACACCAATGTTACTACGCATGACACCAATGTTACTAGGCATGACACCAATGTTACTAGGCATGACACCAATGTTACTACGCATGACACCAATGTTACTATGCATGACACACTAATGTTCCTATGAATGACACGCTAATGTTACTATATATGACACTAATATTACTACGCATGACACCAATGTTACTACGCATGACACCAATGTTACTATGCATGACACACTAATGTTTCTATGAATGACACGCTAATGTTACTATATATGACACTAATGTTACTATGCATGACACCAATGTTACTATGCATGACACCAATGTTACTACGCATGACACCAATGTCACTATGCATGTACACACTAATGTTCCTATGAATGACACGCTAATGTTACTATATATGACACTAATGTTACTATGCATGACACCAATGTTACTATGCATGACACCAATGTTACTATGCATGACACCAATGTTACTATGCATGACACACTAATGTTCCTATGAATGACACGCTAATGTTACTATATATGACACTAATGTTACTACGCAGGACACCAATGTTACTACGCATGACACCAATGTTACTATACATGTACACACTTATCAGTGCTCTGGTCCCCAGCTGCCACTCCCACTCAAGTACAGAGACCCTACATCAAGACCTACAGGCCGATTACTGACTCTGCAGTGCGCCTCTTCGGGCAGTGGATAGTTCACCATCCCTGGACTGAAGTACTTAGCGTGGATGACGTGGAAACCAAATGGATAAATTATACCAACACCACCACGGAAGCTCACCACCACTTCTTCCCCGAGAAGTCCGTCAGATCTCACCCAGCTGACTTGCCCTGGATCACACCTCGGATCAAAAGACTTATGCAACAGAGAGACAGAGCCTTTCATCTCAATGACCACATCCGCTACAGGTCACTTCGCAACCGAGTCATCCGCGAAATACGCACTGCAAAGAAGTCCCACTACCCAACCAAATTACAACACCTGAAGCAAACCAACATCAGTCAATGGTATGGTAAGCTTAAAGAACTCTGTGGACTAAACAATAAGACACACCCCCTCCCCTTCCTTAGCCATCTCACTAATGTTGACGCAGCTGAGCAAACAAATAACCATTTCGCTACTATATGCCAGACGCTCCCCCGGCTTGACACAACCACTCTCCCTGCTTACCTACCAGCCCCCCTTCCCACTGACTTAGTAGAAGAATTTGAAGTAGCAAAACGCCTGGACAAACTAAAATTAAAACGCTCTACCACCCCCATTGACTTACCAATGAAACTCTTCAAGGAGTTCTCCCCGGAGCTTGCTAAACCCCTATGCTCCATCATCAATGCTTCTCTCAGTCAAGCCAGATGCCCAGCTGACTGGAAGACCTCTTATGTATCACCAGTGCCCAAGTCAACCAGCCCACAATCCTTAAATCAGCTACGACCTATTGCAATCACCCCAATACCCAGCCTAATCTGTGAAAGTTTTGTGTTCGACTGGGCTTATGCTGATATTGCAGGAGTCGTAGACCCTCAGCAATTTGGCAACATGAAAACTTCCTCCACCACTCACTGTCTTGTCAGCTTTCTCGATTACATATACCGCCATCTCGAGAAACGAAAAACGTCTGTAGCTGTCGCCTTCATTGATTTCACTAAAGCATTCGACCTAGTCAACCACAATATAATCATCAACAAAGCTATTGACCTCGGGCTTCGGAGAAGTCTTATACCATGGCTTACAGACTTCCTCAGTGACCAACGCCAAGCTGTATGCTTCCGAGGGGCTGTCTCCACCTTTCAGTCACTCACCTGTGGCGTCCCCCAAGGCACCAAGATGGGACCACTCTGCTTCCTTATGCTCATAAAATGATGCCCTAAGAGAAACCCCTGCTCGCTGGAAATATGTCGACGACTCCACCATTGGGATCAGCGTCAACAATTCTGCTCCCAACTATACCGCCCTTCAGGATTTATTGAACAGTCTCCAAAACTGGGCCACCAACAACCATGTCGCCATCAACCATACCAAGACCATGGTTATGCACATCAACCTCTCCTCCGACATCGTCCCACCTCCTTCCATTACTCTAGGTCCGAACACACTCCAGGTTGTAGATTCCACGAAGCTCCTCGGCGTCACCATAGACAACAAACTAAATTGGAAACCACACGTCAGTGAAGTTGTCAAATCCTCCAGTTTCCGTCTCCACCTCCTCCGCCGACTCAAGTCCCTCGGAGTTCCTGCACCCGAGCTCCTCAGTGTTTACACAACATTCATACTTCCCAAGCTCACCTATGCCTCCCTTACCTGGTCTTCCTCCCTAAATGCCACACAACGAAAAAACCTAGAAAAAGTGCAAAAGAGGGCATGCAAAATTATTCTCTCCCCTTCCTACTCCACATATCAAGAAGCGCTCAACACACTGACCCTTTCGACTCTCACTGACCATCACCACGACCTCATCTGCAAATTTGGTGAGAAGCTTCTACACCATCCTCGACACCGTCTCCTACTACCACCTGAGATCCCTAGTCCGAGAATTGATGTTCGACCCCACAACCGCATCCAGCCCATACGTGCACGAACTGATCGCTATAAGAACAGCCCAGTCCCAACCATTGTAAAAATTATCAATAACTTGTAATAAACCAGTGTATTCACTCCCAGTAAACACTACTACTTGCACTGTCACTATGTTGAAAGGAACTGTAGTTTGAGCTTTTCCCCATCTGGTTATTATATGTCTTATTTGTGTCACTTATGTTACTTGTATATTATTTGTAATTCGAAACCCATTCCCCAAATATGTAACTGTATATTTTCAGCCTTCTGGCTGCCAAGCTCTTTCAATAAACCGTTAATTATTATTATTATTATGAATGACACGCTAATGTTACTATATATGACACTAATGTTACTATGCATGACACCAATGTTACTACGCATGACACCAATGTTACTATGCATGACACACTAATGTTCCTATGAATGACACGCTAATGTTACTATATATGACACTAATGTTACTACGCATGACACCAATGTTACTATGCATGACACACCAATGCTACCATTATTCACACAAGTGGCCCCTTAATCCATACCTAACCTATGAGGCCCCTTAATCCATACCTAACCCATGAGGCCCCTTAATCCATACCTAACCCCTGAGGCCCCTTAATCCATACCTAACCCATGAGGCCCCTTAATCCATACCTAACCCATGAGGCCCCTTAATCCATACCTAACCTATGAGGCCCCTTAATCCATACCTAACCCATGAGGCCCCTTAATCCATACTTAATCCATGAGGCCCCTTAATCCATACCTAACCCATGAGGCCCCTTAATCCATACCTAATCCATGAGGCCCCTTAATCCATACCTAACCCATGAGGCCCCTTAATCCATACCTAACCCATGAGGCCCCTTAATCCATACCTAACCCATGAGCCCCCTTAACCCATACCTAACCCATGAGGCCCCTTAATCCATACCTAATCCATGAGGCCCCTTAATCCATACCTAACCCATGAGGCCCCTTAATCCATACCTAACCCATGAGGCCCCTTAATCCATACCTAACCCATGGGGCCCCTTAATCCATACCTAACCCATGAGGCCCCTTAATCCATACCTAACCCATGAGGCCCCTTAATCCATACCTAACCCATGAGGCCCCTTAATCCATACCTAACCCATGAGGCCCCTTAATCCATACATAACCCATGAGGCCCCTTAATCCATACCTAACCCATGAGGCCCCTTAATCCATACCTAACCCATGAGGCCCCTTAATCCATACCTAACCCATGAGGCCCCTTAATCCATACCTAACCCATGAGGCCCCTTAATCCATACCTAACCCATGAGGCCCCTTAATCCATACCTAACGCATGAGGCCCCTTAATCCATACCTAACCCATGAGGCCCCTTAATCCATACCTAACCCATGAGGCCCCTTAATCCATACCTAACCCATGAGGCCCCTTAATCCATACCTAACCCATGAGGCCCCTTAATCCATACCTAACCCATGAGGTCCCTTAATCCATACCTAACCCATGAGGTCCCTTAATCCATACCTAACCCATGAGGCCCCTTAATCCATACCTAACCCATGAGGCCCCTTAATCCATACCTAACCCATGAGGTCCCTTAATCCATACCTAACCCATGAGGTCCCTTAATCCATACCTAACCCATGAGGTCCCTTAATCCATACCTAACCCATTAGGCCCCTTAATCCATACCTAACCCATGAGGTCCCTTAATCCATACCTAACCCATGAGGTCCCTTAATCCATACCTAACCCATGAGGCCCCTTAATCCATACCTAACCCATGAGGTCCCTTAATCCATACCTAACCCATGAGGTCCCTTAATCCATACCTAACCCATGAGGTCCCTTAATCCATACCTAACCCATGAGGCCCCTTAATCCATACCTAACCCATGAGGTCCCTTAATCCATACCTAACCCATGAGCCCCCTTAATCCATACCTAACCCATGAGGCCCCTTAATCCATACCTAATCCTTGAGGCCCCTTAATCCATACCTAATCCACGAGGCCCCTTAATCCATACCTAACCCATGAGGCCCCTTAATCCATACCTAACCCATGAGGCCCCTTAATCCATACCTAACCCATGAGGCCCCTTAATCCATACCTAACCCATGAGGCCCCTTAATCCATACCTAACCCATGAGGCCCCTTAATCCATACCTAACCCATGAGGCCCCTTAATCCATACCTAACCCATGAGGTCCCTTAATCCATACCTAACCCCTTACCAAAAAGTTTCCCAAAAGAGTTAAGAAAAACGTGAAAAGATATCTTGTCCATAAAGAGGTCATCACATTTACTCTACCAAGAAGTTATCGTAGAACAAATATATCCAGGTAAAAACTGAGGTGAGACTTTCTGACGTGTGTGTGTGTCGGTAGTGACAACCCTGTACGTGAGGGTCTGGTCAAATGATAGTGTTTTACTAGGAAAGGACCGTGTTTTATGTTCTCACTATGTATACTTGTAATACTGGCTCTGGCTTCACAACATTTGTGAGGGCAGGTAGAAGGAGACCATGTAATGACAGCGTACACACACATACACACACACGGTACCATCGACAATAAAAGTATTGGTTTATAATAACATACCGGTACAGTATATGAAATGTTTCACCCTGTAAACTTCAACGATGTTACCTGTATCCTCGCCTCACACACGGCCAAAATATACGAATAGGTTAATTACCAGCGAAGATACTTTTGCCCCCATAGGCTGACACCGTCCTAGACACACAGCTTCAAGCAACAAGAGCGACCTCCCACCGCCTATAAAGCAGCCATATCTTTCCTATGTGGTTGTGCAGATGGAACCACACAGCTAAAACGTTATCACTTCCAACCCCAGCCCTCGAGACCTTGGCAGCGTCTAACTTACCACATCCGTTAGTGTTTGCCTGACTGAGTCAGTTACGCTTCTCTTTCTCGGTGGTGTGAGGAAGACGGTGAGTGGGTGGGTGGGTGGGATGAGACTTGATATGGCTGGCAACAGACTCCACCACATTATTGGCTCTTGCCAGAAGACTCAATCGAAGTTTCTCCCATAATGAAGCTAAGACTAAGGCTTCAGTGATTCCACTAGACTGTGAGGCGGCAGCCCAGGTAGCACCAGCCTACATCATCAGCCTCGCAGACGATAATGTCTTGGTCAAACTGTTTTATTTTTTTCTTCAGATTTGCCAAGCGAGGAAGCTAGTTTATTAGGCACCCCTTGCATCCTGTGCAGCGCAAAATCGTTTACAGCACCCAGCAGGGAAGCTGCAGGGAAGCTTGAGGAGCTCATGCGTGTCTTCGTGACTCAAGCATTAAGGGCGTAAGTGCCTGAAGGGACATGGGTTTTGTCAGCAAATTACATATAGTGACAAGATGAGTGTGTGGGTGGAGAATTCCCGATACAATTCTTCTGCTTATGGCAAAACGTGGCAGGTCCCTAATACTATAAAGTGCCAGGCCTGTGTCTAGGAGGAGGGAAATTTAATTAGGGAGGGACGGTGTTGATTACGGTTGGGGACTTGTGCTGTGAAAAGGTTATTGGGCAAGTGAGGATGTAGCGAGAGTCGGGTTGTCCACAAAGTTTACAGCTTGTGCGGCTCAAGTTGCCAATATACTCCCATTGGTACAGCTGCGGATATGCCTCCAAACGGCAAAGTCACAGTATCACTATTTATGTAATGAATGGGTATTGGTTGTGTAACGACGGGCGTGATTAATGGATAGGTTTGGTATAGGTTATATAGGTAGGCCGTTTGGAGACACAGGTTACCATAGGGGTTGTAGGAACACATTTTCGTAACTGTACCTGTATCCTAGGAGCAGTCAAGACTGTCAATTGCCTTTAACAAGGTCAGCAAAGACGCAATAAACAAGTGAGATAACATCTCCCGTACCTACTTTCTCTTCATCACTTGATGCAGTGAGAACCAAGTTCTGTCAACCTGTACAGAAGTGATATTGCCTTCACTAACCATCACATCGCTGACCACGAAACAACTATTATGTCAAGAACCAATATCAACGAACCTACAGGCAACACCTTACTTGGTGCTCCCCGGATCGTACGCCATGTGCGTACAAAAACTAGTTGACGTGACGAGCTGCATACAAAACATCATACTCTCATGTCATCTTCTATCTGCTCACCAGGTGCCTGGCCTCATCTAGGCTAACTTATTTCTTCAGTTGTTCGCCCTCCTTCAACACTTTCCTATTAAATGACTACAACACTGCTGAGAGCACGTTAAATATATTAATTAATCTCCACCTGGACGACACAGTGGAGGCCACCGACACTCCCGGTCAGGTTCGGAGGTGTCTGCATACCTTCACATTTTGCTTTAACAGCTTCCCTATTATCGCCATCGCAGCTAATGATATAGTGGGCGAAATTCTCCCTGAGCACCCAAAAGGCTCCTGCCGTACAAGACCCAAGCTATGGTCGGGAAGCCGTCCATTGGTCTAACTAAGCTCTAGCAGCCCAACATCCTGACCAGCTCTTTCAAAGGCTCACACTGAATCCAATAGGAGCAACTTCCATCGCGGAGAATATCGCCATGGCAGTGCTAGGGAGAGCCATCACTTCAGAGACCCTCAGCCCTCACGTCCTACGTATCGGCATCGCTCTTCGCCTTGCCGCCCCAATGCACGCAGAATAGGAACGTACTTAGGGAGTAGAAACAGCGGACGGACTCCGACGCCTTACCTCTAACATTCCAGTGAACAACAAACACACAACTTGACAACTAACGACATCATCAAGAGGACCTTCACTACAGCCCAAGCATAAGGTGGATTCATAAAAAAGATGACGAACGTGGATGTATGGGCAGCGAAAACCATGCATGGCTGATCTATTGTCTTTGAGGGGGATATAACTACCATAAACTGGCTCACAGTATTAATAGACAAAATAGTAAAGTGATTTTCTTATAGTTATTATAGCACATGTGGCGACATGTGAGGCGCGGAAGGTTACTGTTACTCCACCTGTCACACCCAATACACTTTCTACTCTTGACTATGAGGGTGTGGTCAGTCTCCGGTAAGAACAATTGTCATGGAAAATTATACAACACATTACTATAAAGCATGTGAACAACGAGAACTGAGAATACTTCACAGTGACCAAAAGCTATTTTGGTAAATGACCACAAAGTGTTTTGAATCAATTCTGGTCACACGTTGACAACCCAGTTGGGTTTTGTACAACTGAAAACATTTTCACCGTCGCAACAATTACGCCGCTAGATTGGTTACTTGCGTCCTTATATGTAACACTTACACCGGGGGGGGGGGGGGGGGATTACCTTAGTGAAATGCCAGGTAAGTGTTGTTCTGCCTAGAAGTGTTCCCACAACAAGGTGATCGTGAAGTAGTTCACCACCTGTGTCCTGTAGTGGGGGAGCCTCGTCCCGGAATGATGGACCACCACTTCATCAGCCTCCCCGTGTTAGTCTGTCAAGTTGCCCCACACGTCAAATTTGCTCCACATACGACGATATTTTTTTCTAATTTCTTCAGTCTTGACCTAATATCTAAACCATTAACGCCGCTCCAGAGACCCAGTAACTAGGTCAATACATCTTGCACACTGCTACTGGATGTTAAAGTGTGTTGAGTGATCATTAGTCTCAATCAACTTTCCATCCAGGATAAGATAAGTCCAGCAGAGCGTCTATGAGTGTCATGATTAAGGTGCACAAGCGTCAGACACCAACAACAATTATTGAATCTGCACATGTGTGATGCACGACTGCCAGCAATGTAACAAGGCGACCTATAGAAGTCAGTAAATGATGGTGGGAGATAACCACTCAAGAACTGCCCAAACTTCCTTTTTTATCTTACTTAAATGATATGTTATGAGCAACGTTGATGTTCACTCATTTCTTGGTTAGCTATAAGGCAAGTCTTTGACGCTATCAACCTGCAGCTAAACACACAACAGATGACGGCGGTGAAGCACGATGATTGAACTAATGGAGGTTATAAGATGAAGACAGTCCTTGTTCCGGGTACCGTACACCATGAATGGATTTTGGGATAGAGAATCTGCAAAAAACAACATAAACAAAAATATTAATGCGAACGAATGCTCCCGGAAGCCGACGGTGGGAGTGTTAGGGTTGGTGTCATTTAGCGCAGTCACTCAGTAGCAGTGACTGACAGTATTTCTGCAGTACTGGAGACTCTCTAGTAACGTCACAATTAAACATAGCTCCTCCCTCCCCCCCACCCAGGTGCAGGGTAAAGTGTGTGTGAAAGGGTAGCCAGGCCTCCCCGTGGTTACTTCGTCTACTTGTTTGACTGTCCGGGCCATATCTGTCACTTTTGAGTAAGGAAGCTGCAATATAGTAATAATGATGTGTTTTTGACTGATAAATCTCTTTTCATTTTTCTTGGTTTGTGACAGTTTGTTGGTGTCATGGAGGGCAGGCGGAGTATACAGTACACTGAACGGGACACGACTTGTTGTTTGGATTGTATTTTCTGCATTGAATTAAAAAAGCGAAATCTTACAACAACAAAAGAGTATTCCACAGGGGAACGAACGCTCATGGCTAGCACAAATGGTTACTGATATATTCAGGTCTGGCCCCGAACTTGAAGCCACACTTTATTCAAGCAATATGGGTCAGATGTCAACAGTTTCTTCTCACTGTGATATTCGAAATACGAGTGAAGCCTGAACCCTCAGTGGTGTGTCATGCCTTGTCTAGGTGAAGCTGAAAACCACTCAACTATGCGTGTTAATCTTTCTGTCCCGAGGAAGATGCCTGAAAACTTTATACAGTATACCTTGTGAGACTGTTTATAAGAGTGAACTGGTTTTTGTGTGTCGCTGAGATAACTCACTGATGATGATTCTTAGTGTTCTGGACTACCTTCAGACGGGCTAGTGCCGCTACTATATAATCCTATAAAGGGGTTTCTTGTATTTTTTTCCGCCTAGTGCTTTTCCAGTTGTGTCTCGAAAGTTACCACAGCAATAGCGGAGACCATTTGTTCACGCAAATTGTTGGTATGTTCCCTGTATCGTGGTGAACGTCTTGGTATGTTCCCTGTATCGTGGTGAACGTCTTGGTATGTTCCCTGTATCGTGGTGAACGTCTTGGTATGTTCCCTGTATCGTGGTGAACGTCTGGTATGTTCCCTGTATCGTGGTGAACGTCTTGGTATGTTCCCTGTATCGTGGTGAATGTCTTGGTATGTTCCCTGTATCATGGTGAACGTCTCTTGGTATGTTCCTTGTATCATGGTGAACGTCTCTTGGTATGTTCCTTGTATCATGGTGAACGTGTCTCGGTATGTTCCCTGTATCATGGTGAACGTCTCTTGGTATGTTCCCTGTATCATGGTGAACGTCTTGGTATGTTCCCTGTATCATGGTGAACGTCTTGGTATGTTCCTTGTATTATAGTGAACGTCTCTTGGTATGTTCCCTGTATCATGGTGAACGTCTCTTGGTATGTTCCCTGTATCATGGTGAACGTCTTGGTATGTTCCCTGTATCATGGTGAACGTCTTGGTATGTTCCTTGTATCATGGTGAACGTCTCTTGGTATGTTCCCTGTATCGTGGTGAACGTCTGGTATGTTCCCTGTATCGTGGTGAACGTCTGGTATGTTCCCTGTATCATGGTGAACGTCTTGGTATGTTCCCTGTATCGTGGTGAACGTCTGTTATGTTCCCTGTATCGTGGTGAACGTCTTGGTTTGTTCCCTGTATCGTGGTGAACGTCTGGTATGTTCCCTGTATCATGGTGAACGTCTTGGTATGTTCCCTGTATCATAGTGAACGTCTCTTGGTATGTTCTCTGTATCATGGTGAACGTCTCTTGGTATGTTCCCTGTATCATGGTGAACGTCTTGGTATGTTCCCTGTATCATGGTGAACGTCTTGGTATGTTCCTTGTATCATGGTGAACGTCTCTTGGTATGTTCCCTGTATCATGGTGAACGTCTTGGTATGTTCCCTGTATCATGGTGAACGTCTTGGTATGTTCCCTGTATCGTGGTGAACGTCTGGTATGTTCCCTGTATCGTGGTGAACGTCTGGTATGTTCCCTGTATCATGGTGAACGTCTTGGTATGTTCCCTGTATCGTGGTGAACGTCTGGTATGTTCCCTGTATCGTGGTGAACGTCTTGGTTTGTTCCCTGCATCGTGTTGAACGTCTGGTATGTTCCCTGTATCGTGGTGAACGTCTTGGTATGTTCCCTGTATCGTGGTGAACGTCTGGTATGTTCCCTGTATCGTGGTGAACGTCTGTTATGTTCCCTGTATCGTGGTGAACGTCTTGGTTTGTTCCCTGTATCGTGGTGAACGTCTGGTATGTTCCCTGTATCGTGGTGAACATCTTGGTATGTTCCCTGTATCGTGGTGAACGTCTGGTATGTTCCCTGTATCGTGGTGAACGTCTGGTATGTTCCCTGTATCGTGGTGAACGTCTGGTATGTTCCCTGTATCATGGTGAACGTCTTGGTATGTTCCCTGTATCATGGTGAACGTCTTGACTGACCTGACTGCAGTGCTGTGTTCTCCAAAACAAAATGAAATGCATACAACTATACTTACAGTACAACACCCAGCCACAGCTTCCTATTTACTGATTTTTGAATTGATCCTGTAATCTAGGTTTTAACACAATCCAAAGAAATAGAATAAAGGAGTTGTGGATGAAACAACATAATAAAGCTCTGGTGACTGACTGAAGATGTGAGACCATGTTTTTAACCGTACCAACTTGGTAATGGAACTTAAGTGAGGTGGTAACACTGAGAAGAGACGCTACAGGGACCATCAATTTGTTGAAAATGTGAAATTAAGGAGGAGTAGCTCGGGCACGGTAAATTGTAGAAACTTGTAAATTGAAACTGGCCAAGATATTTGGGAAGGTAGCAAGTCAAGATGATGTCGCAACCATGCAGAAAGATCTGCTCTAGCTGTACAATGGTCCCAAGACTGGCATATGCTTTTTAACATTACAGAGTAAGTGCACGTAGGGTACAACAATCCTAATCACAACTAATATTCTGTAAATAGCACTTTACTGGAAACTGTTAATAAGGAAAAAGACCTAAACGTTGTGACTGGAGGCGGCGCAACAAGTAGGAGCAGCAGTGAAAAAAGCTAACCTAAACTTGGGAGCTGTAAGGTGCAGAATATTTTTTTCAGTGAGTGTACATTCGACCAAACACAGAAAAATGCCCCTTCGACTTAATTAGTCTTTCACACGTCCCAGTCTGGATTACTGTATACAGGCATGGAAAACTATCCTCCAAAAAAATCTAATATCCCGAGAAAAGGTGCAACACAGAGCGATTAAGATGATTCTAGATCTATGTCATCTCGATTGTTCAAGTAGACTGAGGCGGGTTTAGGACTAACAACTCCTCAGACAAGAAACAATAGGGCAGATCTCATAGAGACGAGACATTCAAAATCTTGAAAGGGACGGAAAACGTGAACCTAAGCCATTTTTCGTGATGTTATGCACCACCAACACGAGGGGACATACCTTCAAGCTTACCAAGATGTCATGCAGGACGAACATAAGGGAAGCAGTTCTTCATACAGAGGGTTATAGAATTATTAAAGTATGTGGAATCGGGAACAGTACTGGCCTTCAAAATAACCTTTGACAAGACTGTCAAAAGCAATGGAGGAATCCTACACATGGTCACTTCTAGTTTGGGTGGCCATTACGTAAATAAGTTACCTGCAAATAAAAAAAAGAGGCAGGTGGATGTGAAAGCCGGTCCCATAGGCCAGCGACCCTTGGGACAGGAGGCGAGCGCTGCACCCATTCTTTGAAGAGTACGGTATATATGTATATACAGTAGTGAATATGATCTGAATTTATCAAGGTGATTATAATAAAGTATAGATAAATATCAACAAACGGACAGAAGGATGCTAGAAGAGCAAACACAAGACCACTGAGTTTAAGCTTACTACCGTGTGTTTGTGGAGTGCTCTAGTGAACAGGGGAAAGTGAAAAACTCCAAACATGCGGTACCTTAACAATAATAAAACCTTAATTCAACAGCTATTACTAATATAAGCAAACCCTTACAATAACAATAAGGACCATTACTTACAATAACATGTTTTTTTTTCATTTATTGGGCACCCCCCTACATCCTTGTGTAAGGATAAGGTCAGAAGCGTTTACAGCGCCCAACAGGGAAGCATGCTAAGTTCATGCTTGCCTTATGTCTCATGAGTTAAGGGCGTAGAAGCCTGAAGAGTCGAGGGCGTAGAAGCCTGAAGTCAATGGTTTATGTCTAAGCAAGTTATTGGAAGTTCCAACATCTTGTCCCTGAATACGAATTCGCAACTTTCGACTTCCAGCAAGTACCTACTTTGCTGCTAGGTGAACAGGGACCAAGGGGACTAGGAAGTGTCCAAACAACTTCCGCCGGCCCGGGAATCGAACCCGTGATATCTTGCTTGCGAGGCAAGAACGGTACCGCTCTACCACCAGCTCCCCACAATAACAATAATGTAAAAACACTCACACATACTTATCAATCCCTGACTTGATCTCAACAGCTTATATACATGAGACTGCGCCTAGGGTACAGGTACCTATGGGAGTACATTGGCAACCCTGAGCCTCACCGCACTGTTTGTAAACTTTGTGGCCAACCCGACTCTCACACCCTCTCTCACTACATCCTCACTTGCCCTATGACCTCCTCCTATAGGTCCCCAGCTGTTACCAACACCTCTTCCCTCCCAGACCAGATATCCCTCCTCCTAGTCACAGGCCTGGCACTAGGGACCTGCCACTCTTTGCCATAAACAGATAAAATGTACCGGGAACTTTCCCCCCACACACTCATCATTCTCTCACTTTATGTAACTTGACAGAACCTATGACCCTTCAGGCTTTTACGCCCTTAATGTACGAGTCATAAAGGCAAGTATGAACTTTTCATACTTCCCTGTTGGGCGCTGTAAACGCTTCTGCGCTTCACCTTGCACAGGATGTAAGGGGGTGCCCAATAAACTAGCCCCCTCGGGGGCAAATCTGAATCTGAATCACACATACTTGCGAGGTCATCGTTGACGCAGGCGCAGAGGTATAGACACTTGGAATCCCGCCAGACCCAGGCTGAGCCGTGTGCTGGCTGACGTCGAGATTAACCTACTTGCGATGCCAACTAGGCTATTAAACTGCTCAACCCTGTTAAACTACGTCCTCCAGTAAATATCTAAAATGTTTAATACTGTAGAATCGTAGGCGATGATTATTATTTCAGTATATCTGAGATTGTTTAGATAAAACATGTTGCTATATGTTGCCAATTATCAGCTGACTATTGGCCGTGTTAGCACAGTAAATATCCGGTCTTGCTTGGTGGTGAGGGAGTGGGGGAGGGTGGCGGGCGTGATGTTTTGGCGGGAGTTGGTGTCTGCCCAGGTAGCGGGAGTTGGTGTCTGCCCAGGTAGCGGGAGATGGCGGTAGAGGTGGTATTTGAGGATGGGGAATATTATATAAAATGTGGCAATTTGAAATGTGCAGTTATGTTTAATTTTAAGGATGGAGGAAATCATATTTAGAATCTCCACCCATGGTCGCGTTATGGGGGAAACACATTTAAGACTGTTGTGCTGCTTTTGCTGTTTGGATTCCTTATCAGTTATTAATTGGCTTAATTAAACAATATGGACTTTTAAAACGTAAAGTTAACTGTGAAAGTTGTCATAATCAGGTGAAGTGAACGAAATACACCAAAACTAAGGATGGCTATAAACCTGGAAATGCCAGCCAGACTGTGTGAAGTATAAATACACAGTTATCACAAGGACGGAATTATTTCTTGCTAGATCTAATTTGACACTTCAGATATGGGTCCATGTAATGTATCTGTGAAGTGAACGCATTGGCGAATCAAGAGTATCACATCAACTAGATATTTGCGAGGGAACGATGATTAATTGTTATTTTTTTCAGGAATTGTGTACGAGGCATTTTCAGGCAAACCCAGTTAAACTCGGCGGTCCTGGAAGAGTCATGGAAATAGATGAATCCCGCTTTACTCATAAACCAAAGCATCATCGGGGACGAAACCCACACACTTCAATATGGGTCTTCGGCGTCGTTAACACTAGCACCTCACCAGCAACTGGCTACATGGAAATGGTGAACACATGAGATGCTGCCGCTCTCCTCTGTATTATACAAGCAGTGCTGCAGCCGGGATCCATCATTCACAGTGATGAATGGAGGGCGTACTGCTATATCCAAGACCTGAGCCACAGGCAGAGAACTGGTAACCATTCACTGAATTTTGTGGATCCTCCGAGTGATGTCCACACTTAAACAATTGAATCATACTGGAATAAGCATAAACCTCACGTAAAGATGATGCGCGGCTGCAGGCATGAATTTTGTGGCCCAATCGATATTTTCATAAATGCTTTTGAAAATCTGTGTAATCACACTGCTCTATAAGTCCCAATGCAACAACCAATACCATACTAGTTTTAAATAGCACTGATGTGCTTATGGTATTTTTATTTTTGTGTCCTGAATTCAATAATACATTCATTAGTTGACTTATGGTACCAAAACTTGTGAAGGAACGCAATTACATGTAATCAGTCAGTACAGAGTGGAGGAGAGATTCTTCAGTTGGCTACTGTGAGGGGGGGGGGGGGGAATCTTCATAATCCGATGGAGGGTTTGGCGGAAATGTTGATTTTCAAGACGGGAGGCTGCCAGTATTCCGGATGTCAATGGAATGCGAGTTACCAGGGCAAAATTCTTGGTGTACACGATAACCTTGGGGCTCTGACAAAACCCTATGCGTTTGAGTGCAAATTTCTTGGTGTACTGTTCCGTTCAGAAGTTCGCTATACACCGCGGTGGAGGGTGCTTAGCCTGTTGCACCCTTCCTGGATAGCTACTACGCTAAACCTCCCACCAACAGTGGAGAATGAACAATGGAACAGTTTGACTCGGAACGAAGACTCATCAAAAAGAGATGGGAAGGATATTAATATGAATATCGGCTAACGTTAGTGCTGATAAAGATGTGTTAATATACTGCTTACGAGAAGAAGAAAACCATAGTGATAGGAGCATCCATTCCAATATCAGAATACAATGAGAAAACCTGTCTCGAATGAACGCTATAAAAAGTAGCTGAACAGAACTCGTATATATCAAGAGTCTTCAGTGCATTCATTACTTGTAGTTTTCCGTATAATCTTCTCTCTCCCTCTATCTGTGTATGTATGTATGTATGTATATATATATATATATATATATATATATATATATATATATATATATATATATATATATATATATATATATATATATATTTGTGCCTTCTCTGTCATTATGTCGTAAACAAAGGAAGAAAAGAACACCTACAGACAACTGTGCGTAGTTATAATTAACCTATTTTCAGTTGCATTTCTTATTTAAATACATACCGGTAGTCTAAAAGTGAAATGCATGGTTTCCTTCTTTTAAACTTTCCTTCTCTGGTACTGCATATAAATTTTTTCTGTATGTATTTCTTTGTGTATGAACCTCTGTCTTGCGTGGCAGTGAGAAGTGATACCACCTTCAGTGGCAAACTGTACTCCAAGCTTTGTCAATAAATTTGTTAAACTAAAAAACGTCTGTATCAATCCATTGGTGTCTTTAGCTGAAGTTATAAGCAATATTATTTTCTATGCGAGATATTGAGACCAAGTAAGTGGAACCATAAATGTTCTGCTCATGAGGGGTGAGAGGTAGGATGAGGGAGCCAGGAGTCTGCGAAGCTCCACCTCCCTGCGCGTGAGAAGACCTCTTCTAAACTGGTTGACTTTGGTAACAACTAATAGGCGTGAGGAGAACGACACCGAACCAAGTGTGTTTTACTGAATCAGTTTACCTTTCGCTGCCATACTCAGTTAAACTCAACCAACATGCATCTTTCTTTCACATATAGTCTAAAAGAGCAGTCCTCGCTGACGACCCGGTGGGGTACGGGTTGTTTGTGTTCACACTCAGGATGGGATGGAGAAAGGAAACTCACAATGTGCTCTCTGTATACATGTTGTATTGGATGTACAATGCAGCTTGGTGCTGGGAAGGCAGCATGGTTACAAGCATTGAGTAGAGAGAGCTGGTTGGTGAGGATGCTCAGAGGAGGACCAGCTTGTGGGTCGCCATGCTCGCCGGCAGGAGCGAGGACCGCCAGGCAGGCGGAGGTGTTGCTGGCTGGTTGGTGTAGGTAGAAAAGAGGGTGGTCACCACGAGGTCAGGTCTTAAATAGCGGGGGTAGGCGTGGCTTAGTAGTTGACCTCTGTCATGTAAGGCGGCGCTGGTTGACCTAGACCACGATGCATACACTGGGGAATTTGCGGGGTCGGCTACCCAACGACAAACAGCGTTTGTAGGGGAGAAATCCACTACAACCCAATATAGTTTTGTGATCACTGTTATAACCAACACTAAAACACCAAACGAATAATAACGAGAGACTTGATAAGAAATGGAAACATGGATGCGATTACTGCTAGGGAAAATGTTCGTCTATCAGTTTCTCAGACAAAATCTGCAAGATGTAAAGTGTATGAAGAATTTAATCCGAGGATGGTAGCGCATCGAGGAATAAAATGTTGAAATTGAATTGATGGTAGCGCACAATCTCTATAAAGACGAACACTATAAACGAGTTCCAGATAAATTGGTTCACGAGTTTCATCACGTCAGGATACCAGTTGGCGATCGAGATGGCGCTGGAACAGGCCTACCGTATTGTCTAGGTATTTGTGTTACAACGTATTTTTGTATCAAACGTCAAAAATGTGGTCATGAAAGTATAGTATCTATCTGTCTGTTTCTATCGAGTATCTGTGTGTCTGGAGAGGCCAAAGTTGCCTTTACCATTTTCCTCTGATATTAGTAATTTATTGGTTACATATATGGAATACAAATAATGAGGATACATTTCAATATATAAACCTTTTAAATATATTATATCATAGTCATCATGAACCGTTAATTATCCATTACAGCAGAAGAGACATAAGCAGGAAGGTTAGTTTGGTTGGTGACCACCAGGCCATGAACGTTACTACCCCCAACAACAACCCACAATAGCTTCTTTTTTTTTTTTTTTTTTACAGAATTAGACCCACAGGTCACTGACCCACATCAGGGCCTGGGGGCGAAAATATAATTATTATAATAATAATAATAATAATAATAAAAAATAAATACAGTGGTCCCTCGGTTAACGAGCACAATCCATTCTAGAAGGTTGCTCGTTAACCTAAAAACTCGTTAACCGAAACCATTGCTTCAATGGGTTTTTGGGTAATTGGTTCCAGCTCACCGAAAATTGCCTAAATTCAACAAAAAAGGAAGTAAAGTTCACTTACTTTGCGGTGTGTATGTAGAAGGCTCCTGGATGATGATGATGATGGGAATTAGTATGGGGGTGGAGGAGAAGGGAGAAGAGAAGACATTGGGGTGGAAGAGAAGTCACCCCATGGCACCATTTCACCCATAAATTTTAGTTCTCTTGGTGTAATTCAAGATTATTTTCTTTAAATCAACACTGCACTGCATAATATATTGTCAATATGTAAAATATATTACAAAATGACCAATAATTTGCTTGTAAACACAGAAAAAAAGCGTTTAGTTGAAGAGTCTCAAGCAAGATGTTACCACCACTGAAAAGACACAAAGACTGACACCTGTATGCTGTGTTGGCAGGCTGGATGGCGTGCCACAAACTAGTGACCCTACCTTCAATTATGTTCAATAATTGTTAAAATGACTAAAAAAATTAATATTAAACTTTTAAAATTATTGAATAGTATAAACTTCTTGATATTTACTAAAAGGGTAAGGAATATAAGCCCTAGAACCGATTACTGTATTGGCGGACTAATACTACAGCTGGCGGGCCGCCAAATGCAAGCTAAAACATGTGGAGGTCGGCTCGTAAGAAACTCGTTAATCGAGGGATTGCTCGTTAACCAAAGTTAAGAATCTTATGGAAGGTAACTCGTTAACCGAAATCTCGTTAACCGAGGCGCTCGTTAACCGAGGGACCACAGTAGTGAGAAACGATATATTTATGTTTTGTCAGTAGTAAGTTTAACAATTAAGACCCTGTAATTGTGTGTAAATGAGGCAGAAAGTTAGATCAGCAACCTTAGACTTGGTCACATTTTTTGTGATGCCATATGGCAGCAGGGTCTACCATTAAGTAACACATTATGTTTCCATTATAGATTATAAACATATATCTTCTTCCTCTACATATTGTGTATGTATAAATTGTAGTCTGCGAAGCATTAGTTACCAATATTTATTAGTAATAAAATACTCACACTTAAGGACAAATGAATCATGTTTTCTACATTATCATTTAATATCTTGTCCAGCCTTCCCCTTCTCAATAACTGAATGCAACCTATATGGCATAGAAGGAACACGGCCGTACTTAAATAAAGCTTACAACACACATGACCGGACTTAAATAAAGCTTACAACACACATGACCGGACTTAAATAAAGCTTACAACACACATGACCGGACTTAAATAAAGCTTACAACACACATGACCGGACTTAAATAAAGCTTACAACACACATGACCGTACTTAAATAAAGCTTACAACACACATGACCGGACTTAAATAAAGCTTACAACACACATGACCGGACTTAAATAAAGCTTACAACACACTGAACTAAGTGAGCTACAAAACTGGGAGTCATCTCTTACTTTACAGCCACTGATCCGATAATATAATGCATACTGTTTACGGATAAGTTAGGAATGCGTTTCGTCTCAATATATACAAGTCGATAAAAAAGAGTGATATACTGTATCTTTAAAGTGCGTTAACAGAACAATGCAATATTACAATTTCTTTGTAAATATCTGGCAGATGACTCTTAAAAAAAAACACGACACAAATTCTTATTACGGAATTTCACGTTATTATGAGCGTCTGGTGTTATGGCCGCTTTACTTGTCGGGTTACAATTAACTGGTATTGACAGAGAAGGATGTGCACAACAACTGTAAAGTGACACTATTGACTGTGTGAGGCAAACTTACTGTATAAACTTATCAAGTTAGCTATTCCCACTTTTATGGTAATGTGAAATTGCAAAATACCCAGACTCGTTAAGATAAACAATAAACACTTCAACACAGTTTAAAATATTACAAACAGGGTAAAATATTACAGACAGTTTAACATATTCCAAAGACCTGCCTTTTTTTCAGTGATGTACTAGCAGAGGTAGGCACGGTCATGTGACCTTCAGTATACTGTACCCTACAATAACTTAGCTTGTCCAGTGCACCGTGGAATTTGTCTCGGCCCATGGCGTCTGTCACGTGGACCTGGCGTCACCTATCACAATCACACTCAGGTTGAGATAGGGATATATGAATAGCCTCTGTTTGATATGATTATACTGCTGGTACTGGATCAGACAAGATATGGTTATGCTGCTAGTACCTGTTCACACAGGCATACGCTAGTTACAATAAGGCGACACCCCCCCCGCCCAGTATTTTCCTCTCCCTTCTAGGTTAGTTTTATCGCTTGCCGTTATCTTGAAAACAGTTTCTTTTAAAATCTCTGAATACAAGTGCTAACCACGTACACATACTAGTGTATGAATGTGCGCTGTGGTTGTGGCTGCACTTGTGAAGCTTCTTATTTACTTTTTAATCTATTTACCAGGGATTTTTGTTAGCCTTGACCCAAGGCGCTCAAAGGGATTTCTGAATTCTTCCACGGGACCATGACACCAGCTGGCTGGGCTGTTAACAAATGATAATACCGGAGACATCCTTCGTGTGTCAGTTCTGATTGTGTATTCTTAAATGCTCCCAGAATTCAAGTATAATCCTTCAAACTGGAGACCTTGCTCTGCAGGAAGCTTGTTCCACATTTGAATCATTAGCTGCATTCATTAGAGATCTGAGAGAAATATTTGACGTTCGAAACAGCTGCCAAACAAAGAATGCCTGACATCTCAGAGAACTATGAAAAATTAGGGTCAGACGATAAAAAAAAAAAAAAAAGGTCATGATAGTCGCTCAGAGAACATGGTGCTGAGTGGCTCTTCAAAATTTCGTATTGAGAGCTACATTCCCACAGTTGAACGCCTATTTGCAGGCAATTGAAGAGCAACACAGTGCCTACACATATGCCCAAAAACCTTCAGGTGCATGTTCCTGCTTGCGACTAAAGAGTCTCTTCCAGAATCATCAGTTCCAGATCTTGTGGTTGTTTACCCAAGTGATTTGGCATAAGACTGCTATTCTGAAATTGAACAATTTCGTTGTTTTCCTATTGACTGCCAAAGGGTGCCTGCTCCATTGCTCTCCATCAACTTGTTGAAAGACCCCAAGGGAAGTGATGGAGCATCTGACTGCCCATACTTTGACTGCAGGTGCTTCCTAATGTGAAAACTGCAACAGCAATATTCCTGACCATTGGTGTTTCAGTTTTTTTTACTAAATATTCCTTTTCAAGCATGGGTGGGATTAAGAACTGTATGAGGTCGTGCCTCTCAGACAAAAAGTTGGTCAATCTTTGTAAACTGTCAACACAAGTAGATCTCACACAACCATTACCTTTTAAAGAAATTGTAAGAAACTTTGCTGCACACAAAAAACGTAATGTGGGATTCTTTTCCCACATTATTTTAATTGTATATTGTAGATAATTTTACAAGGCCATTGTAAGTGATTTCTATGAAAATCTGAGTTGCTATAAAGCTGTTATCAGGTATGCTAGGTGTATTTAATTTTGTCACACAGTAATAGACTAGAACTTATATAAAAGGAAAAAAAACGCTTCTAGAAAAGAAACCAGAGGCTTTATTATCTAAGACTTCCAAAATGTTGATTATTATGGATAGGCCTAGAAAAGTTTGCAGATTTATTTTCGGCATGCTTAGTGTACTGTACACTAGTCGCTCATATTTTTTTAAACATCCAGGCCAGTCAGTCCAAAGAGGAATCCCGAACATCAGGTTAGTTTAAAGTGGCCCGAGAAATAGATTCATCATAGCTGTTACAGTATTTGAGTTTGACAAATTAATTTGTTCAGGATTCCTCTTCGGACTTGCTGCACCGAATGTTTAAAAAAATGGGCGAATACACCTATTGCAGTACAGCATCTGTTGTTGTATTAAGTACACTTGCCGCCATGTAATCTTTTTGACACTTCATTCCATTTTTTTTATCTCAAGCATTGTAATAAACAGGAACACCCACACATGCCTACGCCCATACACGAGCATAAGCGACCTTAAAAATGTTTATAGCACTTATCAAACCAGAATGGACTCAATTAGTTACAGCCTCAAGAAAAACAGATGTAGGCTGTGTCAGGTGCCATGAGGATGTAGGCTGTGTCAGGTGCCATGAGGGTGGCTCCGCCCATACCGTGGACTGACCAATCACGGAAACAGAACTTAAGGATCTTTGAAAAAGCGGGACCCTGATTGGACACTCAGAATGTGGGCTTAGCGGCAGAGTTGGAAACACAGACAGCTTTAGCATTGGGTGTTGATAGTGTGTAGAGCTTTTTTCTGGATTCCCAGCGGGTGTCGTACTGAGGCGTGGGAATGTGTATTTTTAGTGTTTTTTGTTTCGTTTTTCTGTAGTCGTGCGGGTGTACAGTAGCACCCCGAATTACGCGGTCAATTGAACCCATGGGGTACCGCGGAAAGTGAAAACCGCGTAAAGTGAACAACAGAACATATGGGATTAATTCCACTAGAGACCGGGCCAACCCCCAAACTCCACTTTTTCAGACACAATACCTACGTTGTAGAAAAAATTACATCTTAATTTTATGATAGTATGCACACACAATTAATAATTAAGAGAAATATCAATAATATTAGGTTTTTTAACACTTACATTAGTAGAAAAGATGGCTGGGCACACGGGGATGGGGGGTTGGTTCCGAGGTAGAGGGCAGATTATTGGCCCTCACCTGTATCACTTGTATCACTATCCACCACATAGGCTTGCAGGGCCTCTTTGTTAAACCCCTCAAAGTCCATATACGTCCATATTCTCACTATCACTGACTTGGGCCGGCTGTGGTGGGTGGCGGGTGAAAAACTCGGTAATGTTTTGATGACTGGGCGACCTTGTGCGCATCCTGCCCGCGCTGCTTCCCGCGTATATGAGTAGATGCACCGCATAAAGTGAAAGTCCGGTTCTGGCGAAGTACGGCGTAAATGCGAAATCGCGGAAAGCGGGGTATTACTGTATAGTGAGTTACTCCCCTCCCCCCCCCACGGTACCTAGTTAGAAATAGGACGAACATATATGAATTCATATCACGTCTTTGCTGAATAAATTTAACTTGAAAAATATCTCTTTTCATGTCCCCTACTAAGTAATACATTAACCTAAAAAGGGGCTCCCCCCAGTAACAGATGGATGGATACCAGAGTATATAGTCAAATAACCCACCTTCAATTAACTCCAGTGCCGCCCCAGCAAAACAGAGTAAGTAGATCAACAACTTATGTTACAGCGTGGACATATTTTGCAACGTATAAATTATGTGCCTCTCTCTCTCTCTCTCTCTACATCCTTGTGTAAGGTGAAGCGCAGATGCGTTTACAGTGCCCAACAGGAACAAGTTGTTGGAGCTTCTAATAACTTGATGACATAAACCACTGACTCTTCAGGCTTCTACGCCCTTGTAGCTCTCTTCTAGAGCTCTTGGCGTAGGGGCCTGGGCCTCCCCTAACCTTAACCAGGTCCTGACTGCTGGTACTGGCTCACACATATGGTCATACTGCTGGTACTGGCTCACACATGATATGGTCATACTGCTGGTACTGGCTCACACATATGGTCATACTGCTGGTACTGGCTCACACATATGGTCATACTGCTGGTACTGGCTCACACATGATATGGTCATACTGCTGGTACTGGCTCACACATGATATGGTCATACTGCTGGTACTGGCTCACACATGATATGGTCATACTGCTGGTACTGGCTCACACATATGGTCATACTGCTGGTACTGGCTAACATATGACATCGCATAATGTCTCCTCAATAAAGATTTGAATCCAGGACCAGTGGATTGCCAACCCCTATCCTAAGTTACTATACGTATATCCATCACGCTAGACCGTCAGTGTTAAGCATGACACAAAAAAATGAGAATAAATAAAAAGTCAGAATAGGATATTTTTCTGCGATTTTTTTTTTTTTTTGTCGCTAGTGTGCATCTTAACTGGGTCATCGAGGTCACGAAGAGAAGTACAGTAACGGGAGCTTCATTTAATTGCCGGGATATATAGATCATGGATAAATAGAACCAGGAAAGATTTTGAAGGGATCAAGTGGGAGTCTAGATAACAAGTGTGGATCTTAATAAGAATATTGTGTGAAGCTGAGGAACACGTCTGCTTCTTTACTCAATTGGGGTTGGTGGACGACACGCGTGCCACCACTTCACGCGAGGGTCAACAGTAGTGGGTCAGTGTGCACCCTCACCACTGGAAACAACAATATGAGGCCTGAATAACCACACTGTCTTGATAACTCGAATAATAAATACATTAGTTTTGCAAGTGCCACAACTTTGGGTGGGTTGATGATTACGTTTAAAATAACAAATATTGAAAACGTGCGGGAGAAGCTCGACACTTGACCACTAGAGGTACCAACCATTACGTGAGATAGCCATGGTTCTCGGGGCCAGGAAGAAAAATACACCCGGATTTGGTACAATGAGATGGTTGGAGGAATGAGATTGACCTCGAACCAGGTGGAAGAAAGAACTAGGACTATACGAGTACACGGACATTGGTCTGGGTCGTGTAAAATGGAGAGGCCTAGTTGAGGTGGCCACGGATCTCTATAGGCCTATAGAGCCAGTATATATACCTTAGTAAGGATTTTAAAGCTCCAGCCACCATTACACTAACAACTGGCCACCATTAAACTAACAACTGGTCACCATTAAACTAACAACTGGCCACCATTAAACTAACAACTGGTCACCATTAAACTAACAACTGGCCACCATTAAACTAACATCTGGTCACCATTACACTAACAACTGGTCACCATTAAACTAACAACTGGCCACCATTAAACTAACAACTGGCCACCATTAAACTAACAACTGGTCACCATTAAACTAACATCTGGTCACCATTAAACTAACAACTGGCCACCATTAAACTAACATCTGGTCACCATTAAACTAACAACTGGCCACCATTAAACTAACATCTGGTCACCATTAAACTAACAACTGGTCACCATTAAACTAACAACTGGCCACCATTAAACTAACATCTGGTCACCATTAAACTAACAACTGGCCACCATTAAACTAACAACTGGCCACCATTAAACTAACAACTGGTCACCATTAAACTAACATCTGGCCACCATTACACTAACAACTGGTCACCATTACACTAACATCTGGCCACCATTAAACTAACAACTGGCCACCATTACACTAACAACTGGCCACCATTAAAATAATAACTGGCCACCATTACACTAACATCTGGCCACCATTAAACTAACAACTGGTCACCATTAAACTAACAACTGGCCACCATTAAACTAACAACTGGCCACCATTACACTAACAACTGGTCACCATTACACTAACAACTGGCCACCATTACACTAACAACTGGCCACCATTAAACTAACAACTGGCCACCATTACACTAACAACTGGTCACCATTACACTAACAACTGGTCACCATTAAACTAACAACTGGCCACCATTACACTAACAACTGGCCACCATTACACTAACAACTGGCCACCATTAAACTAACAACTGGTCACCATTAAACTAACAACTGGTCACCATTAAACTAACAACTGGTCACCATTAAACTAACAACTGGCCACCATTACACTAACAACTGGACACCATATAACTAAAAACTGGCCACCATTACACTAACAACTGGTCACCATTAAACTAACAACTGGCCACCATTACACTAACAACTGGCCACCATTAAACTAACAACTGGTCACCATTACACTAACAACTGGTCACCATTAAACTAACAACTGGTCACCATTAAACTAACAACTGGCCACCATTACACTAACAACTGGTCACCATTACACTAACAACTGGCCACCATTAAACTAACAACTGGTCACCATTACACTAACAACTGGTCACCATTAAACTAACATCTGGTCACCATTAAACTAACAACTGGCCACCATTACACTAACATCTGGTCACCATTAAAATAAAAACTGGCCACCATTACACTAACAACTGGCCACCATTAAACTAACAACTGGCCACCATTACACTAACAACTGGCCACCATTAAACTAACAACTGGTCACCATTAAACTAACAACTGGCCACCATTAAACTAACATCTGGTCACCATTAAACTAACAACTGGCCACCATTAAACTAACAACTGGTCACCATTAAACTAACAACTGGCCACCATTAAACTAACAACTGGTCACCATTACACTAACAACTGGCCACCATTAAACTAACAACTGGTCACCATTAAACTAACAACTGGCCACCATTAAACTAACAACTGGCCACCATTAAACTAACAACTGGTCACCATTAAACTAACAACTGGCCACCATTAAACTAACAACTGGCCACCATTAAACTAACAACTGGTCACCATTACACTAACAACTGGTCACCATTAAACTAACAACTGGCCACCATTAAACTAACAACTGGCCACCATTACACTAACATCTGGTCACCATTAAACTAACAACTGGCCACCATTAAACTAACAACTGGCCACCATTAAACTAACAACTGGCCACCATTAAACTAACAACTGGCCACCATTACACTAACAACTGGCCACCATTAAACTAACAACTGGTCACCATTACACTAACAACTGGCCACCATTACACTAACAACTGGCCACCATTAAACTAACAACTGGCCACCATTACACTAACAACTGGCCACCATTACACTAACAACTGGCCACCATTAAACTAACAACTGGCCACCATTACACTAACAACTGGTCACCATTACACTAACAACTGGTCACCATTAAACTAACAACTGGCCACCATTACACTAACAACTGGCCACCATTACACTAACAACTGGCCACCATTAAACTAACAACTGGTCACCATTAAACTAACAACTGGTCACCATTAAACTAACAACTGGTCACCATTAAACTAACAACTGGCCACCATTACACTAACATCTGGTCACCATTAAACTAAAAACTGGCCACCATTACACTAACATCTGGTCACCATTAAACTAACAACTGGCCACCATTACACTAACAACTGGCCACCATTAAACTAACAACTGGTCACCATTACACTAACAACTGGTCACCATTAAACTAACATCTGGTCACCATTAAACTAACAACTGGCCACCATTACACTAACATCTGGTCACCATTACACTAACAACTGGCCACCATTAAACTAACAACTGGTCACCATTACACTAACAACTGGTCACCATTAAACTAACATCTGGTCACCATTAAACTAACAACTGGCCACCATTAAACTAACATCTGGTCACCATTAAACTAACAACTGGTCACCATTAAACTAACAACTGGCCACCATTAAACTAACATCTGGTCACCATTAAACTAACAACTGGCCACCATTAAACTAACATCTGGTCACCATTAAACTAACAACTGGCCACCATTAAAATAATAACTGGCCACCATTACACTAACAACTGGCCACCATTAAACTAACATCTGGTCACCATTAAACTAACAACTGGCCACCATTAAACTAACTTCTGGTCACCATTAAACTAACAACTGGCCACCATTAAAATAATAACTGGCCACCATTACACTAACAACTGGCCACCATTAAACTAACAACTGGTCACCATTAAACTAACAACTGGCCACCATTAAACTAACAACTGGTCACCATTAAACTAACAACTGGCCACCATTAAACTAACAACTGGCCACCATTAAACTAACAACTGGTCACCATTAAACTAACAACTGGCCACCATTAAACTAACATCTGGCCACCATTAAACTAACATCTGGTCACCATTAAACTAACAACTGGCCACCATTAAACTAACAACTGGTCACCATTAAACTAACAACTGGCCACCATTAAACTAACAACTGGCCACCATTAAAATAATAACTGGCCACCATTACACTAACAACTGGCCACCATTAAACTAACATCTGGTCACCATTAAACTAACAACTGGCCACCATTAAACTAACTTCTGGTCACCATTAAACTAACAACTGGCCACCATTAAAATAATAACTGGCCACCATTACACTAACAACTGGCCACCATTAAACTAACAACTGGTCACCATTAAACTAACAACTGGCCACCATTAAACTAACAACTGGTCACCATTAAACTAACAACTGGCCACCATTAAACTAACAACTGGCCACCATTAAACTAACAACTGGTCACCATTACACTAACAACTGGCCACCATTAAACTAACAACTGGTCACCATTAAACTAACAACTGGTCACCATTAAACTAACAACTGGTCACCATTAAACTAACAACTGGCCACCATTACACTAACATCTGGTCACCATTAAACTAAAAACTGGCCACCATTACACTAACATCTGGTCACCATTAAACTAACAACTGGCCACCATTACACTAACAACTGGCCACCATTACACTAACAACTGGTCACCATTACACTAACAACTGGTCACCATTAAACTAACATCTGGTCACCATTAAACTAACAACTGGCCACCATTACACTAACATCTGGTCACCATTACACTAACAACTGGCCACCATTAAACTAACAACTGGTCACCATTACACTAACAACTGGTCACCATTAAACTAACATCTGGTCACCATTAAACTAACAACTGGCCACCATTAAACTAACATCTGGTCACCATTAAACTAACAACTGGTCACCATTAAACTAACAACTGGCCACCATTAAACTAACATCTGGTCACCATTAAACTAACAACTGGCCACCATTAAACTAACATCTGGTCACCATTAAACTAACAACTGGCCACCATTAAAATAATAACTGGCCACCATTACACTAACAACTGGCCACCATTAAACTAACATCTGGTCACCATTAAACTAACAACTGGCCACCATTAAACTAACATCTGGTCACCATTAAACTAACAACTGGCCACCATTAAAATAATAACTGGCCACCATTACACTAACAACTGGCCACCATTAAACTAACAACTGGTCACCATTAAACTAACAACTGGCCACCATTAAACTAACAACTGGTCACCATTAAACTAACAACTGGCCACCATTAAACTAACAACTGGCCACCATTAAACTAACAACTGGTCACCATTAAACTAACAACTGGCCACCATTAAACTAACATCTGGCCACCATTAAACTAACAACTGGTCACCATTAAACTAACAACTGGCCACCATTAAACTAACAACTGGCCACCATTAAACTAACAACTGGCCACCATTAAAATAATAACTGGCCACCATTACACTAACATCTGGCCACCATTAAACTAACAACTGGTCACCATTACACTAACAACTGACCACCATTACACTAACAACTGGCCACCATTACACTAACAACTGGTCACCATTACACTAACAACTGGCCACCATTACACTAACAACTGGCCACCATTAAACTAACAACTGGCCACCATTACACTAACAACTGGTCACCATTACACTAACAACTGGTCACCATTAAACTAACAACTGGCCACCATTACACTAACAACTGGCCACCATTACACTAACAACTGGCCACCATTAAACTAACAACTGGTCACCATTAAACTAACAACTGGTCACCATTAAACTAACAACTGGTCACCATTAAACTAACAACTGGCCACCATTACACTAACATCTGGTCACCATTAAACTAAAAACTGGCCACCATTACACTAACATCTGGTCACCATTAAACTAACAACTGGCCACCATTACACTAACAACTGGCCACCATTAAACTAACAACTGGTCACCATTACACTAACAACTGGTCACCATTAAACTAACATCTGGTCACCATTAAACTAACAACTGGCCACCATTACACTAACATCTGGTCACCATTACACTAACAACTGGCCACCATTAAACTAACAACTGGTCACCATTACACTAACAACTGGTCACCATTAAACTAACATCTGGTCACCATTAAACTAACAACTGGCCACCATTACACTAACATCTGGTCACCATTAAAATAATAACTGGCCACCATTAAACTAACAACTGGCCACCATTAAACTAACAACTGGCCACCATTAAACTAACAACTGGCCACCATTAAACTAACATCTGGTCACCATTAAACTAACAACTGGTCACCATTAAACTAACAACTGGCCACCATTAAACTAACATCTGGTCACCATTAAACTAACAACTGGCCACCATTAAACTAACATCTGGTCACCATTAAACTAACAACTGGCCACCATTAAACTAACATCTGGTCACCATTAAACTAACAACTGGCCACCATTAAAATAATAACTGGCCACCATTACACTAACAACTGGCCACCATTAAACTAACAACTGGTCACCATTAAACTAACAACTGGCCACCATTAAACTAACAACTGGTCACCATTAAACTAACAACTGGCCACCATTAAACTAACATCTGGCCACCATTAAACTAACAACTGGTCACCATTAAACTAACAACTGGCCACCATTAAACTAACATCTGGCCACCATTAAACTAACATCTGGTCACCATTAAACTAACAACTGGCCACCATTAAACTAACAACTGGTCACCATTAAACTAACAACTGGCCACCATTAAACTAACAACTGGTCACCATTAAACTAACAACTGGCCACCATTAAACTAACAACTGGCCACCATTAAACTAACAACTGGCCACCATTAAACTAACAACTGGCCACCATTAAACTAACAACTGGCCACCATTAAACTAACAACTGGTCACCATTAAACTAACAACTGGTCACCATTAAACTATCATCTGACCACCATTACACCACGACAAAATTAACGACAATATCGAGAAAAAATCACTATTCATTTATTCATATGAATCATTCAGTACACACAACGCTTGTTTACAAACATGTGGCCCATCAGAGCAGTGTGTTAGGACCGAACAAATACTGTACATGGCATAACAACACAACAATAGGTCCGTGTCAAGATATGAAAACAGTGAGTATAAAAAAATAAATACGATTAATGACTTTAGTATCATAGTATATTATGTGTCTCTGGGTTGGGCCAAAAAACACGGCACTTGTGTAACACCTGGGACAGCACCTGCGTGACCTTGACATATATTACCGCGTTCACCTCACTGCATTATCACCTGAAGCAGCGGAGGAAACCTGAAGCACTAAGCCCAAGGCTGTGTGGCAGAGTGTCCTCCTCCTATAACAGATGCCCCCAGCATGTGTTTGTGTCCTACTATCATCCATCCCTCAAGTACCAGTATATACAGTACCTCTACCACCCCTCGCCAGGATGGATTGATTTAAACGAATGGTTAAAAACCATTTGGTTTAAACCATATTTGTTTTATTAAAAACAATTTTTTTTCATTAGCTTTTTCTAAGTTTATATTTCACAACAATGTGTTTTCTCTACCCTGCACGAGGGCCCGGTTTTCTGTTTATTTGAAATGTTTACAATATATAATGTTAACACTACAGCATAATCCAACCAGATTAAATAATTTATATCAGTATATTTTTTTATAATCGAATTTCCTTTTGAGTCACCCACCGCTTTTTCAACTATTTCTAGCTGCCAGGCTCAACTGAATACTACTACTAGTCAGTTGGGATCAAATTATGTGATTTAATTTTAAATTGGCTAACTACATGTAATACAGTCATTAGAATATCTATCAGGCTTTCTAAATTACGATAGAATTTTTAGTTTTCCATTGCACCAAATACGATTAGTATTTGTTCAATATTTTACTCAACAAACACACTACAGTATATAATTTTTTTTTCTTTTGGAAATACTATGAATCTTAATATAGTTCAAGGGACACCACACCCACCAATTTCTTTGTTCTATCCTCTATTTGATTGTAATGATAAGTTAGAGAAAATCGAGATCAAATAGAATTCTAAAATGAAGACTATATATCTGCACCTTGCACAAAATTCACAAATTATATATTCAATAGTGCTTGAAAAAGCCTTTGGTGACTAAAGGAAATTTGATGATAAAATAATAATGATACTAATTCCTTAAATTAGCTGGATTATGCTGCATTACGACACGACCATATTGTATACAGTACAGCATTACCAACAGGTCAATAGTAAGCAGAAAACCAGGGATGTAAACTGAATACGATTTTTTTCTGCTATTTTATAATGGAAATATACTGTACTGAGAGTTCTTGATTAAGATATGAACTATAAATGTGGATGATTGTGTCAAATATTTTTTTTTTTAGGTAGTGAGCAATAACATGATTGTTTGTCCACACTGCCCGCCCCTCACCCCTCAAGTACCAGTGCCACTACTACTTCTCCCTCACCCCTCAAGTACCAGTACCACTACTACTTCTCCCTCACCCCTCAAGTACCAGTACCACTACTACTTCTCCCTCACCCCTCAAGTACCAGTACCACTACTACTTCTCCCTCACCCCTCAAGTACCAGTGCCACTACCATTTCTCCCTCACCCCTCATGTGCCACTATGTACCTCTCTTCCCTCACCCGTCAGATAACCTCATATCCTAAACCTGAGTCATTCTAACTTATCGCACCGAGAGCTTATCTAATCTAATCTGAGCTAAGCTGCGTAACCGGACAACTCAACCGAACGTCACATTTTATACAGTAGACTAACCTAACCAAATGTCACCTATTATTAGCTAACCTAACCCAATAAAGCCTTACGGGATCGCCTGAAGATTAGCGTCTGGGTGATAAAACTTTTAGTGGGATACACTAAGGGCTAATCTTCAGGTGATCAACATTAATACTAAAGGCTAACCTCACTAAATATATCTAATATAGCCTAACTAATCGTTATCTAATATAAGCTAACCTAAAGCAATTAAAATTGAATCTTAACGGGTCCGAGCAAATCTAACACAATATATCCCAATATACAGTCTACCCAATAACTTGAGTTATACAGACAAAACAAAATCGCCCGTAGAGGGCCTTAAACTATGGGGTCAACTCTGTTTTTCTTTGATTTTTTTTTTACATCTTTTGCCAGGGAGAGTCAGCTGGCACAGTAAACTAGCCAATGAGATTATGGCACAGCCACAATGGTTCAAACAATGAATATTCCACAGAACTTTAGATGTAAAAATGCACCTAACTAGATAACTTTGTTCCGAATTAATATTTAATGATAAAAATTATATCGAGACGATTCACATATCCATTGGATTATTTCCCTTATGTTAGAGAACAATTATAGTAAAATACCTTTAGAAAATGTTTCTTAATTTTATCTAGTTTCATTTGGACGTAATTAAATGACTGGTATAAATCCGGGTGTTTTTTGTTAATTCTAAACATAATTCCAGAAACTTTGCCGTAAGTTAGTTCGTTGGATTCCACATCTGCAGTTAACTGGAATATTCATTGGACGAACCTTTGAAAATGTGGAGTCCGGTACCACCAGCTGGGTGTATATGAACTCAACACACGGGAACATCTTCAACCATATTATCTTATAAATATGTACAACCTTCTTTGCCATATATACAATGTTAATATTTGTATAAAATACCAAAGTTGAGAGATCGCTCACAGCAATTATTTTTGATCAGTTACGCTTGACCATCTGCACATGTAGCTTTGGCAAGGTCTTGTTGGGTAAGTAAATGATTTATTACTTCCCTGGGCAGCCTGTGTGCCCTACGGAACCAGGGATAAGGTAGTACCACACACTTGAGTTATTAAGTTTACTGATATGACACAATTACTGTTAGAGTATTGACAGGAAAAGTGAAGTATGGGCGGTACACACCTCGCCCTCACACACCAGATGGTTCTTGACTCACCACTCAACTCAAGCTTTATGAATATTATAGGGTACACACCTTCAGCAGTTTATTGGGTAGATCCTTTAGTGTAAATCTCTATATTTTCCTTAACATCCGGAATGGAACAGAACCAGAAACCATAACGCACATGGACAGGGCCCTCACGCCTCCACTGCACATTACACACTGACTGAGCCACTCTGCCAAGTGCCAATGCTCACGTTTCCATTTGCCATTTTTTTTCATGTATATATTCTCACTCCTTGATGCAGTTTACATTCACTTTTTTACATAAAATTTGCTATTACTACCCGCATGAAATATTTACGTAAAATCTGATAGATTTTATGAATATTTTTAGGGGTATTTGTTGTAATGATTCGTTGTTGTCAAAGGGAAGCGTTGCCTTAATCTTGGTTGAGAGAGTTACTAGGGATCCTTATTCACAACCACCCAAATACTACTATATTGAACTATGAAAATATTCGATATTATACTGTGGATATAAAGAAATGCGAGTGAAGACAACCGCATTTATAAAACAAAACAAAAATAAAAATGTTTTAAAACTTTACGGAGAAAATACTTAACAATTTTTTTATAGGTAACGTTAGTTTAGTAAAGCACAGCACAATTGAAAATCATCATTACAAACTACAATCAATTGAGATAAACGTGTAAGTGTGGCAGGTGGCAACTATGTGCACGTGAGCCGGGGTTGGCAAAGCTTTCCACACCACGTCCAGCCCCCAAGCGTCCTCAAACTGGATTTTACCGGTTATAACGAACACCAAGGCGCACAGCACTTCGCCCGTGTCATAATGTATCGTCCAACCACAATAATTTCTTCGGGTAAGAGTTTTCTCCAACGTTCGTTTCCAGTACTTTGATGTGTGTGCGTCGTTGAATTTATGTCACATTAGACCATAAATAAGAAGCAAGAGAAGTAGGGAAAAAAAGGAGACAGCTGCTGCTGGGTAGTGTGGGTGGGACGGAGTCCGCGACACCACAGTCAATCCTCAGTGGAGGCAGAGGTATATCTCGATTTTACCGGTTAATTGCTTTTAAAATATCCTCGTCACTGTTGATTACAGATTTACAGATTGCCCACGAGGGGGCTAGTTTAGTGGGCACCCCCCTTGCATCCTGTGCAAGGTGAAGCGCAGAAGCGTTTACAGCGCCCAACTGAGAAGCATGCTGAGTTCATGCTGCCTCTATGACTCATGTATTAAGGGCGTAAAAGGCCTGAAGGGTCATGGGTTTTGTCTGCAAGTTACATAAAGCGTCACTGTTGACATTAGTCACTATATACAGCTTAATTAACCTTTAATACTTCTAGAAAAATCATAAGCATACTGATATTTGACTGGGATGATTCCTTAGCATCCTTATTTTTTTTTTATAGATTCGAATTGCTGACTGAAAATATCAATTGTTTTCATTCGATTTCTCTATAGTATCTATCAAAAGTTACAGACAAAACTTATTAATCTCTAAATCTTATATAAAAAAGTAAACACGAATGCAAGTTATCCTATACGAAACTAAATGCAGGTATGCTATAATGGGTACAGTGGTACGTACTAGTACCTTTGGTTCCAATGAAAATCCCATTGTAAGAGAAAACGTACAGGCTGTCGTTTTCCTATATGAGGAGTTAAATCTTTAAGGGTAACTAAAATTACATTTTCATATTATATGAATCGAATCTAATAATTAATTTGTTTATTAAGTTTGTTATATCAATGACTTACCAGCACACTAACCGTTCAAGTGGTCGATCTGTTCTTAAGACTTTCATTTCCCACTGTTAGTAGTACAGGAGGAAACCGGAGTACTTGCGATCTTTGGTAGTCACATTAGTGCAGCGGCCAGGAGAAAAAAATTCAAGTTATGATAAAAGAGGTAATTTGTTTCGCTTACAGTATTGTTCACCGTATTTCATAAATAAGGGGATTCATGAAAAATTACGGTTATATTGTAGTGGATTCCTCCCCTACAAACGCCGTGTGTTGCTGACTAGCCGGCCCCCCCCCCCCCCCCCCGCGAATCTACCAGCGTATTCCTCGTGGTCAAAGTCAGGTAACCAGCGACGCCGAACAAAGCGGGGGCCTACCATCAAGCCACGCCTAACCCCGCTATATAAGACCTCACCTGGCCGTCATTGACGTGATCACGGTATCTCCCATGCCGGAAAAGCCGGACACGAGGCTTTGCTACTTAGCAAATGCTGAAGCTTCTGAGAAGGGGGGGGGGGAACGGGGTTACTACTAAGAGCAGAGACGTTACCGAGAATAAATTTTGGCTTGAATGTCATATACACTAATTCTGACACGTTTCTTGATAAGAAAGAGGAGTTTGAAACACTACTGAAGGTACACCAACCAGATATTGTAGGAGTTGTAGAACTGTTGTACAAGAACAGGAGAATCGACCGAGAGGAATGTGAGCTCAGTATTGCTGGATATGACTCATTTACGAACCTTTCTCAAGAAACTTGCAAGAGGGGTGTGGTTATCTATGCTAGGCAAGACCTTAGAGCCAGCCAGGCGAGGGTACAGGGAGAGGATGTTTTTGAAGAGTCCAAGTGGTGTAAAATTAAACTAAAGTGAAGGGAATTACTTATTGTCGGGTGTATCTACAGATCCCCAAACTGTGGCACACTAAATCAAAGGAACTTAAAAGCCTTAATAGACAACGCGGCAATGCTCAACCCTAGCCACCTCCTTATCATAGGGGACTTTAACTATGGCGACATCTACTGGAGAAACGAGTTCACCCCAAATGACTTGAGTAACCCTGCTACTCTTTATGTAGAAACTCTGAGAGATAATTTTCTGTTCCAAGTCCGTAGACTTGCATCGTTTTTCATCGTAAATAAAATTGTTAATTAATGCCTTCCTAAAGAAACCATCGACATGGGACCAGGTTTGTTCCACTCTACGAATTTTTTGCGATTTTTCCACCAAGTTTGATGAAAAACGATTGTGCCTTTTCGGCCGCCCAGAACAGATACACAGACAGACAGACACACGGCTAGTCCTTCAGTATATCAGATTCAGATTTAACTGTTACCTAGTTCAGGATAAGGCCAGGCCAAGGTGCAAATATTACAAGGGAAATTACAATGGGATGAGGGAAGCGATTAGAGGTATCCCCTGGCCTGACTCATTAAGGCACAAGAATGCAGACACTACGCTGAATATCATAACTAGTAAAGTGACCCATTTGATCGATAAATATATACCCAAGACCAAACCCAGTGCTTCTAGGAATACGAGGGGATCCCTACACATGAATCATGCGGCAGTCGACAGAATTAAGAAGAAAACCCAGAAATTTAAGACGTGGGTTGGGTCAAACGATGAGCAGGACAGGATGATGTATGCAAGTGCCAGAAACCAAGCAAAGATAGAGTGTAGAAGGGCTGAAAAGGAGTTCCAGAGGCTGGTTGCAAGCGAGGTCAAGTCAAACCCAAAGGCGTTTTCCCGCTATGAAAAGTCGAAACTGAAAACGTGAGGAGGAGTATCAGACCTGAGGCTTGAAGATGCTAGTTATGCAGATTCTGACCAGGATAAAGCTGAGGCATTGAGCAGCTTCTTTTCCTCTGTGTTCACAAGAGAGGATGCAATTAACCTTCCTGCGTTTGAGGACAGACGATTCGACACAGCACTGACCCACATTGTGTTCACAGAAGAGTGTATTAGAAATAAACTGTCCAGGCTAAAGGTCCATAAGAGTCCCGGCCCTGACATAGTACACCCTAGAGTGCTAAGAGAGTTGTGCAACGAGCTTGCCGAGCCCCTGAAGATCCTGTTTTGTAAATGCCTGGATGAACAAAAGGTCCCCAGTGAATGGAAAGTGGCTTATGTGAGTCCTATCTTCAAGAAAGGCGATCGTCACCCCACGAACAATTATAGACCGGTGAGCCTGACCAGTATAATATGTAAAGTACTTGAGAGTATTATCAGAAACGCCGCAATGGAACATCTACTACGAAACAACCTTGTAAAGGATTGCCAACACGGTTTTATGCCGGGGCGCTCCTGCTTAACAGAATTGCTCAAGGCATTGGATATTTGGACCCATATTCTGGAACGGTGTGGAAATATCGACAATATTTACCTAGATTTTGCCAAGGTTTTCGACAGTGTACCCCACGAAAGACTGCAAATCAAACTGGAAGGGTACGGAATTCGGGGAAATGTCCTAGCGTTGATAGAAGACTTTCTACATGACCACAAGCAGTGTGTGGTGATTAATGGCACGAAATCGTCATCCGTACCTGTCACAAGTGGGGTACCACAGGGCAGTGTATTGGACCTTTCTGTTGTTTGTTTGTTTCATAAATGACATGCCTGATGTTGTCCACTCCTCCATACAAATGTTTGCTGATGACGCAAAGTTATTTCGGAAAATCAAGAACCAAGCGGACTGTGAAGAGCTGCAGAAGGACATCTGTGGGCTCCAAGAATGGTCGAAGAAATGGTTGCTGAGATTCAATGTCACGAAGTGTAAGAGGATGCACCTGGGGCGTATCAACGGTAAGGAGGCGTATCATATGTTCCAACGGGATGAAGAAACTGCACTAGTTGAGACTGAATGTGAGAAGGACATAGGTGTGTATGTTGACAATGAGCTGAAGTTCTCGGGCCATTGCGAGAAGAAGGTAAATCAGGCAAATAAATTATTGGTCTTATAAGAAGGTCGTTCAGATATCTAGACGGCCCGTCCCTCGGAACGATCTTCAAGAGTGAAGTGCTTTCCCATCTGGGGTACTGTCACCCCGTCTGGTCCCCGAGATATGCTAGGGACTGTCAGTTGGTTGAAAATGTTCAAAGGAGGGCCACCAAACTGGTGCCTGCACTTCGGCACCTCAGCTACCCTGAGAGATTGGAGCGCCTGAACTTGCCTAGCTTATACTACAGACGGGCAAGGGGTGACCTAGTTGAGGTGTATAAGCATCTCAGGGGGCACTACTCAGTTGAGTGTCCTTATTTGGAGCTGGCGGACGCTCACCCCACAATGGGTCACAGCTCAAGATTGAAGAAGCCGCAAGTCCAGAAAACTGTGAGGGCAAACTTTTTCGGAGTGAGAGTTGTAAACTCTTGGAACAATCTACCAGAAAGTTTTGTGACGGCACCGAGTGTGAGCTCTTTCAAAACAAGACTTGACCAACACTGGAGCGGGTTCAGATACATTCAGGCGCCGGTGCATGCCCAGTACTTGCCAACAGTGCGTGACAGAGACGTGACCGATCGCCCGGGCGGCTAGCGAGCCGATCTTTTGGTGAAGAGGATAAAAGAAAAGGAAAAGTAATCAGAGACGTGGCCGATCGCCCAAGCGGCTATCGAATCGATCAGTGGTGAAGAGGATAAAAGTAAAAAGTAAAAGTAGTATCTGCCAACAACAGTGCGTAACAGAGACGTGACCAACCGTCGAAGCGGCTAACGAGCAGATCAGTGGCGAAGGGGATAAAAGTAAAAGTAAAAAACTCTTCCTAGATATGCTTCATTTATTAAGACTCAAGCATAGGTAATGACCCTACTTTTGTGAAGATTAGTAGGGTCATTACCTATACTTGACCTCTGTGGACTTGATCTCACCCTTCTCTGTATATATATATATATATATATATGTAACCGGTCGGAATTTACTGGACTTTAATTTCTCACTTGACTTGGGGTTTATTTAAAATTAATAGATGGTAATGGCAGTGGCAGCGCCCCTTTGAGAAAAATCCCGACCCAGCACAAGAACACTTAAAACTACTAAACAAAATGAATTGTCCGTGACCCGTGGAAGGATAGCATCTGTGACTGGGATGAATGAGACACACTGTAAAATTTAGACACTTATATTCCCTCCAACACTACAAACACAATCAAATAATGGTACACCAATATGCGCACCTCTCAACTTGAACTTAAAACACTACTCTGGGGAATAAAAGTTATACATGATATAAAAATTATTAGAACCTCAGGCAACAATAAATTTGAAGTATTAAGAACTGTTGCGTGCACACATGAAACAGGCCTTAAAGGCTTTCACACAATAATATCAGTCACTTAGGTATTAAAAAAAGAAATTAACTACTCTACAATGAATTGGCCTTAAGGGCACTCAACAAAATTATATGTCACTGAGGAATGGTAATAAAACATGAAATTAAATACTCTACAATGAATAGGCCTTAAGGGCACTCAACAAAATTATAGCACCCCAACAGATGCACACTTCCTAACCTAACCTAACCACTACTCTGGGGAACAAGGTTATACCTGAGATCAGAATTATGAAGAACAATCAGAGGCATTAAAAGAATCAAATCACAGTATCACTCTGGTTCCACTTGATGGCACAAACATTCAACACAATATTATCAAAATTATCTAGAAACTATTAAACTACACCCGTAATAAGGGAGGGAAAATGTTCCGCCAGGTATCTCCTAGAGACCTAGACTCACGGTCTCAGTGTGTGACCATTAGTCTACTCAGATAGCCTCAGTGTACTCCCAGTGCGTCCATAAAGCGGACGGGAGTGAGCCAATCAGACCTTGTACAGTTGAGAGAAGCTTTAGCGTCCCGTTAGCAAGAGGGTTTCGCTAGCAGCTCGGGACACGTGGTGATGTGCCCGGAGTGGTAAGAACTGATCACCCACTGCTGGTCCCGGGTCGTTTAGTTGTCGGGAGCACTCGTTCACTCAAGAGATCCTTTGCTACCCCGCTAAACAGTGACAGGCCTACTTTGCTCGGTCCAATGGCGACAATCGCCACCCTCAACCATCCACGGCAGTCTCAAACGGCAGTCAATCTCTCGCAGTCAACTCCAGTCAACTTCAGTCAAGTGGGTTCTCACGGAAACCTTGTTATACTGCAATATTTCAGCACAGGTGACTAGGCCACGTGACTATTTCTGGGACAGACGCGCAGGGACGTCTTGTTCGTGTGAGTGCTATCCGGGACTGAGAGAGAGGCCGGGTCGTCTCTCAAGGCGTCAGCCTAGGTCTACGTGACCTATTTTCCGCCTAACTAATAACTCCTTGGGACACCCGTAACATTATTCAGACTGCTAAACGATCTATAATAATTTCAAATAAAATAATAGTCCCTTAACTTCATGAATCGCATCATTATTAATCCGGTAAATTACATTTAATATCATATAGGCCTAGTTCCGCAATCTCCCACTATGTGCGGGGAGCGCTCTCTTCCCTCAGACGACCTTGAACGCTCAGTACCGCTAATGGCGGGGCATTCGAAATTACTCTGAAATTTCTGAATATTACATATATATATAACTTGTTCTGAACTTCTACTTAGTTTGTACTCACCCCTGTTAGATGTGAATTACACGAAAGCGCTTGGGAACTTCGTGTTTTCTTTTTCCTTGTGGTTATCAGCATATATATATATATATATATATATATATATATATATATATATATATATATATATATATATATATATATATATATATATATATATATATATATATATATTGATTATTGAAACATGCAAACATTTCTATAAATTTGGGGGCCCACTGATAAGTTTGGCCTGGGGCCCATAAGTAGGTAAATCAGGCCCTGGTCATAGGGATAACTAAACGTATTTCTACTACACCATTTGATGTCACATAGTAAAATATGTTTTAGAAAAATAGAAATTCAGGCTTTGGTATAAATTTATGTAAAATCAATTCAACATCGTTTCAATAGATATGAATCACATTTACGCCATAATAAAAATAATTTTGTAAAGAGGGCGTTTTCAACCTGAGGACCCCATATTTGATTACACTACTATAAGTTAGTTTAACAAAGCCTTAACTCCTCCCCTGATACATTCACTTTATTGGGGAATGTAACCACTTAGGTTCACTCCATCAGCCTGGATCACTCTTGTTGCCTAAAGCTTGGCATACATAGTCTCATGTCACTGACAGTCATTTCAACGGTGTCGCGGCAGAAGACCTACATAAGGCGACTTGGGGTTGTCACAGTCTTTTTTCAATGACAGTCCTCAGGACGGTGTCGCGGTAAAGGGACTGTGCAGCGCCCTGTTCCCTTAGGGCAGGAGATCTAAACTAACTCAGTGTCTGGGGCCTACTGGCTAAAATGTGGTTGTAGTGGGCGTGAGACACGATGAACAATACAGGACTGTCATATTAGGCCCCTTAGCTTGGTTCACATATCTCACTAATGGAATCTAGATAACGTAGTCACGCCTCACCTAGTCTCATCTCTCGTAAAACAAGCATTCGAGTTGGGTTTCCTGAGCAGTCCTAGCGCAACCTATGATAACGCCTAACCATATGTAGTATCCTAACATCATAATACAGTCATCATAAATTTAAATATTTTTATTTGGTTTAATGATTTATATTTAAATATCATGAAATGATAACGATTTTTCAGGAATATACAAATTGCTAGGAGTATTGACTCCCTGAAGAGCGAGTCTGCGGTGATACAAGTTTGATATATGAAAAAAAAAATGAAAAAATAAGAAGTGGTGCATTTAATACACACAGCCCCACATGCCATGATAATAACAAAATAGATGAAAAACAACAGTTTTTGTCAAAGCACTAAAGTATGGTGTCCAAATTTCAAATTCCACGTGCAAAAAGTGCTTGGGATTTTGCCCAGTCAACCAACAAACGGAAGGAACAAACGTAGTAACTAATGGGTACAGTACCTACTTGAGAATAATAACGCAACTGGAACCAGGGAAAGGATTGGGTGTACAGAAAAAGATCGAAAGTTCAAACCATTTATTATACAAGTTGATGAATAAAACACCATATCTTTATTAACAGTAATTGAGGATATACTTAATATTTTTATAGAATAGAAAAAAAAAGATACAAATTTTATTTGTATAAATTTTCTTTTGATGTGAAATCATGAATTCTTCTTTGATATACTGTATTTACATAAGTGAACTAGATTCAGGTGATCTGGAGGTAGGTGTCAGTGCCCGGGTCAGGTAGGACTTGTTGAGCAGATGAAGAGGTTGAGCGAGTGTAAGCATCAGTACTCCCACCATCACACCCATGGCCTGTAACACATTAAAGGTGTGTTTACACTTCGAATATGTTGATTGACTTGACAAGCCGTCTAGAAATCAAATGAATGTTTGCGACATATCGTAGACATGAAGATATGTCGTGGGACTTATTGGTCAATAAATTATCTTTTTATGACTGAATTTTGTGCCTTTGTCAAGTCTGACAGCAGTCGCCCAGGATGGAAAACATACAAATGTTGGTCGACTCACGTATGCCGTGTACCAACGCTTCTATCGGTTTAGCTTTAAGAGCTTACTATATTTTAAATGATACTTAGGACTTAAAGTGTATTAAAACGCTCAGGAACGCAGTCGTGGCTGCTCAGCAGCTTGACCCCCAAATATAATCAAGACCAAAACTTGCTATGATCTTAATATATAGCATGTGAAATAATGGGTGAATCAGCCCCCAGTTATTACATGGGTTTGCCACACTCTCCGTTGACTGTGATGGTTATATTTTTCTTACACTTAAGCCATGATGATACATTTGGCATAATTTATTATTCCTTTAATATGATATTCCGCTATCAGGTACCAGTACAACTCCATCTAGTGCTCGGATTTGCATGGAGGGGGATTGTATGAGCCACTTTCAAGTACCCATCTTGTAACTTTAAATGAGGAGGTTGGAAGTGAATAGTCGCTAAACACCAGATTTACTTCTTCACAGGTGATGGGCTGGTTCTTTACCAGAATGCGTTATGGGTGACCTCTACACCCCATAGTTCATTCCCAACTTTTTCTTCTCCCTAGTAATAAGCCTTTGGCGAGAATAGATTTGGGGCATCCATTCTCAATAATTTCAAATCTTGACAAATCATGGACATACAGAATAAAAGATATTTGGTTGTTCCTGTTGGATCATCGTCACCTAAAGTTCCTATGCTTCCCATGCTTGAGGGTAGTGTGGCGCCGAGAGCTAACAAGTGCTGCTCGAGCAAAACAAAACCTTGGACATTAAACACAATCTCAGAAAGTTTAAGAAGAAACAAGCACACAATCAAAATAGGAACACAGAATGTGGGAACATTACATGGGGGTGGCATCACATTGCCTCGTCTCACTCAAGCTTACCTCATAAGACACAAAACTGGACAACAATGGTATACCTGTACTGCTATGGCTAGCTCTAAGTAGGGTAGACTTCATGAAATACTCATTTGGTGTTCCCCTGTACTCAGTCATGGCTGAAGAATAAAATCCTGGGCTAAGAGAACCTTATTTAAATATATTTACAAATAAAAGGTACCAGACATAATATAGGCGCACCTCTGAATGGGGAGGCAGAAACTTGGTTAAATTCAATAGTAATAAAACACAGTATTTACCAATTACACTTTAAATTAGATGATCTCACTCCAATTACATTTCAGGAAGCTATCATTCTGCTAAATTTTGAAATAGATATGCTAGGCCTCACCATTTCCTCCAGTAAGTCATGGAAATCACACATCCTCAACATAGCTAAAGCTGCCTTCCTAAAGTTGGGAATGCTGTACAGATGCCGTAGCTACTTCACTCCTGAGCAGTTGCTTCAAGTATATAAGCCTTATATACTTTGAATGAATCCCTTATATTATAAGGGATTCATTCGTCCTAACTTGGAGTACTGCTCTCATATCTGGGGTGGCTCTTCTTCTGTCCAACTGTTAGATATGGGGAAATCAAAGGCATTTCGTCTTATTAACTCTCCTTCTTTAGTTGATAATCTTTCTTATCTTTCTTTTCCCGCAATGTTGCTTCACTCTCCCTTTTACAGGTACTCTTAACAGGCAATGTTCGGTGGATTTGGCATCCGGTGTACCACCGGCAAGACTGTAGGCTCGTAACACACATCTTGCCAGTGGTGTCCACCGTTTCTCTGTGGATGTCGGTCACACTAGAATAACCCGTTATAGTACAACCTTCTTTCCTCACACATCCAAACTGTGGAATGTTCTGCCTTCTTTTGTATTTCCATACTTATACAATCTGTCTCACTTCAAAAAGCTGGTTTTCTGGCATCTTAGTGGTGTAGATTAACACAGTATAAACTTTTTCTTCTTTATTTTTAATTTCTTTGCTCTTATTTTTCGCCCTCTAGGCTCCATTGTGGGTCGTTCGATCTGTGCCAGGATGGGCTAATCCCCTTAAAAAAAAAATCCTAATTGGGAGTTCAACATAAGCACCACTGACTTCCCACCTAACATTCCCTAGGACAGGAAGGACAAATTTTAGTCACATGGCTCATACAGAGAAGAGAGAGAGGCCAAGACAGACATGTCTGCAGACCAGAGCTGGAACAAGGACAGAGTGTCCTCCATTAAGGCTCGTGTGGAACAGATGAGACAGTCTGGGTCATACCAAACTGGCGACATATTAAGTACCTTGGCACATGCCAGATGAACATTATTTAATTTACCTAACTTACATATACTACTGTACAAGGCATGGTCTTAATGAAAGAAGGTAGGACTATTTATGGGAGTGCAATAGGTAATTAATATGAGCTAAAATACATGGTATAACAATGAGAACACAAGCAACAACAAATGGAAATAATACAAACTTGCAACCTGGCAACTGAAGCGGCCATTCCCTAGGCTTCTAGTGGGTGATAAAATACCTCGCCACACCTTCGTTGACCCACCATGTGTTCTTAAGCACAGTGAGCCAAGCGGTATGGTGCAATAACATCGGAAAAATCTCATAGTCTGAATAGTAGAAAGCCTGGCTCGAAGATAATACTGTTATATATAAATATAAATATAAATATAAAAAATATGCATGTTCCCGTGACAGTGGGAAGTTTTCAAATGTTTATTGGGAAATGGAAAGACTGCAGAGGGATATTTTAAGATTAGTGAAGAAAGGTGTACAGTACAGGTTCAAATAGCATTAGTGGAGAAGGTTTTTATTTCATACATGCAAATGGTGAAAAGCATGAGACAGGTGTTGGTATTCTCATAAACCAGAAGTTGAACAATAGTGTAAAGTGATACTGGGCACTGTCAGTAGAGTTTTGTTACAGTAGTCAAGTATTATGGTAAATCCAAGGACTTGGTAATAATACATATTTAGACACGAACAAATGATAGTGAAGTTGAGGTTTTAGAAATATTTTATGGAGGTTTAAAGAAAGCAAAAGACACCATTAAGTTTAATGAGTGTCTGATTATAATGGGTGAATATAACACAAATATTGGGAAAGGGGAAGAAGCACTGGTAGTAGGATCACATGGGTTGGGTAATAGGAATGAGAGAAGAGAAATATTAATTGACTCTTGTAAGGAAGACAATATGATAATTGCAAATGCACGGTTTGAACAACACCCTTGGCATGTCTCTACACGGATCACACCCCAGGACAATGCAAATAGTTTACATTTTAATTAAAAAAATATTTAGCAATTCAGTAATCAGAACCAAACTTATTTAGGGACAGATTGTGGGTCAGGTCACGTCCCAGTAATGAGTTTAGAGAGGGTAAAATTCAGAAAATAAAAAGAAAAACAGTGGAAAAATTAAATGGGATTTAGGAAAGCTAAAAAAAGGGGCAGAGATAGAATGTGAAATTGAAATCGAAACCAAATTTTCATTAGTGCTAGAGGGTGACTTTGGTGAACAAGAACCAGGACAACAATGGAATAATTACAAAGAAATAATGTTAAGGGTGGGGAAAGATCTTATAGGACATAGGAGGAACGAGGCTAAAGGTGAGTGGATCACAAAGGAAATTTACAACCAAATTGTTAGACGAAGAAAGATGATAAGAAGAAATGAGACTCATAAAGAACTTAACAAATAAATTAAAAAAGAATGTTGACTGGCCAATGGAGATTTACTAAATGGGAAATAGAAGGAGATAGGAGATGATGGAAAAAGACATAGCTGTGGGGAAATCTACAGAATTATTAAGTAGTAAATCAGAAAAAAATGAAGTAAATGGGGTGGAACTATTGAAAGAAAAGACAATAAGATCCTATTTGAGACAAAAACTAAAAGAAAGATGGGCAGAGTATGTAGAAGAACTTAACAATGCTAAGGATAGAGTAGCGGTAAGAAACGAAGAAAATTAAGATCAAACTACCAATTTTGGAAATAGAAGTTAAGGCAGCCGTGAGCAAAAAACAAACAAACAACAAAAACAATAATAAATAAAAATTAAAATACGAATGAGATCAAATGTTTGACTAAGATATATAATTCAATATACTTCAAAGGCGACCTTCCCAGTGAATTGAAAACAAAATCGTTATTTGTATTATTGCCGAGAAAGCCAGAAGTCTTAGAGTGCACCCAGTTTAGAACAATTAGTTCAATAAGTCCTACCTGCAAAGTATAATAATATTAGGATAGACAGTGCGCTATATGAAAATAGACATGGGTTTAGAAAGGAATAAAGGACTAGAAAAGCTTTATTTAGTTTGATAAATTTGAGGTATAGGGCTTCAGATCCAAAGAAATTTTTCTAGCCCGTCTCGTTCAGACGAAAAGCATCGTTTCCGTCTGACTGGCTAAGTAAAGAGAGGGACTCACCAGAGTAGAGAATGACTCACCAGGGTAGAGAGTGACTCACCAGGGTAGAGAGTGACTCATCAGGGTGCAGAGGGACACACCTGGATAGAGAGTGACTCACCACGGTAGAGAATAACTCATCAGGGTAGAGAATGACTCACCAGGATAGAGGGTGACTCACCAGGGTACAGAGGGACTCACCAGAGTAGAGAATGACTCACAAGGGTAGAGAGGGACTCACCAGGATAGAGAGTGACTCACCAGGGTACAGAGGGACTAACCAGAGTAGAGAATGACTCACCAGGGCAGAGAGGGATTCACCAGGATAGAGAGTGACTCACCAGGGTAGAGAATGACTCATCAGGGTAGAGAATGACTCACCTGGGTAAAGAGGGACTCACCAGGGTAGAGAGGGACTCACCAGGGTAGAGAGGGACTCATCAGGGTAGAGAATGACTCATCAGGGTAGAGAATGACTCACCAGGGTAGAGGGGGACTCACCTGGGTAGAGAATGACTCATCAGGGTAGAGAATGACTCATCAGGGTAGAGAATGACTCACCAGGGTAGAGGGGGACTCACCTGGGTAGAGAGGGACTCACCAGGGTAGAGAGGGACTCACCTGGGCAGAGAATGACTCATCATGGTAGAGAATGACTCATCAGGATAGAAAATGACTCATCAGGGTAGAGAATGACTCACCAGGGTAGAGGGGGACTCACCTGGGTAGAGAGGGACTCACCAGGGTAGAGAGGGACTCGTCAGGGTAGAGATTGACTCACCAGGGTAGAGAGGGACTCACCTGGGTAGAGAGGGACTCACCTGGGTAGAGAATGACTCATTAGGGTAGAGAATGACTCATGAGGGTAGAGAATGACTCATGAGGGTAGAGAGGGACTCGTCAGGGTAGAGATTGACTCACCAGGGTAGAGAGGGACTCACCTGGGTAAAGAGGGACTCACCTGGGTAGAGAGGGACTCACCTGGGTAGAGAATGACTCATCAGGGTAGAGAATGACTCATCAGGGTAGAGTGGGACTCACCAGGGTAGAGAAGAGTGACTCACCAGGGTAGAGAGTGACTCACCAGGGTTGAGAGTGACTCACCTGGGTAGAGAGGGACTTACCAGGTTGTAATGTGACTGGGCAAAGGTGAAGTGTGGGTACTGTAACATCGTCAACACTGCTATCACCGTTCCCTGTATCCCGATGATGCGGTTAAAGTGCTCCGCTGGAAACCTGAATGAGGAAAGTCAACCTTTGTATTAATTCTGCTTCTGTTGAAGATAAATTTGGCCGAGTACAAAGATGGAAATCTTCCTTGTATGGTAATATTAACAACAAAAATATTTTTTTCGTGTGGTGTCCTATTATGTGAGGATTGGCGACCCGAGCTAAAGTTTTCGTACTGTTTTTACCAATCTTTCCGGAGGTTGCATATCTTTGGAGGGTCAAGTCTTATACATCTTAGTCTCTGCCTTTCCCTTTCCTTCCTACCCTCAACTTTGGCCATTAATATCTCTACCATCACCCGAGTACTTCCCTCATTGCTCTCACTGGTCTTAGTACATCTTCACTGCCTTTCTTTCTGGCATAACTGACTTTTAGCATTCTCCTTTATTACCACATATTGAACGCTTCCAATCTTCTTCTGGAGTCTGCTGAAAGTGTTCCCACTTTTTACCCATACAGCTACGACTGCTTCTGCTACTTTGCTGTCACTCGGAATCGAATATGACGATCATCCAGCGATGACACAATGATACGAGTCATTATTGATGTCACCTTCGGTGGCGAGCACTGAGGTGGCTTGAGATGCCAATATGGTCGTTCGCGGGTGTTGTGTGTGGCATTGATTTGATTTTTTGATTTTGCCGCTTGCAGCGGCTACTTTATTGTGCACCCCACACTCATCCTGTGAGCGGTAGCGCAAAAGGATTACAGAGTAGGGTTTACAAAGGGTCATAATAATTAACCCCGGTTGTCAGGATATTATGGCACTGAAAGTTACACAGTATTTCATTTACATTATTTGTTTAGTTCTATACATAAAGGGTAACTTATTCACAAATGCGTGAGAACAGGCGTGTGAGGCAGTATGTCTGGCCTCACACTTTGTTATTCACATTTACGTGGGAGGTATTCAAGCACATTGCGTATTTGGTTCTGTACATGAGAACTGATATAGTTACTAAGTGCAAAAAAGTGGATACAATCTTAATATGTCGGCTACCTTGCCATTAGAGATGAAGTGTTGTGCCATTTCACACACAGTGTGCTTGGTTGGACCTGTCCCTAAAAGGTTCTATCTTCACACAGTCGAGGACGTAGTGTTCAAGTGTGTGGCCATATGTATGGCCACACACTTTACATTTAGTTTTGTTTACATCTGCTTGAGGAACATACTGCCAAAGGTACTTATATCCTAACCTTAATCTAGCGGTTACAACATCTTGTAATCTAGTGATCTTGTTACTTGCTCCATATACATGTTTCACTTGATACATCTCATCATGGTAAACTATGGATTGACTAGTGCCTGTTTGCACTTGTCTACTTGCGTCAAACTCATCAATAAGTTCTTTCCTAATTACAGTTTTAAGGGTTCTTTTTGACAGACCCAAATTGTATTCAACGGTGTCTTTGTTAGACGCGAGTTTGGCGAGGGCATCAACTCTGTCATGTTTTATGAGGCCTATGTGAGAGGGGATCCACAACAGTTTGACCCTGACACCCCGGTCAACAAGGCACGCATATTTGTGTCTGGCTTCAGAGACAAGATCGTGACAACCTGAGTCGAGGGTACCAAGGGCAAGTAGTGAGGATAGAGAGTCAGTGATGATGAGACTGTCAGTGACAGTGGTTTCAATGAATTTAATAGCTGTGAGTATGGCAACTAATTCAGTTTGTAGAGTGGATGCCCAGTTGTTAATTTTAACTCCTTTCTCAATTATATTACCGTCAGGTTGAGTCACAACAATAGCACTTCCAGCCCTCCCACAGGCGGTGTTAAGAGATCCATCAGTGTAGATGGTCTGTGTGATATTATCATCAGTCTGTAGAGTGTGTATGTGTTCAAGAGCTCTCAATTTGGCAGTGTGTTGGAGATAAATGCTTTGTATAATTAATTTTTTAGGCGGATACGTCGGTATTGTGATATCGAAGGGAACTGTCCGCCAGGGTGGCAGGAAACGCTGTTGTGTCTCAACTTTGTACAGGTGGTCTAGTCCAAATATCTTCATATGTGTAGCTGTAGTTTGGATCCATTTAGACTCAGTAGTCCCATGGTTCATACATTCTCGCAATTTTAAGGAAACAATGTTATCAGGATCACCACGCAGAAGCCTCAGGGCTATCATGAGGTTGACTTCAATTATTCTATCTTTAACACTGGGTATACCTAGTTCTTTCCTCATATTAAGTACTTTAGTGCTCATGGGACATCCTAGGATAATTCTGAGGGCTTTATTTTGCATTTTCTCGAGCTTGTCAACGCCTTTCCCGTCACGAAGGACCAGGGCTGGTGCGTGGTAATCTATCAGAGATCTTACATTGCCTAGGTACATTGTTTTAACAATTCTAATATTAGCACCATAGTGCGGGCTGTACCCCGCTACACTTCTAAGAGGTCTCAGTCTGTCAGTACATTGGCGGGTTAGCTGTTGCATGGCAGGTAGGGTACAAGGGACGGAAACACCAAGATATTTAAAAGAAGAAACATAGTCAATAGTGTTGTTACCTATCTTGAACTTGGCGGGGCCGCGTTTGCGGTTCCCAGCTTGTTTGTTGAACACCTTAGTTTTGTCAGTGGAGATAATAAGACCGAGGCTGCTTGTACATGGTTCAGGGTGGTTTGCATTTCACGATGAGTTTTAGTATGTATAAGAATATCATCAGCATAGCTGATTGAGATATTGCTGGGGTTGTCTGGTATTAAATTTAATAATGCATTCATAAGAACATTGAACAAAGTGGGGCTAAGTACTCCACCTTGAGGGGTACCAAGTTGCATATCTTTAACTTCACTTTTGTAACCCTGAAACAGTGCAGCAGCCCTTCTGTTGGTTAGGTAGCCACTTATCCAGTGTAACAGCCTACCTCCTATATCCATTTTGGCTAGTTCGTACAATATCAGTTGCCTATTGGCAATATCAAATGCAGCTTTTAGGTCAAGAAATGTGGTGTATCTGTGCCTTTCATCACCATGCACAGTTAGGAATGTGGTGATGCAATTATGTACACCTTTACCATGGGTGAAGCCATTTATGTTAGGAGACATGTGTTCTCTGATTCTATATAAGAGTCTGCCAAGAACCATCCTCTCAAAGGTTTTACACAGGCAGCTGGTTAGTGATATGGGACGAAAGGCATCAGGCTGTCCTGGTTTCGGTATTGGTACAACAATACTGCTGGTCCATGATGTGGGTAGTTGGCCCTCGGCATGACTCATATTGTACAATACCAACAATGGATTGCCTGGCACGCGCCTTAGTAGTCTAATGATGTTGTAGGTGACTCCGTCCTCTCCAGGGGAAGTAGACCTACCCCTGGCGAGGGCGGCGTCAAGCTCCCACTCAGTATATGGAACATCACACTCATCGTGCTGTTTGCCCAGCATAAAGCTAATAAGATTACTTCTCTCTACATACTTCGCATCAAGGAGTCCCCGAGTCCTAGCTGGTAACATGTCATAGCTCGACACATGAGCCCACTTTGTTATTAACTCATTCGACTTTTGCAGAGGGTATGGATGGGAGACGTGTCTACTGTTTTTACCTCTGATTATGTTTATGTCTTTCCAGGCTTTGCTGAGGGATGTGTGTTGGTTCAGGCTGTTGACATATGTCTCCCATGCATTTTGTCTGAGTTCGTTTACACATTCCCTGACAGCAGCAAGGGAAGCTTGATAGGCTACATCTAGTGCGGGAGCGGCGGCGGCAGCGTCTTTGCAGCGCTGGCACTTGTCCGCCTCTGTACTCAGTCGAGCTTACTCGAAAGAATTGATCATTCTCGTTTAGTGCTCCTCCAAATATTATGGAGTTGAGTAATCGTCTCCAAGGTGAGACGTTACGTCTACCGTTCTTTAGGTGACCGTAGATTATTTGCTTTGGCATTCTACAGTCGTCCATACAGGTCGCGGCGCTGGTATCTATGGTTGGTAAAATCTCACTGAACTAAATGATATCAGTGATTAAAAGAAATCATTATCTATAGTACTGCCGAAAAACATCTGAGCCAACGTAAGGGGAATTTGTTTAATATATCTGGTGTAAATTTTTAATGAATATGATATAACACAATATAAATTAAGAAATATTAATAGCTTTAACTTTAGTGAGGGCAGAGGAACAAAAGAAGGTTATGTTGGTTTGAGAACTTTAAATATAAGAGCTTTAGAGGTTCAGAGAATGTTGTGTATGTTTTTGTGGATTTTTAAAAATAAATGATAAAGTAAAATATTAAACAAAGATGTCTTGGAAAGGGTAGAATTTAGTAAGATGGAGCTGTTAGAATTCTAAAAAAAAGAATCATCCTTTGCATCATGAAGGATCGAAGGCAGTGTGACGGTAATCTACCAAAAGATCTTATATGGACTACTGTATAGCTGCATTGTTTTAACAGCTCTAATATTAGCGCCATAGCACGAGTTTTATCCCGATTTAGTTCTAGGGTATTTTAGTGTGTGTGTGTGTGTATATATATAAATATATAGTTAACGCCATGCACAATTGTGAGCGCCGGCCACATGTCAAGTGAAGAAACTGTTTACAACTCAGAATAGCTCACTAAGGGAGATATAGCTGGTAGCAGCTGTGTGACTGCCTGAGGGGCAGACTATCGCCTTCTACTGTAGAGGCAACATCTTGATTCTCGTCAGCCAACATCATCCTGCAGGACATTATATTTGTTCTCGTTGGTCTAATCCTAGACCCCAAAACGTGTGTGTGATTGTGAACTGTTGAATCCTCTGCGAACTCTAAATAACTTTAATACGTGATCGTATTATTCAAACTGTGTCCTGATATACCAGCAGTTGTTATATGTGAATTGTACCCAACAGGTTTTGACCGAATTATACTCATCCCCATCGCGTCAACGACAAGGGTCTTATTGCCCTGCACAAACCAAAATTGCTCTCATGAGCGATTATATATAGTATACTGTATATATATTGTGCTGTTAAAATGGGTTCGTTAGAATGAGAAAAATTATTAGAGCTTTTCTGAAAAATTGTGTTGAAAACCTATTCACATAATATTAAACAGCGAATTAGCTAGTGAGTTATTCACGAAAATATTAGAGCATTAATGTGTCCCAGCATTATCTTGAGGCTTGAGAAATTGGTATGTCACAGCAACCCATTATGACAGTGAAACCCGAGCCGTCCAGCTGACCACACACACAGGGGTACAGTACAGTATGCGGTCTAGGTAGGCCTATACAACAATATTTTTTTCTTCTAAAATCGTCTTTCAGCACAAATTGTTGACCATTGATTTTTTAGATGAAATTATTCTATAAATCAGGTTAAAAATAGATGATCAAATTAAATTTAATTAAACTCATGGAAGCCACACATCTACAACATGGCTAAAACCGCCATCCAAAAGCTGGGAATGATGTACTGTACAGATGCTGTAGCTACTTCACTCCTGAGCAGTTGCTTCAGGTTTATAAGGGATTCATTCATCCTAACTTGGAGTACTGCTATCACTATCTGGGGTGGCTCTTCTTCTGTCCAACTGTTAGATAGTGTGGAATCAAAGGCATTTCGTCTTATTAACTCTCCTCCTTTAGTTGATAATCTCTCTTCCCTTGTTCTCCACCACAATGTTGCTTCACTCTCTCTTTACAGGTACTTTAACGAGTAATGTTCGGTGGATTTGGAATCTTGTGCACAGCCGGCAAGGCACTGGGCTCGTAACACTCGTCTTGCCTGCGGTGCCCACCGTTTCATGTGTGGATGTATGTGGATGTCGGTCACACAGAATAACACGTTATAGTACATCCTTCTTTCCTCACACAGCCAAACTGCGGAATGTTCTGCATTCTTCTCTGTTTTCATCCTCTTACACTCTGTCTCACTTCAAAAAGCTGGTTTTCCTGCATCTTCATGGTATAGATTAACATAGTGTACTCTTTTTCTCTTCTGTTTTTTTTCTTTTTAATCTTATTTTTTCGCCTCTCGGGCCCCGTTATGGGTCGATGACCTGTACCCGGGTGGGCTACACCCCCCCCCCCCTAAAAAAAATATATATCGTAAGAATAGAGTAAAATAACTGATAATGTATGTTCCTGGCTACAATTCTTCATTTCATAGGCCGATGCACGAGTGTGTATATACAACAATAGGAAAAACTTGAAAATAAACCCTGAATTAATATTTCTTTGTCCTTAAGAAAAAATTAAATGAATTTCATACCCTAGAGCCACTAATTACTAAAACGAGAAATTGTATTAGGATGATCTTAGTGGGTGCGGTTGCCTAGTCAGTTTTTTTTTTCTGGCAGGCTATGTTTAGGGCATATTTTCTAGCCCTTTCCCTATGTGGGGTGAGCAGAGTGGCTCCTCGAAAGGGCTGCTCAGTCGAACAGACAGGACCAGATTGTACTGTTGCCTAGATCCCAGTGCATAAACGACCATCTTATCTGTGCTGCTCATGTGCAGAGTTGTGACTAGAGACTCCCGGCAGTCATCTCTGCCTGTCTCCGTCACTATTCGTCAGTTGCCATAGGACTTTTGGAGGTTTAGGGGTTCCGATGATGATGGAAGGTAGGATGAGTTGGATGATGGCTGTGCATAAGGTTGATTTATGTGGTGAGGCAGGAGCGCAGGCTACAACCACACATCTTGGTTCTCCCCTTTCCTGATCCAGCGGTGCAGGAAGCTGCAACAATTGGGGAGGGAGAGTTGCAATGGACTGCTGATAGCCCAGTTTGTCTTCACCTGCCGGTATAGTCGTTGGGTTTCCATGTTGGTCACCTCTTCCACCTATTCCGCCATTGGGTTCTTCCTGGAGCTTTGTAAGTATGCCTTCCTAATGCGGGGCTCCACTGCAGATTTTTCGTTTGGGGGTTTACTTCTGTAGCCCTATACTTATCAAGGTTAATTTGTAAGGTAGTGGGGCAGTGGTAGGTAAGGTGTGTACACATGCCGGTGGGCCTATGCGCCATACCTCTGGGCCTATGTGCCGTACCTCTGGGGCCCACTGCTGCTCCGAGATTCCCTGCTGGTCTAGCCTGGGGCCCTAAGGCACCCAGTTACTGTGTGTTGCCACGAAGTGGCACAGCAGGAGTCTTGATGGTGAAGAGGCTGTGTACTGGCAGGGGAAGACTAACGTAAATCTGCTTCCATGTTCACCACTAGGGCTAGCCAGAAATGATTACTGAAAGCAAGAGGAAGCAAGCAGTGCTTGCACCTTAACATCAACATAATCTTACACATTAGATGTGTTACACCACCCTGTGTACACACACACACACACACACAGACACACACACACACACACACAGAGTACCTGGCTCTGACGAAAGGAATTGCGACAGCTTGACAAGACGGTCGATTGATGATGAGACAGATGAGACCAACATAGACGGCGGCGGATGAAGGGAAGAGGAGGGTGCTCAGTTGTAAGGTGATGGTGGTGCTCACTATGAACATGGGCACGATCATCGCCTGCACGGACGCTACCTGAGCCATCACCTCACTCTTACCTGGCCAGGAACAAAGTTGATTAAGCTTTAGGAGTCATTATATGGGTTCAAAGATGGAGCGATAGTGAGTGTGTGTGTGTGTGTGTGTAACAGCACCATTTGTATGATATAAATATTCACCCAAATGTATAATACTTAAATGTATAATACCCAATTATTCACTAAGTTATTCAACAATGACTCGGCAGTTGTTCATGTCATACATGCAGAGGTCTGTAATTTCATCAGAGGTTGAGCCACAGGTCAAGCAAATACCTCGCCCGCTCCTCCTTGCTTCTCAAAGTCGTGGCATGACCACATAAGGGGACAGACGTGCCCATAAGTGCTCTTGACTTCCCGATCGTCCCACTAAGGTCCCCTCAGCCGGCAAGCGTTTGCCAGCATGGGGGGTCGACATAAACGTCCCAGAAGAGGCTCTCTCATGGACGCAGACATCTCTGGTACGGATGTCATCGCCGAGGATCCTGATTATACTAGTTTAGCATTTTTCCATAAATGCGAAGATGTAATGAGAAATAGCTATGTCACTAATGACATGGATAAATTTTCATACGTCCGAAGCCTTATCAAAACCGGTAGTCGGGCAGTTAAAGGTATCTATGCTTCAGCCACTGACGAAAAAACAGATGATTATCAAACGTTTAGGAAACAATTCATTTCCTTTTTTGGGTCAGGCTCCAAAGGAAGTCCACTTACTTGGATTTTTAAGATGGCAGAGCGGACAGGTGACACACTCTGCCCGCACATGAAGCACAAGACGCCCAGATCTGTGCGGGTCTCACTAAGATAGACCTCAACTCTTACATGGATTCCTCAGATTGGTTCGATAAAAATGACAACTTGTCTAAAGTAAATTTCTACAGGATTATTGAATTTCTTCAGTTTATCTTGTCATCAAATGAACCTTTACGCACAAAAGTCCCAAAGAAAGAGTTTTGTAGAATACGTAGAAGAAATTGTGAAACCTAAGGAAAATATTCCCAGGGCTATGTCAGTGGCACCAGTCACCACCTTCAAGGAACAACTACAGTCTGTCACGGAAACCAAACCAAAGAGGATACCTTTTTGCAAAGTTTGCAAACGTAAGGGACATGCAACAGAAAAATGCTGGTTTGCAAGACAAGCAGATAACTACCCAGCCAGCCAGAGGCAAGACCGAAGAAAAGGATCCTCGCAGGACTTCAAAATTTCAGATAGTCCTGCTAAACCAAAAACTCCAAAGGGACATTACACAGGAAATAAAATGTCTCCAAACACTAAAGGCACTCCGAATAAAAGGTGTATAGTACATTAGTCTCCATACCACAACACACAAGATTGTAGAAATATACAGCGAATGAGGCAAGAAATTGAAAATCGACGGCAGACAAGTACACAGCCTTCGGGGGAAGAGGAGCGCGTCCAGCAACACGATCTAGGATAGCATCAACGGTTCAAGAAAACAACGCTTCCATCACCGGCTCATTAATCGCCAAGTTAAACAAAGTGGAAGTGTTGACTGTACCAGCGAGGATAGGTAACAATCAATATTCCCTAGATATAGATACGGGGGCCTGTGCCAATGTTATCTCATTAAAGTCGTTCAATGAACTCCAGAGGCGATATCCTCCAAATAAGTGGCCAATAAGACCTAAAAACATTCCCCTGGCCGGTGTGTCAGGAATCCAATTAGACATAGCGGGGGTAATAGCACTACCAATCCGTTTTTCTATGTCCAGTAAATCGTTTCCGGCGGATTTCTACATAGTCAAGGCTTTTGTTTGCCAGCGGACGGGTTACTTGGTCTGACCACTCTAAGGCAGAACAACATTCACGTTCAGTCATGGGATCAAACAATAGCGCATAATTGTAAAACATATCACGCAATGCAAACTTCACATCCATTGTTTACTTCAGGTGCTCGTGTAATAACTGCCTCGACAGGCGCGGGGGAGTCTTTGGCACAGCAGGAATTAATTATGGAGATCACTCTCTGAAACTTCAACTAGTAGTTTAAAGGACATTTCTGATGAAAGCGGCCAGAACTGGACTCTAACTCCTGCTGTGTTAACTGGTGTACAACGGTTGCATAGCCAGGAACTAACTAGAGTCACAGTACGTTTGCCAAATGTGAGTAAAGGAACAGATGTTGTGTGTCTGAGTGAAAATTCACGAGTGAAAGGTTTGTCACTTGAGTCTACCTTAAGCACTGTTAGATTAGGTAGTCTCACAGATGTCCTCGTTCTCAGTAGAACTGGGGGACCCATAACCTTAAGAAAGGGATGTTGTTTAGGTAATTCCTTGTTTATGACAAAGCGGTTGTCGAAGAGCCATTAGAATTACCAATAGGTAGTGTAACACAGGGTAAATTGAACGAAAAATCACATATTGTGAATAATGTAGCGTTGATAGCACCACACGTGAAAGTAGTCGATCATCCTCGAGGCAAAAGTGATCTTTTAGAATTACTAGCCGAGTTCAAGGAAATCATAGCATTACCTGGAGAACCCCGAGGTGAAACAAAGTTGACAAATCAACATATTCCACTCAAATCGGAAACTAACCCAATCTACATCAACATATAGGCTACCCCACAGCTATGCAAACTTTGCAAGATCTCGAACAACAATCTGCAGTCTCTACAACAATCCGTCAGACCATCTCTTTTCAACACGACCATATGAATAGTCTACTCAAGCGAGTAAGGCACTTCGAGGGAAAGCTCCCTATATCTCCTGAAGACATCGGGAAAAATGTACATTCTCAGCGGCGTCATAACGTGGGCTGTTTAATTTTGTAGGGTTAATAAGTAACACCTTGTTTGGTACGGCAACCGCCGAAGCTGTAGCTAAACTAGGGAATAAAATGAGTGCAGTTTCAGAAGTGGTTAAGAAAAAAATAGGGTCATTGCACAATCCTACAAGGCAGTACAAACTCTGACCTCTCATATGAATGCTATTGTTGAAGAAACTAATCAACTAACACAAGATGTCCAGGGATTCATACGGTCAGAATCTACACTGGAATGGCTACTCTGCTTCACTGAATGCATGCATGCTGAGGAGGCCTCTGTACAATCTTTCATATAAACCAGTAATAGGCTCATTGCTGATCTTGTAAATGCAGGGTTAGGTCGTGTTGACGCACAGTTGTTGCCGGTTGGTCAAGTAATTGCCGCGTTGCATATATCTGAAACTAAATATCGTCTACCTCCTATCTTTCAGGAGCATGAAGTGGAATATTATTACCCCTTATTAGAAGCAACATTAACACACAGGGAAATACTAATACACATTCCACTAAAATAAAATAAAAATTTTGGTGCATGGCATTTGGAACCATTTCCACTAAAAGCGAATGAGGGATTATTAATTCTGAACAAACTGAACTAATAGTAGTATCAGAGGATTTTTCATTAGTTGCTATGGCTAAGCATGAAGTCCTAAGTCAACATATTTACATTTGCATGTTTGTCCGGTGTATGCTTTCGCATTCACTCGAGCTGCTGAGGCTACATGTGAATTAGCTCTGTTACAAACTAATGCCTCTACAGCTCTACAGCAATGTGTATATACTCCAATACCACATAGGTTAGTGTTTCACGCACATGTCAATAATGTGCAATATTTCGTTTTCCCAAATCAAACCAGTGCGATACTTATATGTCAGGATGTAGGCAACATTTAGTGGTAGAAGGTTATCACATAGCACCAGACTATTGTGAAATTAGCAGTAATGTAATCACAACCTTGCCTACTCGCCATCAGCTTGCATTTGTCACAAATATTACTTCTGAGCTGGTTCGCATACCATTTCCCTTAAATATAAGTTTCAGTAATCTTCATAGTGTTTCTGATAAGCTTAACCTCCTATCCTATATTAAGGAGACAGTTTCCTGACTTACAGGATTCTATTCCTATATAGGCTATTTATCTTCCAGTATAATCCTACCTGGTTTTATTATACGTACCATCATATTTATCAGTTCGTTGATTGTTTTGATAATTTGTTACAGGAAGATTTCTTCCAGGTACACAATAGTTTCTAAGAAGACTTTTCGGAAGAAATTGCAAAAGCATATGCACAGCGAAAAAGTTTAGCTAAAGCACACCGTTTTGTAACAAGGTTAGGTACACCTAGGTTTTAAACCGTGAGGTCTCGGTTGGAGGTAGCCGAGAGGTGTAACAGAACCATTTGTGTAAAGGCCTGGGACTTAGGGATAGAAATCCCTGACCAGACTAATCAGGATCTTTAGAAAAGGAAAGTCAAGGACCATGGTTTTCTGAGGAATAACAAACAACCGTTTGAGATTGACATCTCTTTACTATAAATAATATAACAAAACTCTGACACCAGTCAACAAACATCAAATAACAATTACGGGAGTTAAACAATTAATGTAGTAAACAGTTAATGGAGTTAAACAATTAAGGGAAGCAAACATTTAAAGGAAGCAAACAATCAAAGGGAAGCAAACAATTAAAGGGAAGCAAACAATTAAAGGGAAGTCAGCAATCAATAGAATCAAACACTTAATGGAATCAAACAATTAATGGGAGTCAACAACTGATAGAATCAAACAATACAAGGGAGTCAGCAATTAAAGGAATCAAACAATAGCATCAAACAATGAACAGATATTTCCTACGACAGTGGCCCTGGGGAAGGATCTGGAACACGGTTAGATCCACACTCAGGGGGGAAGTGTCCATTCAACTCCTCACTCGAGCGACAGCGGCCGATGTTTTGATATAGCGGGAGAACACCGGGGCACAGGCGGAGGAGATGAACCGACGGTCGTGGTATGGGGTACAGAAGATTGACGTCGATAGGTGAAGGTCTGGGGACACAGCCCACGAGTCCCGAGCCTTCATGACATCACAACCAGAATTTGACAAACAGCAGGGGAAGGTAGTAACTGCACTCACGGCTGAGTAGGATCTGATGGCGACACAGGTAGAAGCACCATTATCGCCTCTGTCCAACCCCCCCCCCCCCCCAAGTGTTGGTCGCACCAGCGAACAAGCGAGTAAGCAGCGGTAGCGAGCAGGAAGATCGTTTCCGCCCTTACAATTTGTATTATATAAATATTTACCTAAATGTATAATACCAAATTATTCAACAAGTTATTCAACTGTGCCTCAGCTGTTAGGCCTTTTTTTTTTTTTTATTGGGCACTCCCCTACATCCTTGTGTAAGGTGAAGCGCAGAAGCGTTTACAGAGCCCAACAGGGAAGCATGCTAAGTTCATGCTTGCCTTTATGACTCATGAGTTAAGGGCGTAGAAGCCTGAAGAGTCAAGGGCGTAGAAGCCTGAAGAGTCAGTGGTTTATGTCATCAAGTTATTGGAAGCTCCAACAACTTTCCCTGAATACGAATTCGCAACTTTCGACTTACAACAGGTACCTACTTTACTGCTAGGTGAACAGGGACTAATGGGGGCTAGGAAGTAAGTCCAAACAACTTCCACCGGCCCGGGAATCGAACCCGTGACATCTCACTTGCGAGGCAAGAATGGTACCGCTTCTACCACCGATCCCCCATTATGCATTGCTGAGGTTTCAGTTCCTCCGGGGAGCGAGCAAGGGCAGGTTGAGGTCAGCTTATGTACAGCAACAAGATATCTGACGCGTTTCATTCCCGAAGTCTGCTTCGCTCTCTCTCACTGGGTCAGTGAGAGGAGACTCATATCACTTGTTAATCAGTGAGCACCTCACTTAGGTGTTCTCCTATAAGTGCACTAAGACACTTCCCTTAGCAGAGAAGGTACAATATATTCTCAACTGAACTCAGTACCTGTGAAACTATATTTTTCTACAATAAAGCAATATGGAATGGAGAGGTGGAGCATCTGGTGAGTTATCGGGGTGTGTTGGTCACACTATATATATATATATATATATATATATATATATATATATATATATATATATATATATATATATATATTTATATATAGTGTGACCAACACACCCCAATAACTCACCAGATGCTCCACCTGTCCATTCCATATTTTACTACTTAAAATATAGTCTTTTATATATTTAAATCATTTGTCCACTACAGAAATCTAGAATGAGCAAGAAATACATTGCTGCTATCTTTAACCAATTTTCTAAGTGTCCTGAGGCTGCTGCAATTTCCCAAAAGAGTGCTGTATGTGTGGCTGACTTCCTTTATAGAACCAAATGACGACTTGGGTCGGTGGTTCGATCCCCAGGCACTCCCAGTTCACCCAGCTGTCAATAGATACCTAAGTTTACAACTTGGGGAGGTGAATGCGGTCAAGTGTAGTACCGGCCATGCTGCCTTCTTGTGTACTGAAGGCTTAGTATACAATGTGCTATATCCAAACTGTCCCTAGTGGGTAGTCACTTAGGGACCCACCTTCACTTTCAATAACACATACCAGTTTACAGTTTCCAGAATGTACAAGATATTTTGGTTCCTAGTATCACTAGTTATTTTGATTTTGTTGGTATGGTGCAACAATTATTTGATAAAGGTGTTCGTCACCGACTCCTGTTTACACTAAGACGTGAATGATGCCGAGGTGTTCAACCTTTGAAAGACCAACGCAAGCCATTGTATCAAGTATGTGTCTGTTAATTCAGTACTGATGTTCGTCATGCCATCACCGGGAATTGTAACCACCGTCCTCCGGCGTGGTTGTTTGTTATGATCACACGTAACCCTGGCGGACAGCGGAAAAGGTATAAGGATAGTTTTAAGACAAACCTGAAAAAGTGCCAAATCGACCCCCTCACCTGGGAGACGATCCCTCCACACCGTAACGCTTGGAGGAGCACCACTCGAGAAGGTGTCAATAGTTTTAAATTAGCCCGACTGCATACAGAGACAAATAAGCGCCAACGCCGAAAAGACGCTGCCGCCGCCCCTCCCGCACTAGATGCAACCCTCCACACATGCAACAGCTGTGGACGACACTGCCGATCCCATATTGGCCTCTCGAGTCACCCCAGAGCTCACTAACGAAAGTAACATTCTTGATAACGCATATTATTGTGTCATAGCTGGATGATTGTCATACTCGATTCCGAGTGACATCAAAGTAGTAGTAGTGATCACACCAGGTGGTCGTACTGCCCAATTGCACATATTTATTGTTCGTCTCAGAGTAAGAATCTCATTCAACATTACTTCAGTATTTTTTTTTTTCAGCTGCATAGCATCTCTTGCAAACACAAGTTATGTTAGCTCTTGTTTCATTTTAATAACAAAGGTAAAGCTCCTTGCCTCCTGGGCTAATGATTTGGTAGCAGGTATTAATATTGACTACACCTTTTTATACCCACGCTTACCAGCAGCCCAGTAACAAACTCTTCTCTTCTAGGACACAACAGGAGAATCATTTCATGTTTTAATTTATGGTGAAGTTCTCGTGTACTGTCCTCAGTGTCATGTTAGTGGTAGTCCATTCCCTTGGGGGAAATTACCTGTCTAGGTCGTAAGTACTGCACAAGGAAGATTCCCAAGTAACTTACCTGCCCTGCCTGACCTTAATGAGATATCCTCATCAAACAGTGCATGGTTTACCTCGCTTGAGCACAGAGGAGATACAGTCGACCATGAGGCCTGGGAGAGGAGTGACCAGGGCACACAGCAAGTTAGCGTAGCCGAACAGTCGAGAGTAGAAACCCGCTATAGCAAAAATAGTGTCTTAATACAGTGTAGCTAACTCCTGTGCATAATATTTCAGTATTTAATATCTCCATTTGTAAAACTTACACTATTCTGAATTACATAACCTGTAAGAAGTAACAAGTCTTAATGTTCTCTGAAAGCAAACTGTACTCTGCTCTTGCCTAATATTGATCATTTTCGCGGCTATACCCTATTATAATATCAAACTCCTGGTGTTTCAATACAAACTTTACACTGCTTACCTTCTTCTTCAGTTTTCGAGAACTTGTTGATCCAGGAGTTGAAGTAAGTACCGAAGAGAACGACTGCGAAAAGGTTGTTGAACAGCCAGAAAAGATGCAAAAATGAGGACACGGAAATTATACTGCTGCTGAGGGGTCCTCCTGGCTTCTCGTGTCTCTTCTTTTCAGTATTTTCTGTTTCTGTTGTCTCTGAGGATTAAGACAAGTCAGATTAAGACTGTTTGAATATCTTTTTTTAAAAGTTTCATGCTTATTACATAACGACCAGTTTTAAGTATGAGTAATTTATTTTAATAATAATTGTAAACTCAAGTATACTGTGAAAATAAGCTCATTATCTTTGTTTTCAGTTGCAAGTGAAGGTAGGAGTTTATGGTCTCTGATTTATATAAGGTTGACGAGCTCATGACAGGTATACAGCGATTAACACAAACTTTAACAGCGAACAATTGAAAGATTCACATTGAAATTTTTTATAAGAGAGTCAGTGAGGAACGACCAGTGACTATGAGCGCTTAAACATATGTTTAGAAAGAGGATCACCAGCCAGGTGGTCTCGAACGTGTCTCAGAAAACTCAAACATGGAGTCAATTAATGCGAACCACATCAACCATGAACAACAATGGCACCCCACATTCATTAAGTATTCGCGTTCATGGAATAATTCGCAATGCTCACCGAGTCTTATAACAGCAGAGGTGCCTCACAGATTGACACTTGTCCATTATAAACTCTTCAATAATTTCATAAAGGTATTATTTCCCAAGAAGAGATTACAGTATACCTGAACGGTACCAATTCAGTCCTCAGCAATGTGTAAGAGTACCAGGGGTGAGCCCAGGTCCAAAGAGCGAGTACCGCAATTACCACCACTGAGCTCAGAACTCGCACACTTTACAAATTCCTATGGAAACTAAATTTCGTTTCTGAAGACTGGGTCATCTTTAGGACCATTAACCCATGGAAAGGCTTAACTAATTGAAATATGGGAGCTGCAAAACCCTGGATATTTGACCCTTTCCTCTGGGGAAGGAGATCGCATAGTTATCTTGGGACAATGCCACAATTGAAGAACCAATCGGACCAGTTAAGTATCCCACTGAAGACTAGCTTCTGATATTCTGACTGGGAGAAACCGTGGATTTCTCCAAAGCCTTTCAAGAGCTTCTCTAGCCAGGATCGCTGTTGATACTTAGGAGTCACAATTTATCAATCTCTGTCGGAGAAGGAGCCTTGGTGAAGATTCTCTGGGTTACTTTTAACCCGAAAAGAATTACCTAAACTGTTTGGAACTTAAGAAAACTCAATTGGTCAAAATATATATCTAGGCATCCTTCTGGTCACTACAGGGCAACCAGAGAGCTGATTCAGTTAAATAATAATCATTCTGAGTTGACTGCCACCTGATCAATCAATTACATTACAATACAACATCCAGCCAAATATCCATAAATGTTTCAATCTGGTTTGATACGACCATCATTTGTGTCATTTACAGCAACCGAAACCCCCTCAAACCCAAAGCAGAAGTGACTCCTTTTAATTTTTTCCCTCGACCAGGTCATACAACAGAACAGCTACAGTAGATGACATGGTTGTTCTACCTCCTAAATACGTACTAAGTGAGTCGAGTGGTTAACACTATGGCCCGAACTCAGAATGCTGGTTTGAAACAGCATGAAGGTTTAAACTAAGGATCAAGCGAAGATTGAAGATTTTTGTTATTCAGGATGCTGGCTTGAGCCAACAAACAGATCAAACCGGGTTTGAGATTGGATTTGCCGATTCTCGCGTTAATCCAGCTTATAGGCAGGTTTAGCTGTCGATCCGTCATTCAAGATAGCAAGTCAACATGAATTTTGACAGAGAGCGTGTTTTCCAGACAACGATATAGGTTCAGCAAGGGAGATTTCCTTGATATTTTCCGTGATATGGAGCATTACTGGACAGATCTGTTGGCTATGGTTCACCTCTACCTCCCATTCATCAGCTGATGATTGCTTTGGGATTCTTAGCAACCAATAGTTTCCAGGTAAGAAAGATTCTGGTTACTGATTGAGTTATGGGAATGTGTTTCAACACTTAGGGTCCATGAAGATCAAGGGGGTAAAAGTAAAGAACGCTGACGTTTCTTTATTTTGAGTGTTTTTCGTTACGAAAAAATATTTTGATGTATTTTAAATATAACTGAATCAATCCTGAGTGAATTTTGATTTTAATGTATTAATAAAGGAAAGTCTTTTCTTAACATCACTAATCAGGGGAAATCTGGGTTTAAAAGAACAGAAAGAAACCCAACTTAACCGAACCTCCCCAGGTACTGATTCGTCTCGCTATGGTTATGAACTTATGATTCATAACCTTATGAATATTGACACCTGTCCCAGAATATATCTACAGTTTGTATGTAATTGTTCTTCCTCGATGAATTTCTTTGTTATATAAGAACACAGCCACATTGTAAAACAGTAACATAAATCATTATAATTTGATCTTAATTTGATTGTAATTATAATAACAAAAGTAACTTATGATGTGCAAGAAGAGATTTTTCCTCCTCGGTAAAAAGTCGTCCAGTCATATTTGCCCCCATAGCCTTGTAAACATTACTCTCGATGGTGATTGGCTGTCGTAATGGTGTAAATGAAACGTGATTGGCTGGAATTTCAGGTATAGAATCCTTGCTTGGAAAGGACGAGTTGTATGTTCTGAGTAAACACAAGAAATATGTTCTGCCACGTTCGTAGAGTGATACGGTATATATAATTTGCAATACAAGTTTAAAGTCCTGCTATAATAGTCGAGATAAATTTATTTCTCTAGAAAAAAGGCCGCCATTTGCAGTGACGTCACCACCTACCCCGCAGACAAACTCACCAGTCACCACTCACCACTGCAGTCGGAGGCAGGCCGTATTCAAGAACAGTAATGGAGTGTACGACGCCATTTACGATGACCTTCTTGACCTGATCTTGTTTCAGGAATACCACCCTTTCGAAGCTCTGGAGAGATATCGAAGCTTTGATATTTTGAATACAGTGCTAGCTCATAATTCCCACCAGGAAACTTGCTTCGAGACTCCTCCAAAGCTTCGAAAAATGCAGAGTTCCATGTGTTAAAGACGATATTGCTGAAAAAAGATCGGGGCAAGAAGGTCATTGTAAATGACGTCGTACACCCCATAACTGTTCTTGAAAGAAGCCCGGTTAACCCTCGTAACAAGGAGAAATATTAAGCTTATTTCTTTTTTTATCAAAAGAGTCGTACAGACACATCGTTTCTCGAGAGGTTGTCAACTGGAATGAGGAACTGCAATTACCAACCTGGTATATGAAATTGTTAAATGTGACACAACCTGGCCGTTGGAAAGATTGAACTACAGGACTTCACGACTCATCTCACTTTTAATCAACCATTCTTAGCACCAGCTATCACCTAAGCTTAAAAGGTTACTGGATAAAATCCGAAAAGCCCGGGTGGGCATATTAAAGGGTCGCTTTCAACTGGCACCATGTTATGATAAAAATGTCAGTGTAGAGAAGAGGGGGTTGACTGAAGGTTTACATAGAGAGAAGATAGCTAAAATATAAATAAGAAAATACAAAATGGGGAAGACTGTACCTGATACGTCACCATAAGGGACGTGGTGACGAGGAAACAACGGTGTGAAGAGGATAATGAGGAAGGTGACGGCGGAGCATCCCATACACACGTCCTCCCACTTCAATCCCTTTTCAAACATCGACTGAAAACGCAATACACTTTTCAGTCAGGAAGATTCACTAGTAGAATAAAAGAATTCTCTGGAATCTATTATGAATTAATGAGGACGACGCTCTCTGTACACTCTTGGCAGTGGAGGATTCGCTCCATTAAAATTTCAGCTCGAAATAACACAATGTAAATACTGTTCTTCAAGATTATCTGGAACATTCAGTTAAATATCCGGATCAACACTAACTGCTCAATTAACTCATTTCTACCCACCTTATTTACACAAGCTTACTTATTTTACAATTATAATAGTAACAAAGAGCACCTGGTACGATGGCTTTTTTCTGATGTTTTCATAAAAAAGTCCTTCGTGGAAATTAAGCGTGAGAGGGTTTTGGATATCAGTGGATAGGCGCTACTTTCCGCATCCTTGACATACGTTTAGATCCGATTTCAGAACGGTGGTTTGAGCCTGCGACATGAGCTCGGCTCAGGTGTGTGAATCGGGATTACTCGATCCGAGATTTCCTGCAGTGGATTACCCATACTCAGAACATCGGCTCGAACCCCGGATCGGGTAATCTGTTGCATTTTCTTCAATTCCGAGCAAGGACACTAAAATTCCAGCCAATCACATTTCATTTACACAATTACGATAGCCAATCATAATCAAAAGTAATGTTTACAAGATTATGGTGGGAACTATGACTCGACGAGTTTTTACAGAGGAGAAATCTCTCCTTGCACATCACAAGTTACTTTTATTACTACAGTTCCAATCAAATTAAGATCAAATTATAATGGTTTATGGTATTGTGTTCCAATGTGAATGTGTTGTTATATGATAAAGAAATTCATAGAGGAAAAACAATTACATACAAATTGTAGATATAGTCTAGGACAGGTGTCAATATTCATAACCAAAGCAAGATGAATCAATGCAGGGCGTAGTAACCTGGCTAGATTAGGCTAGGTTAGGATCAGTTTGGTTAGGTTAGGTTTCTTTCTGTTCTTTTAACCCCACATTTCCCCTGATTAGTAATGTTCAGAGAAGGCTTTCCTTTATGCATGGATTGAAATCAAAATGCACTCAGCATTAATTCAATTATATTGAAAATACATCAAAATAGTTTTCGTAAAGAAAAAGCGCCAGCGCTCTTTACTTTTCCCCGCTTGATCTTCATGGACCCTAAGCACAAAAGTGTTGTAACACATTATCAAAACTCTTTCAGTAAGTAGAATATCTCTTACTGGAAACTATTCGTAACAAAGAATCTCAAAGCAATCATCAGCTGATGAATGGGAAGTAGAGGTGAATCATATCCAACTGGTCTGTCAAATAGATGCTCCATATCATAGAAAATATCAAGGAAATCTTCCAATTTAACGATATCGCCAAAAAGTGGGCTCTGTTAAAATTCATGTTGATTTGTTATCTTGAATGACGGATTGACAGTTAAACCTGTCTCCAGGCTGGATTAACCAGAGGATCGACAAATCCAATCTAATACCCAGTTTGATCTTTGTGTTAGCTCAAGCCAGCATTCTGAATACCAACACTCTTCAATCTTTGCTCGATCTTTGGTTTAAACCTTCATGGGATTTCAAACCAGCATTCTGAATTCGAACCTTAGGTTCAGATAATCAACAACTAATTTGGGAAGGAACGAGATCAACTCGGCTGTAGAAAACATACAACTGTACTGTATTGATGATTTCAGCGGGCTCAGGGATGATTTTGGCAGGCTCAGAAATAATTTTGGTGGGCTCAGGAATGATTTTCGAGGGCTCAGGGATGATATTATTGGGTTCATGAATGATTTTCGTGGGCTAATGGATGGTACTTTTCCACCGCGATGTGCAATCAGGCAAACTCGAAAGTATTGATCGTTTCCCAAAAGAAGGAGTCGATTTGGCACTTTCCTGGTTCGTCTCAAGACTATCCTTTTACCTTTTCTGTTGCTCGCCAGCGTTTCAATGGGTAAGAATTCAGACAGGGTGCCATTATGCAGGTAACTTGGAATCAGAGGATTTTCTTGAAGCAGTTTAGGACTGTTTCCTAAGTCAATATATAACCAAACCCACCTGGGGTAATAATATACTCGATATAGTTCTGTCAAACAGAGAAAACTTCAATAGCAATGTCGAGGTAGGGAACGAACTTGCCACCAGCGATCACAAAGAAATAAGATGTCAATTAGAATTTAAGGAAGACGAAAGGAAAATTCCAATAAAGTCCCAGATTTCAGAAGGGCAAACTTTGGTAGGTTGAAAAGGCAGCTGAGAGAAGGGGTATCACGTTTGGGGATGGATTACATGACCTCACGTGAGGTGACCTCACACAATGTACCCATAGAAGGCGAACTCGCTTTATCTGGAGCCCTGACAACGATATCATCACAAAATATGACGGTAGAGGATGATCTGATCACGAGATCTGAGATTGACGAGTTCCACAACAATTTAAATAATGAGTTACTTAATGCACAAAGGCAGAACATGCCATACAGAAAACTTAGATCAGACAACAAAGACCCTAAATGGATAAACAATTATTTAAAGAATATTATTGGGTAAAGGAAGGCTATAGGTAGAAATAAATCGTGGTGAAGTTTACCTCCGAGATTATTATAAGGCATTGTCCAGTAGGGTTAAGACCGAGATAAGAAAAGCAAAGAGGAATAATGAACTGAAGGTAGCAAGGGAGGAGAAGTCAAACCCCAAGGGATTCTTTCAAATGCATGAAACTGAAATACCTGAAAAGATTGGATCAATACAGTCAGATACAGGCGAGCTAACTGATAGCCACGGAGAAATGAGCAATAATCTGAATAAGTATTTTTCAACAGTTTTTACCACCGAAAATTTGAACATGATACCCGAGGCACCGACCATATACAGAGATAGTGAAGAAAATAGATTAAGCGAGATAGTAGTGACTGGTAACGGCGTTAGTAAACAAATAGACAAGTTAAAGCCTAATAAGTCGCCAGGTCTCAGGTCTCACCACCAATACAGTGCAAAGATTGACGATCAACCCACAACTGATATACAAAAGTGACAATTTCAACTTGAAAGAAAGAAACAACTGTTAGAGTGACAACCAGTGCGCAGCTGTCACGGGTGACCTGATTCGGACCTCACACACCCAGGGTCCACCACAACTGCCAACACTGGATGAGAAGCCAAGAAAGACTCCAAACTACATCAGGAGAGAAATGAGGATTCCCTACTCTGCCCAGATGAGGAATTATGAATTCCCAACTCCATCACATGAGGAGCAAGGACCATCTCCAACACCCTGTGTGAGCTGAAGGACATACCCGGAACACGTGGTGGATGTGCTAAACATCTGCAGCTGTAGTGAGGGAGTGGCCCTTAGCACCTAGGTACGATGGCCATCCGAACCGTGGGAAGGACTCTGTTGGCGCCATTATCTGGTCACAAGACTGTTTACAAGATCAACTCCCGCAGTATCAGATTCTAGAGTTAATGTACAGTATATGTTGACTCTATGTTTCCTATTTCTTTGTACTGAAAGCTTTTGTCAATCAAGTGACCCACTCCTCAATTTCACTATATGTAACTTATTATCTCTGTTTATTTTATATTTTTAGCCTTATGGCTGACATGTTATCTCAATAAACTGTTAATTATTATTATTATTATTATTATTATTATTATTATTATTACACTCACTCACCTGAAGCACCATAAAGAGCCCAGCAGAGGGGGTGAAGATGCCACTGATGATGGCCATGGCAGTGTTGCGGCGTTGAGGGAAGAGATTACCCAGTTGGAGTCCTGCCATCCTGATGGTGTTGCCGCCCACTGAGAGCAGGATGGATGCCCCCCACAGGTAGTCTGGTGACGCTGTGGAGAAGAACGTGTCCTTGTAAGTCGGTGTATTTGTGACATTTTCTTTACAGGTAGACTCCTGCATTTACTGTACGCATTGTACATTATACACCTGTACTGTATGTGCTATACATTATATACCAACACTGTTCATGTATATTGTATACCTACACTGTTTATTTACTTTATATACAGTAATTTTTAAGTAAAATGCACACTTGCACTGTATATTTACACTGTGTACTACACTGTCTATATAACAGACGTGAACACAAACTCATTCCTCTCTTCCACTGTTCCCCGAGCCCCGATTTCAGACTTGTGAATCCGAAGCATTTATGGACAGAATAATACAGCAGTATTTATTTTTTCTGGTTCACCAGTTTGAATCTCAGGGCTTGTGGAGCAACATAAGCTGCATAAGAGGCGACAGGACTTCTATTTGTGACTGTACACCAGCACTATCTATGTACAGTTCTATTCAGAAGTTCTTTATACACCCGTGGTGGAGGGCGCATAGCCTATTGCACCCTTTATGGACGTCAGGTAACTATGCCGACCATCCCACTAATACAGAATGGAACTGACTACGGAACAGCTTGATTCGAACGAAGACTCATCAAAAAGAGATGGGGAGAATATTAATATGAATATCGGCCAACGTTAGTGCTGATGGATGATGAAGATGAGTTACAAGAAGAAGAAAGTCATAGTGATAGGAGTATCTTCCAATATAAGATAAAGGGCAGTTGGTCAAACCCTGCACAGTGGTAAGGTCGTGGTAGTTGGGGACAGCCAGGTGAGACTCTTAAATATAACTTTTTGTGACAGAGATAGGAACGTAGGATTAGGGAGTGTTTTCCTGGGGCTGGGATAGGGCCTGTAGCTGAGAGGATTGATAGGGTTTTGTCACGGGAGGGTCCCAAGCAAGTAGTGTGTCTAAGTGTAGGAGGTAACGGCATAGGAAAGGTTAGGATGATGTGGAATTTGAAGGTTTGCCACATCTTAGTCCAGGAAAGGAAGAAAATATTTTAATCCAAGAGCAAGGTAATGAAAGAACAGTTTTGGTTTGAAAAATGTCATCATAATTTTTGGGGGGATTTGGTTCACATGATCATACACATATACATTGTACTATCGTGCACAAAAGTCGTGTCCACTACCCAGCCACAGTGAGGGTTCGAATAACCTGAGTTTGAAGTTGGGAAACAGCTGGGGGAAATGCTATGGTCGGCCAACAGATGTCGCCCACTGTAGTGTGTGTGGGATTGGGGGAGGGGAATAGAGGAGGTAGGGGCTGGATGAGAGGTAGGTTGTGTAAGAGTGGAGCATTATCACGAACCCTATACACGGTACTGATAACTTGAGAAATGTGACAGGGATGGTTTATTTTACTGATAAGATTGAATTATATAAGTTGTAATGTAGTGTTACCGAACAATAAAACGAGGCTGAAACAGCATAATTAGTATAGTCCTGTAGAACAAATATTACTGCATGTAGCAGTATCTCAGGTGTTAGAACAGCAGTATAGAAAACGTTATTTTCTGTGGAGATGTGCGACAAAGCTCCCTGGGCCTCAGCGTTTCACCTCCCCACATTATTCCCTATGATGTCACTCGGACATGCATGCTTCTACAACTGTGCGGCATATACGACGTCTTACGACGAGCATTCATATACAGTATTTGGCATTGTCACTTGACACTGATGACTGCAGTAAATTTAGGGAAAAGCTGTGATTACTTGTAATTGGAAGATTATGGACTTTGGGGTGCAAGACACTTTAGAGGGTAGGATGGCTGGCGTTTGGGACTATGCATAAGAAGAAAAAGTTACAAACATGAATAAAGGCTAAGGAAAAAGAACCGTCTGGCCTCAACCAGACTGCTACATGATATATGGTCCTAAATTACTCACTAAAGAGTGGTTTATTTATTATTTATACCACCATAATTTTAAGCTGGCCTTTTAACTACGTTTTGTCTTCCAGTTGTTTCTTTATAGTTACGAATTCATGGAACAGGTGCAGTGCCCTGAGTGCTTATTGCTGCTCAGGTAACGATGATACTTTAAAGAATGGAATATATTAAGGATAAAAGTGAAATATGCAAGGATCAGGGTGAAGGGCCTTGGTCAGCTAGTTTTACTCAGCGACTGTAAAGGCCTGGGACAGGGATAGACTAATCAGGATCTTAAAAAAGGAAAGTCAAGGACCATGGTTTTCTGAGGAATAACAAACAACTGTTTGTGATTGACATCTCTTTACTATAAGAAAATATAACAAAACTCTGACACCAGTCAACAAACATCAAATAACAATTACGGGAGTTAAACAATTAATGCAGTCAACAGTTAATGATGGTAGCATGAGCATTTCAATGATGGTAGCAATTGTAACTATATAATTATATTGTGTTATAAGACAACACATTCCACGACGTGTCATACAGATCATTGTATACCACACAATACATAATTTGTGGCTGTTAAGTTACTATATTATGAATTTTCATGCAAGATAGTTTAAGACATCATTAAGGACATGGATTTAAGATAACACTGTAGGTGAGTTAATATATATTAATTGTATTTACAAACAATACTAAAATCCAAACAATACACCAATACACACATCTTAGTATTTGTTCCAGCCACCCATTGCATTCAGGACTTCATCAAGGCGATTAGGGATGGAGTCGACCAGCTTCAGGCACACCCCTGGTCGTCGACGTATGCTCTCCCACACGTCCTAAGCTTTGGCCTCTATTGCTGCACAGGTTCGCTGCTCCTCAATATCCCAATCACGTTTCATCATGGCCCGAATATGTTCAATCGGATTAATATCACATCCTAGTGTTGGCCAATCGATGACCTCAATTTCAGGGTGATCCTGGAGGTAGTCCTTCACTATGTTGCTGGTATGAATTGGACTGTTGTCATGAATCAGCCTGATAGTGTGGGGGGCTGGAACTGCCATAGCCCAGACTTTAGGAATTAGCACTTGCTCCAGGACGTCTACATACTGCTCACCAGTGAAATGGCCATTGATCTTGACCAGTTCACCTGGCCCATGTGCCCACATTCACCCCCAGACTGACACTGACACCCTACCACTCACTGTGCGATGTTGAATGCGTTTCTCATGGTAGCGTGTGTTGGGGGGGCCGCCAGCACTGCCTTGCTTCGGCTCCCACTGACCTAAACACCGTTTCATCGGTAAATATTATGGTTCTCCAGTATTCTTCTCTCTGTGGAAGGTGTTCCAACGAAAAGCCGAGTCGACACTCCTTGTGAGTAGGTGTTAGCCACTCTTTGTGAGCTGGAATATGGCAGTCGATCCCGGCTTCATGAAGTCAGCGTCTCGTCATCATGTGATGGCAGTTGTGGCCCAGATTTCTTGTGTGCTCCACTGATGTTCGCATTGGATATGCCGTTGCCACGATCATAGCGTCCATCCTTGCTGACGTTACTCGTGGCCTCCCGCTTCGAGTTTTCGTCTCCACTGAGCCCTCTTCCTCCCACCGGCGGATCTACCTCCTAATCGTCTTGGTGCTCCTCCCCACTTCGAAAGCAATGTTCGGCACAGTTGCCCTGGCTCTCCACATCCCGATGATTTGACCTCGCTCAGCAATCACTGCCGATGAGTTTACTCTCCTGCAGGCATATCTGAAATGGCAGAGTAATATTATGTTGTGGTAACTGATGCAGGCTTTTATATACTAGAGTAAATTAATGGTATTAGTAACACCTAGGTTAAGTATTATTACTCTGACATAATATTTTGGTAAATCTCTTTGGATCAACTGCCTAAGAAACCCTTCCTATTTCATGTATTCATAGTGGCCTGCAAGTGGATCCTCCCCCCCCCCCCCAAACCTCCACCACCACCACTGCGACTGTCGAGTGAACTTCTATACATATATGGATTTTTCGGTTTACGTTTAGCCATGAGGTGGATTTTACAAATGGCGGAGTCGAAGCAGGAGATACCGATAGCGATAGTAAAATATAAGAAAGGGGGAAGAAGGTTTAGTAGTGAAAGAATGTGGGTTAAACGGAACAGACTTTTAGGAGGAGAGAAAGTGTGTGGCCTTCTGCCCACTGCATGGTATTGGGTGGTAGGTTGGGGTGACTGGGGCGATGGGAGGGGGGAAAGGATGTGGAGAAAAGAAGGCAGAAGGAAATGGAGGGCCCATCGCTATTTGGGAGGAGTGCACCTCATCTTTAATTTGTTTGGAGGGCCCATTCATTATTTTTACTGAGTAGGGTTACACTTTTAATTATAGATAGAGGAAAATGGATGAAGATAGAGACGTGGAGGCTATGATTTTAGGTTGGGGTAGGGGGGTGGCCATGGGTGTTGCTTGTTTTTTTCCACATATCGTAATCCGGCTCAAGTTACGTGGGATTGACCTTTGTTGTAAAGGTTTTAACTCGAAATACAAGGGGGGGGGGGGGGAGGAGCCATGTCGTCGGTTCTGTGAGTGTTCATTACAGTAGTCCAAATCGTCGCCATGAGTAGAGTAGGGGGAGGGGAGTTGGGGAATGCAGGGGAAGGTAATGTGATGGGATGGAATTTTCGATTGATGTTAGTCTTAGGGGTTGGAATGAAGGGAAGAGGTGGGGGAGGGAGGAGTGGGGGGGTGGCGGGGGAGTGTGGGAGAGAATAAGTAGTCGGTTAGCGTTTAGGTGTGGTAACCCACGATGCTTAATTGTGAGGTTTAATAGTTGGGTGGGTAGAGGTTGGGGGGGGGGGGTGGGGGGTGGGGGGTGGGGGGTGGGGGGGGAGGCGAGGCGCGGAGTTGGAACTCGTGAACGTATGATGTTGTTTAATGCAAGTTATGGAACATTCCAGTATCTTCAAACGGGTTTTCACGCTATTAATAGGCCTTATGTAATCTACCTATAAGGATTACAACAGCACACAGTATGGCTGCAACTGGTAAGAAAAATAAAATATAACATGGCAAAATTTTTGCCTTGAGTAATTTTTACAACCCACCTCACGCCTAAAGTAAACCGACAAATGCTGATGTGTATAGAAGATTATCAACTCAATATCACATATTCTTTCACCTCTACAAATATCTGCTGTCACTCATGGGACACCCTGCAATAGTATAAGGATGACATGGGGTATGGTGATAAATTAATGTGACTTACCTGTTGGTGACGATGGTAGGAATGAGACCTCGGCATGTTTCAGTGTTCGACATCACCTCCTTCCCCTGGTGTGGGTGGGGCCAACCCTGGTAACAACTTGTGTATTCTCCATGACTACCATAACAGGTTTAATTACTGGTGTGCCCATCAGTCTCACCGTCGTTGCCATGAACGGCAGAGATATGGTCGTTGTAGTGCTTTTATTTACCAGTTACACATCTCTCACCATGCTTAATAATATTAACTATCTTCATGACATTCTAATTGTTATCAGTGATTGCGGAATTCACGATGTTATGCTCCACCTACACACAGCCTGTTACTAGACTAACCCTCGCCTCCTGCTCCCTCCCCTCTCCTGATCCCTCCCCTATCCATGCCCCACATCCCCATCCACACAACACAGGGCGACATGTGTTGGCCGACCAAAGCATTTCCCCCAGCTGTTTCGAAACTTCAGACTCAGGCTATTCGAACCCTCACTGTGGCTGGGTAGTGGACACGACTTTTGTGCACGATAGTACAGTACAGCAGAAATGGTCGTGTACTTTTCATAATATATCTTGTAAGGTTACCAATTAGTGTTATTTTTGTCAAAGTCTGATCTAAAACATCTTCTTAAACCTACAAAAGGTCAGAACACACACATTTTACTTATAAAACAGCTACAAAGTTTAGTAATACCTGTACCATATAAACCCCTGCTTGGTGTTTTGTGTTATATTTGGAGTAAATATTCGTCCATTGGCTGTCCTCAGGTTTTGGTACGATAATAGGTTTTTTGACATTTTTCGGTGTTTTACTCAAATCTGACATTCATTTCTTTTGCAGAAAATGTGTTTATTTCTAACAGAAATTGCCTATTTGCACAAAAATGGAGGTCAAATTTTAGAAAACACACAAAAATACACACAAAAACTCTTCTCATACCAAAGGAACCAATCAAACCACCTAACCTAACCTAACCTACAAGGAGGAGGAGGAGGTCAGGAGGAGACGACTGACTCTAAGTGAAGAGTATAACCTCAGGTAAACATGGCGGGAACCTGCGGACAGCCAACGGAGGAATATTAACTTTATTTTGTCTATAAACACTACAGTATGTATACATATAAGATCTAAAAAACATTAAATAACTCCTCTCCAGGGAAGTACTGTGAGTAACACTTTTAGGCACTCTTAAGTTAAGTATCTGTCTTCCCTGTCCAGTGGATATATGTGATTGCTAAGGTTCAATATAGTCATATTGTCATACATATGAATATTATTAATATACGGGACATGTAAATATGTGTGTATCTGTGGTGCATTTTTATATAAATAAAAAGGTACAGTTACAGGAAAACCTGATTTCCGGGATAATGGATAACATGAACTTGAGGGGGGGGGGGGGAACACCTGATGTCTGGGAATGAAACAAAACACCTAGCATTTGGAGAAGGTAAGGCTTAATCTCTGGGGCAGGGAACTATTGGCACTGACCTGCTGTGGTGAAGGAGAGCAAAAGGAAGCCTCCGGAGATGAGGAATCCAGCCATGACTCGAGTGAAGGCGAGGCCGAGGTGGTGGAGGGAGTAGCCCACCAGGACACCTGGGGTAGAGTACAACACACACGCCACAGTGTATACCATCGCAAACTTCTCGTCTTGGGCAACACATCCCCGTATACCCTGTAACACAAGCAACACTGTAAAACCACCAACACCTTGTAACACCACTAGCAACCCTGTAACTGTTATATATATGTATGTTTATATGCTGCCTTTATTGATTATATATGCATTATATATTATGTTACTTCTTACCAAAGTCAGAAAGTGTTTAGGCTTGTGTAAACACGAAATGTGTTAGGCACGATGTAACCAAGAACAGAGAATAAACGCCCCAGCCAGACCGACTATGTGACTTGTCATTCTCCCATTAAATAACGCAAGATACTACACTTTAACGATATTTTTTTTTATAAAGCCCTGTAATACAAGCAACACTATAACATCACCAACACCTGTAATACTACCAGCAACCCTGTAACACCATCAGAAACATCCTGTAACACCAGCAACACCCTGTAACACAAGCAACTCTGTAACACCAGTAACACTATGTCATATCACTGCTGACTTCAGCTACACAGTGCTGGCAGTTGCTACCTTCAGCACCTCCACTCAGCACTAAGTTCCTCCCAGCACCTTAACCGATGTGTTGAAGAAGTAGGAGAGGGGAGAGGAAAAAGCTGAGGGGATCTTTACAGCCGAGCGGTCCTGGTGTCCACTGAATAGACAGTTCTGGAGGTGGCACTTCCCTGACGCCCAGATCACCCTCTACAGACATACTGTACTATGAGCATCACCACCCTCTGCGGGCAGTAGTAAACACCAACTCTCAATCCTGTCCCTGAATTTTGTGCTAAGACAATTTATTCAGTACCGTTGTCTCTTGGAACACCATACTGATTTACATCGAGACCCTCACGTGTAAGTACAGCCTACGTGATGACGTAACTGTCAGTACTGAAACATTGTGGACTAATTATGCCTATTCGTTTTCTGCAATAAGACAATGTGGAATGAAATGCAACTAACATTAAAAGAGTAATGAACTTTGTATTATGTCACTATGTTTAATTGATCTTATGGTGGTGACTAATCTAACCAGAATCAAGGTCACTTCTCTTCATAATATAATTTATCTCGGAATGATCATCGGTGATTCATAATATTTTTTATTTATGATTTTAACCTCTCCTTATGGCGAATATTTCTTAAACTAAATATTCTAACCTTTATTCTATTCCTTCTTATAGTATATTAGATACTGTAAGCATCACGACCACGACCATGATTATAACAACCACGACCATGATTATAACAACCACGACCATGATTATAACAACCACTACTATGATTATAACAACCACTACCATGATTATAACAACCAAGACCATGATTATAACAACCATGACCATCTGGAAAACGATGTCGCTGTATGCTGTCAGCAGGACGGCGGTTGTGCCCTAGCCAAGCACGAGGGTTCGTACTTTCACGCCTGGGTAAACTGTACCACAGGACTTGCCACCGGGCACGAAGGGCCCACGATCACTTGTATTATATACTATAGACGGACAAGGGGGGTAACTTAATAGAAGTCTATAAAAAACCTCAGAGGACATTACTCAGATAAGTGTTAATGCCTAGATCTAGCGCATGCCCAACTCACTAGAGGTCACAGTTTAAGGTTGAAGAAGCCACAAGTTCCGAAAATTGTCAGGGAAAACCTTTTTTGAGTGAGAGTTGCGAACTCTCCGAACAATCTGCCAGAGAGCAGAGACCGTTGTAATCGTACCAAGTGTGAGAGCATTCAAAACCAGACTTGACCAACACTGGCGCAGGTACAGATACATTCTGGAACCAGTGCATGCCTAAATGTGACTGACCGCCTAAGTGGTGAACAGGTCGTTCAGTGGCGAAGAGGATAAAGTCAACTAATGTACTAATGCTCAACCTGTACTAGTGATCTACTTGTATTGATATGCACTGGTGCTCTACCTGTACTTGTGTTCACTAGTGCTCTACCTGTGTCCATATCTTACATATCTTACACGTGTTAGTTCAGAACGATAAATTATGATTGTGTCCAGACTTCTCCCGACTGTAATGTACTGTACCAGGCGGTGTTAAGAACTCGCGTGGGAAGTGATCTGAGAACAGATACACATTCACCAGATCGTGATTTGATTTTGATTTTGCCGCTTACAGCGGCTACTTTATTGTTCACCTCACACTCATCCTGTGAGCGGTAGCGCAAAAGGATTACAGAGTAGGGTTTACAAAGGGTCATAATAACTAACCCCCGTTGTCAGGATATTATAGCACTGAATATTACACAGTATTTCATTTACATTATTTGTTTAGTTCTATACATAAAGGAAAACTATTCACAAATGCGTGAGTACAGGCGTGTGAGGCAGTATGTCTGGCCGCACACTTTGTTATTCACATTTACGTGAGAGTGTAGTGGAATTCTCCCCTACAAACGCTGTTTGTCGCTGCCTAGCCGACCCCACCAATTCCCCAGTGTATGCCTAGGTCAACCAGCGCCGCCATACACCACGGAGCGGGGGTCAACTGCTAAGCCACGCCTACCCCCGCTATCTAAGACCTGACCTCGTGGTGATCTGCCTCTCGCTCTCTCTCTACCTACAGCCACAGCCAGCAACACCTCCTCCTCCGCCGCTGCCTGGCGGCCTTCCCTCGCTCCTCCGCCTGCCTGGCGGTCCTCTCTCCCACCGGCGAGCATGGCGACCCACAAGCTGTCCTTCTCTGAGCATCCTCACCAACCAGCTCTCTCTACATCACGCTTGTAACCATGCTGCCTTCCCAGCACCAAGCTGCATTGTACATCCAATACAACATGTATATAGAGAGCACATCGTGAGTTTCCTTTCTCCATTCCATCCTGAGTGTGAACCAAACAATCTCATACCCCACAAGAGGTATTCAAGCACATTGCGTATTTGGTTCTGTACATGAGAATTGATATAGTTACTAAGTGCAAAAAAGTGGATACAATCTTAATATGTCGGCTATCTTGCCAGATCGTGGCCGTCAACATGGGTGTAGATGGTGTTAGAGGGTGCGTAAAGGCAAAACATTCACTCACCCACCAAGTCAAGGGCCTCAGCGTGGGCGTGGGTGATGTTACCGGGTGCGGAAAAGCTACACAAACACTCAGTCACCAGGTCGTGGGCGTCATTGAGAGTGTGGGAGGGGTAAGAGGGCGTAGAGAGGATACATTTACTCACCAGGTCGTGGGCGTCAGCGAGGGTGTGGGTGGCGTTGGGGGTGAGGAAGTCACAGAGGTCAGTGTAAACGCCGCGGGACTTGAGGACGTGCACGAGGGATGCCCAACCGAAGATGGTGCCGGACCATAACATGGTCTCCACCACCCCCACCAGGAACATCAGCCACCGGTACCCCCGGCCTAGGGCGTCCACACTACGGGGCTGCCTACACACACCCCACATGATGTACGCCACGATTAAATTATCAATAGTTTGTCACGTACACCACAACAGGAAGAATCAGATGTCGAGGTGAACTGTATTAATAGAAGGGTAAGAGTCACCATACCTTGGCGAGACAAAATTTAACGAAAGAGGAAACCTTTCAACGCTGTGCTCAGTCTAGGGCCCAGTGGTTCTCAACCGGGGTCCATGTGGACCCCCAGGGTCCATGTGGACCCCGGTTGAGAACCACTGGTCTATCTCTTGAGACTAATTAAAATTTATGTTAGTGAAAAATAGAAAATTGTTATGTCCAATAGCTATGAAGGGGTCCACCAAGAAAAATAGAAGGGAAAGAGTCCATGGGTAAAAAAAGGTTGAGAACCACTGGCTCTAGGCAAATGGTTAATAAGGGAAGGGAGAGACACTGGGAAACTAAGAAATTTAAAAGAATATATTCCTAATGAAATTTTTACGGAGCAATAATTGACTCTTCCTTCCCAATATAAAAAAATCAGATTGAATACAATCATCAGGTGTGAGAGACGTCCACACCAACACCCCTCAGTGACCAACACTACACTGACTACACTTGCACCAGTCGTGACTTGAAAAAATTATAAAACAACACACCGCTCCTCAAAGGGGAGAAAACACTATATGATACGTATAAGGATCATAGGTAGTCAATATATGAGTTTACAAATTAAATATATTTCAAGAGAATAAATGACCATCAGAGTTTCCAGCGTACCGGACGAAGATGAAATATTAAGGGTTGTGAACAGGTACTACTGTATATGCACTTCACTCGGTTGCTCTCAGTGTACTGGTGTCCCGCATGACTGGACGAAAATATCGCTGCTGCTGCCAACACCTTAATCTACCACAGACGAACTGGCAACTCGGCCACTAAAATAATACCAAATGTTGAAACAGGCGAGCTTCTGGTTATTCTCCCTCTCTCTCTCGTAACCAACACCAGCAGTATCCTAACGCGTGTAATAAACCCACAGACAAGAGAGGATGGTGGTGGATAACAATATTGATACACAACCAGGGAACACTAGACCAGTTTTCTCTATGTAGTTATGAATCCACAACTAAAGCTGTTACAGCATCGGGAGTTGTTAACGTGTGTTGGTCTAGTGACAAATGATTACTGTGTCCTGATGCATGATATTATCTGCCTTTTTTTTCATTCTTTAACCTATATGAAATTTGATATTCAGTTGCAGACAAAATTCCCTGAACCCTTGGCAATATCTGGCATCTATTAGTGGGTCATATTATATAAGAGTCTTTTTATGGTGACCTGTGATGTAATGGCAAGCATGCTCGTAGACCCGGGCTCGATCCCCCGACAGGGTGAAACTATGGGCAAGTTTCTTTATTCCATTTGTCTCTGTCTACCCAGCAGTAATTTGGAACCTGGATGTTAATCGATTTGCTGATCGCGCTCCAGGGTAATTGTTAGCCAGTGCAGTTAGCGAGTTGTCCGGTCTTATCGGACTATGCCTTGACACTGGGTCATGCAACTCGTTAACTTAGGGTGTGGTTGTTGTGTTGGTGGCAGCTTCTACACCTTAAACCAATTCACGCCTCGGTGGCCCTTGGGCCGGCCATCCTCTTCACACGAGGGGCAGCCATTATCATATGATTGGCTTATGTCTATAACTTTACATTTCATCACGTATTATGTCGGAACCTCAAAATGATAAAAAAACAAACATCCTAAACATCCTTTATAAAGGGGGTTAAAATTCCTAAATCCCCTCACCTAATGATCCTGAAATGCTTACCTACCAGATACGGCCAGGTACCCAGGGAATTTTGTCTACAATTGTACTGTACGTATTTTACTCGGCATTTCTACCAGAATTTCTAGTTCGCTATTATTATACAGGCAAGATGTACTCTCTATCTCTACTTTGATTAAATATTTTCTCTTTTTGTTTCTACAACTGAAGTTTTAGATTGAATGCACATGTACAAATAACGTTTGTTTCAGAGGAGTCACTCATTGTTTAATCCCAATTCTTACTGTGTTTATTAAGTGTCGCCTCGCTGTACCCGAGTTTGAGTTACGAGTCAGCCGGCACTGTCACTATGTTGAAATGCCCTGTAGTTTGCTTTTCCCCATCTAGTTATTATATATCTTATTCATATCACTTATGTTATTTGTATATTATTTGTAATTCGAAACCCATTCCCTAAATATGTAACTGTATATTTTCAGCCTTCTGGCTGCCAAGCTTTTTCAATTAACCGTTAATTATTATTATTATTATCATTATATGAATGTTTAGGCTATTAAACGCAAATACAATGCAGATTCGGTAAAGTACTGATTAAGATGATTAAGCTTGCATCTCCCAGCCACAAATCCTCGTCTAGCTCTTGATAAACTTAATATTGTGTCTCATGAGTGTAAGCTAAACCATGTGTTGAGAGCATCACGACGGGGGAGCCGTGTTTTCATAAGCTGCGGTCCCGGGATGACTCTCACTGCGGTCGTCATTAGTTATGCCACAATGCTAAAACAACATAAGCTGTGTGTGTACCTCGAACCCATGAGAGAGAAGGGGATGATAAATATTAAATACTGTTGCTAGGGAATATATGTGCTTCTATAAAGGTAAGCAAAACTAAATAGTACCTTGATCGTAAATGGACTCATGTACTAGCTGTACTAAGTTAACATTGTTGCTTAATGAAGACATCCTGCTCTTTGAATTAATATATAAGTTAAACAACCACTGCAACAGGTAAATCAAGCCACAGCAAATTCATAAACACAACGATTCCTCTCTAAACGGGAACTACTTTTTGTCTAAATACCATGCTGCGGACTGCTCTGTGTCGATACTTATCACCTGGTAACGTATTAGTGACAGTACTGTTACCAAGGCTGACTGTACACACCACGACTACTGATCAACTCTGACACGAAAGTATAGTATTGTACTGTATATAGGAAGAAGAAATAAAAGGAGACATACTCGATTTTGGCAATGTCTAGATAATGCCAGTAACTAAAGGGTAAGAAGCAGAATCTGGAAGCTCAGATCAGTTGAGCTTATTTGTAGTAACGGAATGAAGACCAGTCGGAGTCAGGCATGAAAAATACACTGGTTACAGTATAGTACGGTAAAGTACATGCAAAAGGTGAAAGAACAGAACACTGTGGGACACCACTATTGGTAGAGAAAGAGCGAGAGATCGATCCCTTGACAATAACTGCCATGGATCGGTTCTCAAGGAAGCTAAAAATTAGAGAAAAAAGTGGGGGAGAGAAACCATAAGAGGGAAGTTTAGAAAGCAAAGACTTGTGCCATACCCTGTCAAATGCTTTGGAGGTGTCAAGGACTACGACGAAAGTTTCCCCATAATCCCTAAGAGAAGGTGACCAAAGATGGGTGCAGTAGGAGACCAGATCACCAGTAGATTTCGCCTGGCGAAAGCCATACTGGTGATCCGACAAAAGAGAATGGCGTTCAAGGTGACGGAGAAAATGAGAGCTTGAGATAGTTTAAAAAATCTTAGAGAGGGATGAAGTTAGGGCAATGGGGCGATAGTTAGAGAGATTGAAATGGTCACCCTTCTTCGGGATGGGCTGAACCGAGGCATGCTTCCAAGAAGAAGGAAAAGTTTGGGTTTTGAGGCAAAGGAGAAAGAGGCGAGCAAGCACAGGAGCTGGAATTTCAGCACACTCTCTCAGAACACGAAGGGGTATTCCGTTCGGTCCATGCGCCTACATCCAACCTGGATAACACACCAGTGACCCTACGAGTGGAGATTTATAGAAAGTGCATAGGTTCAGTAGGAGGGGTAGAGATGGAATCATCTAAGGTGGATTTAGAGGAGTATAAAGTGCCAAAGAGATTGACTTTATCAGGGAGAGAGTTGACTATAAAGTTATCAGGTCGGAAGAGGGGAGGAAAAGAGGGTGTAAAGGCCTGGGACGTTATTGGGGTTGTCTGGTTGATTGCTTGTTTTATTGTGCTGTGTAGCTTGTCAACCTGTTCGTCAATTTCCTCGAGTGTTGCATCTTTTAGATTTATTTGTGGGTTGTTTTCCAATAAATCCTTATATTTCATCCAGTCTGTGTTGCTCATCTGGAGCCTTGGTGGTACTTTTGTTTGAATTGGGCTGGTGGAAATTGTGAATATTATTGGAATGTGGTCGCTTGGGGTGATGGGGCCTTGCTCTATGTGGTAGTTAAGGAATGCCTTGTTGTTGCAGAAGATTTTGTCGGGTGTTGAAACACAGTTTGGTCCCATCCAGGTGGTGAAGTGCGGGCCCAGGTGAAGTAGTCTGCCAGTGTTGATTACACGTTCCAATGCTGTGCCTATCTGATTATTGTTGCCGTTGCTAAAAATGCGGTGTCTTGCATTGAAATCTCCCAGGATGTACATTGGGATATTATAATTTGTTAGTTTCAGTAGGTCTTCAATAGGGAGGGATGGTCTTGGGAGTCGGTATGTTGTTGCGATTAGTATTTCACCCTGTGTTGTCTGTACTTTAATGGCAAGTTATTCGCTGTGAAAGCTGTCTATAAGTATGTGTTTGATAACGTTTCTCACCACAACGGCAACACCGTCATGTTTTTCTCCACTTTTGTTTGATTTTGTTGTTCTCGGGCTCGCCGTGTGCACTTATTAGTATCATAGCTGGATTGATTTCATTGTATATGTTACACAGCGATGTTCTGCATGTATGCCAATCACGGACATTGTGTAGTAGGATTTTTAGTGTTTTCAGTTGGAGATGGTCCATTATTTCTTTTTCTTGGAGGGTTGGAGTTGAGGGGGTGATCTCATTTCGTTGGAACTCTAGCTGCAGGTCCTGGTACTGCTGAAGAGAGTGGATCTGGCGGGCACTGGACTCTGTCACCTGTGGGAGACTCTGCCAACTGGGGACTCAGTGCTAGGAAGTCCCCCTTCCGACCTCGACTCGTGACTGAGTGTGACTCCGTCTGGCTCTGGGTTCTGTCTCCTGTCTGACTCCTGGAAGGAGCTGTAGGCCCCTTTTATCACTAATCTGGTTGTGTCAGGACAGGTGTGTTTGGTCAGGTGTCGGTTAGTGGTTGGAGGGCAGTTTCTTGGATTAACAGAGTCGACTTAAGTGGGTGCACACCTGCTCATCTAGTTACAGCTATATGTGTTGTTTTTCTCTTGGCTGTATGCCTTGGTCTGATAGACAACCGTTACATCTCCCTGTGGTAAGAAGTCCTTGACAGTGGGCCAGTCAAGTGTTGAAGGATGTTAGTGTTGGGACAATTAGAGTTTACAGGAAGAAATTGAAATTGAATTATTTTATTTGCAATAAAAAATTATTACATCAAAAGTACAGGGTAGTATACTACGCCCACCCCCACCTTTGCCACCCACTTTCTGGGGCTTACAAAAAGTTATAAATGTTAATACAAGAATTATTTTTACACCAATGAATTAGTTCATTTTGACATGAACGCTACACTACATTAAAAGAACAGATAATGTAATCGTATACAAAGTTAAAGGTCATAATCTTGGAACAAATTTTTATACATTGCAATAATTATTTAAATTTTTCCATTATTAATCATCAAACAAACTTGTTTCTTTAAAGTACTGATCTCACTGTTCCTGTATGGTTGGATTTTTTTCACATCCTAATACATAATGTTGTAATGTATGTGTATCCCTAAGATGACACAGATAACAAGGTTCCTGGCCTGTCCTATCACTATAGTTATGCTGTTTAAGTCTAGCTATAAGTGTTAGGACAGGCCAGGAATCCAATGCTCTGTTCATTCATTTGAGAGATAATAAGCATTGCATTGACTGGGATAATGCCTCCTCAATATTACCTTGTAATTCAATTGTCAGCAGGAACATTATAGAATCAAGCCTCTAAACATACCGAATCTGTCAACATGAATTTGAGTAATGGTATGTACAAACTGGATAATTTTGAGATTAAGAAGATTTGTAACCAGGTGAGAAGGTTGGGTCATCTTACCCAATGACCTGACTACCGACCGTTGCGGTGCTTTTTTAAAGATTAGTAGGGTCATTACCTAATACCTGACCATTGTGGACCTGATCTCACCCTCCTCTGTATATATACACCTTGTTTTGTACTTCTCCTTAGTCTGTACTCACCCCTGAAGATGTGAATTACACGAAAGCGCTTGGGAACTTCCGTGTTTTCTTCTTTCCTTGTGGTTATCAGCATATACCTAGATCACGCGCACCTACAGTGATTTACTTGCATATATATATATATATATATATATATATATATATATATATATATATATATATATATATATATATATATATATATATATTGTTACGACCGTGTCGTATTTTTCTGTTATTTTTTATAACATGCTTCCATGTTCCGTATTATTCCTGTAATGATGTGTTATATTTACTATTATATAATCTAGTCACCTTAACCCTGTGCTGTTAAGGTTTAAACTGTTATTATTTGTCAAACCCATTTTGTATTATAACCAGCATTCTTTGTTCTCTAACGACCATCTGCATCGTTAAACGACCCACCGGCGGGTCGGGTGGCGGGAGCCGACCTTATATATAGGACCCACCAACTGACGGAGTTAGTTCAGTCTTCTTGTCGTACAGTCCACATCCTTTGAGTGACTCTCGTCACCTATTACTTATACTTAATTTATTTGTGTTGTTCCTGTCGCCACCAATGTGGTATGTTTATGTGAGTACCTATTTATGTCTTTTATGTGTCCATCAGTATTTGCTTAGTTACATTTAAGTAATTCCGTGTTGTTTCACGTTAGTTAATTTCAGTATTAGTTTTTATATGTTTATGTAGTGTTAATGTAATCCAATGCTTTATTTTTATTCTTTTGATGTTTAGATGTCTAGTATCATTTGTGTCTTAAAAGTTTCGATGGTGAATCAATTTGTTGTAACAGTCTACGAGGCTCTTTATTGTGTTAATATTTAATTAACTAAATTCCTAAAAGCTTTACTTAATTCATTTTTATTCCCATTTAATTTACTTCACTTTTTTGCTTGGTTACGCCTAGAACCTGGATATTTAAGTAAATTAAGAGACGACATATATAAATATATATATATATATATATATATATATATATATATATATATATATATATATATATATATATATATATATATATATATATATATATATATATATATATATATAATAGTATAGAATATATATATATATAATAGTATAGAATATATATAATAGTATAGAATATATATGCGCGCAAGTAAATCACTGTAGTTGCGCGTGATCCAGGTATATGCTGATAACCACAAGGAAAGAAGAAAACACGAAGTTCCCAAGCGCTTTCGTGTTATTCACATCTTCAGGGGTGAGCACACTATTGTACGGGACAACCTATTACCTCCTCTCCTAATGGTCCTAAGAATAGCGGCTACTGCAAGTTCCTTTACTCTGTTCTATACTTGGTAGATCTAACTCCATTCTCATTATTTCAATTCAAGTTTCCGTTGACAACCTAAAACGATTCTGATGGCTTTCTTTTGTATCACTTCAAGTTTTTGAATAACTTTCTTACTATACATTATAAGGATGGGAGCTGCATAGTCAATTACTGAACGTATAGTACTGATATAAGCCATCCTTAAAATAGGAAAACATGCGCCATTTCCCTTGCATGCCAATGCTCTTAAATGTCTTAAACGTACTTTACATATATTCTCAAGGTATTGCTTCTCAAGTGCTTTACTGTTGGACTTCTACCCAATGTACAGTAGGTAAAACAACTATTTGTGCAGGTAGGGGTCGATATGCTCCGAAATTTTACGTGTCGCTAGTGACAGCCCTCATATTACCAAAATTTATCGTCCATGGTCTCATATTGTTTACCACAAAGTGCACAGATAGTGTATGTAAGGGCCGAAGCGATCCTCCGGCTGGTTACCGCTGCTAACTCGCTCGTTTGCTGGTGCAGACGACACTTGGGGTGGTTGGACAGAGGTGAAAACGGCAGCGACTATCTGCGTCACCGGCAGATTCAACCCAGCTGTCATACAGTCAGTATCTAGCTACCCTTGTTCGTCAAATTCTGGCTGTGATTTCATCATAGGTCCTGGACTCGTGGGCTGTGTTCCCAGACCTTCAACTGCCAACTCTCTGGTCATCTACCACTACCGCATACCACGACCATCAGTTCATCACATTCCGTCGGTGCCCTGGTGTTCTCCTGCCTTTTCAAGACGTCGCTGAGTGTGGAGTCGAAGTGGACGTTTCGTTATCCTGAGTGTGCATCACCGTGTTCCAGAACCTTACCCCAGGGCCACTGCCGTAGGAAATATTTGTTCATGGTTTGATTCTATAATTGTTTGATTCCATTAATTGCCGACTCCACTTTATTGTTCGATTCTATCAATTGTTGACTCCATTTAATTGTTTGAATCCATTAATTGCCGACTCCCATTATTTGTTTGCTTCCTTTAATTGTTTGACTCCATTAACTGTTGACTGCCGTATTTGTTTGACTCCTTAATTATTTGAGGTTTGTTGAGTGGTGTTAGAGTTTTGTGTTATATTTTTAAAGTAAAGAGATGTCACTCTCAAACGGTTGATTGTTATTCCTCAGAAAACCATGGTCCTTGACTTTACTTTATTAAGATCCTGATTAGCCTGGTAAGGGGTTTCTGTCCCAGGCCTTTACAGTGTACATTCCAAGGTATTTGTAAACATCAACTTTTTCTAGCTTTAATCCCTACGAAAATAAATCCCCCCATTCCTCATAATTTTAATTACAAGGCCCATTCTGCAACAAAATGTACTCAATGCATGTAAAGCTTCTTGCATGTTTCCCATACCAGGGGTGCCATCAGGAAGTACGTAGCGAGCCATTATGTTCATCAATATGTTAAAAATAGTGGGGCTATGTACACCTCCTGGTGGAGTCCCCAACTTCATCTCTCTTTCTTCGAGTACCAACCCTGAAACCATACTCTAAGAGTCTAGCCATTCTGTTACTAAAGTAATCCACAATCCATTTCGGAAACTTCCCAGAAACCCCTAGATTAATTAGTTCAAGTATGACTCCTTTATTTGCCCCATCAAAGGCCCTTTTAAATGTAGCCTTGGAGTTATTCAAACACTTTACAACACAGTCTGCAGTACTTCTCTTTCATAAATCCATGTCCATTGGGCGGCAAGAGATTTTCCACTTTAGACAACAACCTGTTTAATACTGTTCTTTCCATCATTTTGCTAAAACAAGAGGTTAAGGATATGGGTTGGTAATCTCCATTGTTCTTTGGTATTAGTTAAATTACTGCTTTCATCCACCTAAGAGATGCAATTTCCATTTTGATATATTAAACAAGTTTAACAGAGGCCTTTCCCTAATACCAGCCAGACAGTTAAGGATACCATATGTTGTTATTCCATCATCACCGGGTGCTGTAGACTTCCCTTTTTAATTGAATTGAAACTGTTTATTTAGCTAGAGAAACACAGATACAGAGTGGATAATAATAACAATATTAACATGGCTGAGCCAGTTGAGAACCTGAGCTCTTTTAGGCACCTGATATGTATTATACACTTATCTTAAGGAAGTATTATGTAACATTTAGTATCCTCTGGAATAGTACAATAGCATGGTGGTAATAATAATTATTAAAATTAACGGTTTATTGAAAAGGTTCTGCAGCCCGAAGGCTGAAAATATACATTGTGGACATAAACGACTTATTACATACATTGGTGGTTTAACAAAAGCCTTCATTAGAGAAAGGTAAAGGAACACACAGATTAATGTAGGTGTTGAACACCAAACACGTAGTGTAGTAACTCCCTCCCAGATGGTGTTAGGAGGGACTTCACGTGGTGTAGTAGTGTGAGGGGGCGGGTTTTCTAGCTGCCACCAACGTGAGGGGGCGGGTTCTCTAGCTGCCACCAATGTGAGGGGGCGCAACTCCCTCTCTGTTTCTACACCACCCTCATCTTATTTACTTCTCTTAGTTCTTACTCTACTCAGTTCCGTCACCTATTCTTGGGTAGCATGGGCGAGGGTCTAGGCACGTGAGTATGGTAATTTTGGTATCAGGTCACTTGGATGGAAATAAAGGTAGAATACTGTGGGAGAAATGAATACTCCTAAAATTCTCAAAGAACAAGTTTATTAATATAAAACCAAAGGGGGAAATAGATGTTAACATATAACTACCAGGCTCAGCTCCTGGGCCTATTGCAAACTCTGTCTTATGTACTGGTTTCCTTGTTTTCCTATTTACTCAACAGCAATTATTCGGACATTACACTCTTACCGTGCACCCAATACCTGATGTCACCTTACATTATATCGTAGGACCAGCTCCTTGTCTTTCCTCCCAAGACACTAATACTGATACAAACCCCGACATGGGTCCCCCACAACGTGGGTAAGTATTAACAACACCTACAACCACACTGTGTACCATAATTCCAAGGCCTGTCACAGGGTATAGCACTGGCGCCTCTACAACTGCTGTTGTGGTCGGTTACACTCCGACCCGAGATGGGGTAGCCAGACACATGGCGGGTCTGGGGTCTGGCCCAACGAAGCCTTGGGGCACATTAATCCGGCCGCATCGGTGCCATCTTCTCATATATGATCCCGGCTGGACATCTAATACATCCGAGTCCGTTGTTGGATGGTAGAGCGATTCAAGAATCGCAATGGGATCGGGAGACAAACGGGAATCAGCGTCAGGGGACCTGTATGGGTGAAGGGACGGGCACTTACTAACGGTGACAACATCACGTTTCAGGGGACGTTAAAGACGTAAATATGACTTCCCTCAGAGCATATCAACTACGTTACTGTAACACTTGCACAATCAACTATTAATTGGGTCAAATCACTTAAAGAAGGGCAAATTACAACCCAGAGTGGAAGGCATACCTGTATGGATGAAGGGACGGGCACTTACTAACTGCAGAAATGCCCGCGGCCCTCACTCAAAACAGACCAGGGAGTCTACCTACTCCTATTCCGATGAATTAATTTACTGTACACTCTGACCTTGAAATTGAGACTATGAACTCATTTTCATTCTCTACTATCATCTTCACTAACAATGCTCTGACTCAGCTATCGAAAGCCAAATTAAATTGATTACAAAGGGTTAGATGGCAACAGGTCCCAAAGTACAGCGTCTACTCCCAAAGACCAAGACGGGGGAAACAGAGAACGGGAGACGTTTCCACTGGGGGGACTCAGAAGGTTTTGTGGACGTTTGAGCAAAATATGAATCCTTAAGGTTTTCAGGTTAGCTCTCATGACCATTACAGTAGTACCCTCACAGATGGTGTTATGAGGGACCTCACGTGGTGTAGTAATTCCCTCACAGATGGTATTATGAGGGGGCATCACGTGGTGTAGTAATTCCCTCACAGATGGTGTAATGAGGGACCTCACATGGTGTAGTAATTCCCTCACAGATGGTGTTATATGAGTGAGGTGTGGTCCCAGGCCTTCCTATCGTAGACGGATTAACACGTTGCTGGTTGATGTTGGGTCTCTCGAGCAGTTATCACTGGGTACCTAGGACCTTACTGTGTGAAGGTTAACTTGGGTACGACTCGGCTGATAATGTTGATTTGTTCCCACTGACTTAAGCACTATTCACCACTGTTCACCTCTGTTCAACACTGGTTCCATTCCTTTCCTAAATGAAGTTAAACTTCTGGCGAGAACTTGTTGATATTCCGGTGGGGAGGAGGGTTCAGGGAAGGGAGTTGGTATGGGCCAACATAGCAGTTGACCTGGCTGCGACCAGAGGAGCGCCAGGTTTCCTCTTGACCCTTCAGTGGTTAAGGATGTAGTGTGATATGAACATCTCATAATGTTACCACGGTTATTACTTCAATATTTAATTAGTTCATTTATTTATTATTTTTTTTATTTATTTATATATTTATAAATTACAGCGGAATTGGAAAACATAGGTATAATGGGGGAGCAGTACAACCTGGGTTGTACAGAAATATGGTTGAACAAGAGGTCAGAGCTGTCGGGACTATGTCTAGTTGGCAATTATGTTTATTGCAATGGTAATTACTTAACCATTTACATGATAATTTCCGATAAAACGGTTTTGATGGTACAATAAAAGCAGGTACTGTAAATAAAGTAGGTGTTACAAGAAATATTAATACTTAGACAATAGAAATTTAAGATTTGATTTAAAGGAAGGGAGCATAGTCTTTGCTGGGGTGGGTGGGGGTAAGTTGTTCCATACCTTCACACCGTGATATTTTATGGAGGTCTGGGACTGAGAGAAGAGCATGGGGGGGGGGGGGTCTTAATAGCTCTGGGTGCCTTAAGTTGTATCTCTGATTATTCCGGAACTGGAAATTATTATTGTAAAGCAAATGATAGATAGATTTGTAAACAAAGAGGGCACAGCAGTAGGTGTTAATATCTTCGAATTTTAAAATTTTCATTAAAGCAAATTTTTCGTTTGAGTGATCTGTTTTTTCAAGTAGGTCATTGTCCGTACTATGAGGGCCTGGGCTGCCACCATTTTATGAGGGCCTGGGCTGCCACCATTTTATGAGGGCCTGGGCTGCCACCATTTTATGAGGGCCTGGGCTGCCACCATTTTATGAGGGCCTGGGCTGCCACCATTTTATGAGGGCCTGGGCTGCCACCATTTTATGAGGGCCTGGGCTGCCACCATTTTATGAAGGCCTGGGCTGCCACCATTTTATGAGGGCCTGGGCTGCCACCATTTTATGAGGGCCTGGGCTGCCACCATTTTATGAGGGCCTGGGCTGCCACCATTTTATGAGGGCCTGGGCTGCCACCATTTTATGAGGGCCTGGGCTGCCACCATTTTATAAGGGCCGGTGTGTCAGTAACAATTCATTTTACCCTGATACTTATTACCATTGGTAGCGTGACGAGAGGGGGCTCATGGGTGTGTAATGATTGTATCAAGCAATGGGGAAGAAATAACGGTAAATACTGTAGGTAAATAATAGACACAATATACACATACAAAATTTATTTAAACATTAATATGGAATTAGGAGAAAATTTATATGTACCAACAGACGAAATTTAGTACTAGGCCCTCAGGCTCAACATGCTCACACCACTACTGGGTGGACATACTCAATAACACTTCCAACCCTACTGGGTGGACATACTCAATAACACTCACACCACTACTGGGTGGACATACTCAATAACACTTCCAACCCTACTGGGTGGACATACTCAATAACACTCACACCACTACTGGGTAGACATACTCAATAACACTCACACCACTATTGTACTGGGTGGACATACTCAATAACACTCACACCACTACTGGGTGGACATACTCAATAACACTCACACCACTACTGGGTGGACATACTCAATAACACTCGCACCACTACTGGGTGGGCATACTCAATAACACATAAATCTTAGTCACTTAGTACCATAAAGACCAGAGGCAACAGCCACTACAACACTCGGTCGTCAGGAGTAATACTCAAGCAACTGCCATGGGGTCCTGCCACCATGGGGTACTTTCCAACGAACTCTGAAGATCCTAGTGGATTAACCCCACCACACAAATAGCCCTACTGAGTTAGACACCCATCCACCAATGATGGGGGCTGGTAGTGGTGTGTGGCTTGGTGATCCGGGGTCACCTCGCAGGCCGAGCGTTAGGGCCAGATGAGCCTGCTATGGGGGCCATAGGTAGTCTGAAGTGTCTGACGGCCGGGTCTCACGAAGGTAACTGATCCTACTGGACCTCGAACATCTCCCCAGACATAGTGGATACAACATCCACCCTACAGACACGGCCTAGGCTGTGTTAGGGACCAATATGGGTGAAGGGGTGAGCACTTACTAACCGTGACAACGACATCACATTTCAGGGGACGTTAAAGACGTAAATATGACTTCACTCAGAGCATATCAACTACATTACTGTAACACTTGCACAGTCAACTATTAATTGGGTCAAATCACTCAAAGAAGGGCGAATTACAACACAGTGGAATAGCCTACCTGTATGGATGAAGGGGCGAGCACTTACTGACGGATGAAATGCCCGCGGCACCTTCACTCAAAATAGGCCAGGGAATCCACCCACTTCTATTTCGATGAATTAATTTACTGTACACTCTGACGTTGAAACTGAGACTATGAACTCAGTTTCATTCCCTACTATTATCCTCACTAACAATGCTCTGACTCAGCTATCAAAAGCAAAATTAAATTGATTACAAAGGGTTGGATGGCAACAGGTCCCAACATACAGCGTCTGCTACGAAATCCGTGGATTATATTCAAAGTTCTCTTAAGACAAAGACGGCCTATCGGTGACGTCACCCTGGAACAGAGAAAACGGGGGACGTTTCCACTGGGGGACTCGGAAGGTTTTGTGGACGTTTGAGCGTAATATGAATCCTTAAGGTTTTCAGGTTTGCCGTCATCACGATCATGACAGTACAACTCTTTTTTTTTGTTGTAGTAATCAGAGATTGTGTTTTTGAAGAGCCAGAGGCCCCCATAGTGTGTGACAGTGTATTAGGTGTTGGTAAACAAGATCATGATAGATTTCTTTCATTGCTGTGAAAGTGAGTAACTGTCGAGTGTGATACATGATACCGCACTGTTTATTGACTTTACTGTGAATAGCTTGTATGTGGTTTCTCCAGTTAAGTTTCTCATCAACAATAACTCTGAGGAATTTAGTATTTTGTTCGCGTTTGAGGACTATATTACCAAGGTACAGGGGGTCCAAATCTGGGCGTAAGTTTTTCCTTCTGTGAAAGAGCGTGGAGTGGGTTTTCTCAAGGTTTAAGTTCAGTTTATTACGTATTACTCGTTTTAGGAACACGTGTATCATCCTCCAGTGTACACTGATTTTGTACTAACTCACACTTAAGTCTGCTCTTACCTTGTAATGAGGCCTGCACACTCGAAGGTAATTCGGCAAAACTAGCAGTCCCAACCAATTTCCTAATAAGTTGACTGGCCCTGCCCTGTGGGTCAGCGCAGCTGTTGCCGTTGCTTCGAACACCTCGCACTTTATTCCTAGGGATAACTCGCCAGTTATTCACATGTTTTATGGGCGTGGAGTATAATATGAATCATCAGGTTTCAAACAGACCAGCTGTCATTGTGACCATGACAGTACGGCTCAGGTTTGACAGTTCCTGGGGAAATTAATTTGGCGATATTGTTGGGTATGGGTTGTTTGGTTCACACTCAGGATGGAATGGAGAAAGGAAACTCACAATGTGCTCTCTATATACATGTTGTATTGGATGTACAATGCAGCTTGGTGCTGGGAAGGCAGCATGGCTACAAGTGTGATGTAGAGAGAGCTGGTTGGTGAGGATGCTCAGAGGAGGACCAGCTTGTGGGTTGCCATGCTTGCCGGTGGGAGCGAGGGCCGCCAGGCTGCGGCGGAGGAGGAGGTGTTGCTGGCTGTGGCTGTAGGTAGAGAGAGAGCGAGAGGCAGATCACCACAAGGTCAGGTCTTAAATAGCGGGGGGGGTAGTTGACCCCCGCTCCGTGATGTATGGCGGCGCTGGTTGACCTAGACCACGAGGCACACACTGTGGAATTCGTGGGGTCGGCTACGCAGCGACAAACAGCGTTTGTAGGGGAGAAATCCTCTACAATATACACACAGGTGACTTTAAAGTAAGACTTTTTGCTTTTTATTTATTTATTTTTTACCACAGGGGAATGTTGCTCTGAGATCGGTCAGTCCGAGGGGCTGACCAATGTAGTATGTCGAACGGGAGTAACTCTTAGTGGACAGCTCTACGATGAGTGTCTGAGTGACGGGAATACCTCTAGGATCATGATGCCAGAACTGAAGGTTAAGAAATATGTCTCTACGCCTTGAACCTGTAGAGAGACTTGTCAAAAACTGTGAAAAGTTAGGAGGACTCTGCAAAAGTACAGACAGACCTAAACAAATTTTTTGAATGGTCTGAAAAATGGCAGATGAAATTCAATGTGGATAAATTTAAAGTACAGTACTTAGCCGTGGAGATGCAAACAGAGAAGCCAGATACCAGATGAACAATGATGTTACAGAGAAATCCGACCGTGAGAAAGATTTAGGAGTAATGATAAGTAGGAATCTTAAAACAAGTCAACAATGTGTATTTGCTCAAAACCAGTCTAACAAAGTACTTGGGTTCATACAAATGAGTGTTAGTTACAAGACTAGCGTGGTCATCCTAAAACTATATCTTGCGCTTGTGAGACCTCACTTGGATTATGCAGTTCAATTCTGGTCACCGTATTACAGAATGGATATAGAATTCCTAGAAAGAATTCAGAGGAGAATAACAAGACTAATCCCGGGCATTAGGAACCTTGAGTACAGAGACGGTTTAAAACATCTTAATTTGCACTACCTCGAGAGACGTAGAGTGAGGGGCGAAATGATCGAGGTGTATAAATGGAAGTCAGGGCTAAACAAAGGTGACATAATAAAGGTACTCAAACTATCCAACCAGGAGCGAACTCGTAAAAATGGCTTTAAATTAGACAAATTTAGATTTAGGCGCAAAATAGGTAAACATTGGTTTGGAAATAGAGTAGTGGATGAGTGGAAAAAGTTATCAAACATCATCATTAACTCGAATACGCTGAATAGCTTCAAACATAGGTTGGACGGATATGATTATGAGCGATCGGGGTTGGGTGTAAACGGGACCGCCCAGTATGGGCCAATAAGCCTGCTGCAGTTTCCTCCATTCTTATGTTCTTAACCTTATCTCCACCCCCCCCCCCCCCCTCTAACCAGCACGCTCCGTGACCTCCCTTAGCCTACTTCTGGTTGCCACTTGTGCAGTGCTGCCTCGTGAGATGCACCCAAACACAAGAATTAAAACATGACTCGTGATATTCCTTGTCTAATAAATCTAGTTACTCTTATTTAAGAATTGCTAAGTAAGTGGAGGTTCTCAATAATATTTGGCTGGTTATTAATGGCAAGGACAGGGCTGGAAAGGGTCAGTTGGGAAGTGACGATTGGGAAGAGTTAGACGTTATTTTGTGCTTAAATGACAGTAATTCCGCAAATGTTGTAGAGAAAGTGTAATATGAGATCGATAATGTCTGTTAAACATTTCCTGGTGATGAACGAATTTTATCAATTTTTTCTGGTTTAAGAGTAAATAAGGAAGTGAGGGAAGTTATAGAAGGAAGCGAAAAAGTTATGTAAAGGGAAGAGGGGAAGAGAATATGTAAATGTGGGTGAGAGACGGGTGTAATGGTCAGCATTCTTGCCTCGCAAGTGAGTTGACCCGAGTTCGATCCTCGGGCAGGGTGAAACTATGGGCAAGTTTCTTTATGCCATTTGCCTGTCTACCCAGCAGTAATTGGGGACCTGGATGTTAATCGATTTGCAGATCATATTCAGGGGTAATGGTTAGCTAGTGCATTTGGCGAGTTGTCCGGTCTTCTCGGACTATTCCTTGACACTGGGTCATGCAGCTCGTTATCTTGGGGTGTGGTTGTCGTCTTGGCAACAGCTTCTACACCTTAAATAAATTCACGCCTAGGTGGCCCTTGGGCTGGCCATCCTCGTTACACGAGGGGCAACCATTATTATTATATTAGTAGGATATGAAAAGTGTGAGAAAAGGGAGATGAGAGTGGAAGGTGAGAGAGCAGTGAGAGGACATAGAGAAGGAGATGTAATTAGAGGGATAAAAGGGGAAGGGCAAGGTGTGTTTAGAGACAGGCCGGCCAGTGTGAGCTGTTATGTTCCGTGTTGCTACCCTGTCCATCAGTGCTTCCAAAGAAAAACCTTAATTATTAACACACACAGGGAAGTGTAGAAGATACATCTGCCGTCGTCTTGGCCTTCTATGCTGGATACAATACTTATGTGTAAGCTTGCTTTATTCATTAAAACTTTCGATGGACACTCTCAAGGTCCTGGATGGACTTAGGTATTTAATTACCTAACTAGCCGGTAGACACTACACCCAACACTCTGTGGAAGTATATGGAGAATTAAAAATATACTTGTACAGGTATATGGAATTATGCTAAGTGTAGTTCAAATATTCTCGTCACAATCTATTGTGCATTATAATCCCCATTTCATTAGAATTAGAAAGAAAGAAAGAAAGAAAGTCCTACAATACCGCCCATGTCAACCAGGACTCAAGCCTGGCTATGCCCTGCCCCTCATAATACTTCACGTTGGTCAAACTATCGCCCCGGTAGTTCTGCCGTGTTTTGTTCATGTGTGTGTTCCCGACGTTGCCACCTCACTGACCTAGCCAGACAACCTTGTCTCAGGAATTTTGTCCGTGGTTGTACATACAATATGTGTAGAGAACGTTATTGTGAGTTTCCTTTCTCACCTCCATCCCGAGTGCAAGATCTCCTTTGTGTACATGGGCCTAAGAAAGAGAAAATTGACACAAAAGAAAGAACTTTGACAACTGGACACATACACTACGCTACAAGTTGTTCGATTTTGTTAATTTTACCACGATTGTAGTACGCTACTGTTCATCAAACGACTATCATTGACGATACAATACTGCTTATTTATTATTCATCAACTAATACCCCAACATCATCCACAGACACCATAACACCACCCACACACCCCCATATTGTATGACATAAATTTATGCGTGGTTAACCAATGCACAAGTGTGCGGTGAATTAAAAGACCAGCTGTTGAGGAGCCTGGCATGTTACAACTCCTTTCCACTCCATCTCTCTAATCATCCATACCTTTCTGCTTTCTGACTCCATATTTTAAAATGTTATGTAATGTAATGTAATGTTGAAGGGATACATCATCGTCGTTTATACTTAGACTTATCACAATCTCCTTTAAAAATACTGTACTTTAGCTTCGTCTTTATTCAAGACATCTTCAGGTCATGAGACCCACTAATCCCCCACCCAACAATGGGTGACCTACCATTTCATCAGGTCGGTAATATGAGACCATTAATCCCCCACCTGATATTACATCAGGTCAGGTCAGTTACAGGAGACCCACTAATCCCCCACAGCTCCATGGGAGTTGAAAATACCAGTCTTTGCTGTAACACACAGCTTCATTCATGGCCATATCACATAGATTTTTAGTTTTTAAATATACTTATTTAACCAAACCTTTAGATAAGGTATTCTGGATTATTCTAGAAAAGAAATGGAGTTTCTAACTTGATTAGAACTACTTTTACATTCTCCGGTAGCTTAGACTATTGGAACACTCCCCAGCACCCAGAAACATTCTGTCTGTGCAAGGGGCATAGTTTAGACACTCAAAAACTTTCCGGAGACGTAGGATTTTTCCGTGTTTGAGAAACTTGTCTGATTGACCGGAAATGTCTCATCCCTGGAGGTGCTCTGCACCGTTATTGTTCCAAATAACAGGGATATCACTGTATTGTTTCTAGATTCCACAACAGTTATACATAGGAGAAAAGAGTAAAACAAATTATCTACAGGTACATCTGTATTGATAAGGACACAGTACTCAAGATATGAAGACTGTATTTACTCTAATATTTTAAGCAATATAAGTTTGGAAATATTCCAATATATAAAAAAAAACAGTAATTGGTCCTACATATCTGTAAACCTTCTTTAATGTTCACTCAAATACATACAAATCTAAAGGATAGGCTTTTACTTTTATTTCTTAACAAAAATTTAATTAAAAAAAAAAAAAATTAATAAAAGACTGCCTCTTTATAGTCTATATTATGAAATTAATAGAAATATCAACATGTAAAGCCTGTCTACCATGTGTCACACACACCCAATATGTTTAAATAACTATATGTAGCTCCTTGATGTTAAATTCTCCTAAAAGTTTAGTACCACTACAGTATTTTAGAATGTCACATTTAAAATAATTCGCATAAAAATTTAGGTATTATTAAGAAAACCTTCAGGTGAAGTATTAGTTCAATGGCTTCACAAAGGGGTTATATCATCTTCTCTAAAAGTCTGTACTAATGCCAAAATCTTTTTCCAAAAGTGATTTCCCATCACAAAAGACTTAACACATGGGCACCGCAATCAAGCCAGTAGAATGAATTGACAAGTTAAAATAGTGACATTATAATGTAAAGTATATCCAAAACTGAAGGAACATGAGAACTGCTGAAGAGTAATGGTATGGACAACCTTCAGGATATACTGTACAATACTTTGAAATATATTCTTTTAATAAAAAATTTTTACTAATGAAAAATAAGAAAAATATCATAAGATGGAAAACTGTCAAAATACCACAATACTAATGCACCCACAACTTATTCTTTCTACAATTTATTTTACACCAAATCCCATCACTGGGATATATTTCCTAGGGCAAAAATTAAATAGTCTATGATCCAGAATGTCGAGTGACCAGCTCAGCACATAAAATGATCACATAGCCCTGTGAAATGAACCTCACTACATATATGCTTCATGAATAGCATATGAAAATATGAATACAATGTAAAGAAACAAACCCTCACAGTGAAATGTTAAAACACCTGCTCATGAATTTTAGACGTTCCCTCCTAAGTTACCTGGACGATAGATCGCATTAAACTGTAGAATATTCCAGTTCTAAGTCTCATCTAATGTATCACTAAATACCAAAGGGAAAAAGTTTCATTATTGAATTACTAAGTTGATGTACAGGCAAGTAAATCAGAAAATATGTTAGTATTAATGATAACAGCCTGACAAAGTAATTCATAATAAGTAAATGACTTTACAGTTACATTTTAACTGTGAATAGTAAAAAACTTCACAATTCTTAGATTTGGATATTGTTTAGTTTTAAGTCATTAGCTACAGTGTATTAGACTTTAACTTGGTAATATTTCAGACACACACCTTTTGAAACATAACAAGATCTTTAACAATGAAGAATGTGAGCCCAACAAGACCACTTATTAGAAAACTCAGTTAAATAACACAATTTAAGTATAAGACCACAATAAGCTGGGCTGAAGGTGTCGAAGACAATTAACATTGTATTACAGTAATGTATGGGAGCAACCAATGATTAACAAGTCCACTATAAAAAAAAATAAAATATAAAATCCTTTGGGCACATTAATTCCCACTAGCCTGATGCTCAACAGAACTTCCAGCGATTTCCACAGTGATTGCACAACACAAATGTGGTCATTGGTTCATCAGAACTTCTGGTCTGCATCTGTTGATAAATAATAGAGATCATTAGTTTAGGGAAATTACTGAATCTTGTGCAGTCTAAATGAATCATAAAGAGTATGGCTGTATTGTTTAACTGAATTCCTAAACATACATACATACATACACACTGTACAAATGCACATTTACAGAATCTGTGTACAGTACAGATAAATTCACTGCCTTCAATAAGCTTTACCTAAAAAGTATGAAGAAGAACCACTAGGTCTAAGGCGAAAGCCAGAACAAATATAAAGGATTGATGCTGAAATCCTGTTTTCTAGAAGTGCTTCAACCCTAGTTAGCTTCTTTCATCAAACAGGGAGGTACTACTGCCTGGGAAGATATTGAAGGCATAATGTGTTGTCTAATGGTAGACCCTGCTGCCATACGGCACCACAAAAATTGTGACCAAGTCCCAGGTTGTTGATCTGACTTTCTGCCTCATTTACACACAATTGCAGGGTCTCAATTGCTGCTTTTACTTTGATGACACAACATACCTAAATCATTTCTCACTCTTAATTTTTTTATTTATGGCTCATTTTTATTATTATTCATTTTTTATTATTTCTTATTAGTATTAATATTTTCTTTTATTAAAATCATTTATTTGTATTAATTTTTATTAAGTTTATTATTATTATTATTAGTATCATCATTATTATTATTGTACTGTATTAAATTTTTGACCCCCAGGCTTTGATGTGGGTCATTGTAAAATGACCTGTGCCCGGGAACATGTCTGCAGAACTTAACAAAAAATTCTCACCTTTGATCTAGTTCACGGCACTAACAAAATTTGCAACCAAACCAAAAGTTAACATATACTGTACAACTGATAAGTACCTGGTTGTAAGTGCAGTTTCGCTGTCCACATTTGCCACACTTGAGCAAATCTGTTTTTGTACCTTGAGCAATAGCCAGTTGATGGTCATCTATACCTTCTTTTGTGAACTTTTCACGAAGAGCCTTCATCTCTTCACTAGCCATTTCCTGTAAATTTTAAAACATTGTCAAACCAAATTAGAAGGTATAATACATTTTTCATGGCAGCACCGGATACATGTGTCCCCAACCTGGATATATACAACCAAAATCTGGTTGCTATGGAGGAAAGTTAGTGTATGTGGGGGCTGCCATTGTGGTGGCACAGAAGGGTAACTCAACAGCTAGACATGAGCGGGTGATGCGCCATTGAAAGTAGTCCTTGACGACGCAAAGCGACCTAGTATCGGATCACCGGGATGTAAAACGAATTTTTGGCCTCTAGTTCAGCGACGTAGTACGGAAACAACGTTAAGCGGGACGACGTTAAGCGAGGACTTACTGGTGATGGTGGTAGTGGTAGTACTGGTGATGGTGGTAGTTACTGGTAGTAGCGATAGTTACTGATGATGGTGGAAGTGGTAATTACTGGTGATGGTGGTAGTTACTGGTAGTAGCGATAGTTACTGATGATGGTGGTGAGTTGGTGGTAGTGGTAGTTACTGGTGTTGATGGTAGTTGTGGATGCAGTAGTGATGCTATTAGTGGTGGTTGCAGATGGTGGTGGTAGTGACAGTTGCAAAAAGTATCTTTATAATTTTGTGTTTGACAATATGACATAACAGCTACAGGACTTTAACAAGCCTACCGAAAAAATAAGTCGCAGTGTTCATTTTGAAATTCATCGGACCCATCCAAAAGATACTTGTTGGAGAGTATGGACATTTATATACACAAATCAATACAAAAAATAAATATGCAGAAAGTGCTTACTTCGGATGTCATACACGCCATTTTCTTTGGAGAAATAACACCTCTCAGCACATTTTCTCGTAACTGTGGGTTCTTAGAATCTTTTAAGTTGTAAACCCTTGATCTCAAGCGGTTCTTGTAAGCCGCGTCGGTATTGCGGAACTCTTGGTAGATGGCCTCTTCAATCTTTTCTGCCAGACTCTCTGGAGTATCCACTACACCATCAGGCATTTCTGAAAATATTCATGTTCACTGTATTTTTCTATTAATAAGTGTATTAACGGGTGAGGAAACACAAGACTTGAAGGAATGAACATTTCTATCATGTTGTTTACAATCAGAAAGTTATGTATGAGGGCATCTACAAGAAAATCTGCAAAGGAGGAGGAATTAACAAAATTAAAATTCATCCTGGGCTGTCCTCTGCAGTGAAGTCTTTAATTAGGAAGGAAGTTTAAAACACACAGAAAGATAAAGAGATTAACTACCAGAGAACATGATTATAGAGGTAAAGAAGATGGCAAGATTAAGCTAGAAAGAGTGGATGAAGATTTCAGCAAGAGGATGTGCGATAACCTCAAGAAAATGAAGAACGAATTTGGAAGGATACAAGTATGGTATACAGTTCATATGGAAGAGAGGAATGGGTCAGGAGAGGAGTGTCTCATATAAAGAACGAAAGATGCTGATGATATATGAAGAAATTAGAGGATGATAGCATCCTGCATTCTAGACTTTTAACTAAGAGGGATTTTTTTTAAAGAGAAAATAGAGAGTGACAATAATTAGAAAGTGGATATAAAGCAAACAATAATAATTTAAAAAGTACTGGTGATGAGAAAAATGATATGATTAAAGGAGGGGAAGATATTATCACAAAATGGAGATGGAGAAAGTTTTTCAAGAAGGAGGGTATGCTGATCAAATATTGACAGTTACAAAGTAGAGAGGATTACAAAAAGGTGGAGTGCATAATCCTGATATCCCATTTTATAACAGCCTGGATCAAATACCTTTATATGGCTAGTAAGTCTTGGGGATGAATATCCAAGCACTGGGACCTAAACTGTATGGCTGGGATTTCAAAATTAAACAAATTTCAAAATTACATTACAGTAATACAGTATTGTATCGTTCATTAAGAGGAACACCAGATAATGTACAATCTGTGTTGCAGTCGCCCTTAATGCTCGCCTTAGCAACACAGCAGCACCCTTAGTAAAGGTGCTCCATTCTGTGAACCCTCTGGCCTTCACACAGCTTCACCTTATCTGTGGTTATCTTTTTCCCTCCAGCAACTTTCACTTCCCTTCTTAACCTCTTCAGTAAGATGTCTTTCTCCTGAGTACTATGAGTCCACCCATTGAGCAAGATATATTTTCCTGAGTATGAAATGTGAACACTTTCAACAGACACCAGAAGGAGGTTGAAGGCCTTTGAAATGTGGTGTCATATGTAAATACTAAGAATAAGCTGCACTGACAAGAAAACAAATGAAGATGTACTAAGATTTACCATTTCAAGAGAAATACTTTAAATGTACAAAAAACAAAAACCGTGATACAGTATCTCTGTTGGCCGGAACAATTGGTGCAGAGCACTTCCGGAAATTAGAGATTTCCAGGTAACGAGACGATTCTCTCAAAGCCGTAAAAAAATTCCCCATCCCCTGAATTTCCCGGGTAACGGAAAAATGTTCTTGGAAGTTCCAGAAATTGCCCATTACATCATCTCTTTAACCCGGCAAAATATCGCCCCTCTCTTATTTTCTGGGTACTGTACTGTAAAATTTTCTCGGAATTTCCATAAAATGCGCATGATTTTCATCTCTCAAACACGAAAAAAAAAAAAACCCACCCCCATCCCTGGAACTCTCCGAAATTTTCCGACTATTGGAGATATTACTGTACTTTGGTCACATAATTAAGGATGAAGGGATAATAACAGAAATATTAGTGGGTTGCTAACCCTCATTTGGTACTCTGAGCAATGAATACATACCCCCCCCTCCCCCCAAGTACAATATTTAATCCCTTATGTACAATGTCTTGTCCCTTTAAATACAATGGCTAAATTTCATGAGTACAATAACACTGTATTCATGAGTCATTTTACTCAAGGGATTAAGAGGCGCACTTCAACTTTACAGAAACAATCAAAATGTTCCCAATTGATTGTGCATCTACTAAACATATTTACAGTTACGCAAAAAATATTGATCCCCTTTAATTTTTCATAAGATATTCATACAAAAACTTGTTTCAAGGATGAATAAAACATGTTTAAAGAGTTAAAAGTTTTATTCTACTACTATTTAGTACTTTGTCATATTTCCCTTACATTTTATTACCAGTTGAAGTTTTTTTGGCAGGGATTCTGCTAACATTTGAAAATACTCTCCATCCATCTCAAACTCCCACATGCACTTGATTTCCTCCTCTAGCCGATGTACAGTTGATGTGTCAAGTGTTGACAGCTTCCGCTTCATCTCGTGCCATACATTCTCGATGGGGTTTAAATCTGGTGAGTTCCCAGGCCACTCCAGCAATGGAATAGCCCTTTCATGAAGCCAAGTTGTCACACTTTTTGGCCTGTGACGGGGGAGGGGCACCGTCTTGCATGGAAAATGTGGACTGGTGAAGTCGATAATAATCCAATAAAAGTTTTTCCAAGACCGTCATGCAACGATCAGAGTTCATTGTCATGTTTTTGGGGAGGAAATGGAGGCCAGCACGACCACGTTTTTCACTGAACGCTCTCCACATCATCACACTTGCAGGATGTTTCACGGTTTTAATGGTGTAAGGAGGATCATACCAGCTGGCGTTGATGGGCCTGCTGACTGTTTGTTTTCCTGCAGTCAGGATGCAAAAAGTGCTTTCATCAGACCACATCACAAATTCCATTGTTCTTCGCTCCAGTGCTGGTATTTTCTTGCAAAAGCAAGCCGCTGATGGTGCTTTCGGTCCGTGAGAAGTGGTTTTCGTGCAGCTTGACAGGAAGGCAGAGGAAGTTCCTTCTGAAGGCGATGTTGAATTGTTCATTCTGATACGTTTTGCAGGAGGATGGGGTTTGCCTTCTTCAATTGTTATGCACGACTATTAGGATCTCTCATTATCTCAAGCCTTAGTAGTGAATCAGTGCATTTGGAGGTCTTCCTGGAGATAATCTCCTGGGTGGAATAACATTGGCAGGGAGGTTGCGTGTTGATCGCTTGAACCTCTTAATCGTTGCTGTTCCTCGTCCTGTTCTTGAAATTTCTTTCAGTGACTTTTTCGTCTAACGGGGCAAGGATACGACCCTGCTCTGCCTCAGACATGTTTTTGGGTGCCATGAATATAGTTTTAAAAGAAAATTTGGGGCTAATTGTGGGGGTGTCTTAATTTGCACCCATCAGCTTGGTGAGCAAAAATTAATGCACACCCTGACAGAAAGTAAGTAGGCACTGGACAAGTTTCTACCACTTCTAGTCGTATAGGAAACACCGTAGATTTGCCAGACGTTATATATTCCCGCCTTCACAAATTTGGCGGGCTGCTTTTTACACGGTGAAAGCATGTATATAAACACAGCTAATTATGCAGAGGGGATCAATATTTTTTGCAGTCATGGTATTTCTTAATTGAATAAATGTGATGACAACGCAAGCTGTATTTACAATTAATTTACAAGATATTTGAAGATCAACTTAATATAAAATGTGTGTACAGTATAAATTAAAAATAACCTGATAATTTAAGGGCGTTGGCAATCATTTCTCGGCATTTCAAACGCAGAAAATCTGTTGTTGGTGGGGCTGAAGATGGGAAGCTGGCAGGTTTGGAACTTCCACTGCTGCTGCTACTGTTACTGTTGTTGCTGGTGTTACTACTGTTTTTGGCTTCTTTTTTGTCTTCCTTCTCCTTCTTTTTTTCCTCTTTTCCTTCCTTTTCATCGTCATCTTTCTTGTCTGGAAAATAAATCCTTGGGTAAGTTGATTCAAGTACACAGGACTAAACAACGCACTTCTTACATGTATACCCCCCCCATGATTTTTATTTGTGGAGCATCTTTGTGGGGGTTTCTGGCAACTGCCCTAAGATGGTGTAGGCCTCTCAATCGCTATGAACCGATGGACCATGGACGAGCCAATACACTAATTCTATATTTTCTGAAAGTATCACGGGAGTGTGCACATGTATAACAACATTATGTATGCGTAAGGCAAAACTGTATAATAAATATGAAAACACAAATAAATAAACAAACATGAAATAACACTATCACAGACTGCTTCATTCATCTTCTGTTAAATGCCAAGAAACATTAACATATTACTTTAAAAATTGTTATGATGGTTTTGTTTCTTACATTGGAAAAAGACTGATTGTAAACTGAAAATAATGGAAGGTGGACATGATGATATACTGCTTCACTGTCTGTGCTAATACAATATTTACGCTACATTTGGGTGAGGTAAGATATAAATTTTGGCGGGTAGACCTGCAGAAAAATACCTAAATCGTAATGCTGCCCATGACCGAGGAAAGGTTGCCCATCCCTGCTGTATGGTATACTGTATATTTGATGTATAAAGATTCTACAAGTGGCAACATTTTGAAGGATCATGTGTGCGACTGTAAACACTACTGGCAGGAAAGTCAACACTAATACCGAACCACCTCCTTATTAAAATAAATCAAAGCAATACACTTACCAGGAACAAATTTCTTCCAGTTCTTTATAAGTTGTTTAGCAGTGGAAATTACTTCTTCATCAGTTGAGGCCTTACGAAGTGCGTTCACCGTCATACCAATTCGAGTTTTTGATAGCACCTGGAAGGGTAATATTTTAGTGATGCAGATGCAAGTTAAAAATAAGATATGCGCAATTATGAGTGTCTTAAATACGCTGGGCATCAAAGAAGTACTGTACGTACCAGTACAGTACCGTATTAAATACACATAACAGTATTAGGCTGCCATTAATCTCCTAAAACCTTAATCTCTATAACCCAGAAACAGTGAAGTAGATATGAGGATTACGGATGCAATTTACTATAACTTTTAGTTAGTAAGAGCTCTTGGTATATAAAACATAAATAATTTTCACTAGGACCTGAAGCATCCAGGTATGTTCAGAAATACTGTGCAGCTAATTTGGCAATAAACTCACTACTATAGTCCATATTCGTAGTCCACATGCTGAACGGTGAGCCCAACCACCGGGAACCCAAAGATTGTGTAGGGAGACTTTATTCGAGAACAATGATATACCCGTTAACCGGAACAATTTTGTGCAGAGTTCCTCCATGGATGAAAGATTTCTGGGTAATGAGAATACTCTCCCAAACCCGAAAAATCTTACATCTACAGAATTTTTCCGAGTATTGGGAAAAGTTTCCGAGAGTCTCGACTAGGCATATCGCACACGCACTATCGCACATCCCCGGAATGTTTCCGGGTGCTGGGGAAAGTTTTCCGGGAATCTAAACAATAGTATATATATCTATATAATATAAACCATCAAACAAAGGCATTTTTGAGGCTCAAGGCTGTAAACATATATATTTATGGCTAGCCAAAAAGTGTATAAACTTATATTCACAACATCTGTTCTAGCTGTGTAAGCAATATAAGTTTAGTACCATAATCATTCTGAATAAATTCTCTACAAGTTCGTCCCAATAAAACATCCTTAAACAAAATATTTTGACAATATATAATGATTGGGTCACAATTCTTTTATGAAAAACAAAAAAAAACATAAGAAATGTTAATACTGAAGTCTATAAAAGCAGTTCTAATTTAGGTAGAATCACCATTTTTACCTGTACTGTATATACAGGTACTGTATCGTCAATACACGATCTCCCTATCTACAATATTTTGCTTGAACGAAAGTGATGTACTAAGAACCCCTATTTAAGATAAAAAAAAAAAATTCACATGAACAACGGTCATCATCCAGCCAATGTGGCATATGAAACACATCACCCATTGCATTTGTCAGCTGCAGTCACGTGGCCATCCAGTGACTACAGTGGAGTGCCAAACTTTGTTTGATGGTGATCACACATGACCATGGAGCTCAATGATTATGAGTCAGTATCAGTGTTGTTACCTTAGAGTGAGATGACATCACTAATGTTCACGTTGTGCTCTGCTTTGGTGACTGTGAAGTGATTTTCTATGAGTTTTTTCTGACTGTAAAGTGCCTCTGTTGTTGCGACCATGATGTGAGCCATGTCGGCACTTGTGTATAGTTTGTACAGTTTCCGTCAATGTAAGTCTGATTTGAAAAAATAGTCATGCTAATGTTATTTGTTATTATTTATTTTCTTAAAATTGAGATAGCATAAAAACCTGAGCTGACTGAGCAAAATGAGTTACATTTCTGAATTATTCCAACAATCCCGATCCACAGGGACTGCCTTCGGAACTGTAGGCATCTCTGAACAACCACACACGACGGTGCTCCCGATCAGTTGGGCGGTGAAATGACTGAATACAGGCCCAAATCCTAAGCATGAAAAAGGTGGCTCAGCAATAGAAATTGGCAAAACCAGTAAATCCAAAGCCATCTTCAAAGTCCCATGACCACAAAACACACTATACAGTAATCTCACCTGGAAATTGATTGGGAGTCCTTGTAACACCTTTAGTATATCCAGTGCCTGTGTCTGGTCCTGTAAATATAAGGGTAGAGAGTACAATGAGTTTCAGTACATAATTCAGGTAACTGGTACAGCCGCAATCAAAAGTAATCATCCATACTTCCTACTGCCATACCTGTGAGCTCAAGGCTTCTCAACACAACCAGTCACAAGATGGTGGGGGAGGTATTGATGGGAGAGAACTAAGGGTGGCAGACTGGGGTAGTATAGGAGGGTGCAAGTCAAGGGCCACATACATAGTGAAAGTGTATATGGTCTTAAAATTATCCTTAACATCTGAAGAAAGTTAGTGGATGTAACTTGACATTGACAACCTTAATGGCATGGGCAGTTAAAATGCCTAAAGACCTGACCTAACCAACCAAAGGACCCTACCAAACCTGACCTAACCAACCAAAGGACCCTACCAAACCTGACCTAACCAACCAAAGGACCCTACCAAACCTGACCTAACCAACCAAAGGACCCTACCAAACCTGACCTAACCAACCAAAGGACCCTACCAAACCTGACCTAACCAACCAAAGGACCCTACCAAACCTGACCTAACCAACCAAAGGACCCTACCAAACCTGACCTAACCAACCAAAGGACCCTACCAAACCTGACCTAACCAACCAAAGGACCCTACCAAACCTGACCTAACCAACCAAAGGACCCTACCAAACCTGACCTAACCAACCAAAGGACCCTACCAAACCTGACCTAACCAACCAAAGGACCCTACCAAACCTGACCTAACCAACCAAAGGACCCTACCAAACCTAACCTAACCTTTAAACAGGTGGGCTTCACCCCCAGACCCACCACCATATTAAACAAAAAGTACTTGGACATCTAGTAACAATGAGGGCAACTTTTTTGATGTCATGGTGTAATTTTATGTTTTTATTGGAAGTGAGAGTACGCTCAGACTGAAGGGGTATATAATTAATTTATTTGTGTACAAAGCATGTAAAGACATCATTTTAGTGTCATAAGATCAGTTTTTCACTTTGGTTTATTCTGTAATTTCCCTCATCCTTCATGCTCTGCTCATTATTTCGTATAATTAAAATAAAAAGTTGTCGCCTCCATAATGTTAAGAATACTGTATGTGGAAATAATGAACAAAATTGAACAACACTTTCTGGTGGTAGCGCTGTTCTCAGAAATTACCAAAATATTTACCATAATAAAAAAAAAAGTGGAAAAAACTAATGAAGTCAAACAACAACTTCTGGTGGTAGTGGAGTGATTGGTTTTAGCGGCTCCCTTCGTTTTTATTAGGGAAATATATTTTTAAGGTGTATGTTGGTGTTGTCTCTTTAAATCTGACCTAAATTTCTTTGGAAAATCCCAATTAACGAGAAAATGTCAGAAATATTTGACTAAGAAATGGGAAATTTTCAAAGACAAAATTTACAGTCAGACTTAAACAAAATACACCATAAAAATATAATTTCCTGTCGGCAATGAAACATGACTTAACACTAATGGGGAAATTGAGACCGCGGTACATGGGAGAGGAAGACCTGGAGGCGATATCTACTGTAGATGCTTGTGATATTTATTTTGTCATCATATTAAAATGTCAACATTAGCAGCTCCAAACTAAATACTATTCAAGAGTGTTTAAAGGTAATGTAACCTATATCTAAAGTGCAAATAGCAAAATATTAACTCTTTCTAAATATTCCTGCGAGGACACAAAAATTAATCTTAGACATTACCTCTTTGCCTTCTAGGTTGTAATGGCCTAGTTGGAGTGCATGAGGTCTTAAGACTTACCAGTACTTCTATCAACTACCGAATTAATTGCATCATATAGATATATAATAACATACTAATTAATATCCCATAAAAATATACCAAGAAACAAACTTAGCTAAAGTGGATATGAGTAAATCTCTCTTGTGGACCAGTCAACACTGCCAGTATCCAATGCAACACAATAAGATAGCATTAACCATAATAGTGTTCCCTGTATTCCATTATAACTAAGGATGTGTTGTCTTTGTTATCTGTATCGGTTGAGCCAACATGCGACGGTGCCTATTACTACTCTATGACAGCGTTTACAATAGTGGGGTCAATCAAATGTTTACTATCAAGACTATAAGATAAAGTCATAGCCATGTTGCACTCAAGTGTTGTGCCAGTGTGTTAAGTTGAGAGGGCGCGAGGGGCACATGCAGCCTCCACACGCACACTCCACAAGTGACAACAAACTACTATTTTAGATGTCAAATCTTATGTCCAACAACTCACACTATCGCTTGACGTCATTTTATCCAGCTTCTTCTTAATCTTAAGCACTTCCTCTTCGCAACCCATGATTTTGGTTTTTTTTGAAGGGATAGATAATTTCAGTCAGAAAAAGGAAAGTTTAGCAGCGTAATGCTTCTGGAAGCAGACGCCGGCGACGACTGTTGTGATTGGTCGACGGGTGTTGCTGGCCACCGTCCGCCCACAGCCACAACCGCTACTTTTCCTCAACTATTTCATTAATACTTCCATTAACAGTCTTTTCTAAATTCTAAGTAAATATGTATAAAACGCAGAAATACTCTTTATGTTCTTTTATTATATCTATAGGTTATATTATTGACGATAAAGTAATATTTTCTCTAATCTTCGAACATTACATTAGAGTTGCAATAAATTTAAAGTTCAAATGTGAATAATATTCACCCATTACCTTATATATGCTTCATTACATCATAGTTAAAAAATTAATAGTTAATAATCTGACGGCAGCACAGATTGTTTTTCCACACAAGGAAAATTACAACATGGTAAATATCTTTAATCACTTTACAAATATTATTCCCCTTTAAATTAGATGTATTGAATATCATATGCTGATTGATGCATTACAAAAGATCATGAAATTACACAAACCTTCATAGAAGCAACATCGGAATTTTGGACATGAAGAAGAAAACGGGAACTGAAACATAAACAGACAGATATTGGCGCCATCCGTGACCAGTAGCTACAGCTCCCCATATTGTGTACCCAGTTGAACACAGTGAGGTGTAACAATTAGTAAATGAAGGATTTTTTAAAAGTGTATTCATAAAGACCATACTTAGCACGCAGAGTAGAGAGGACAACGATGGCGGAGGTAACTGGTAGTCAAGATGTTGAGGAGTCGGGGATCTCCATGGTGGAGCTGCTGAAGGAGGAGGAGGAGAGGCAGCTTGACGCTGCAGCTGTGCTGGGAGCCGCCGACGACACCAAGTGTACATACGACCAGGTGGGAAACATGTTTTAGCTACAGTTGAAACTGAGTATCGGTTACGGATTTAGCTTTTCAGTGATCAAATTATAGGGGAAGGACTGATACCAATTAATTTGAATTTTCAGAAATTTTAAAATTAAACTGCATTAAACCTTCTAACAACTGTTTTGTGTAAAACTTTTGGTCTATGTATTATATACTGTACACTAGGTAATAATAGGTCATTATTTAGATAATGACACCAGGCAACGGAATATTGACATTGGGTTTGTTATTATTTTACTTTAGGACACAGTGCGCCCGGAAGTAATGAACTACTGAACCATTTAAGGTTAATATATAGGACTAACCCGCCAGGGCTTGTCCGACTAATTACCCAAATGTAGCCAAATATAGCCGCAATGAAGTCAAATAATGATCCTACATGAATAAATCGGACTGCTAATCACATCTCGACTAGTATTTGGTGTCAGAAAGTCACAAAAAATTGGAAAACTTACTTTAATCTGAGTTAATAGATCGCGTGCATGTACCGACGGAGCGAGGAATTACCCAAAGGTAGCCGCAATGAAGTCAAATGATGGTCGTACAAGCGTAATTCGGGCTGTGAATCACTTCTCGATTATTATTTGGTGTCATAAAGTAAAAAAAAATTGGTAAACTTAATTTAATCTGAGTTGTGTTGTGTTAGGTTAGGTTAGATTAGATTAGGTTAGATTAGGTTAGGTTAGGTACATGCACTTGATCTATTAACTCAGATTAAATTAAGTTTACCAATTTTTTGTGACTTTGTGACACCAAATACTAGTCGAGAAGTGATTGGCAGTCCGAGTTATTCATCTAGGGCCATTATTTGACTTCATTCTGGCTATATTTGGCTACATTTGGGTACATTTGGGTAATTAGTCGGACCCGCCAGGGCTACATAGTGCCGATGCGGCCATATCATCTCATTCCCAGAAATGCCTCAAGTTTCACATAAGAACATAAGGAGTCTGCAATAGGCCGGTTGGCCTGTGCATGGCAGCTCCTGTCGAGAGTTACTACCACTCTCTCTCATCCATGAATCAATCTAGCCTCCTTTTGAAACTTTCCAGCGTTCCAGCACTTACTACAAAGTTGCTAAGCTTGTTCCACTCGTCCACCACCCTATTTGTGAACCAGTTCCTTCCTATCTCCCTCCTAAACCTAAACTTATCCAACTTAAATCCGTTGCTCTGAGTCCTATCTTGCTCGGATATTATAAGAACTTTTTCTATATCCCCTTTGTTGATTCCTTTCACCCACTTAAATTCTTCTATCATATCTCCCCGCACTCTTCGTCTTTCTAGGGAATGCAAGTTTACTTTCTTTAACCTATCCTAATGTGGAAGGTTTCTAAGTCCCAGAATCATTTTTGTCATTCTTCGCTGCACCGACTCTAGTGAATTGATATCCATTCTATAATAGGGGCACCAGAACTGAACTGCATAATGGAGGTGTGGCCTGACTAGCACAAGATATAGTTGCAACAAGATCTCTGCACTCTTATTACTTACACTTCTAGATATAAAACCTAATACTCTGTTTGCCTTATTTCGAAAATTAACGCACTGTTTTCTAGGCCGTAGGTCCGGGCTTACAAGTACCCCTAGGTCTCTCACAAGTCGACTTATCTAGGTTGATAGTTGTTGAGGCTGTATACATTGACAGTATTTGTTCTTCCAATATTAAGTACGCTGCACTTGCTGGTGTTGAATTTCATTTGCCATTTTTCTGACCACCCCTGCAGTTTATTTAGATCCTCCTGTAGTGCATTTGCATCCTGCCCTGAATTAATCTGCCTCCCTATTTTGGTGTCATCCACAAACTTGCTTATGTCACTGCTGATCCCAGTATGTAGATCGTTTATGTAGATTATGAACAAGAGTGGGCCCACAAACTACAACAGTGTCCACTTTAGTATAACAATGAAAATCCGGAATTTTTATAATTGTTTTCAATCAATTTTGCTCGTGGGTTAGTCCTATATAATTACCACATTTAGATCTCCCTGTTCCGAGCATTTTGAACCCTTATATACCAGGCGGAAATGGATTATAGCGACACAATTGAATTAATAAATTTTACGAAGTGTTCAGTCTTCGTCTCTGTGAGATGTTATCGGCGCATCACTCATGTGCAATACAGTATTGACTGACGTCTTCCAGTCGTGACCAATGATGTATTGATGTCACACGAATTTTTTTTGACCAATCACGTTTTTTTTTTTTTTGTTTTGTTTTTTTCTCAAAGGGAGCATCCTGGGTACGATTTTAATTTTTTCATTGACTAGTCTCACAATGGCTGTGGTGGAGGTTGGTTGTCATTTGTGCTCCTATGATTATTTTAAGTTTGTTGCCGAGTTTTATGAGAAAGACGATCATTCTATCCAATTCTTATGTATCCCTGGTCCTACTTCTAACTACGGTATTGTACTTTCGGACATGAAGCGCCCCAATGTTTTAAACTACTGAAACATTTAGGTAAGTTTAAGCTAGGCCTGCTAGGGGTGGGGCCCTTTGCTAGGGATTAGGTTAGGTTAGATGACTTGTTCTTGTTTTCTCCCCCACCCAGAAACCCCGATTTCCCTACTCCCCCATTATTGGGGGGGGGGGGGGGATGAGCAATTTCCACAAAATTAAATGTCAGATTCATTCAAAACACACCAAAATATACTGGAAAAACATATTGGTCAACCCCTAGGGACTCGTGTCCTAAAGTAAAAATCTATCTTAGGTTTTTCTAGTGTAAAGCTTTGTGTTAAATACAGATATGACCTTCATTGCCATTGGAAATGAGCAATAGTTGAGATATTGGGAAAAAAGTGGAAGGTCAAACAATGTAAAAACCTTAAAAAAAAACCTAGCCTAACTTCAAGTCGCTTCCCTCACCCTAACGCAGGGGCCACCAAACTATGGGCCGGATCCGGCCCGCGACGTCAGTTCATCATGCCCGCCTACGCTCTGACGTTACCACGGTTTCCATGGCTTTCGTTCTGGCTTGCAAGTATTGAACAGAATGATTATGCGGCCCGCGCCCGTCATTCTTTCAGTTATCCGGCCCACTGTGAAAAAAGTTTGGTGACCCCTGCCCTAACGCATAACAAATTTATGTTAAGTAAGAGATACAAGAGGATAGAGTGATGTGACTTCAATGAGGAAGAGTGTCTGTCTCTTACCACAGTACCATGCATGGCGGTCTACATGTTATTAACCCACTCAATTACATCTCATACACTTTACAAATGAAATAAAAACACTGTGAGCCCTAAAATGACAATGGCTGCTGCTTCATTGTCCAAAATGCACTGAATAATGCGGCAGCCAGTCTATGTACAATACATCCATCTCACACAGACACCAACTTCTAACTGGCCGCGAATGATGGTTAGCGCAGTCACATCAGCACTCGGCTGATTGGCTCGCACTCCTATGACGTCACATCAACACTCAAGCTGATTGGCCAAGTATTATACGTGTAATTTACTTTTTTTTACTTTTACTCAAAACTATAAATTTCTGACGGAAACATTATAGAATCTCTCTCTCTCTCTCTCTCTCTCTCTCTCTCTCTCTCTCTCTCTCTCTCTCTCTCTCTCTCTCTCTCTCTCTCTCTCTCTCTCTCTATATATATATATATATATATATATATATATATATATATATATATATATATATATATATATATATATATATACACACACACACACATAGTGACCCCTCGGTTAACAAACTCAATCCGTTCCAGAAGGTCGTTTGTTAACCAAAAAGTTTGTTAACCGAAACCATTGTTTCAATGGGTTTTTGGGTAATTGGTTCCTGCTCACCGAAAATTTCCTAAATTCAACAAAAATTGTAGAAAAGTTCACTTACTTTGAGGTGTGTATGTAGAAGGCTCCTGCATGATGATGATGATGATGATGGGAATTAGAATGGGGGTGGAGGAGAAGGAAGAAGAGAAGGCATTGGGGTGGAAGAGAAGTCACCCCATGGCACCATTTCACCCATAAAATTTTAGTTCTCTTGGTGTATTTCAAGATTATTTTCCTTAAATCAACACTGCACTGCATTATATATTGTCAATATGTAAAATATATTTCAAAATGACCAATAATTTGCTTGGAAACAGAAAAAAAGCGTTTAGTTGAAGAGAGTCTCAAGCAAGATGTTACCTCCAGTGAAAACAGAGAGAGACTAACGCCTGTTTGCTGTGTTAAGAGGCTGGATGCCGTGCATTAAACTAGTCACTTTACCTTCAATTATGTTCAATAATTGTTAAAATGACTAAAAAATTGAATATTCAACCTTTAAAATTATTGAATAGTATAAACTTCTTGATATTTACTAAAATAGTAAGGAATTTAAGCCCTAGAACCGATTAATGTATTGGCGGACTGATACTAAAGCTGGTTGCCCGGTCAGTGCAAGCGAAAACATGTTGAGGTCGGTTCGTAAGAAATTCGTTAAACGAAGTTCCCAAGCGCTTTCGTGTACCTAGTCTGTACTCACCCCTGAAGATGTGAATTACACGAAAGCGCTTGGGAACTTCGTGTTTTCTTCTTTCCTTGTGGTTATCAGCATATACCTAGATCAAGCGCACCTACAGTGATTTACTTGCATATATATACAGTATTACCCCGCCTAACGCGGTTTCACTTAGCGCGTTATACCGTATATGCGGTGCCTTGCCAGAGCTGAACTTTCACTTAACACGGATTTTTCCACATATACACGGTGAGTGTCCGGCTCGAGACGCTATTTTTAGATTTGCCCCACGCGCCACCCGCCCGCCTGCCTGCCTGCGCTCATCGCCTCTCCCTCCTCTTGGGCAAGCGGCGTGGTAAGGTTGCGCAGTGTGTGTCTTTGTTGCGTTATCACTGACGTCATATGACGTATCGGACTGTGATTGGCCATGCATCCCTACCCCCCTCTGCTGCTAGCTGTAATTGGCTTAAACTATTAAGAGCGACCACCCCGGGGAGGGAGGGAGGAAAGACGATGCTTGACCTAGCCGCGGCAGTTTCATCTCTCAAGGCCACACCGTGTAAACGCGCATCCATTGTTCCGTAAAATGGCTTCCGCTGGACCACCACCGCCACCAGAGAGAAACCTTTCCTTACCTGGACCCAGCGGCACTAAGCCAAAGAAGACACGACGTTCCTTAAGCTACGAGGTGAAGTACCAAATTGTTCAAGATTTGGAGAAAGGAACACGGCAAGTTGATCTCGCGCGCCAGCATGGCGTCAACAAATCTACGGTTCGCACGATCAAGAAGGATGCAGCCAAGATCAAAGAGCACATGAAAATCACAAAGTCTGCAGGTGCTTCATCTATCAGGTATTGCCAGAACAGGGTGCTGGCAAAAGTGGAAAATTTGCTGGTGAGTTATTTGATTCGTCAGGTGCGACGCAACATGGCGGTGGACACGCGCTCAGTGCAGGAGTACGCACGTGAGCTATACGCAGCAGTGTCACGTAAGCTGGGAATTGCAGAGCCCAAACCCTTCAATGCTTCCTCTGGTTGGCTGCATAGGTTTAAGAAGAGGAACAAGATCACCAACATCAACATTGGTGGTGAGGAAGCGAGTGCTGACCGTGTGGCGGCTAGAGATTTTCCTCCGTTCTTAGGTGAGATTATGGAGGAAGGACAGTACAGTGACGACCAGGTGTTTAACATGGACGAATCTGGTCTTTTCTGGAAAAAGCTACCTTCCAGGACCTTCGTTGTCCAGTCTGCCAGCAAGGTAAGGGGTCGGAAGTTGCAGAAGGAATGCATCACCGTCCTGTTTACCACCAATGCCTCCGGTACCTGTAAACCAAAGTTATCGGTGATTCACACAGCCCGCAAGCCGCACGCCTACGAGAATATGGACATGAACAAGCTTAATGTCCACTGGCTAACCGCACGTAAGGCGTGGATGTCCTCTTCTCTGTCCCTCTTCTGGTTTGACAACTGTTTTGTTCCCGACGTGAAGAAATTCTGCGAGCAACAGAATGTTTCATTCAATGTTTTGTTGCTCCTTGACAACGCACCTGGACACTCGCCCCTACTTGTGGATCGTCACCCCAACGTAAAAGTGGTCTTCCTTCCTCCCAACACTACGTCATTAATCCAGCCCATGGACCAGGAGTTGATCTGCAATGTTTAAGCTGCGTACTCTGCAAAGAAGTTCAAGCTCCTGAACGACTCTACCAACACCAAGGATGAGTTGCGTAAGCTGGGTGACACCGACAGCGAGAGCAAAAGCAACGAGGACAAGGAACAAGAGGCGGTGACTCAAGAACTTCTCGTCAAACAATTTTGGAAGAAGTTTAACGTTAAACAAGCTGTAGACTTCTTGGTGGAGGCATGGGATCTGCTGACTATTGCTACGATTCGTCACGCATGGAGACATGTGTTGCATGGCATACCAGGTGAGAGGAGGAGTGAACCTGTGACTGGTGAGGTTCAGACTGTTGCAGTAGCAGTGGACCTTGCCAGAGAAGCTGCGCTCAATATTACAGCTGAAGGCTTCTGCGACACCACCAACGAAGACATCCTGGAGGTGATCAGAGATCCTGAAGTGACTGCCGACGAGATGTTGGAAGAAGAACACGTCAGTGAAGAGGAGGAAGAAGGTGCGTCATTCTCCGAAGAACACAGTTTAAGTCATAGTGATATTAAGTGTGCCATAGAGTTTGCGGAGAAAATGAAGTCCTTCCTTTCCCGCGACAATGACGATGACCGCTATGAAGTCTTCCATACCCGGCTGGTGCAGGCTATGGAGCCGTACATTACTGTGTACCAAGACAACATAAACACCAGCCGTCAAAAAAGCATAACCGAGTTCTTCGCCCGCAACCCACCACAGCCAGCCCAAGCCAATGATAGTGACAGTGAAGTTGACTTTGAGGGATTTGTCAGGGAAGCCCTGACAACTGTAAGTGACAGTGATGGTGATTCACCTAGTAATGGTGATTCACCTGAGGGCCAGTAATCTGCCCTCTGCCTCGGAACCAGCCTCCATCCCCGTATGCCGACCCATCTCTTCTACTACCGTAAGTGTTCCACCTAACTTTTAGTTTCTCTAACGTAACCTTTATTTTTCCTATGTTAACCTTTGTTTTTCCTAACCTAACCTCTTCTATATTACTTGTTTTTTCATACCGTCATAAAGTTAAGATAAAATTTTTACTACAACATAGTTATGTGTCGTCAAAAAGTGGAGTTTGGGGGTCGGGCTGGTTTCTATTGGAATTAATCCCATATGTTCTGTTGTTCACTTAACGCGGATTTCACTTAACACGGGACCCTCTGTGGTGTCAGTAGCATTTTACCGAATCCAGCTGGTATGAAACGCGAGGTACATATATATACTTCATTTTTAGTCCATTTAACACGTGGACTTTGAATGGACTAAATGGACTAAAAATGAAGTATATATATGTACCTCGCGTTTCATACCAGCTGGATTCGGTAAAATGCTACTGACACCACATACGAGGCACGGGCAGTTTCCCATTGAGGTTCACGGCGCCATCAGCTCGATGAACAGGCTTTGTGTGAAATATAACAGAGTCTAGAACTGCTTTTAGTGTCCTTGTGGGCTAGCCGGTAAGCGTTCCCTAGGGCCACCCAGTAGGTCGAGGGTTCGATTCCTTGCTGGTGAGGTCGTTGATTATATGTTCAAAGTCCGCGTGTTAAATGGACTAAAAATGAAGTGTATATATATATATATATATATATATATATATATATATATATATATATATATATATATATATATATATATATATATATATATATATATACACACCCCTAGACCCCGACTTACGACGGGGTTAGGGACCCAAATCCAGGTCGTATGTCCGACATAGATAAAAATTTTTTTTTTTTTTTTTTTTTTTTTTTTTTTAATAAAAAATCTACAATGAAATACAGTACAGTAAAAGTAATGAATAATGATGAATGGATACAGTACAGTGAAAGTAATAAATAATAAGGAATGGATACAGTGTGACTGAGCACTTAACCTTTAATGTAGTCAGCTGAATGCACATGGGGCCCCCATAATTTTCTAATTATACATGGAGACTACATTAACTGGAAACGTTTCGGTATAGAAAATGCCTGTGTCATTTTGAGAAAAAAAAAAAAAAATTCTGCGGCGGTCGTAAGTCCACGTAGTCGTAAGTCGGGGTCTAGGGAACTTCGTGTTTTCTTCTTTCCTTGTGGTTATCAGCATATACCTAGATCACGCGCACCTACAGTGATTTACTTATATATATATATATATATATATATATATATATATATATATATATATATATATATATATATATATATATATATATAGCTAGCTCAATATTCAGTTGCCTGGTGTCATTTTCTAAATATTGACCTAATAATGTGCTCTGGAATGGGGATTTGGGTTAATGGGTAAACCAGGATACCCCAAAACTGGTGGAGGAATTGCAGAGTACCTTACTTTGTGATACCTTGTGGAGATTTTGGCTGAACAGCCTCAGCTACAGGAACTGCTACTGTGTCCTCCAGATTTTGTCATACAACTTTGAATTTGCATGGCCAGGTGTAGTTGGATGGTAGCGGTGTGCCTTCGATTTTTTGTATGAAGGCCGATTGTCACTATGAATAATTATAGACCAGTGAGCCTGACCAGAATACTGTGTAAAGTACAAGAGAGCATCATAAGAAATACCATAATGGAACATCTACTACAAAACACCCTTGTAAAGGACTGCCAACATGGTTTTATGCTAGGACACTCCTGCTTAACACAATTATTCAAGGTCCTAGATGTTTGGACTCGAACTCTAGAACAAGGCATAAATATCGACAATATATACCGAGATTATGCCAAGGCTATTGACCCCATGAAAGGTTGAGAATTAAATTGGAAAGGTATGGGGTTCGGGAAAATGTCCTAGCATGGATCGGAGACTTTCTGCATATTGTTTTTTCAGGCGACCCCAAAATTTTTACCCAGCTCATAAACTGAATGATATGAGACCGTAACTCTGGTGGCATTTGGCATTTATTTCTTCCATTGTGTCAGGAATCTCTAGTAATTTTGCATAGGTGGGCCCAACTCACTTTTTTAATTATTATTATTATTTATTTATTTTATTTATTTATTTTTATTTTTTGTATATTTCAGACCATTCTAAGACATTTCACATTTCTTTTTTTGGCATTTTCGTCGGAAATTTATATTTTGGGGGTATTTTAATAGATAAAATTACCAACAATATTACTTGTTTAAAGTGGGCATGGCTTTGAAGTAGAGGGAAAATGTGAGGTAAGATACCCGGTACTAAAAATACACCAACACATTATTTGTTTTTATGTTTATATTCTTAGTATATTTTCTTCAGTGAGTTCTGATATGATCTTTTCTTGTGAAAATGTTTTGTTTGGTAGATAATTATAGTATTTCCACGCTAACCTGGCCATAAGCCATGCCACTCTTCTATACTAATAGCTGATTGGTTCATAGAAAATTCAACCTAAATGTGTTCACAATTGGTAATCAAACCTCTGTTATTATCTAAAATAATGTTAAATATCTGGACTATCAAATTGAAAATGATTTCAAGGCATTAGCCCTTCAAATAGGGTGTTAGAAAATTTTAAATACAGTGATATCCCCGTTATCCGGAACAATTGGTGCAGAGCACTTCCGGGAATGAGAAATTTCTGGGTTACGAGAAAAAATCCCTCGCCCCCGGAATTTTCCGGGTAGTGGTAAAATGTTCTTGGAAGTTCCAGAAATTACCCTTTAATGTACATCATCTCTCGAACCCGGAAAATTATCCCTCATTCCCGGAATTTTCTGGGTAACGGAAATTTTTTTTCAGAATTTCCAGGAAATGGGCCTAATTTTCATCTCAAACCCGGAAAAAACTCCCCCATCCCCGGAATTTCTTAGGTACTGGAAAAATTTTCTCAGAATTTCCAGAAAATCATTCCCAATGCTGGAATTTTCCAAGAAAATTTAAATTCCGGCTATCGGAGAGTTTCGGGTTTGAGGGGGTTCAGGCTATTTATCATAAAAGGTCGATAAAAAGATGCACTTATATACGCGCAGTCCGGGGGGGGGGGGGGTAAAACACTCGGGGAAACCATCGGCTATTTGTAGCTATAGACGAGGGGCTTATGGGCCATGTTAGTGTGGAAAGGGCATAGGCCCTTAGGCACGCACTACTTTATCTTCCTTGGTGGCCCACTGACAGAAATGCCTGTGATCTACTTGCAGACAAACTTGAGGAAATATCAGACATTTTCGAAGATGAAATGATAATTTTTTTTGTTACTTTGACTGATTTTATTGAATTCAGAGAGATGCAATGTTTTACTTGTTGACTGTTGTGTCTCAGTTCTGAATTAATTAAAGCTAGCCTAGATGACCTAGCCTAGACATGATGGCCAAGAAAAAAAGATATGCTGGGCAGGTGGTCACTGACATAAGTTGTGGATTTTTTTTTTCTTCTTCTTCTTCCTCCAATGAAAGCAACTTTGTTGAAGCTTCATGGTGTAATTTTATGTTTTTAGTGGACGTGAGAGTATGCTCGGCCTGAGCTGGCCGGTTGTAAACAAACAGATGTCACTCGACTACTTGGCAGATTTTTCACGGGAGTATTTACGGTAAATAATTCTTATGGGAATGTGAAATTTTAAGCGATACAGTGGAGTTGCGATATTTCATTGGGTACCAGATAACATCATGGATTTATCAAAATGCAAATTATAGTTTAATTGATTTAGATGGAAATAATTCCAGTATTACCTCTATATCTGAAATAATTGGGAGAGGGGATGCCAGAGTTAGCACTCAGCATTTTTTATTTATTATTTATTTATTTATTTATTTTTTTCAACTTGTAATTTCAGGTAGACTTTTTTTTTTATACATACACCCACAATCTTTCATACAAAATGTGAAAACAATTACTGTATTTATTATAAGGTCAAAACATAAAGGGAAGAAACATTTCTTACTCGGGAGTTATCACGCAGAGCGGGGAAGTGGCGTGGGGGATGTCAGCTGTACGCGGTCAGAATTATTGGTTCGTCGTTTCGTGTTGTTTGATGGCTAAAAGGTGTGGATAATTTTTTGGGTTGGTGTACAAAGAATAGCTCCTTCCATACTCAAACCATCCTCTGGGCGACGTAACACAGTTCTGCCACTCAGCTGACTCATATCGGGGTGAGTCGGCTACGCATTTATAAGATTATATTTTCTTTGATAACATAGCTGTTGTGTTTTACTGTGTTTGTTATGAAAAAGTGCCAGAATTAAGGTTCGGAGGAGCTCCAGAAATTGTTATAGAACACGTCACCATTTTCCCCATAAGATTAAGAATTCACTGTATGTGAGTTTTTTTTGCAGACCATGACCCTTGAATGAAGTGGGGGTCAGGTATTAGAGTGAAACCTGTTGACTCACAGGATGGTTCATATCATCTGACTCCTTTCATATTGCCAGTGTAAGTGCTTTTACTGTTATATTTTATGAAGGTTTTTGAGTCTCCAAAATAATTACAGATAAAATATTTTACTTTATTTTCAGGGATATGTCAAACGGCAAGCACTGTATGCTTGCATGACTTGCTGCTCTGTGGACAGTGGTAGATTAGCTGGTGTATGCTTAGCTTGTAGCTATCACTGCCATGAGGACCATGAGCTTATTGAACTTTATACAAAAAGGTAAGTGAGACTAAACAGATTATCATACCTGAACACCACATGATAGAGCCTGTCATGATCTAACCCTGATGTGGTAGTTGCTAGTGATTCAATAGATACTCTGGTGATAACCCTAAACTAGTTTGTTAGACTCACATCCCTCAAATGTAAACTTTATAATCATACCATACACTGTACTGTACCTCAGGGAAACTAATGATGACTGGGGCAATAATCAAAAGTAATCCTTCACTCTAACCAAGTGGTTCCCAAACATAGGGTCACAACCCTAAGTGGGGTCACAAGATGCATCATAAGGGGTTGCATAGAGTTTAGGGTCATGGGTTCCCATAGACCTCATGGTGTCACCTGGGTCTTATAGTGATCACTCCTTTTGTACAGGTGTCAAGGACTGAAGGGCGTGGCCAACAAGGTACTGTCGTTAAGTCGGGATCATAAGATATGGTCAAGGGATTAACTCATTTATTCTCCTTGTGTCAGTCTAGGTCAGGCTTGCCCTGATAACACGTTTCGCAACAGAAGTTCCACACTACAATAATACCATTGAACTGTTGTCAGCTCGGTTCACTCTACTTTCCACGGATGGGGAAAAAAATTAAAGTGATTGATTCCCTGAGCTACTTACTGAATCATTTGATTTTGTTCAGTATTTGAATTTTTGCATATTAGTGTTTAGTATTTATCTGGCATTTAGAGGACATGACATTTAAGCTGATTCACCTGCTAGTGATCTTCTCATGTACAGTACTGTATAATAAAAGAGTTTCCATTATGATACGTGTGAATATTTTCAGAAATTTTCGCTGTGATTGTGGCAACTCCAAGTTTCCTCACAATGCTTGCAAGCTTTTGAAGGTATGTATAACTGTACAGGCCACCTAGCTCTCACTCTACTTACTCTTTTCTTGTGCCTGTACTTTTTACTCTTACTCTTTCTTTCTCTTTCTTTTTACTCTTACTCTTTCTTTCTCTTTCTTTTTACTCTTACTCTTTCTTTCTTTTTCTCTTTCTTTTTACTCTTACTCTTTCTTTCTCTTTCTTTTTACTCTTACTCTTTCTTTCTCTTTCTTTTTACTCTTACTCTTTCTTTCTCTTTCTTTTTACTCTTACTCTTTCTTTCTCTTTACTCATACTCTTTCTTTCTCTTTCTTTTTACTCTTACTCCTTCTTTCTCTTCTTTTACTCTACTCTTCTTTCTCTTTACTCTTACTCTTTCTTTCTCTTTACTCTACTCTTTCTTTCTCTTTCTTTTTACTCATACTCTTTCTTTCTCTTTCTTTTTACTCTTACTCTTTCTTTCTCTTTACTCTTACTCTTTCTTTCTCTTTACTCATACTCTTTCTTTCTCTTTCTTTTTACTCTTACTCCTTCTTTCTCTTACTCTTTCTGCTCTTACTCTTTCTTCTTGCTCTTACTCTTTCTTCTTGCTCTTACTCTTTCATTTTATTTTCGCTCTTCCTACTCATTGTACTCTTGGTCCTTCTTCTTACTCTTACCTTTCTTCTTACTTCTTATTATTACTCTTTCTTCTTACACTTACTTTTTCTTTGTATTCCTTTTCTTACTCTTGCTCTTCTTTCTCTTACTCTCTCTTTTTTGTACTTTTCATCTTTCTCTTACCCTTTTTTCACACCCATTTTTCTTTCTCTTCCTCTTCTTAATCTTTTTTGTTACTCTTACCTTTTCTTGTATTCTTTTTATTTCTTCTTACTCTTTCCTCTTACTGCTGTACGTTGTTTTGTGTAACGTCACGTTAGCGAGACTTACTGTACTACTCTACTTAAGAATTACATATTTTTCATCAGACTTAGACACACACGTGACAGTGTTATTCTTACATAAATATCTGTACTGGTACAATACAGTACAGTAAGGTCTTGTATTTCACAAGTAATATAAACTGGAAAAATTGCGCCAAATTCAAATTCGCCAAATGCAAATACATAAACTAATGGGAAAAATAGCAACATAGACTGGCCACTCTACATCAATCTTTGATTTTCCCATTTATATCCTACAAATGATTTTAACCTAACCTAACCTGTTTCTCCTGAGACTTTCAACACGTAAGTTTAACTTGTACTTATTGTGTACACAGGTAGACTGTGTCCATTGCATTGTTTATCATTGTGATAACATAAAAATATGGCAAATTAAGTACTCATTGTAAGTGTTAAGATTAGACTAATTACATAGCTATGATTTTTATGTAAATATATATTGGATTAAACATTTGTGTATGATTGCCTATATATGATTTACTTGAAATACTAAAATTAATTGTATTCAACAGGTTTGACCCAATTATAAAGTTCGAGTTTAACGTGAAGAGTCTGATTAACCTTTAAAAGCCCGGAAGGCGCTTACACAATCGAACATATGATGTCGAACGTGAACTGTAAATATTGCATAACCCCGCGCTGTGCTTAAAAGGTTGAGGATGGAATCACGCTATAGCCAACATCCGTATGCAAAAGTTCGCGTTTTACAAACAGTCCCCTATTCATCAATCGCGTTGCAACCAATTCGTGTTAACAAAACGCGTTGTAGCAGAAATGACTGAAACTGGTATGAGGGCTGTGACATCATTCAAGACCGTGGCCAGCATTCGGCTTGCTTGATCTCGTGTTCAGCTGGCTGGATCTTAAGAAATTCATGATATTTTACGCCAAATATAAGACTTGTTTACATTAGGTAGTGCTCGCGAAATGAAATCGCGTGAAATATGAGGTCTTACTGTATATCAGTACTGTTCAGTACCATGTTGGGTGTTTATGATGGTTGTGTGTTCTACTGCACTTAAGAGACGGCATAAATGTTAATTTATAAAGTTAAATAGGCGAGATTTTTAATTAAATTTACTTAATTAGTTAACAGTCAAATATGGATTACCTAAACTTAGTAAAGAAGATTCCAAAATTAATTTTGGTTAATTTGGGAAATTATTTGACCCAATCCTGATGTACATGTTGTAAAGCTGAAAGGTAAGTTACCCGGTAAGTTCTGGTGAGAAATAATAAGACACCAATTTCAGGACAAACTGCCTGAAAACCCAGAAAATGGATACAACCACAACTTTAGTGGGACGTACTGCACCTGTCAACGCCCCTATCCTGACCCAGAGGACACCACAGATGATGAAATGATTCAATGCTGCATCTGTGAGGATTGGTACCATGGCAGGGTCAGTAATCTACTCAATAGTGATTTTTTACTTTTCTTAAGACCTATCAGTTACAGCATTTGGCTAGATGTTCCCAATTACTGCACATGTTCTTATGCAATCTAACACGGGGTAACATTAAAGTTTAATGTGATGTGTGTTGGCTAATGGACATAATAAAAGTTTTCTTAACGGGTTCTTTTTATTGTTAAAAATTTTCAGCATCAGGGCGGCAGTGTTCCTCCTGGTGATGACTATGTGGAGATGATTTGTGGACAGTGCCTTGCTAAGCATGAATTCCTCGCACCTTACATGGGTCTGGCTGGTAAGTAAAGTTATTGTGTTATCTGAAATGGGAATTTATTTGAAAAAGACAAATATGTATATACAGTACACTGGTACTGTAATATATATAATAGGTATATAATGTTTAAATTTTCTGATATTTTCTTTTTTCCTCTTTTATAGTTGCTGTGGTTAAGGCGGAAGAAAGTAAATGTGTGGTTGATGTCGAGAAGTCTACTGGGAAAAATCCACAAGTACGTATCCACATAATCATCATGTAAATGAAATTTGTTTTAATATAAAGTTATGAGTGTATAAGAAAATACAGTAAATACCATATAATTAATGAGACAAACGACAACAAAGAGGAATGTCTGTACTGTACTCACTTGTCTGATAATGCCAGTTTAGTTAGTCCCTTGGCTGCTACAACAATGCTCACCACATCTTTTATCAAATTCTGATGTGTGGAGTCAAAATATTCCTAAACTACCAAATCTCTCTCTCTCTCTCTCTCTCTCTCTCTCTCTCTCTCTCTCTCTCTCTCTCTCTCTCTCTCTCTCTCTCTCTCTCTCTCTCTCTCTCTCTCTGTGTGTGTATGTATGTATGTATGTACAGTGGGGTATGCTATAACGAATCTAATTGGTTCTAGAACCTTGTTCGTTATAGCATTCGTTCGTTATAGGATTTGTTCGTTCCAGGCCCCCAAATACAATCACTTAACACTGAAAAATATAATATAAAATTGTAAAAAAGTGCATACATATGCATCTAAACCCCTGAAATAAAGAATATCATTAATACTTGTAATAAAAATCAATAAATTTGGGAAAAAAAATTTAAATAATGTTCGTTGTTGGAGTTTCGTTCGTTATAGCATTCTCAATTTTATAGGTAAAACCGTTTGTTATAGGAATATTCGTAGTAGGATCCGTTCGTTATAGCATACCCCACTGTATATATATAGATATAATATATAATAATATATTATATATATCATATATAGTAGATATATATATATATGCTGATAAACCACCAGTGTAACTAGAAAACACGAAGTTCCCAAGCACTTTCGTCGTAATTCCATCTTCAGTCTGTACTCACCCCCTGAAGATGTGAATTACAACGAAGTGCTTGGGAACTTCGTGTTTTCTCTTTCCTGGTGGTATCAGCATATACCTAGATCACGCGCACCTACAGTGATTTACTTGGCATATATATATATATATTATATATATAACTATATATATATATATATATATATACAGGGAGTATCGGTAGAATTACGACCTATGCGACTTACGTCTGTTCGAATTTCCGACCGGCCAGAGACGACAGTTTTTGGCCCCAGCCCAGGGTAAATAATAAACCAAATGTACTAGTAGTATGCAGTGATTACTTAAACCTGACGACCCGCTAACAATAATGAACAAAGAAAATGTGATAAATTCATGACTTAAAGATGATATTATATTACACATACAGTATAATATAAGTAGGTAATTTAACATAGGCCGACTTACGACCAGATCAACTTACGACCGTCGGCCGTAACCAATCTAGGTCGTAAGTCGACGACTACCTGTATCTATATATATATATATATATATTCATATATACATATATATACACACACACACACACACACACACACATTCCCTGACTTACGATGGGGTTAGGGACCCAAATCCAGGTCGTAAGTCGGAATGGTCGTAAGTCCGACATAGATTAAAAAAAAAAAAACTTAAAATCTACAATGAAATACAGTACAGTAAAGGTAATAAATAATGAGGAATGGATACAGTGTGACTGAGCACTTACCTTTAGTGTAGTCAGCTGAATGCACACGGGGCCCCCATAATTTTCTAATTATACATCGGGACTACATTAATTGGATGAAGCAGCGGAGGAGACAGGGCTGCATGGGCCATCAATGTCGCTTTCTTCAGACATGTTTATGTATGGTGGAAACTAGCTCGTTGAAGGTATTGGATCATCTTGAGGGAGTGAAGAGACAGCACTGGTGGGGCGTGAGGTGACAGCACTGGGGGACTTCTTAAAATAGATGTCCAATTTAGACTGCACAGTTTGCTTTTTCTTTTCATTATAAATTTCTCTGTAGCAAGCAAGTGCATCTTGGATCATTCTGTCAACTTTGGCAAAACGCTCATAATTTTGATCCATGCCATCAAACATTTGCATCCCTTTATTAATTGTAGCAAATGCCTCTGCCATTTGCTTCACTGAAAAATTTTTGGGGGGTGCAGGTCCTTCTACATTTAGACTGGCTTCTTCCTCTGCATCTTGGTGTGCTTTCAGTTCAATAAGATCCTCGTTACTGAGCTCTTCTGCTACACTTTCAACCAACTGTTCAACATCTTCATTATCAATTTCTAACTGAAGCGGTTTACCTAACTCCACTATCTTGTTACTAATATCCGAAATAACTTCATTTTCATTAAATCCTCTAAAACTGTTCACATATCTTTTCAGGACCTTCTTCCATATTCCATTCATGCAATGTTTTGTCACCTGATCCCATGCTACACTAATGTTCTTTATACATGACAAAACGTTGTACTCCTTCCAAAACTCTCTGAGCGTTTTCTCACCTTCAGTAGCAGCAACAGCCTGAGCGAAGGTAGTACATAAATAATACGCTTTAAAGGCAGCAATAGCACCTTGATCCATGGGTTGGATGGCAGAGGTAGTGTTAGGTGGAATGTACACTACCTTAACATCAGGGTGCACGTCGTCCAGGTGTGGTGGGTGTCCTGGAGCATTATCCAAAATCAGCAAAATCTTGAATGGAATCCGTTGTTGCAGACAATACTCCTTGGCTTGAGGAATGTAACGATTCTTGAACCAATCCTCAAACAGTACAATGGTCATCCAGGCTTTCTTATTACTGCGATAAAACACTGGCAGTGTGTGCTTGCTGACATGTTTAAAAGCCCTGGGGTTCTCTGAATGATAGATCATGAAGGGCTTTAGCTTGAAACCAGCAACATTCCCCCCCCCCCAACAGAAGTGAATTCTGTCCTTGAATGCCTTGAATCCTGGCATTGTTTTCGCCTCTTTGTGGATGTATGTCCGCTCAGGCATGCGCTTCCACAATAATCCAGTCTCATCCACATTGAATATTTGCTCAGGCAAATAATTTCCTTCCACAATCACTTCATCTAACTCCTCCTTAAAAGCTTCTATGTCGGACTTATGACCAATCGGATTTACGACCTGGATTTGGGTCCCTAACCCTGTCGTAAGTCGGGGAGCACCTGTATATTATTCCACATACATGTAAGTAAATACAAAGTTTATGTGATGATCAGACAATGTCCATTTTGGTTCACGTCACGATTCCAAGAGCATATCTGGGATGTTAACCGGCGCATATATACACGGTGGTCCCTCGGTTAATGAACACAATTCATTCCACAGAGTCGTTCGTTAACCAAATCTATTATTTCAATGGGATATTACAGAAATTATTATGAAACATGAAGGCATTAGAACCAATGCACTCTGTAAAGAATATGGCATGTCATCATCGACTGCCTCTACAATCAGCTGTTTGATATGTAAACAAAGCTGCTGGTAATACGACATACACACCTCAAAGTAAGTTAAAATACAGTATTCTATTGTTTTTAATTTATTACTGTACAGTATACTGTACAGTACAGTACAGTACTGTATTTAGTTTATATTTAATGTTTTGTTAATTCTATTACTGGTATACAGTACTTTGTATGTATACTTTTTCTGTGAGTTGGAACCAATTACTGTACCCAATATCCCATTGAAATAATAGATTCAGTTAACGAACTACTCTGTGGAACGAATTGTGTTCATTAACCTTGGGACCACTGTATATTTATAAAGTATATTACCTTATTTATAATTAAAATATACTGTACTCTGTGTACCATATTGTCTTTGATGGGGATACTGTACAGTAGGCTCTCACATCTGGACACGTATTTAGACTAAAAACCTCGCGAAATTCAAATCGTCCAAATTTAAATACAACGTCCTATGGAGAATTTAATTTGAGTCTGGTACTTTAGATGTTTGGCTAAATTTTGCCTTATTTACCCTACTTTTTTGGCAAATTACTACCTGTAATAAAGCAACGTCCTAATAAACCAATGAAAATAACACATGAAGTTAAATAAAAACGAAAAACAACACAGAAAGTTTATTAAAAAAAAAACAATTTTTGCCTTGTCAGCCAAAATATATTTTGCATGTTTCTTGCCAACTTTTTACTCCCTCTTTGCCTTTGGCAGTTCTGGGTGCTTAGGAGGGTTCCCATTCACACCAGGTTGACCCCTGCCACCTACTGGTTCAACACTTGCCATATCAAGGGCACGAAATGAGCGTCTTAACACGAGATCACCAAGAGATAAAGTTCTGGCTGTCTCCGTGCGTGGGCGGGAAGGAACTAATGGCCCTGCTAGCGCCACAAACAACTAAGATAATTTGCAGGAAGGAAAATGGCTTGTGACACCAGTGAAGGCTTGGTAGTGAATGAAAAAGTTCTAGACACTCAAGCGTGAAGAAACAAAAATTCCTGCGCTTTGAGACCAGCAGACAACCTTTCGCAATTCCTCAATAGATGGCGATGCCGCACCACTGCCATTAGTAAACAAACCGCACAGCAGCAAGGGTTGTGTAGCTGCAGCCGTTTATTTTTAATTTTTTACCGACTGAGTAAGTAAATACCCTGTAATCGTATATTTTGCAGTACAGTATATCAACAATATTACTTAAATCAATTAATTTATAGTGTAGAGAATACTTGTAATTGCTAAGTAATGAGGTAAGAGTCTTTGTAAGGGGCTGATTTCAGTTGACCCTAAGAAAACCTCTGCTACAACCTATCAACTAGCGTCTTGGAAGGCTCTCAAACCCGTCAAAATTCAAGCTTCCTCCGTCGAAATTTCAAATTGTCTTTTTTTTTTCCAAATAAAAAACGTTGAATTAAAAACTCGGAAAATTTGAGAACCTACTGTACAGTGATATAATCAGATTTGATATAGGCCTAAAGAAAAGTGATAGTTACGAGAGATGACACTTCATGAGTAAATTGCTGGAGGTTGGGGATGGGACTGGCAGCTGTGGAGTTTGTGTGTGTTTTTATTTATTCATTATTATAATCTTGTATGATTAGCCTCTTATGGTTTATGTTTTATCATAAATAATATAACATACTTTATTAAATAATAGAATAAATTTGATATATACCTAATTTGTAATTTCACTTCAAAATAAAGGGATAAGCCAAATCAGGTCATCTCTTCCCTGACCACTGATCCCCTAAGGAGGGGAGTGAGGGGTGGGACCTACCATTGCTGCATTCACATTTGTTTTTAGTCTTTATTATATTCTTGTATGATCAGCCTCTTATGGTGTGTTTCATCATTAATAATATAAAATGTTAAATAATAGAACAAAATACTATATATAATTTGTAATTTGACTTCAAACTAATGAAGACTGAGATGGACTGTGGCAGGTGTGTACGTGTGACATATGGATGATGCATTACGCCCTCATCTTCTGTTCTCGTCTTGGGAGGGTTACCATCACTTGTTTGAATTATTATACCTAAAATCTTACCACATTTCTGTGGCTGAATGTGTGTTAAACTTAAGCAAACCATTCATAGTGCAGCATTATGGGCTAGTTCATTCTAAGATTGGAGGAATAAACTGCTCACCCACAGGTCCAAAAGGAGGAGAGAGGCTTCAAGGGAACGTTCGTTGGCAGGAATTTCAAATGACAAATATTTAAGGGTTTGGACAAATGTTTCTTGTCTGGACAATCCCAAAATCAAACTCACGGTGTCCAGACTTTGGAGGGTTTACTGTACAGTACTTTACTTTGTGGCTTTATTCTGATCCATGGATATAAGTACAGGTAATTCACAGGTTATGAAGGAGTTCCATTCCTGGAGACATTCTAAAGTAAAAAATGTACACAAGTCGAAGCGTTTCCATGTCTATACCGAGCTTACAGAACAATGTTTAAAGTCCCACTATGTCATAGCCAGTGTCCTTACATACATCTAAAATCACTTCATTTAAGAGAAAAGAAGAACTAGAATGACAAAATACAGTAAATGAAAGTAAAAAAAAGTCGTCAGGTAAATACAATCCTGTACAAGTACTGTAATTTAAAGTTTAACCCGTTTGACCCTATGGGACCTTGTTCCTATCGGCGGGTATTCATAAGTCGGATGTACATAACCCGGCGACCTCCTTTGTAGTGCTTGAGTATATTAGCAAATTTATTCTTATTACTTAGAGGTTTATGTTGCTCAAAACCATAATTAGCACACCAAAAAAACACGAGTAATAATTAGCCCTATTTATAATTAATCATTTTCAGAATGGATCATCTTCTCCTGTAAAAGATAAGCAAGAAAGGACTGAACATAAGGATGCTGAGGAAGCTAAAGAGAAAGATAAGGATGCTGAGGAAGCTAAAGAGAGAGATAATAAGGATGTTGAGGAAGCTAAAGAGAAAGATAAGGATGCTGAGGAAGCTAAAGAGAAAGATAAGAAGGATGCTGAGGAAGCTAAAGAGAAAGATAAGAAGGATGCTGAGGAAGCTAAAGAGAAAGATAAGAAGGATGCTGAGGAAGCTAAAGAGAATGATAAGAAGGATGCTGAGGAAGCTAAAGAGAATGATAATATGAAAATACAAGTCATTGGGACTGAAAAAATATCAGGTAAGATGCTTTATATTTTCCTCGCTACATTTATTTGTGCTTTCTTTGATAGTGGCCTGTTGTTGCTGTATGGCCGACTCCTCATTAACTTTCCCAATTTAGGGGAATTAATGAACACAAGACTGTATTTGAATGTGAAGAATGGGAATAATGATGTAAACATAAATGATATTCCTTGTCACATAGCTAATGCAATTGGTTGTCCTTAACAACCTCACAACAAGCCTGTCATCAGCCATCACATTGAGAGATCTTCATGTAGAGACCAGGGGACTGGCCCATCATGTTTAATCTATCTACTTGGGAAATTTTTTTTAAGTGAGTCGTGCACTAACACCCTCCATAGAAGGAATGGCTGCAGTTCTTTCAGGGTGGGGAAGAACATAATATTTTAGCCATGTCAAGATGCACATTTCCCATAACATTTTGCTCAACAAGAAAAAAGGGGTCCTATTGTCCACTCCAAACATGAAGTTTTGAACCACACAAATGATATCATAAAACCCTTGTGAGTTTTATGATCCCCATATGTTCACATTATGGCAGTTAACCCATCTTGAAATGCGAAAGATATCGCCATCAGGGAACAAGACCCTTTTTAGTTGTTGTCGTCCTTATCAATTGGGTTCGAAGTGAAATAGGCAAACTCGTAGTGCTATAGCTTGTCATTTGGTTTTAAAGCTTGCACTATCTGTATATCATAAGCATGAGGATGCAATCTCTTGTGTACAACTTGTGTGCTCTTCACGTGAGGCATGATGAATAGACTTCCTTGGGCTGTGTTGGAAGGTTTCGTGGTCATTAGCAATGGTTTCTTCTGAAATGCCTGGATATCCACTTGTAGGCTTATCAGTAGCACTCCTTATCTGCAGAAACTTAAGGACTTATCTCCTTAATGCTCTCACACATGAGAGAGTTGAAAGTGGTGATGGTGTTGATAGTTGTTGTGGTGAAGGCTGTAATCGTTATAATGATAAAGGTTGTGGTTGTGCTGAGTGGAGATCAGGGTAGGAGGTATGAAAAGGCCAGTAGAGGGGGTGGAATGACGTAATTGCTGCCTGTGCTCAGGAGGAATGAGAGCAGAGGGTGTAGTGGGAGTAATAGCAGTAAGACCAGGGGAACTAGAAATATAAGGGCCTTGAAGAGCTCTAGGTGGAGTATAAAAGGAGAGGGATTCCTATGTAGCATAGCTGATAAGTAGAGTGTGGTAGGTGGAAGGAGCTTGATGACCGTATGTGGTGGTGGACCATGTGGGGGTGGGAGGTAGCGGGTGGTATGAGCTTGCATAATGCAGGAGATATGAAGGAGATGCTTGGGATGTGGAAGGTTGTGGTGAAGAAGAGTGAGGGTGGTACGTTGTTGGTGCGGGGTGGTGGTAGAGGGAGTCTGGTGGTGAGGCGCGTCATAACGTGGTTGCAACTGACACAATTTATCCCTCTGATTCATGAATTTCTTTGTTGTTACCACGATCATTCTCACCACCAGGCTTTTTATTATCACTATCCACTTAATCCTCACTGTCCCTAAACAGGAATTCTAGAAAATCATCCTCTTTCAGAGACTTGTTCAAGACACTGTCACTATAACGAGGTTGTATAGCCTGATACGGTAACTGCTTTCGAAAACTAAACGCTTCCTCTGTCAATATGAAAAAAATATTACATTACACAACCATCACTTCACTTCTCTAACACTAAATATAAATTATTTCAGGGAGTAGGGTAAGCACTGTGATCCAGGAGTTGAGGCAGCCTGCACGGGGTTATGGACGCGGCTCACTCTCGCAGTCTGAGTGCTGAGATAATACTGTGCATTTATCTGTCTGGTCTTCCCTTCCCATAGGCCTCAAAAGTTGCCAATTAATTCATTAGATAGAACTTACTTGTTACTATGACGCATCAAAATTTAATGCATCCGTTCTAAGAGACAGTAAATTCCTTTACCTGTATTGTATATACTGTATGTGTAGTCACCACACACACACACACACACATGCAAATAAATAATAATGGGAAAATCTTCTCACAAATAATGAGAAACAAATGTATTAAAAATGTTGAGTCTACCCTCAAGTCCACTCCGTGCTTTGTTAATAATAAAGCACGGCGTAGACTCAAGGATAGACTCAATGTTTTTAATACATTTGTTTCTCATTATTTGTGAGAAGATTTTCCCATTATTATTTATTTGCATGTGTTTTGTGTGTGTCTACAACACACACACATATAAATTTATTGATTTATTTTTTTTTTTTACAGGATTCTCCCTCCAGGGCACAGATCATTGGCCCACATTGGGGCCTGGGGAGCAAAAATATAATAATAATAATAATAATAAGAATAAGTATAAATTATAATAAAAAATACAAATTATAAAATAATAATACTGTAGAGCCATAAATAAATATGAAAATTAAAACAAAATAAAGAGTGAGAAATGATATACAGTAATGTATGTTGTGTTGTCAATGTAAGAGAAACAATTGAGACCCTGCAATTGTGTGTAAATGAGGCAGAAAGTCAGATCAGCAACCTGGGACTTGGTCACAATTTTCGTGATGCCATATGGCAGCAGGGTCTACCTTTAGACAACACATTATGCTTCCAACACTCACCCACCACCACAACCAACACTCACCCACCACCACAACCAACACTCACCCACCACCACAACCAACACTCACCCACCACCACAACCAACACTCACCCACCACCACAACCAACACTCACCCACCACCACAACCAACACCCACCCACCACCACAACCAACACCCACCCACCACCACAACCAACACTCACCCACCACCACAACCAACACTCACCCACCACCACAACCAACACTCACCCACCACCACAACCAACACTCACCCACCACCACAACCAACACTCACCCACCACCTCAACCAACACTCACCCACCACCTCAACCAACACTCACCCACCACCACAACCAACACTCACCCACCACCTCAACCAACACTCACCCACCACCACAACCAACACTCACCCACCACCACAACCAACACTCACCCACCACCACAACCAACACTCACCCACCACCACAACCAACACTCACCCACCACCACAACCAACACTCACCCACCACCACAACCAACACTCACCCACCACCACAACCAACACTCACCCACCACCACAACCAACACTCACCCACCACCACAACCAACACTCACCCACCACCACAACCATCATTCACCCACCACCACAACCAACACTCACCCACCAACCAACACTCACCCACCACCACAACCAACACTCACCCACCAACCAACACTCACCCACCACCACAACCAACACTCACCCACCACCACAACCATCATTCACCTACTACCACCACAACCATCATTCACCTACTACCACCACAACCAACTTAATCACTATCTTATAAGAACTCCAGCAATATAAATTATATTCTCCCCAGTCACTTGTGACATTTTATAAACAAAAACAAAAACTCAATCTAGATGACATAAATAAACAAATAAATACTTCACTAGACCTTCGGCGCCAACTGTCAAACATGTCACTGTCAGTGGTGGCACGGTTCCGCTAATTAGTGAAGCTAACTTTCTCATTAGTGGATTAGCGTTTTCGCTAACTTTGGAAACCATTAGCGGACCAATTAGCTTCCGCTAAATTTAGTTCTGCTAACCTTAAGTCCGCTAACAAAATTTATACATGTTTGTTCCTGTCTGTTGTAAGCGTGTGACGCCGCGTCGCGTGTCTCCAACAGCCAGTCAGGCACGCTTGGCTGACTGGCTGTTAGTACGTGCAAAGATATCTTGAGGGCCCAGAGAGTCACCCTGTCAGATGGCAACTTTGAGAGGCTGGTGTTTATGAAGGGCAACCAGCATCACGTTGAGGCGATGGAGAAGGCCCAGCCATTGCAGCCGGAGTGAATGGAATGTTTTGATTATTAAAGTTTAATACTTTTTTTTCAGTAAATAAAGACTGTCAGTGTATGCTGAAAGAATCATAGAATGTAATTGTAAACTAATGTATAATTTCATTTCTCATTTATTTGTTAATTTAATTAGGATTTTTTTGTGTCAATATATTTGGTTATGCTAAGTACTGCATAAGTTCATAACCAGGATGTCATCCAAGGTGTGCACCAAACAAAATTTTCTAAAAACTTACTTTTCATTAAAGTTTAGAGTTTTCTGTTTATTTACATAACTAAGACCAACAATAAGTTATATAAAAATGCACTGGTATAATGTGTGTGTGGTTGGTATTGCATATTTACATGAATAATGAATAAGGCCGACAGGTTGTATGAGAATGCAAATTAATCATTTGTGAACCTGTGTACAGTGTACACCTTGATAAGTTGATCATCATCTGATCTTGCCATGAAGCTATTTGCTACCTATGCTATACAGTACTCTAGTTTTTGGATTCGTTTAATACTTTATATCTTTTCGTACAGTAAATAAAGATTATAAAGTGTATGTTGAAACTTGACTGTAAACTAATGTTTAATTTCATTTGTTCATTTAATTATTTGTGTACACCTTGATCATCATATGATCTTGGCATGCTATGCCTTTTTGGAAAGCTCTATGCCTAAGTTACAAGACAACATCTGAAAATTTCAGCTCTCTAGGTCTGTTTTTAAGGGTTTTAGAGCTAAAAAAAGCTAAATTCATATAATAAAAGTTAGCGTTCGATTCCGCTATTTATTTTAGGTGTTTAGCGTTAACGAAGTTAACTTTTTAGTTAGCGGTTAGCGAAGCTAACTTTTCGTTTAGCTGTGCCCACCACTGGTCACTGGCACCCTCCCTTCCTCCCCCCCCCCCCAACTTCCAAGCCAGGGTTGGGTGATTATAGGCTTTGATTTTTTATCTTATATAATATCACAGTCTAAAGTTAGGAGAATATAATTTGCATTGCTGGAATCCTCACAAGACAGCGAATAATTTGAATATTAACGTCATCTATTTTGCACAAAAGATAAAAATTTTAGCTATTTGTAATTAGAACTAAAATTTGTATGTCTAATGCAAACTATAGCATGTTTATATTCAAACTAATCACTATCTTATAAGAATTCCAGCAATGTTAATTAAATAAGCACTGGACCTTGGCATCAACTGATCACTAGAAAACAGATCATTTCACTTCCCATAATTTTAGCTGTGTTGATATATGAGTGTTTGTTTTAACATAATACTACAAAAAACAATGTTTTGTTTACTCTAAGAGATGGGCTGAGGTGCATCTGGGTAGTCTTTTTAGTATTTTGCATTTCTCTCAAGTACCAAACTAAATTATTCCATTGAAATAACACTTGGATTTAGTGCTAATTTGATTTAAAGCGACCTCTCTTGGAACGTATCTCGTGTTATATCGACGTTCTACTGTATAAGGAAAAGTAATGTAACACAAAAAATCATGGAATAATTAAAGGGCCGAGCGGTGTGCCCTCCTCTAGCTCTAATGGCCAAAGCTACACTGGCATCATGCTGCACTGCCACGCACATGATGACCAAGACTGTCTTGGGGAAGGTAACAATGTCCACACAAAGAAAATAACGTCTGTCAAATGGCATCTAAATTTCAGCCAGTTTCACTGAATAGTTTTTGAGTTATTTGAAATTATAGCCCATTGGACGCCACCATTTATGTTCAGCGCCACAATGGCGTCATGCGAGGCTGAGAGGGTTAATAACGAAGCACGGAGTGGACTTGAGTGTAGACTCGGGTTTTGGACATCAGATGAAATATGTAGGTTAACTGTTCTTTATTATTTTACTTTTAATATTTACTGTACCTAGTCTATCTGTAGCACATATTTTTATTTATTTTTATTTATATTTTTTTAATTTGTCTAATGTAAGTAAACCTTATTCTAGGTTGTAAACTGAATGACCTGAAAACACAAGATCTGCCAAGTGGTGCTGTATTTTTACCATATCTATGGAGAAAACAACTCTGTACCTGTGATGAATGCAAAGTAAGTTACCTGTTCTTTAGTTTACATTAGCTGATGTATAACCCTTAGGCCCCAGGTGACGTTCCAAAATCTCCGACCAGCGTGCCCGGGTAACATTCCAGAGCGTCCGCCTATCATGATAGAAAGAAGTATACAGTACTGTACTATATACTGTACAATGGAAAATTAATTATTGTTGTTAATGAAAGGGAAATGGAGACCCAATAATTTATATCTGAGTTTTCCCCTCCGGTACAAAATACCTTATTTGCTGACCTATAAGATGCAACACCCCCCCCCCCCTCTCCCCATCACCACCACCAAAAAATAAACTCCATGATCTTATGTGCCCATATTACCCAATATTGTTGGGAAATGGATGGTTATTCTCAACATTTAGATATACCTAGTGTTACATGCAATCCCCTAATGAACCCCCAAAATAAATCTACTATTTCAGATTTTGCATTACTATAACAAATACAAAACTTATATAAATTACTGAAACATAAGGAATATTATAAAATATTGGGCAATATGGTAAATCAAAAGACTGAAGCAAACTCACAACTCTGTACCTCCTTTCCAAGCATTCATATACCATACCTCTAAACTTTCTTAACTTGTTTAACAATTGAGGAGCTCCGACCTATAACCTGCTAAGAGCCATATGTTGCTGAAACTTGTTATTTATTGCATTGTATTCCCCAACCTCTCCTCTGTCCCCTGGGTACTTCAGAGAGCTAATTGGGAACATGTACATGTGGGTGAAAGTCCTCTGAAAAGACTATTGGATGTTACACATTCCTACCCGAGCATTTTCCTTCTTTTTCTATTTTGACACTTGGCATATTATGGTCCGGAGCTCCTCTTTTGTGTTACTTCAAGCAACCTTTGTATATTGGTCTATTTAGATGAAGAAAAAAACTGCTTCTACTGTAAAACCATTAAGGAAAACCTAATGAAAGTTTAAACACAACCTCCATTTACATATGCTAACAAAGCAAAATACCCACTGTAGTTGACGGTGCAGAGCACAACCAAAACAAAACATTCAAAGCTAGCACCGCTGATCAGGTGGATTTGATTGGCATTCTGCATAGTCCACTAAGTTTTACACTTTAATTTACATTATCCCATGGCTCAAAAGCAAGAAGTCAGTTAAATTATGAAGTACCTGTTGTTATGCTATTTCCAATAGAATAATAGGGTTGGTATTAACAACATGTAAGGGTGGACTTAACTATTTAATAATCAAAACACACATTACTGGTATGGCACACAGTAGCAGCACTTCCATGCCACACTGTAGCACTCCCATGACACACAGCTGCACCTTAAGCTCATTGAACAGGCTTTGTGTGAAATATAACAAAGTCTAGGACTGCTTTTAGTATCCTGGTGGTCCAGAGGTAGCGTTCCCCGGTCACAATCAATAAATGTTGTGCATCCAAAAATTGGCTTTGCAATCAGGCATATAAGAGGGTTAAGATTTCGAAGCTTTATTATGATAGAAAACTGATCAGAATTTTTGTTGTCTGCAGAACCCCACTACAGGCACTTTTATACTGAACTTGTGTTGCTGTAAAATGGAACTTTACCCTTGGCTGTAGTTCTATTAGTTTTTCATTAGTGTTTAGCATTAGGAACATCATTTGCTATCACCCAGTATATCTCCTCAAATTTTTTATTAGATTTTTTTGGTAATTGTGCAGTTTAGTATAATATGTTCTGTTACAGAGTGCAAAATATTCCTAATCATGGGATATATACTTGATAATTATTTGGATATAATATTGTTTCCAGGCCAAGTATGAAGCAAGAGGGGTTCTCTTTTTACTTGATGATGAGGACCCTGTATCTTTTTATGAAGAAAGTGGGAAATCTCATCATCGGAATCCTGGTGCTGATGTGCAGAGAGAACTGGAAGCTCTATCGTCACTCGATCGTGTCACTCGCACAGAGATGGTTCATGGTAAGTTAGTTATCATTCATCAATTGAGACTTGTGTGCAAGTTTGTTGTTTATAGATTTATATACTAGATGGTTGATGAAATGGGACAGTTAACTACAGTACTGTGTGTGTTTTATGACCTGTAAGAATATTGAAGGACTCCTGTACATTCATCATATTAACTGGATTTACAACCCAGGTTTCCAGGACCCCCACATGTGGGTGGCTGAGAATGAATTCCAGAGAACCAGAAAGTGGTATATCTCCGAACAACCATAACCCTAAAAATGAAATTACTTCAATGTAGCAGTTGTCAATTTAGGCAAAGTGCTAAGAGTCATGACCACTTTCCTGGTTTGGGCTATGGTTTTGGCACTTAAGTTCTTTTAACATGTTTTGTACTCTTACATCTAGGTAGACTGGTTGCCATGCAGTCCTAGATGATATTTTCATAAGTATATTTATCTTGTTTCAAAATTGTTTGAGCTGCGAAACAACCCGATCAGTAGTAGAAGGTGTGCTGGTGGCAGGACCCAGCAATGCCTGGTGCTATGCAGAGTTGTAAAAAGTACTAGACTCTCTTACTTAACTAAAGGTATTGTTACATTGGCAAAATGTTACTCGAATAGAAGTAAAAGTATCCAAAGTTCAATGTACTCAGTAGAAGTAAAAAAATTATTTCATTAATAAAGTACCCTGTACTCTTCTGTCCAGCTGTTAGATAGGGTGGAATGAAAGGCATTTTGTCTCATTAACTCTCCTCTTTTATTTGATAATCTTTTTTCCCTTTCTCTTCGCCGCAATGTTGCTTCACTCTCTTTCTTTTACAGGTACTTTAATGGGCAATGTTTGGTGGATTTGGCATCGTGTGTACCTCCGGCAAGACCGTTGGCTCGTAACACTTGTCTTGCCAGCGGTGTCCAGCCCACTGTTTCTGTGTGGATATCGGCATACTAAAATAACCCATTATAGTACAGGGGGCCGCCCAAATTCGCGGATTTTAATTTTGCTGTCCTCTATTATTTGCGGATGACACCCTGGATGTGCCCAAGAATGTCTGTGGGTAGTTTTAAAGCTGTCAGCATTTTTACAGCTGGGACAGGAAGCCATTTGTTCTAGAGACAGTAATTTCCTTTACCTGTATTGTTAATGTGTGTGTAGAGACATGCACACACAAAACACATACGTACAATTAAATAATAATGGGAAAAATCCTCTAAAGTAATCAGAAACAAATTTATTAAAAATGTGAGTGTACCCTCAAGTCTGTTCTTCATTAATGAAGCACAGACTTGAGGGTAGACTAACATTATTAATAAATTTGTCCGATTATTTGTGAGAGGATTTCCCATTATTATTTATTTGTGTGTGTTTTGTGTGTGTGTGTGTGTCTACACAAATACACATATACACAATACAGGTAAAAGAAATAATTGTCCTAAGGGCAAACACATAAAGGGAATATACATTTCTTTGTACACAAGTAAAAATGTTCCCCCACCCAGTCAGCAAATGTTATTCGCAGATTTGGCGATTCGCGGCCATTTTGAGAACCTAGCCCCCTCAAATTTGGCGCCCCCCCCCCCCTGTACATCCTTCTTTCCTCACACAGCCAAACTGTGAGATGTTGTTTTCATACTCTTACAATCTGTCTCACTTCAAAAAGCTGGTTTTCTGGCATCTTTGTGGTGTGGATTAATAGTCTTTTTCTCTTCTATTTTTAATTTCTTTTTAATCTTATTTTTTCGCCCCCCAGGCACCGTTGTGGGTTGATGACCTGTGTCCAGGCAGGTTTTTCCCCGTAAAAAATCAATAAATAAAAAGTATTTTCTGTATAGAAGTATTTAATATTTTATATTATCAATGATAAAACACACCATAAAAGGCTGATAATACGAGAATATATAATAAATACAAGCAAATAAAAATCAGTTCTGTGCGGTTGCTGCATGGAGTGTCAGGATCCTTCTGGATACTGGCACAAATGGGCGTCCTGGAAGAAGAACTGCCCTTATGGCATCGACATAGCAGCCATTAGTGAGTCCCAGCTCCCAGACGAGGGTCAACTCACAGAGCAGGGGTCTGGTTTTACCTTCTGGAAGGGTAAGCCGGCTGCAGACAGAAACCGCATTTATGAAGTTGGCTTTGCCATCTGCCAATGTATCCTGCACTGGCTAACTGAAATGCCTATTGGGATCAACGAGCGCTTCATGACACTCCGAGTCCCACTGAATAACTTACGTCATGCCTTTTTCATCAATGCAGAGGATGACATCAAGGAAGCGTTTTACGCCAACCTCGACAGAGTTCTAACCTCTATGCCCTGAGAAGATAAGTTTATTCTCCTATAGTGCGTTTTTTCCCAGCTGATAAAAGATGCCCCGCCCCCTCGTCAAAATTTACAGCTGATTGGCTGTTGTAAACCTGTCCGATTTTGTCCTGAAGTAATGATGTATTTCTAAATGAGTTTATTCATAATGACCATTTCTGACGAGAAAGATAATTAACTAAATTATATAATGATACATACATTCATTATTTCAAACATAAGCATGTTGGAAGTTTATCAGAAGTATTATATATGAATTAACTGTTAAACTCTGGTAGCAAATTCACGCTTTCGGAAGATGCATTTAATATATACTTATTTTTACCCACGATAGGCCTACTATGACAAATTACGTATCAGTAATACTACATTATGCAAAAACAACATTTTAAAGATCAGAATCACATTGAAATATTACACGACCGTTTGCAAAGGTGGGAAATATGACTGAGAACAACTTCATTTAGGGAATTTTTCGGTAAAATTCCGAGCAAATTTCAATTCCTGCTATTGGAGAGTTCTGGGTTTGGGGGATTCCGGCTAACTGTTATTATTGTGTATAAAGACAATTTTAAATGGTTTGCAATGTTTTAGTGCGTCAAAAAATTACAAAATTGAGGTGATTATTTTAAGCGGTTTGGATAAATTTATATTTTGGGCTGATTTGATACCCATAGCCCCAACAATAGTTATTTAATTTGTGAGGGTTCAGTGTACACTGTATTTCTTATGTGATTGCCACAGGCATTCATAGTATGTACATGAAACTATAAATTGTGTGAATGATTTTTGAATTGAGTGAATCTTTTTTTAGGTAAATCATGATACAGTACAGCAATTACAGGTAAATTTTTCTTTAACCAGAATACAACACCCTGAGCTCATCCCTCCGAGAGTACCTGCGTAAGTTTGCCGAGAATAAGAAGGTGGTGCGAGATGAGGACATACGTGAATTCTTCTCCCAGTTAGAAGCCAATAAGAAGCAGCGGCCAGGCTCAAGTATCCAGTTGTTTTGTAAATAAATAACTCGACTGAGAAGCTCTTAGGTTTTAGTGGATTTAAGTACTGTACAATTTGTATTTTTTCCTCATTAGATGTACTGTACCCTGTATTTAAATTTTTAGGTGACTGAACTTCTTTGAGGGTTAATAAGTAAAAGTACCTCAATACAGTATAAGGTTTACTATCCAGCATTTCCCTAATCAAAAAGTTACTGTATCTGGAATTTCCATTATTTCTCAATACAACTGCATGAAACTGTCATACTTAAATATTGACACTTCATTGGTAAATTTGTTTATCAAAAATATTTGTTATTAAAAAACAAAAATATTGTTCTTGTAGAAAGTAATGAGACTAAATACAATGATATCTCTATTAGACGGAAAGATTTGTTTAGAACACTTCTGGCTAACGAGGCGACTCAAACTCGGAAAAATCTCCTATCCTCAAAATTTTTCCGGGTACTGGATAAGGGAAAAGTTTCTCAGTAATTTTTCTGAGTACCGGAATTTTTTTATGAATTTTCCAGAGATGCATTATTTCATCTCTCAGACCCAGAAAAAGATCCTCCATCCCTGGACTTTTTCCAGGTACCGGGAAAGTTTTCTCATAATTTTCCAGAAAATACTGTACACTCCTTGAGCAAATTTTAATTCTGGGTAAGAGGGATTTCAGCTGGTAGGGATATTATTACAATTTAAAACATTAGTTGGGTGTTAAAAAAAAAATCTGTTAAATGTGTTTGAAAAATGCTCTTATAACTATGGTATTTTCATATTTGAAACCAAATAGGTCTGACATGCTGGTTAATAATTTTTTTAATTTTAATGATAATTCATTTCAAACTAATGATTCACATACTGTGTGGAAGAATCTTGTAATATAAGTGTAGAATGTGAATTTTAGAGAAAAATAAAATTTTTGAAAAATCATGCCAGTTTAACCCTACCTGGTGCACGTGGGGGCTCTTTTATCCCCTCCCTAAGGCGGTTCCTTGATACTGTACATATTTACCTAATTACATGCAGACTTCCTTTATTCTCTTAGAAAACTTATGAATATATAAAGAATAGCCAAATAATTTAATAAACATTGTCCAATAAATTTTTTCCTATTGGATTTATGGTAAAAGATAAAACTAAGCCTAAAACAATATAAAACTCGGACAAACAATTCTAAGAAAGATGGTGCTGCCGACACACTGCCAGACGTGTGATTAACACTCACGGTCCTTGACATTTTTTTCCTTTTTCACTGAAGCAATTTTTCATACCATACATTTACATTTCTGATATTTCAACAATATCCATACAGTATATAGGGGGTCCCCAGGTTCCATTCCTGAGGCTGTCCTTAAGTTGGAAATGTACATAAGTCGGAACACATACCTTATGTGCACTATATCATAGCCCAAGTCCTTTTATGAATCTCGAATCACCTAATGTAAGAGAAAAGAAGAAATTAAATGACAAAGTACAGTACATTGAAGCAAGGAGCTGCCTTGCATGTAGAGATGAGCTTTCATAGGAGTGACGGAGGCTTTATTGGGGTGAAACTGAAGATGATGATGACGTTAACAGGGTTGGTTCTGGAGAATTATATGCTTCTGGAGTTGTTCTGTGGATGCTGCAGAGGTTGATGGGACTGGTTCTGTAGATGCTGCAGAGGTTGATAGGACTGGTTCTGTAGATGCTGCAGAGGTTGATGGGACTGCTTCTGTGGATGCTGCAGAGGTTGATGGGACTGGTTCTGTAGATGCTGCCGAGGTTGATGGGATTGGTCTGTGGATGTTGCAGAGGTTGATGGGACTGGCGCTGGCTGCCTTTCAACTTTCTTAAAAAAATTTTTCAAAGGATGGTTGAACTGAAACTTTCTTCTTTTCCTTATAAGTCTCTTTGAACCTTGGTGAATCTTGCTGTATTGGGATCTTGCTGTTCAAATTTAAACAATCCTTCTTCAATAAGCCTGAAACCTTCTGCCATTTTTTCTGCAACAAATTGCTTTGGTTCTAGAGTTTCAGCTTCCTCCCTCTGGCAAAATTTGCTTCTCCATTTCAATCAGGTCCTCATTGTTTAATTCTTCAGCATGAGACATAAGCAACTCTGTAACATCATCCTCAGGAATATCAAGCTGGAGTTGGTTCCCAAGGTCTACCACTGTCTGTGTCACTTCCCCAACATCAACTTCAAAGCCCCTGAAATCGTGGACAAATTGTGGGCAGAAATTTTTCCAAATATCATTCATGTTGGTTTCTTTTACCTCAGCTCATGAATCTGCAATGTTTTTCACTGTAAGACTTCCAATGATCAGTGTTTCAGTGGTCTGAGCAATGCATGGCATGGGCGATGAGGACATATTTGCGATCTCTTTCTCTGACTATAATGTAGTCAATGAGATGCCAGTGTTTGGATCGTGGGTGTTGCCATGAATCCTTGAACTTGCGCACACACACACACACACACCCCCACATGAATTAAGACGACAAGCATCCAGTGAGGGTCTGGTTGTGTGACTGCCTGATGGTACAGGTATTAATAAACACAGAAAGTTACAGTAACATATCTCCACTAATTAAACTAATGAATAACAAATGAACAATATTGTATCATTAAAGACTGTTGTGTGATTAATAGTAGTGATGATTGTTTTTTGAGACAGTGTGTAGGTTGGTGGGAGGGAGGGAGGTGAGAGGCAGTGGATATCATTATGGCTCTGTTGTGAAGTTGGCTGAAGCTAATCCATCTTTGCATCACTGAAATTATGATTTAGGTATGATAATAGAGGTAGTGGTGATGATGGGGGAGATTGTGGTAAGAGGTGATGTTTCTTATCAGTTTGTTTGGTAATACCGCCTGCAGCACTGCCAGACATTACTGAACAACTGACGTCTACCCACAAGATTGAGTGTAAGTATAAGTGTGCGATGATGTATCCCTTCAACATTATATTACTTAACATTTTAAAATATGGAGTGAAAAAGGAGAAAAGTGTGGGTGGAAAGGAGTGTTGTCAAGCTCTCCTCAACAGCTGATCTTTAGGCTGCCACCACACAGTCACAGGCCTGTTCATCAATTAACCACACACAAATTTATGTCATACAATAAGACCTTCACAATATGATATTATAAAACAAAGCACTAAACCAGCAACACAGCACAACTGCAGTCTTCACCATCACTATGGATGCATTTCTTTTTTTAATTCCAATGTTCAGGGATGTGGTTTCTCCATTTTTTCTAGATTATTATTTTTTTATCGTTTTAGGCGACCCACATGAATCATGTACACCTGTTGAGATTTTTTTTTTTTTGGGGGGGGGGGGGGGGGGGCTAGTATAACCATGATGAGAGAAATGTTTGACAATAAAGTCTGTTGTGCGAGGACGATGAGCCAGGACACTGAGTATAGCGGCCACGCTTTACAAATTCTTGCATTACATCATATACTGTATTTGTCATTGGCTGAGTATTGCTTGTTTTGCATTCCATTCTTCGATTCTTTAGTATTTTGTTGACCAAAGATCATTGACATTATATAATGCCACTATTAGAAGCATTATAATATGCCCCTCCATCCTATCCACTTGATCCACCCTCCCCCACTGCCACTGGCTGAGGGCAAAGCATTTTTCAATATAACTAAGTTTCTATAATCATTTTACACTTCCCGATGATCACAATTTATTCTATAACCCATGCTATATTTCATAGTTGTATAGGCAACTCAGTAGGGCTTGTTTGTGTCCCTCAGGAGGTCAGGGCTGTAGGGCATGTGTGTGTGTGTCCTCCAGGAAGTCAGGGCTGTGGGGCATGTGTGTATGTCCCAGTAGGTCAGGGCTGTAGGGCATGTGTGTGTGTCCCCAAGGATGTCAGGTTTGTAGGGCATGTGTGTGTGTCCCCTCAGGAGGTCAGGTTTGTAGGGCATGTGTGTGTGTCCCCAAGGATGTCAGGTTTGTAGGGCATGTGTGTGTGTGTGTCCCCAAGGATGTCAGGTTTGTAGGGCATGTATGTGTCCGCCCCCCAGGAGGTCAGGTTTGTAGGGCATGTGTGTGTGTGTCCCCAAGGATGTCAGGTTTGTAGGGCATGTATGTGTCCCCCCCCCCCCCCCCCCCCCAGGAGGTCAGGTTTGTAGGGCATGTGTGTGTGTGTCCCCAAGGATGTCAGGTTTGTAGGGCATGTGTGCGTGTCCCCCCAGGAGGTCAGGTTTGTAGGGCATGTGTGTGTCCCCCCAGGAGGTCAGGTTTGTAGGGCATGTGTGTGTGTCCCCCAGGAGGGGGACCCTATGATGGGTAGGAACATAAAACTCTCCAGCAGTAGGTATAGAAGCATGTTAATGCAGGAGGAAGAAAATAAGAGGAAATTGCTGTCAAAGAAACAGTTAGAATCAAAGAAAACAGCATTAGGAAATGACTCAAAATTCGAGGCAGAGAGGCCTTCCAGCAACAAAACCAGAAGAGTTTACTCTCCCTGAAAAAACTAGCTGTTGCAATTGAAACTAAGAATAAAACAAAACCAAATGAGTGAATATTACATGGGAAAGAAAACTTAATATTTTGATTGTATATATTATGGAACATGCTTATTTTTCTTATTTTAGTCCCTGTACTACATATGATATTAAAACTCCAGTTGCTGGTGCATTAAAGATAAAACACTTTGGTAAGTATTACATTTTGAATTCTCACACAATACAGTGCAAAAAAAAGATTACCGTTTAGTTTATCTTCTCTCAATAATGGTGCACAATTAAAAATATTAAATTCAAATTTAGTAACAACTAAAATTTGTAAAGGAATTTTAAGACTATATGCATGAAAAGTATTGTTGCAATAAACATACAAGTTTTATTTTGGCCAGTGTATTTTAACTATAATATTAGGCACTCAAAAATGAGTAACAATGTGAGAAATTAAGTTAAATATACGGGTAGTAAAAACTTCCCGAGTAGATGTTTTCCCGTACCCCCAACTCTAGAAATGTTTTCAGTTCTTTTTCAACATTCCTTCATGTTGGTGGTGTGTGTGCATGTAATAATAATATTAATAATAATACATAACGGTTTATTGAAAAAGTACTGCAGCCTGAAGGGTGAAAATTTTATTAGACAAAAATGACTTATTACATACAAAGACATGGGGTGGGTGGGTCATTTGACAAAAGCTTTCATTACTAAAAGGTGTTGGCACATGAATTGAACATACAAATTACTATAACTTACAGTTGAAGGCCCGGGCTGGTCTCTTACCCTACTGTGTGAGGTGACTTTGGCCAACGTGGTGCAGTAACTCGTCCGTAGATGTTGACACGAAGGACCTCACATGGTCATGGAGACATCGGGTGATGTGGTGCAGTAACTCGTCCATAGGTGTTGATATGAAGGACCTCATATGGTCATGGAGACACCGGGTGATGTGGTGCAGTAACTCGTCCATAGGTGTTGATATGAAGGACCTCATATGGTCATGGAGACACCGGGTGATGTGGTGCAGTAACTCGTCCTTAGGTGTTGATATGAAGGACCTCATATGGCCATGGAGACACCGGATGGTGTAATAATAATAATAATAATAATTAACGGTTTATTGAAAGAGCATGGCAGCCGGAAGGCTGAAAATATACAATTACATAATCGGGGAATGCGTCTCTTGATTTACAAATGATATACAGATAACATAGGTGATACAAATATGATATATAATAATTAGATGTTGATAATTTTTACAATGGTTGGGACTGGACTGTTCTTACAGCAATCAGTTCATGCTCGTATAGGCTGGATGCGGATGGGCAGGTGTGTGGCCACGTGGCCAGGACAGTAGCTTGGGCCAATGCAGGTGTGCTCCATCCTTCAGGTTAGGTCAGGTGAAGCCGTGAGGTCAGGTGAAGCCGTGAGGTCAGGTCAGGTTATGTCAGATCCAGCCACACTCAGTATTACACTGCTGTGTTTTTGTGCTTTTCCTTCGAGTGCACTATAGGAACACTGTTTGGTAGTCAATTGTTCACTGATTACTTGAATGTTTTGCCGAATAAATCCCGGTGAAGTAAGGCTGGTAGGGCGTTGGGATATAGCGGAGGGGGTGGGGGGACCAAACAGACTCGGCCTGGCTGCTCAAACTGGGAGAGCCTTCAGGGCACGTCTTGTCTCGCTGGTGGTTGACAAGTGGTGTGGTGCTCACGTGGTGCAGTAACTCATCCTCGGATGTTAATATAAGGAACCTCACATGGTCATGGAGACACCGGGTGGAGTGGGATGGTGTCACTGCACCTCACTCTCTGCTAGGTGATGTTATGTTATTTCATAGTCAGGTGTAAAGCTGACCCAGTGTTGTTCCCAGAGTGGACTGATTAACACCACCTGGTCAGAAGAAGGTGGTCGGTTCCCAGGGGTGCTTATCTCACTGGTGGGTCACTGCTCTCTCTGGTACTATTTAGTGCTGAATTATCTGGCTTAAACACTGATCATCACTGTTCAACACTGATCCCACTTCTTTCCCAGGGTGTAGGTTGTGTGTGTGTGTGTGCAGAGGATGACATCAAGGATACCTTTTACGCCGACCTCGACAGAGGTTGTGTTCCTTGGTTGACTTCAATGCTAAAGTTGGCAGAGATGCTGACCTTTGGCAGGAAACCATAGGGAGTAATGGACTAGGCAAATGTAATCCCAAAGGCCTACTCCTCCATAGCAAGTGTGCTGCACACAACCTCACTGTCACCAGTACCTTGTTTAGTCAGGCCAACAAGCTCAAGGGTTCGTGGCAACACCCACTATCCAAACACTGGCATCTCATTGACTCCATTATTGTCAGAGAGAGATCACCGAGATGTCCTCATCACCTATGCCGTACGTGGCTCAGATCACTGCGACACTGGTCATCCGCTCGTTAGAGCCAAGCCCTCACTTCACGTCACACCAAAACGGCGAAGGCAGCATGCCTTCAGAAGAGGTTTTAACACTAAGCGTCTGGAGGTTCCAGCAGTAGCACATGCTTTCAGAGAGCAGCTCGAACATGGGCTGCTAAACAACCCAACAGCAAACAATGCAAATCCCAGTGCCGAATGGGGTATTCTCGACACTGTCATGACAAAAACCTGCAGAGAGACCCTCTGCCATATCGAAAGAATACACCAGGACTGGTTTGATGAAAATGACCAGGCAATCAATGCACTCATCAATGATAAACGTGCTGCTTTAACTGAATGGCAGAACAACCCTTAGTCTCGGACCAAAACTGATACCTTCCGAAAGAAGAAAGCAGCGGCCTAGTGGGAACTTCGCATTCTAAAGAATAACTGGTTTAAAAATAAAGCATGTGAAGCACAAAATTTGCAGATCGGCACAAGATGCGCAAATTTTTCAATTCCGGTAAAACATTTTATGGGCCAATCACTCGTGCCGCAGTCCCCATCCGCTCACCCAACGGTAACTCCATAATTAAAGATGATGAAGGCCTCCTTCAGTGCTGGAAAGAGCACTACCATTCACTGCTCAACCAAAACACAGATGTGGATGTCCTGATTACCCGGCAGGTTCCTCAGCATCCAGAGTTGACACACCTCAGTCATCCTCCATCCCTGGATGAGGTAGCTACTGCCATCAAACAGATGAAAAATAACAAAGCCTCAGGGCCTGATGGAAACCCAGCCGAGGTGTATAAAGCAGGAGGACTTCTACTTACCAGCCGTCTCCACTCTCTCCTGGAGAATATCTGGGAAGAGGAGGACCCCCCCCCCCCCAAGCCCTTAAAGACGCCTCCATTGTCAATATTTATAAGAACAGGGGAGACTGGTCAGACTGTGGCAACTGCTGCAGGATCTCACTGCTGTCCATAGCTGGCAAGATTATCGCCCGAGTCTTCTTAAACAGGTTTCTTCCTGTGGCTGAAAACTTCCTCCCAGAATCTCAATGTTGCTTTAGACCATCACGTGGCACTGCTGACATGATCTTTGCTGCCCGGCAGATACAGGGAAAGTGCAGAGAACAGCATCGTGACCTATACATGGCTTTCATCGACCTAACCAAGGCCTTCAACTCGTTCAACAAGGAAGCCTTCTGGTGGACCCTCAGCCGTTTTGGCTGCCTACCAAAATTCATCGCCACTATGAGGCAACTCCACGATGGCATGAACGGCAGTGTCCTGCACAATGGCACCGAGCTTGAGTTCTTTCCCATCCAAATGGGCGTTAAACAAGGGTGTGTACTGACACTAACTCTCTTTTCCATTTTCTTGGCTGCCTTCCTTACTCATGCCAGTGCCAATTTAGCCAACAGGGTGGACAACATCAGACGATTTCAGGCAAGAACAAAGGTGTGGGCAGCTTCCATTACTGAACTTCAGTATGCAGACGACCTCACCCTTGTTCCTCACACTGAACACGACCTGCAGGAGATCCTGAACACCTACGCAGATGCGTTTGCACACTTCGACCTTGAAGTGAATGTACTTAAGAGTCAGATTCTCATTCAGTCTGCCCATGGTTCAGACACACCTCCACCATCCATCCAGCTTAATGGTGCTACCCTCTCTAATGTTACCCACTTTCTGTATCTCGGCTCCAACCTGTCCACCACCATGGACATTGATGAGGAGATTCAGCATTGGATCAGATGCGCATCTCAAGCCTTTGACAAGACTCCAAAATCGTGTATTCAGCTGCAGGGAGCTGAAATTATCTACAAAGTTACACGTCTTTCGAGCAGTGTCCTCCCCACCCTGCTCTATGGCAGTGAGACATGGGTTACATGCAGGAGCCACTTCAAGGTACTTGAAAACTTTCACCACCGCAGTCTACGTTCCATCCTCCTTGTTTGCTGGGAAGACGAGGACAAATGCCAGTTTTCTTGCTGAGACCAATTCTAGGAGCATCGAAGCTACCATTATCCATGAACAACTACGCTGGACTGGCTATGTTACCCGCATGGACGACAGTAGACTGCCAAAGCAGCTACTTTACAGTCACATAACGAATAGTAAACGTAATGCTAGTGGGCATGTGAATTGGTATAAGCATAGTCTTAAGACAAACCTGAAAAAGTGCCAAATCGATCCCTTCACTTGGGAGTCGATTACCCCACATCGTAATGCTTGGAGGAGCACCACACGAGGTGAAAATGCTTTCGAGTTAGCCCGACTACTACTACTACTACTTTGCTGTCACTTGGAATCGAGTATGAGGATAATCCAGCTATGAATACAATGATATGAGTTATTAGGGATGTCACCTTCATTGGTGAGTTTTGAGGTGGCAGCGAATATATATATAATTTATATTTTGTCTAAGATACACCAATATATTCACCAATATCCTCGGCGGGCCAGTTCCCTCTTCGTGGTTTATGCTTTTTGATTTTTCGTTCCATAGCTTTTAGTGGATAATACAGAAGGAAAACTGAGTGTAAATACAGTTTTGGTGATCTGTTGTAAAAATATATTTGGAAGATGACTATACAAACAATCTAAGAAGCTCTCACAGTTGAGGTGCAAGCGGACAGGTAACTTGAGTCGCGCTACATAACTTTGTTACAGTTTCATTGGATATTAACTATTTTAATTTCCTTTTCTAGATACAATAACAAACTTTATTCATTCCTAATTAAGTGTACTTGCTTTTCGGTCGTTATTTCTATGTTTAAAGGCATTAATTTCTAATAGTTTTAATATCTAGATCTGGTATATTACATTATATTATATAAACATTATTACCTAAAACGGAAAATAAAAGATTGCAATCTCTATATATTCTTCGAACTTATTGTCATACCTAAATGCGTGTCTTCATAAAATTTATCATTTAACAGAAAATTAGATAGATTTTCAAAACTAGTTAAGTCACAAACTAACACAATTTTGTTCTAATGTTGTATACATAATTATCGCCTGGGGAATCTGCAAAGCCATTGAGGTGCTTCCTGTAATTTGTGGCTCACTGTTTGGTCGGAGGAGTCACCTCTGTCCTCATGGACCAAGGTCATAAGCTGCTCCATCAACCAGAAAGTCAGGTTTGTCTACAGAGATTTATTTTCCGTACTGTATACCAACTAGAGAGTTGGGTCTCGGATCCTCAAATGTTTCTGTGTTGATTTTCTCTTATCTTAGAAGAAAACATATCTACAGTATACTTGCAGTAGAATTTCAGTCTAATATCAATCTCTGTCTGGTGGCCAGCAGGCTGGGTAAGTGATTTAGGTTCGTTTTAATATACGTAGTTTGAGAAAGTTTAACGTGTGAATTTTTGAGGATTAGGACTACTAAAAGGTGTGAGAGATGTTGCACTTACGATCCGAAATAGGATATTTGGTTGAATTTTGTATAACACAAATATATTCGTTTTCTCTTAGAGTTCTTATGGTAACGCTCGGAAAAAAGACTTGGATGTCTATTTCAATATTTCTTCTTACAATGCTTATGTGTATATTTTATATGAATTATTATTATTATTATGTGGAAAAAGAATAGGCCAGTTTGGCAAATTTACAAAGTAAAGCTTACCTTTATTCAAGCGACAAGTGCAGTAAGTCACTGCAACCGCGACGCTACAACAACTCAAAACACACCACAGTGAACTCGTGTTACTTCATCAGGAATGAATCACTGAGTATTACCAAAACTTGTCCGCTCTTGGTAAGTCAGACTTCGTTTAGTGTAGATATGTTTTAATTCACCAAATCGTAGTTGGCAAGATAAACTTTCTGAGTGTTCGGTGATCGTATTTGTGGAATTACACCAAATGAAAGCTCTTGAAAGTCGAAAGTTTAAGTCTATTTTCACGTAGAACTGGAGAAGTAGGAAAATATTTCTTCTATAGAGTAAGAAAGAAAAAACAATAGTTTTAGAAAATATGTACATCAGAGCTCAGTGTCCAGTATTACCTGTCTAACAAGTATATGAACTTACCATATTGCGAGTATGTTCGCTGCATCCAGTCATTTATACATGACCACCTGCGTTAAGGCCATACATAATGTACACTCATTATTATCAAAGTTTCATAACATATTACTTTGTCGAACACTGCAGCATCACAGTGACACAAAGTTTACTTTAGCAATTAGTGAAACCTTTTCTATTGTGCAAATCTCAGGGTAAGTAATATATATATATATATATATATATATATATATATATAGACATTGCATCTTTTATAATTGAAAGACGTAGACTTATAAACTAAGGTACAGTACGTGTCACAAATACACCTGTAGCACCATACAAGTCTCACCCTGTGAGTGCGTGCGTTTGTGTGTGTGTCGCTGGGCGCTGTGAGACGGGGTCTACCGCCCTCTGCTTTGAGTGCTACATAGAGCGTCACATAGCATAGCGTGGCCCACAATACTTAGCGCAGTATCTGTATAGCATAGCTCAGTCTCCATATGCTGTAGGGAAGTCTCCACACAGCAGAGAACAGTCTTCACTCTGTTTCAATGAGTCTTTCAACCAGCATATTGTGGCCTCCACAGCGCTGCCCTATAACATTACTCCTCGGTTCTCTATTGTGAAAAATGACTACCATGATGATATGTTGATGATGATGAGGGAGGGAAGGTGGGAGACACCATCGCCGGGAGCCACTACCGCCTCTGAGGGTGGTGAACGGGTGGGGCGTAGGGCGGAGGGAGGTCGGATATGGTGTTGAGCCTGGGAGGTGAGGACACCACTCTTGTGGCAGTGCGTGGCATCACCCCTCCAGTCCTCCTTCCACTCCCCCTTCCACCCACTGGGTAACTAGGCGCGGAGTAACTGGGCGGAGGATCGGGTGGATAGTGTGGGTTTCTCGGATAGGAAGGACTGTGTGGGAAACCGTTGCTGTGTGGTGGAGGAGCCTTGGTGGTAGTGGGGATCTGTCTCGGTACGTGGTGGGTCTGGCGAACGTCTCTTTCTGGAGCGGAGGGCCTCGGGGCTACCTGTTGGTGGGTAGTGACGCCGCTGAGGGTGAAAACGGAGGAAGTGTCTCCGCCCAGCTGGCGTGGAGTGTTGTGTGTGGCCATGAAGCACCCGCCCACAGTTGCCACCCCCGCCATACCTGGCCAGGAGAAAAGATAAGAGTAAATTAGCACCAATATGATTGTAATTTCTCTCTTCCCATGTCGGTAAAAATATTTCGATAGTGGCCATTGTATAAGTTAGCCTTACCCGACGTAGAAAGTAAACAATTTATGACACATTGGTGGGAAGAGGCTGAATCACCTACTGTGTGCTTGCGCTATCTATACTTGAAAATGGTATAAACAGCAGCATTAAGTTTACTGCTCAACAGATCATACAGTGCAGTAGTTGTTATAAGAAACAAATAACATTATCACAGCAGTGCACACTATTAAAGCCACACCATATAAAGAGTAACACAGAGCGTGTAAACCTGAAATAAGGTGGTCGCTAGAGTGAGGTGGTCCTGGAGTAAGGTGGTCGCTGGAGTGAGGTGGTCCTGGAGTAAGGTGGTCGCTGGAGAAAGGTGTTCGCTGGTGTAAGGTGGTCCTGGAGTAAGGTGGTCGCTGGTGTAAGGTGGTCGCTAGAGTAAGGTGGTCCTGGAGTAAGGTGGTTGCTGGAGTAAGGTGTTCGCTGGTGTAAGGTGGTCCTGGAGTAAGGTGGTCGCTGGTGTAAGGTGGTCGCTAGAGTAAGGTGGTCCTGGAGTAAGGTGGTCGCTGGTGTAAGGTGGTCGCTGGTGTAAGGTGGTCGCTAGAGTAAGGTGGTCGCTAGAGTAAGGTAGTCCTGGAGTAAGGTGGTTCGCTAGAGTAAGGTGGTCGCTGGTGTAAGATGGTCGCTGGTGAGGTGTTCGCTGGTGTAAGGTGGTCGCTGGTGTAAGGTGGTCGCTGGTGTAAGGTGGTCGCTAGAGTAAGGTGGTCCTGGTGTTAGGTGGTCGCTAGAGTGAGGTGGTCCTGGAGTAAGGTGGTCGCTTGAGTAAGGTGGTCCTGGAGTAAGGTGTTCGCTGGTGTAAGATGGTCGCTGGTGAGGTGTTCGCTGGTGTAAGGTGGTCGCTGGTGTAAGGTGGTCGCTAGAGTAAGGTGGTCCTGGAGTAAGGTGGTCGCTGGTGTAAGGTGGTCCTGGAGTAAGGTGGTCGCTGGTGTAAGGTGGTCGCTGGTGAGGTGTTCGCTGGTGTAAGGTGGTCGCTGGTGAGGTGTTCGCTGGAGTAAGGTGGTCGCTGGTGTAAGGTGGTCGCTAGAGTAAGGTGGTCGCTGGTGAGGTGTTCGCTGGTGTAAGGTGTTCGCTGGTGTAAGGTGGTCGCTGGTGAGGTGTTCGCTGGTGTAAGGTGGTCGCTGGTGAGGTGTTCGCTGGAGTAAGGTGGTCGCTGGTGTAAGGTGGTCGCTAGAGTAAGGTGGTCGCTGGTGAGGTGTTCGCTGGTGTAAGGTGTTCGCTGGTGTAAGGTGGTCGCTGGTGTAAGGTGGTCGCTGGTGAGGTGTTCGATGGTGTAAGGTGGTCGCTGGTGTAAGGTGGTCGCTGGTGTAAGGTGGTCGCTGGTGAGGTGTTCGCTGGAGTAAGGTGGTCGCTAGAGTAAGGTGGTCGCTGGTGAGGTGTTCGCTGGAGTAAGGTGGTCGCTGGTGTAAGGTGGTCGCTAGAGTAAGGTGGTCGCTGGTGAGGTGTTCGCTGGTGTAAGGTGTTCGCTGGTGTAAGGTGGTCGCTGGTGAGGTGTTCGCTGGAGTAAGGTGGTCGCTGGTGTAAGGTGGTCGCTGGTGAGGTGTTCGCTGGTGTAAGGTGGTCGCTGGTGTAAGGTGGTCGCTGGAGAGGTGTTCGCTGGTGTAAGGTGGTCGCTGGAGAGGTGTTCGCTGGTGTAAGGTGGTCGCTGATGTAAGGTGGTCACTGGTGTAAGGTGGTGGCTGATGTAAGGTGATCGCTGGAGTAAGGTGGTTGCTGGCGTAAATGGTCCGGAAATAATGTCATTGAGGGAGTAATGTAGTCACGGGAGTAAAGTGGTCTCTTGAATTAAGTACTTAGTGCCTCTTGATATGTGGTGTTGTAACGGGCCGCGTTTTCTCTTTTCAATAATTTACCATCCAGCTATTCTTTTCTGTTAGTATTCTATTTTAGTATATGTACTGCCGAAGCAAGTACATATACTAAAATAGAATACTAACAGAAAAGAATAGCTGGATGGTAAATTATTGAAAAGAGAAAACGCGGCCCGTTACAAATGGTGGCAGCGGTGGGATAACGGAGGACTGAGGCGTCTTGAAGTGACGAGAAAACGGACTCCTCAGATGGAGGACTCAAAATAAAAGCAGAGGTACATGTTTTGTGGGCTATTGAGCGTAATCATATACTAAAATAGAATACTAACAGAAAAGAATAGCTGGATGGTAAATTATTGAAAAGAGAAAACGCGGCCCGTTACAAATGGTGGCAGCGGTGGGATAACGGAGGACTGAGGCGTCTTGAAGTGACGAGAAAACGGACTCCTCAGATGGAGGACTCAAAATAAAAGCAGAGGTACATGTTTTGTGGGCTATTGAGCGTAATATGAATCATTTGATTTTGGCGTTAACTGACGTGTACGACCGTGGTCGTTACAGTGTAAGAATAGAGAATAGTCTTGTATGCTGTCTTTTGAACTCCGTCTAAAAAGCATAGTAAGTATGACCGTTGTTTAAGCTAAAGGTCTATGAAACATAACCCTGACCTAAGTCACACCGTGTTCTTTCTAAGTCTTGTCTTGGCTTGTTGACAAGTGAGGGTATAATGGAAAACGGTAATAAATCAACCTTGTACTGTACATAGGTAGCGCAGTATTGGAAAGTCTCGGAGAATGAATCTTGTGATGACTGCAAAAACTTGATCCCCATTTGAGAGTGTTCAACTATTGTCTATATTAATGAATATGGCAACTGCTGCAACAATTTCCCCGTGCTAAATGATGAGGCAAATACACCACACCCGTTAAGTTTAAAAGAAATGTCACCAGATCAGGCGATTGAAGTGTAAAGTTGAAATGGTAACTACTATCTAACTAAGATATTTGATACTTTATGCACTTTTAGAAAAATTAACAAAGGGATTCGAATCAACATGTTTTCTGTGTTAAGTTCTCTAGAATGTTGCGACACCAGACAAAGATCTCCCTGTGACCGCGCCCTCCTTATTCCTCTCACTCCTTCACCCATAAGACGCTCCTTCACTCACCACCTCATTATCTAACTCACATCCACAACACAAGTCCTTCAAAACTCTAGCACTACTCACAACATTACAAACTCTCACTACGCCAAAGATATGCCCGGAGATTATCACCCTTATACTATGCTGTAAAAGGATCAGTGTTGTGCCCTTGAGATGACGGCCGTCTCCGATAAAAAAAAAAAAATACACGTTCACCATTGTTTTTACAACAGACAAGAGAGGGTTCCATCTTTGGGGTAGGGGACCCCCCATCCAATTTCAATTTCTTAACACTTCTGAGGTACATACACATCTCCACGCTAATTTTTCATTTTGTTTCTTAAAAACTGTAACCGTGCTCAGCGAACAGACACATATACACAAAATAAACATAAACTGTGCTGTAAAGTTTATATGAAAATAATGGTTAAAATCGACAGACAGTCGTCTTTACATTATCGGAGGAAGACAAAAAGTAGCCCTGAGCGGCAGCCACGTGACCTACACGGCTCCACCCCTTCCAACTGCTGGCTTCACCTCACCCTCTGCCTCTTCTCCACTCTCCTGCACTATGCTGGGGTTACTCCCTGTCACTGACACTCTCCTGTACTATGCTGGGGTTACTCCCTGTCACTGACACTCTCCTGCACTATGCTGGGGTTACATTCTGTCACTCACACTCTCCTGCACTATGCTGGGGTTACTCCCTGTCACATACACTCTCCTGCACTATGCTGGGGGTTACTCACTGTCACTAACACTCTCCTGCACTATGCTGGGGTTACTCACTGTCACTCATACTCTCCTGCACTATTCTGGGGTTACTCCCTGTCACTCACACTTCCCTGCACCATGCTGAGGTTACTCTGTCACTCACACCTTCTTGCACTATGTTGTTACTCACACTGCCCTATATCACACTCGCACTCTACTGTGTTACACTTTGTCACTCACACTTCTGCACCACACCACTCCTCAGTAGCAGGGAGGAAAAAACAAAACCAGCCGCTGACCATTGACGCCATTAAAGGTAAAAACCTGATATACCCCAATAAGTCCTGGCTGGCCGTGTACTCTAGGTTCTACACGTCGTTCTTGTGATAGAGTCACGGACTGAGGGGTCCTACAGGAGGTCCTTGTGTTCATGTGTGTACTTGACTATAGTACTAGGTATATCAGGTGTGTCTACGTGAGTGCAGCTTCTAATGAGGCGTTTAGATGCACAGAGACATTCCAATACAGGTGTCTATACTGAGGCTGCGTTTACATAATTATAACGTCCTCCACGTAGCCAATATTTTTGTAAAAGGAATTGCCCAGATGTATGTAGACACCTTCCCAGGGTCCTCTCCTCCTCCTCTCCCACCCCTGACTCCTCTACCATGCCACCACTGCACATCAACTCACATGGCCATCTTAGAAAATATAAAGGTCGGGCCGGCCAGCAAGAAGTTCACACCACGGCGTAATTTTTGTTTTTGTTAAACACAAAGAAGTTTAAGTGTACACATCTGTCTTTGGGATCGAGGCAGCTGAGATTGGGACATAGACTAGTGGCCCACCTGAATTTGTAAAAGGTTGACAGGGGTGCTTTTACTGTTATCACTGTTTTACTGTTTTTAGCATTACATTTTAGTCCGGTTACCTTCGTACACCATTAAAATTATTGCTTTCGTTCACTCATGACTTATTGTTTTTTCTACAACTGAACTAAGGTTCCACCCTCAAACACAGACTCCACACGCAAACACAGACTCCACACCCAAACATAGACTCCACACCCAAACGTAGACTCCACACCCAAACACAGACTCCACACGCAAACATAGACTCCACACACAAACACAGACTCCACACGCAAACACAGACTCCACACCCAAACACAGACGCCACACCCAAACATAGACTCCACCCTCAAACACAGACTCCACACCCAAACATAGACTCCACCCTCAAGCACAGACTCCACACCCAAACATAGACTCCACACCCAAACATAGACTCCACACCCAAACATAGACTCCACACCCAAACATAGACTCCACACCCAAACACAGACTCCACACCTAAACATACGCTTTATACCCACTCGATTCCAGATTAATTTATCAGCTTTTCATGATCTTTCTCGTCTCTCAAAGCCGTTGCCGTGACGTTCCACTTTTAAAGGCTTCGGGTCCTTTTTGACCTCGTAACTTATATTGCAGGTGACTAAAGGTCACTTTCTGTATCATCATGGACCATTTTTTTCACCTGGAGTTTCCATTCAGCTTTTAAGTTCTTTTAATTATGAGTGTGTATATTCTCTTCCACAATCTCTTTCTTTCTTCTTGTGACCCACCATCTAAAATACAAGTCACTCTCTTCACCGGGACATTCTAATGACAGGGTTACTTCATTGAGCCTTCCCACACACGGTGTATCATGCGCTCTGCCGGTCAGTCCAGGTCCAGTTTTATCCTCAAATATTATTATTTGAGGAGGGCGCTCATCTCATTGGGTTGCGACAGTGTTTGGGATATATGTAGTACTTTTTTAATATATTCGTTTCTTTTATAACAATAAAAAATGGTTAATTTTTAAGAATACTAGTGATATTAAAAAAAAAACCCTATTATTTATCGAAGCGAATTCGTTTACAACTCTCCTACCGGAACATACCGATGATCGTTTGCTGCTTGAAGAGTGATTTCTGTAATTTTGAAGGTGCAGTTTACGGGTGCTATACTTGACTTCTATTTGAGGAAATATATAAATTTCCTTGGGCAGGAACGAATGAAATGAACCAGCATTTCTCTCTTACATAGGGAAATGTGTTGAGGCTGTCAGCTTCCAAAATTTCAAAATTATTCATAAAATTTTATCTTATTAAACAGGATGGATGATCTACACCAGTTACTTGAATTGGAAGTGGCGACGTAGCCGGGAATTCCCGGCTGGGAGGACTGGAGGCTACGGAGTCGGGACGTTAAGTCGGTTGGAAAAGTCATGTATCCTAATATATGAGAGTTGTTGGGTAATGAACGTATTTTTTCATAGGGAGCTTCCCCTTCTCATGAACATTCCAGTCACCCACAGGGAATCCCTATGAATATCTGTAGGTATTAATCACGCCATGAGCTTTCACTACGCTTCATGAATATATACCAAATTTAAGCATTGCCTATAGGAATACCCTACACCCCATGCTACCTGACCTAGCTTGGAAAAGGACGCGCCCTAAGTGCTCGTGTTAGTGACCATAGGAAATGGCCGCCGTGGATCATTGTGTTGTGGGGGAAGAGGGACGGTGTGTGAGGAAAGACGACCCCTGGCCACTCTGTTAAGTCAGCTGGAGCAGTTCTGGAGAGAGATAAACATTTTAAAGGGGGAGAACGAAGCCCTCAGGACTGAACTCCTTCAGGTAGGTGTCCTGCCTAGCAGAATACCTGCCAAGGAGGGTCAGGAGGAGCAGGCGTGGAGAGTGGTTGTCTCCAAGGGGACTAGGGTCAGACTCAGGAAAGTTGACCAGGGTGTGGAGTGCAGTATCCCCTACCAAGTGTTGGAGGAAGCTGGTGAGGAAGAGAAGAGGCAGGACGAGGAGAGAAAAGGGCAGTTGTTCAGACCCTGCCCAGTGGTAAGGTCGTGGTAGTTGGGGACAGCCAGGTGAGGTTCTTAGATAGGACTTTTTGTGCAAGAGATAGGAAACGTAGGGCTAGGGTGTGTTTTCCTGGGGCTGGGATAGGGCATGTAGCCGAGAGGATTGATAGGGTTTTGTCACGGGAGAGTACCAAGCCAGTAGTGTGTCTTAGTGTAGGAGGTAACGGCATAGGAAAGGTTAGGAGTGAGGAACTTTTCAAGAGGTAAAGGGAGGCGCTGGGGAAGGTTAGAGGTAGGGGAGAGATCCCGATAGTATGTGGTGTCTTGCTTAGAAAAGGAGTTGGTGGTGAATGGTTGTCAAGGGCAATTGGTGTCAACGGCCGTCTTGACAGATAATGCAAATCAATATCAGTCCCATTCATTGACTACCGGGACAACTTCTACGGCAGAAGGGACCTTTATGCTAGGGATGGGGTGGCAACCCTGGCTGGCACTCTCGAGAGGGCAGTTCAAAAGATGTCGAAGTCTTTAAACTGCTAGGGGAACATATGAGCACGGGGGTGGAGGAGACTACTGTGGGAGAGGGTAAACAAAATGAGAGGTTACAGGGAAATAGTGCTTGGAATTATGCCAAAACTAAATTAGGCAGGGAGTTAAAACATAAACACGACAAAGAGAAGACTCAGAACACGACTAACTTAAATGTCTACTACGCAAACAGTAGAAGTATGAGAAACAAAATGCATGAAATCAGGGCGTTGGCATGTACCGAAAAAAATCGATATAATAGCATTCACCGAAACATGGATAAACCTAGACTCACGTGAGTTACCTGTCGAATACCAAACATCATCATTAACTCGAATACGCTGGATAGCTTAAAACATAGATTGGATGGTTATATGGGCAATAGGGGTTGGGTGTAAATGGGACTGCCTAGTATGGGCCAATAGGCCCGCTGCAGTTTCCTCCATTCTTATGTTCTTACGTTCTTACAATGAGTTACTGGGTGGTGCGGAGAGCATAAAATGGGACATGCCAGACGATAGGCTATAAACCCTTACCTGGTTGGACTGTGACTTGTGTGACCTTGATAAGGTGCAAAAGGTCAAGGTCAAATAGAACAAAACTATTTCCATATTTCCAGTACTCCTGTTTGCATGACCTTCAGCGAGTCCATCATCTAAATACTCCTTATGTCTACTATGTGAGTCCATCGGTTGCTGCTAGACGGCTTTTACAAAGTAGTTTCCATCATCCCAGTATATTTCCCACTATACCTATACTGTACGTGATATGAAACGAAGCAAGTATTGGTAAACTCACGCAACACTGCACCTCAGTAGAAAGTGAGTTTCTACCAGTGACAAAACTTGCATAAACGGTATAGAGTTTCTGACACAACTAAACTTACTTATATAAAGTTTCTGATACAACTAAACTTACATATATAGAGCTTCTGACACAACTAAACTTACATATATAGAGCATGATGCTGTGATACTATTACTGTGCTTCAACATAAGTTGTTTAAGCGCTAGACGTTTTTGTGTATAATGCTTTTATTACAAGTAAACTTTTACTTGAATTAAGTTTATCTTAGTTCAAAACTATACGATTAAGTTTGGTGGAATTTAGGTAAATTTAGTGGCTCTGGTAAGTTTCACGAGCCCAAAACCACAAGTACAGTAAATACATAAAATATTCTTCAGCGAATAAGTGACTTTTGCATTAGATAAATGGTGTATAGAGCTGACAACGCAGCTAAACAATTAAAGAGGAAACATTGGTCCTCACCCGCCAGACCGATCAAGACGAACATGATCGAGTCACCGCTACTGATGCTCTTCTCATCCTCGTCATCATCGTCATCATCATCCCAGTCGTCGTCGTCGTCGTCGTCAAATTTGTGCGTCTTGAGGATGAAGGTGCCAAAGACGATGAGCACGACACAGAAGACGATGACAAATAGCATCACCCGACGTGTGATTCTCCAAGGACCCACCTGAAAGAAAGGGGGAGCATTAGAACTCTCTCTCTCTCTCTCTCTCTCTCTCTCTCTCTCTCTCTCTCTCTCTTCTTTCCTTTTCCTCTCTCTCTTTTTCATCACCTTCTCCCCCTACACTTAAGTACGAGTGTTCTGTTTTTATAAGATATACCAGCTCCTAGTTAGACCTTAAGCACTCGCAGCTGTTAGGGAACAGAATTGTGGCATCAACCCAAAGTATTGTGTTCTTGCAAGAGTCACACAGCAGCAAAGATACTCAGAAATAAACACTACTGACTGATAGATAGTTATGCTTTCATTAAAATCATCATACAAGTGTACATACTATCTATATCTACAGTATATGTGACCCAGAAGTAGATGCCAGATATTGCCAGGTGTTCAGGGAATTTTGTGTGCAACTATCTAACCAGCAGTGAACACGTACTGCAGCAATATTAATTTTAAATTAGACAAATTTAGATTAAGGCATGAGATAGGTAAACACTGATTTGGAAATAGAGTAGTGGATGAGTGGAACAAGTTGCAGAACATAATCATTAACTCGAACACGCTGGGAAGCTTCAAATATAGGTTGGACAGATATATGAGCGATAAGGGTTGGGTGTAAACGGGGCTGCATAGTGTGGGTCAATAGGCCCGCTGTAGTTTCCGGCTTATGTTCTTAAAAAAAGCCATTATATATCGTAAACTCGTAATGTCTTGCCTGCTGTGACATTTTACCTGTAAATATTACTGAGATGGGTTAATTTCATTACCCGACCTTCAAGCTACCCAGCGCGCCGGAAAAGGTCACGCCAGCCTCTGGAAGCTGTCGGGTTAGCGGGCTCGGTTGTAGTGTGTTTGCCTACACCCTGACAATTATATTTACTCGGCAGGAGTTTGAACGGATACAAATACCAGATTTTAACACCTAAAAGTTCCTTACTAATTACATTCTTAGTATTTTCAGTAATACAGGTTCCCTGTTATAAACCACTGATTCCAGGCACTCCCAGGAAGATCCTTGTGTCAGTGTTAAGAAACGCTCAGCGAAACCCATGTTTAAAAAGTGAGGTTTGCAGTATAAGCATTTTAAGCAATAAAAATGAAAAATAAATATTCCTATGATTTTGGACTTTTAAGTCACCTTATATACGTACAGATTTTTTAGTACAGTAATCAGGTTACGTTCCAAAATTAGCATCAATTCCTGTTGGAGTATCAAGTCCTCCACCTGGACGTCTCAGCGCCAGTCCAAAAAGTCTTAGTTTTTATGAAATACTTAATTTGTTGAAGCGATCCTTCCGTTTTTTTTGCACTAATAAAAGCGAGAGTTTGTATTACCGTGAACCATTGAATAATATAATACACGCAACAAATACTACGGATTATGTGACGTCAGCCAAGGATAAAATAATGTTTATAGTCCTTGACGTCAGCCGTCCTAGTGACGTCATAGTCAAATATTAGTTGCGACAGAGGTCAAAGTTCAAGGAAGACACCATTAAGAGTCCTACTTCAGTTTTTACTTGTAGTGACGTCATAGCTTAGGATGATCTTGATTTTGCCGTTTACAGCGGCTACTTTAATGTGCACCCTACACTCATCCTGTGAGCGATAGCCCAAAAGGATTACAGAGTACAGTTTACAACGGGTCATAATAATTAACCCCAGTTGTCAGGATATTATGGCACTGAACGTTACTCAGTATTTCAATTACATTATTTGTTTAGTTCTATACATTAAGGGTAACTATTCACAAATGCGTGAGTACAGGCGTGTGGGGCAGTATGTCTGGCCTCATACTTTGTTATTCACATTTGCGTGAGAAGTATTCAAGCACATTGTGTATTTGGTTCTGTACATGAGAACTGATATAGTTACTAAGTGCAAAAAAGTGGATACAATCTTAATATGTCGGCTATCTTGCCATTAGAGATGAAGTGTTGTGCCATTTCACACACAGTGTGCTTGGACCTGTCCCTAAAAGGTTCTATCTTCACACAGTCGAGGACGTAGTGTTCAAGTGTGTGGCTATATGTCTGGCCACACACTTTACATTTAGTCTTGTTTACATCTGCTTGGGGAACATACTGCCAGAGGTACTTATATCCTAACCTTGATCAAGCGGTTACCACATCTTGTAATCTAGTGATCTTGTTACTTGCTCCATATACATGTTTCACTTGATACATCTCATCATGGCAAACAATGGATCGACTAGTGCCTGTTTGCACGTGTCCACTTGCGTCAAATTCGTCAATAAGTTCTTCCTAATTACAGTTTTAAAGGGTCCCTTTGACAGACCCAAATTGTATTCAACAGTGTCTTTGTTAGTCACAAGTTTGGCGAAGGCATCAACTCTGTCATGTTTTATGAGGCCTATGTGAGAGGGGATCCACAACAATTTGACCTTGACACCCGGTCAACAAGGCACGTATATTTGTGTCTGGCTTCAGAGACAAGAGCGTGACAACTTGAGTTGAGGGTGTCAAGAGCAAGTAGTGAGGATAGAGAGTCAGTGATGATGAGACTGTCAGTGACAGTGGTTTCAATGAATGTAATAGCTGTGAGTATGGCAACTAATTCAGTTTGTAGAGTGGAAGCCCAGTTGTTAATTCTAACTCCTTTCTCAATTTTATTACCGTCAGGTTGAGTCACAACAATAGCACTTCCAGCCCTCCCACAGGCGATGTTAAGAGATCCATTAGTGTAGATGGTCTGTGTGATATTATCATCAGTCTGTAGAGTGCGTAAGTGTTCAAGAGCTCTCACTTTGGCAGTGTGTTGGAGATGAATACTTTGTATAATTAATTTTTTAGGCGGATATATCGGTATTGTGATATCGAAGGGAACTGTCCGCCAATGTGGCAGAAGCGCTGTTGTGTCTCAACTTTGTACAGATGGTCTAGTCCAAATATCTTCATATGTGTAGCTGTAGTTTGGATCCATTTAGACTCACCAGTCCCATGGTTCATACATTCTAGCAATTTTAAGGAAACAAAGTTATCAGGATCACCACGCAGAAGCCTCAGGGCTATCATGAGAATGACTTCAATTATTCTATCTTTAACACTGGGTATACCTAGTTCTTTCCTCATATTAAGTACTTTAGTGCTCATGGGACATCCTAGGATAATTCTGAGGGATTTATTTTGCATTTTCTCGAGCTTGTCAACGCCTTTCCTGTCACGAAGGACCAGGGCTGGTGCGTGGTAATCTATCAGAGATCTTACATTGCCTAGGTACATTGTTTTAACAATTCTAATATTAGCACCATAATGTGGGCTGTACCCCGCTACACTTCTAAGAGGTCTCAGTCTGTCAGGACATTGGCGGGTTAGCTGTTGTATGGCAGGTAGGGTACAAGGGACGGAGACACCAAGATATTTAAAAGAAGAAACATAGTCAATAGTGTTGCTACCTATCTTGAACTTGGCGGGGCCGCGTTTGCGGTTCCCAGCTTGTTTGTTGAACACCTTAGTTTTGTCAGTGGAGATAATATGACCGAGGTGTTCACAGGCTGCGTATACATGGTTCAGGGTGGTTTGCATTCACGATGTGTTTTAGTATGTATAAGAATATCATCAGCATAGCTGATTGTGATATTGCTGGGGTTGTCTGGTATTAAATTTAACAATGCATTCATAAGAGCATTGAACAAAGTGGGGCTAAGTACTCCACCTTGAGGGGTACCAAGTTGCATATCTTTAACTTCACTTTTGTAACCCTGAAACAGTGCAGCAGCCCTTCTGTTGGTTAGATAACCTCCTATATCCATTTTGGCTAGTTCGTACAATATCAGTTGTCTACTGGCAATCTCAAATATAGCTTTTAGGTCAAGAAATGTGGTGTATCTGTGCCTTTCATCACCATGCACAGTTAGGAATGTGGTGATGCAATTATGTACACCTTTACCATGGGTGAAGCCATTTATGTTAGGAGACATGTGTTCTCTGATTCTATATATGAGTCTGCCAAGAACCATCCTCTCAAAGGTTTTACAAAGGCAGCTGGTTAGTGATATGGGACGAAAAGCATCAGGCTGTTCTGGTTTTGGTACAAGAATACTGCTGGTCCATGATGTGGGTAGTAGGCCCTCGGCATGACTCATATTGTACAATACCAATAATGAATTGCCCGGCACACGCGTTAGTAGTCTAACGATGTTGTAGGTGACTCCGTCCTCTCCAGGGTCAGTAGACCTACCCCTGGCGAGAGCGGCGTCAAGCTCCCACTCAGTATATGGAACATCACACTCATTGTGCTGTTTGCCCAGCATAAAGTTAATGAGAATACTGTACTTCTCTCTACATACTTCGCATCAAGGAGTCCCCGAGTCCTAGCTGGTAACATGTCATAGCTAGACACATGAGCCCACTTTGTTATTAGCTCATTCGACTTTTGCAGAGGGTTTGGATGGGAGACGTGTCTACTGTTTTAATCTCTGATTGTGTTTATGTCTTTCCAGGCTTTGCTGAGGGATGTGTGTTGGTTCAGGCTGTTGACATATGTCTCCCATGCATTTTGCCTGAGTTCGTTTACACGTTCCCTGGCAACAGCAAGGGAGACTTGATACAATTGTAACATTTGAGGTGTTCTAATTTGTTTGTAACCGCTTAGGAAATGGGTCGTTAGGTGTGTTAATGAGGGCCGGTTAGTGAGGTCATCACAGAACTGGGAGTCAGACCTGCACATGTGCTGCTCAATGGTCTAAGAGTATGGCAGGGTGACTGTAGGTGTGGCAGGGTGACTGTAGGTGTGGCAGGGTAACTGTAGGTGTGGCAGGGTGACTGCAGGTGTGGCAGGGTGACTGTAGGTGTGGCAGGGTGACTGTAGGTGTGGCAGGGTGACTGTAGGTGTGGCAGGGTGACTGCAGGTGTGGCAGGGTGACTGCAGGTGTGGCAGGGTGACTGCAGGTGTGGCAGGGTGATTGTAGGTGTGGCAGGGTGATTGCAGGTGTGGCAGGGTGACTGTAGGTGTGGCAGGGTGGCTGTAGGTGTGGCAGGGTGACTGTAGGTGTGGCAGGGTGACTGTAGATGTGGCAGGGTGACTGTAGATGTGGCAGGGTGACTGTAGGTGTGGCAGGGTGACTGTAGGTGTGGCAGGGTGACTGTAGATGTGGCAGGGTGACTGTAGGTGAGGCAGGGTGACTGTAGGTGAGGCAGGGTGACTCTAGGTGTGGCAGGGTGACTGTAGGTGTGGCAGGGTGACTGTAGGTGAGGCAGGGTGACTGTAGGTGTGGCAGGGTGACTGTAGGTGTGGCAGGGTGACTGTAGGTGAGGCAGGGTGACTGTAGGTGTGGCAGGGTGACTGTAGGTGAGGCAGGGTGACTGTAGGTGAGGCAGGGTGACTGTAGGTGAGGCAGGGTGACTGTAGGTGTGGCAGGGTGACTGTAGGTGTGGCAGGGTGACTGTAGGTGAGGCAGGGTGACTGTAGGTGTGGCAGGGTGACTGTAGGTGAGGCAGGGTGACTGTAGGTGTGGCAGGGTGACTGTAGGTGTGGCAGGGTGACTGTAGGTGAGGCAGGGTGACTGTAGGTGTGGCAGGGTGACTGTAGGTGAGGCAGGGTGACTGTAGGTGTGGCAGGGTGACTGTAGATGTGGCAGGGTGACTGTAGGTGAGGCAGGGTGACTGTAGGTGAGGCAGGGTGACTGTAGGTGTGACAGGGTGACTGTAGGTGAGGCAGGGTGACTGTAGGTGTGGCAGGGTGACTGTAGATGTGGCAGGGTGACTGTAGGTGAGGCAGGGTGACTGTAGGTGAGGCAGGGTGACTGTAGGTGTGGCAGGGTGACTGTACGTGAGGCAGGGTGACTGTAGGTGAGGCAGGGTGATTGTCGGTGTGGTAGAGTGACGGAAGATGTGGCAGGGTGACCGAACGTGTGGCAGGGTGACCGAGGGAGTAAGGATGACAGGGCGACAGAGTGTGTGGCAAGGTGACCGAGGGTGTGAGGATATGGGAGGGTGACCAATAGTGTGGCAGGGTGACCGAGGGTGTGAAGATGTGGAAGGGTGACCGAGGGTGTGGCAGGGTGACCGAGAGTAAGAGCAGGGTGACCGAGGGAGTGAGGGTGTGGCAGGTATCGAGGGCGTGGCAGGGACCGAGGGTTTGACAGGCACCGACAGTATGACAGTGACTGAGGGTGTGACAGTGACTGAGGGTGTGACAGGGACCGAGAGTGTGACAGGGACCAAGGGTTTGGCAGGGACCGAAGGTGTGGCAGGACCGAGGGTGTGAGGCTGTGGTAGTGTTACCGAGAATGGATAGGTATGGTAGGGACCGAGGGTGTGAGAGTGTGGCAGGGTGACCGAGGGTGTAGCCTGGTGACCGATGATGTGGTAGCGTTACCGAGGGTGTGGCAGAGTGATTGAGGGTTTGGCTAGGTGACTGAGGATGTAAAAGGTGTGACTGAAGACGTGGCAGGGTGATTAAGGGTGTAAATGTTGACAGAGGGTATGACAGGATTACTGAGGGTGTGGCAGGGTGACCGAGGATGTGGCAAGATTACTGAGGGTGTGGCAGGGTGACCGAGGGTGTGGCAAGATTACTGAGGGTGTGGCAGGATTGCCGGGAGTATGGCAGAATGGGTGAGGATGTAAAAGGGTGACCGAGGATGTAAAGGGGTGACCGAGGATGTAAAAGGGTGACCGAGGATGTGACAGGGTGACCGAGGGTGACCAAGGGTGTGACACAGTAAACGAGGGTGTAGTGAGGAACTAGGTGTTGTGAAGAATGAACTCCATCATCAGAGCTCCTGCTGACTATGATACGAGAATACAAGCAATTGTCAACAAACTTACTGCAGAAACATACATTCTGACTTAATTTCTTTAACTATTTCGTTATTACCTAATTTCTTTATTAGAAAAGGCTATATCATTAAAACAGCCATTATCTGGTAACTGATCACCTGAAATTCAGTAATATTCATTCTTATTAACATGAAATCGTCAACAAACATCTCTTTATTCTCATATACCCATTTAATGTCAAAGGAAAGATTAAAAATTATTAATATCTACTCATATTTACATCATCTCATCATCATGGAAGGCTATGGTGTGTCATAACCATTCACTCCTCCCAGGGCAAGAATGGACATCAGTAGGTACACACCCGGGTGTTTACCTCTACCTACACACACTCGCTAAGGCATTGGTTGGGAGACAATACTAACCTGTAGGGCGGCTTTAAGGAAGTGATTTGTGTCCTGCATTGTGGATCCTGGATTCCTGCAAAATAAGGAAAGATTGGTCAACTTATTTTCATAAAGTATCAAAATTATGCGGTGCTCTTGAGAAAAATTACGGTTGAATCAGAGTGGGATATCGTTGCCTTTCTAACAACATATTCTTTGTGTGTAACTGCAACTGCGAAGATCGACAGGGAGGTGAAAAGTATGCAGCAAGGTCAGTTATATACGCTATGGAACAGTTCTGATATAAAAATGTGGTGAGAGGAGTGTTGGTAGAACACGTTCAGATGTTCTGTTAGTTGTTGTAAAGCGTCGCTTGGGTTTATAGCAACAAAACCGAAGTTAATCGCCTTGTACGTCTGTCTTAGGATGCTTCACTACACGGTCCAGAGCTGTGCATTGGCTCACAAATTAACGACTGGCTGGTATAATACAAACTCACGCACATCTTTAAGGAATCACAAGCAAACTGACACATAGATACAGACCAAACATAGTAATTTTTACACCTCTCTCTTGTGCTTATCTGTGCAAATAAAATTAGTTCCTCCCCCCCCCCCCCACACACATTTACTTACGTTTATAGTAATACACCGTGGGCCGGTGGAGACGTTGTTCCTGGTTATGAAAGGGTGCGGATTTGAAGCCGACGGCGTTGATGCCACTTCATGTGGCTGTATAGGCCGATGCTGGAGCTGTAGTTTTTGCCGCAGGTGGGGCAAGGGTGTTGTGGGTCAGGAGGGGCGGTTCCTGCAGCACGTTGATGTTGTCTAGACCTCTTGATCAATTGAACAGGATGATGCTAGTTGCTACCGGGGTAAAAAGCTGCACAACTTTAAGAGGTTGGGCGTCGATGGTGAAGACTGGTAGGTCAGGGGGGGAGGCACGCGTACTGTGCAAGTACTTTTGTCTTCCCGGTGTTAACTTTGAGACCCTGAGGCTTTATAATTGGCCGAGATCACCATCTGCTGAACATGTGTTCTGGTGCGGGCTTGGAAGCGCCGTAGGTTAAAAAGGCTACCGTCTAGCCGGTATTATATGCGGACACCGTTGTATTCATTAAATATGTCGTACGAGAGGAGGGTTACTGCTACAAGGAACATGTTGAAGATGGTAGAGACAAAGTTACGTTCCTGCTTCACACCGACACCGATACAGAAGGGGTAAGACACTCGTGCTCCCGCCAGAGCTTTAGCGCTCATGCCGTTTTGGAATTGTTGGACGTTGTTACTGAATTTAGACAACACTACGAACTTCTGTAGCAGTAGCCAGAGGAGTTCACGGGTGACAGTGTTGAAGGTCTTGGTCAACTCAATAAACGTGAAGAAAATATCTTTGTTTTCTTCGTGGCATTTCTCTTGGATCTGCCTTGCGATATAGATTATGCCAACGGTGTTGCAATCTGTTCTAAATCCATATTGAGTCTCTGGGGGTATTTTCAATAATGAGTTCCTGCCAGTCGGTGCAGTACCTGTATGAGTCTGGCCAGCACCTTACCACCGACCGCCGAGAGGGATATCCCCGACTATTATCGCAGTCAGCGTTGTCTCTCCTTGTAGCTGGTCACTGTATTAGCATCTTTCCATCCATGGGGGATTACTTCAGTTCTACAGATGGTTGCAATCAATAAGAAAAAACGCTGGGAGAGTAAATAAAAAAACTTCTTATAAGTTGTTTTTGAGATCCTTAATGGCGCCGGGGACCTCCTATAACTCAGATGGGCCATCGAGTCGGTAGGTTGGTGGTGTATTTGGCAGGTCATTCAACACTTCAGGTTCAGTTGAGTTGCCCTGAATGAAAAGGTTGCTAATATGCTTCGCCCATCTGTCCAGGGCGCCGACCACACACACACACACACACACACACACACACTGAAACAAGCGCAACATGCTCACTAACAATAGCCAGAACTGCACCAAACTGGTCTGCAGATAAATTACCAGACACGCACGCACAGAAGGCGAGGGTTAGCATTAATCTGTGTACCTGTTGACGTTATGAAGTCATACAGGCAAGAAGGGAAGGAGAGTCCATAATATATATATATATATATATATATAAATATATATATATGTATATATATATATATATATATATATATATATATATATATATATATATATATACATATATGTAGATTGGTAGGTCGTTAGGTAGGTAGGTAGGTATGTGGATAGGTAGGTAGGTCGGTCGGTAGGTTGGTAGATAGGTAGCTCGGTCGGTATGTTGGTAGATAGGTAGCTCGGTCGGTAGGTAGGTAGCTCGGTTGGTAGATAGGTAGCTCGGTCGGTAGGTTGGTAGATAGGTAGCTCGGTCGGTAGGTAGGTAGATAGGTAGCTCGGTCGGTAGGTAGGTAGATAGGTAGCTCGGTCGGTAGGTAGGTAGGTAGGTCGGTAGGTCTCCAGTAAAGTTGTGATACAAGTTCACACTGGTTCAGCAGGTACTGTACATACAGAGTGCAGGTATACAAACAATGTAGAGTGTTATCAAGGACATCTAATTTGAATTACTGTTTACCGTTGTCTACATACCTGACCTCCGTGTACATGCTTAACCAGTGTAAACTTGTATGACGATTTATTCAACATCTCCATCAACCAAAAAAAGGTAAAGTTATTCAGGACAATGGAAGTTAATTTATTCCCACTGCCAAAGGAATTTAGAGTCATTTAACCCCTTCTGTAAGGGGACGTCACTTTTAATATTCGATTTGGCTATCCCCAGACATTTTCATTCAGCTCAGAGGGGAACCCGTACACTAGGAGATATACTCAGTGCTACTCTAACATATGTGCATAAAACATTATCAACAAAGAAACGCACACACACGAACGCTCAGCCTCACCAAAGGATAAAATAATCGTATTTTTGTTATGAACTTTGGTGACGTGTTGCAATAGTCTGATATTTATGTCTAGGTGACATGTCCTCCTGCTCAATGAGGTAAATAATAATCGTTAGTTCATTTTACATTAGTCTTCGTTCATTGGTGGTCCATTTTTTCGTTTCCTGTTATGCCAGCTTTTTTATGGCTACAAAACTCTCATAAACCTTTTTTGGTTCATTTATTTATCCTTTAGGTTTATGTTCTTGTCTTCTAAATGAGAACTCGACTCGACCTCTTTTTTTAACTGTTACTACACGCTTCTTTATGGTCATCTACTGTACATGTTCCCGTTTTCTAGTGATTACAACTACGAGTGACTCTTCCATTATATTCTTCTGAGCTCCACTATTCTCTGATACCTAACTTTTTTGTAACATTAAATGAATGGGGGAGATAATATCCCCCCCCTGCATTTAATTTTTTAAAATTTGTATTGTATTTTTAGATATACTTTGTCTTATTCTACGCATACATACAGTCCTGTTAGGAGTTATTCCATGTAATTTTTAAACCTTGTCTCCTTTAATTATTTATATATTCCTTTCCTGTACATTCGGAATTTATCATTGTATTTTGGAAAGCTTGACTTAATCTTGCTCAAGGTGAATGGAACAATGTGTGTCTGTGTGTGTGTGTGTGTGTGTGCGCTCGTTGACGAAGGTGTGTGTCTTCCTGGTGGGCAGTAAGTGAGGGAGGGAGGGAGGGAGAAAGCAGGGCGGAAGACCGTAGTCGTGTTCTTGGGTCGGTTGGGCCTCCACCTGCTTCCTCTCTCACCACTGTTTGCCTCTCCCTTTCTCCCCTGCCATACACTGATGTCAATGTTCATCACTGACGGTAACTTAAGCGGTGACTATAAAAGATCAATGTCGACCCCAGCTTCAAACGCTTCCATCAAGTTATCCCTGACAAGTTTAAACAATAACGTCAGGTCTCGCAAACTAATGAACTTTTTATAGCAAGTATCCCCCAAAATTCCAGAATCTGGACCACGAACGTAAAATGTTATTGGTACCACAGCGTATAATAAAAAGACAATGATAATTTTATATATCACTTTCTTCTCCACGAAGCAAATGTCTTCCTGTGTTTTGATATTTTTATTTTTATTCAGTTTTATTCAAGATCTGCGGCGTTACTTGTTTCAGTATCAGAGAGTTACTTCACGTGTTTCGTCAGCAATAACGTGTCTGGTCTCAGTGTCACGTGTGTCTGACAGTCCAGGCTATTTGAAATTCCCTGTCTGGTAAGTGCGTAAAAAGCGGTTTTTATTCGAGGAATTTTACTTTCACTTTAGAGGTTTATTATTATAATAATTTCGAACGCAATGCACACAACAAAATACGTTTATCGCAATATGACATTACCATTTTATTGTAATAAGGAAGTATCGACCGAGATTATTTTGTGTCAAGAAAGTAAGAATGGTGACTGGCAGAGTTTATCTCAAGGAGGATTGAAAATAGTAACCAAGAAAGGTTTTTAAGTCACGTGACAGTGAATCTTCGATCACAAGACGAAAATAACATTTTGTCTATTGTAACACGAGATTATCGAGTGGCGTGATTTTGCAACACACCAGAAAGCGAAACAAGGAACCCGAAATCGAGTGAATTTGCGTCATCACCTGAGTCGCAGTAGAGACGCGCCCTCCACCGCCAGCCTTGACCTTGACACACAAGTGGAGGTGAGTGTGGAAGGGGCATAGGCACACACTCCACCCCCTCCCCCAAAAGAAAAACCACAAAAAAAAAAACATCAGTTTCAAGCTCCAAATCAAAACAATGTTTCTGGATTAACAGTCTCGGTACAGGGAAGAGGACAAGTAGTGAGATGATAGCCAATGAAATGTTAAGTCTTCACCCCGCCAGATATCGCTCGTAAACAAATAATTTTAAATTTCAAAACAAAATATATTATTACACGGCAGTCCACAGGAACAGTAATAGATGACTTTAACAGTTCATATCTTGTTCTATTTTTCCTTGAGATAAACCCACACAAAAATATATTCTCGATATCCTAACTTGTCGTTTTGAATCAAAACACGTTATAATGTATTAGTTAAAATACGTAAGATCTCACTCACAAATAAATCAGAGATATTGTTTTGCTGGCAACAAGAAAGAAGTGTTGTATCCTGTTTGACGTGCTGCCGGGGTCCAGGTTCACACAGATTCATACTTTGTATTTGTTACTCTTCTAGGAGGTCAGAGAACGTGTTTATTGAAGCTACAGTTCCTGTGTAATTTTGACCCCCTTCTTGAATACCATAGTCGTGTCGTAGCTGAAGTGAATGGTTAGATACGATCTCATTCCTGCTGATAAGGAGGAAATTTAGCTTACGAACCTTTCGACTGGAAGGTGGCGCGTTGTGGCTCGAGAGTGCGTGTGTGTATATGTATGTGTGTGTGTGTGTGTGTAGGGGACTTCCCGGACACCCGATAAGCTAGTTAAAATATCAGGCAGTTGTTGAGCTTCCCAGTCCACCTACGCCATAGTTATATGCGGGTATACCAGTAGGTTCCAGATGTCAAATCAAAATGCTAAAATTCCATGCATAAGCCGTCTGTGATGCGTGAATTTAATATTATTACTTGTAAGTTAGGAGTAAATTGTCCTTCATCTTAAAACACCCCTAAAAGTGTTTATATGTGAGGTTGTTGATATTATATCAATGAAAACAAGTAAATTGTATACTAAATACCAGTGTGTTGATGATCGGAGACTGTGTGTGCGTGTGTGTGTAGCGGGAGTGGACAGGGAATGCTTTTTTGTGCGTAGTCACGAAGGCCACTAGCAACCCAACCTGAGAGACTCCCACACCTCTTAAAGTATAATTAAGCGGTGAGAATCTGACGCAGGTTCAAGCAACATTATATCTGTTTGAAAGTTTTCCATATACAGTATATACACTACTGTATATGAACAGCAATTTTTATTCTAGGGATCTTTTATCACTGACGAGACACATGTTGCAACAGAGGTCCCGGGCTAAGAATTTACCACTACAGTGACGTTTTATGTGGTAAAGCATTTTATAGGTGGCATGAGGGAAATATGTACACTACTTGTTAAATAAAGTTGTTTTATATTTGCTGCTGGTAATTCTCTCTCTCTCATATATATATATATATATATATATATATATATATATATATATATATATATATATATATAAACGGTATACACTATAAAAGTCACCAAACCAAAAGAAAACTTCCACAGTCATCTTCCCTGGGGGCAGACGTCTTGATCACTCTGCAGGGGTCACGTACACCACCGAGTCCAGCTCCTCAGAATTCCCTCAGGACGAGCGCCTCTGCTTGGAGCATCGATATACGTGCAATGCTGTTTTGGATACCAAACTCAGCAGCACTAATAAATATTCTAAAAAATTCCTGGATGAACTAAAATTAATAAATGAACAATGCAGGAGTTGTGTCAACAAGGAAGACGATACAGTATTAAGAATCCTTCCAAGTGGGTCGCGTTTTTTGTCAAGCTCACGCGGCTATAAATTTTCAACTTGTCCGTCCTGAGTTGGGTATAAAATTATTCTTATGTCGACAGTGAGGAAAGGTTTTGATCAAGTCAGGTTTAGGTTCTTTCGTTAGCCTGACCTAACTGAAATGTATAATATTACTGTACACTGAATATGATGAATTTAGTTGTTATTAAAAAAAAAGAGCCCTCGTCGATGGAGTACTAGGAGCTTCGTCGAAGGAGTACTAACGAAGGAGTATTCTTCGACGAAGCTCCTAGTACTCCATCGACGAGGCTCTTAGTTCTCTGTCGACGAGGCTCTTAGTACTCCGTCGACGAAACTCTTAGTACTCCGTCGACGAAACTCTTAGTACTCCGTGGGCTGTTAGTACTCCGTGGGCGAGGCTGTTAGTACTCCGTCGATAAATTCTTAGTACTTCGTAGAAGAGGCTCCTAGCACTCCGTGGACGAGGCTCTTAGTACTCCGTGGGCGAGGCTGTCAGTACTCCGTCGATAAATTCTTAGTACTTCGTAGAAGAGGCTCCAAGCACTCCGTGAACGAGGTTTGTATTGAGCCTTATTTACTAAATTCCAAGCTGGGCTAAACTTGACCTAACTTCTGGTTAAATCCATCGTAACAAACATAACTTCAATTAAAACATAAGCTAATCTAACCTTCACATAAATACTAATTACGAAACTATTTATCTTTCTTTGCTACATCTGGGTACAAGATAAGTTCTGATTGTAGGTTAAAGTTGTATTGTGACCATCCGTGTACTTATTGCACCTTATACAGTATAGGCAGTGCACCTCCGAAGACAAACTTATATTAGAAGTTACTGAAATTTGCAGCTTTATTAATTTGTGAGTGTGTATATTTTATGAAAACATTTAAAAATGCCCCCATGCAAGTGTTTTCAGCAGCAATTATATAAGATATTAGCTTACTGCCCTGTGTTTTTTCTGAATGCTTGCCACATGTTTTTAAACAGACACGTACTGTATAATGTTATCATTTAGTGAAGGTGGGCGAGGTGGTGGCGCCAGAAAAGACATAAACACACAATGACTAGCTGTCGTAAGTGATAGTTTCCTGCTATTATTACTTCTCAACTTCCCGAGACGCAAAGAGCTGCACCATAATCATAACTAAGAGGTTTACTAATTCACTCGTTGGTCTAGAAAACCTTGAAAGTCATATAGGTTTAAAAGTTAGCAGGTAACACGGCCAGCGTATAAAAAAAGATTCCTCGTATCCTTGGATCGCGGGCCCCATTGTGTTCTCTTAGGTTACCAAAGGGACAGTTTATGGCGCTGACTAATTTAGGTGGAGTCCCTTGTGGTGTCAGTACTCGGGCGGGTGTAAATTTAGTTTCTTCAGCGTTTTGCCATCACGATTACGTAAGTGAAGAACAGGTAATAAAGTTCTTGTGATTTTTTAACATTAGTAAAACTGTTCGCGCCACGTCACTGAAAAATTCCAGCGCCTCAATTTGTTTCGCTACCATGAAGTTGCCTGTTGGTCGTTATTTGTTACAGCTTCGTGTTTTGACGCTAAGTAAACTTACGCTGGTTAGAGATTTTCATGGATCTGGGAGACATAATAATGATCTGTAATAAGACTTAAACGTGTTATCTTATTACGAAAGATTCTCGATTCGTGGCTCATTACAACCACAACTTGAGTTGCCGGTGTTTCCTTGTGAACAAATAAATATATTTGTAAAGAAACACAGTTAGATAGATTAACAAGTAGACCTCTACATGCTACGCGCTCTGGCCACGCAAGTTGTGACAAAATTCATCGCCAGCCAGACATTGTGAATTCTTCTACACATATTCGCTAAAAACACCTGCAGTACGAGATTGTAAGAGAGGATTAATGGTAACTACTACATCTCTTTTATTCATGAAGTTACCTATAAATTATCTAAAAACCTAAAAACTGAGAAGCTTAACCCTGCCAATGTAACCAAGACGAAGTCATCTGATAGGCAGTGATTTAACAGATGTTCGTTGCAAGATACAGTAATGTACACGACATGGATGTAGTGTAGCAGTGTGAGGTGTTTTAACAGCTGCACAACAGGTCACAATCAATACACACTACATAGTAGTAAAAATACAACGCGGTGAAATTGTAGAACTTCACTCTATGGTGTATATAACCTACATGGGATCTACAATATAATGCCCAGGCGAATGTATAATACAGTATACAGAGTAATGGGGACAGCGATTTTTGTCAACTTCATAATTGTATTTCAATAAGACAATGGCTTACGTGCTAGATAAGGCCACCAAGACAGCCTTGGCTTACAGTTTTGGTGATAAAAACCAACTGCACACTTTAGCGTAAAGTAAATTGTTTGCTCGGGATAAGAAGCTATATTTTTTGTGGAAGAATAAATCCAGCTGAAAAAGAGAGTACGTCACCAACAGTTATATCCTCTTATCTACTTCCATTACTTCTCTATCATTCATCATCCTCTTCACCCATTCTTTCGTTCCTCACAGATCTGTATATTGCGAATGGAAAACTCACAACCCCGTTCACAACTCCGCCCTCACAAGTCTCACTCCACAGCTCCTTACCCCTTCCCTCTCAAACCATACTCCCTTTCAGCCCTTTCTACCTCCCCAAACTCCATGCTGTCACTCGTTTACACCTCGACCTTTCAATGTACACTTCTTGTTGACATTAACGAGATGACGTCATGCACTCCGCCAAGGCTCTCTGCTGCCTCCCTCGTCCTCTGTGCTCTACATTATGGCGACACAACTTCATCGGGACATCACTAACACTTTCAGTTATTCTTAGTAAATTAATAAAGCTTTCTATTTGACACGTTTTAGTCGGGTTTATTTGAGGGTTAATTTACAAAGTAGAGTAGCCTGTTGATTAGTTGTGACAATTCTCCCCAGTAACATAAAAAGTAAATAGCTCTTTTTTTCACATATCCAATGCAAGAAGTACTAAAATTCGTTTCCACACATAAATTTGTACAAATTACGATATTATTTATGACCTGTGTAAATGGTGTGAATAATCTAGTTTGAAGATGTGTGAGATTCATCTAAGATTATATTATACAACCACGTACACGTGTTACTTCCCGGTTTGTATTTCTATTTTGTATTCTAATTAAAATCCCACGATGAGAATACAGTATTCTTCTGTTTGTGTGCGTACTGAATTTGGAAATTGTGAGGGCGGGAAAACAAAGCTAAAATCGCACTTATGTTCACACTACAAAGAGTTCACTAACGCCAAATAATTTTCCTTTCCAAACACCACAATAAATCGAGGATAATTGTCTCGAACTCGTGCTTCCTCAAGACCCACCGTCAATGTACAGTATCCGGGTGACTGGTGCAGAAGCGGTGCACACCCCTCTGACGCTCCAGCAACACTAAACACCTTAGCCTCAGCAACAGGTGGCTGGGGAGGGCAGGGCAGTGGAGAGAGGGAGGGAGGGAGTGTGGAAGACACAGTAGGTTCCCCGCTCTCACCTGAGGTGCACCTAAGGTGCTCACCTGAGGAGCCTGCCAGATATAATTCCTTGAATTAAGGTTTTGGAAATATCAGTAATATCAGGACAGGTGGCTTTTTTTTTCGGGCAATTCACTCACCTCACCTCGTCTGCCTTCACTATGTCTAAGCTCCAGTTTTAGACAAGGTGTACCACCACCCCTCAAGAGCCATGACTTCTGACATTAACGTCCAAAACGCTACCACTTACGGAACTTTGCTTCGGTTGCTCCTGATCTTAAGGCCTAAGATTATCAAAAAGTGATTCGATATATCTTTATCGTAAAAGGATATCAACAGAGTGGTTAGAAATGAGGAAAAATGGTGAAATATCTGGCGGATTTTAGGGGAGTTGAACCAAGGATGTTGCGAGAAGTGAGAATGAGAGGACGAGTTTTTGTGGCGTTGAGCAGCAAAGGTCGCCAGGTTGGGGGCTCCTTCCTAATAGTTTTTGTCGAGTCTGAGTTGAAATTGGAGGCTGAAAATCGAGGATGAATGGAGCAGAACGACCTCAGCTGCTGTCGTTGTTTTGGCCAGACGCTAACAGTTGATAAACACAGAGGAAAGTTGTTATGTTTCTTCAGATATTAATGTATTTAAAACAGCATTAATTTAATGAATCGAGTGCAAGCTTAGTTAAAGATAAACTTAAAGTTAAATATCTTCATAATACACTTAATTAGCTATAAATGCTCTCACACATTGACACACTCAGTTCTTTTCACATTTAAGAATGAATGACACTCACACTTACCACACTGTTACATCGGTCCCACTTACACCCACGAGACACTAACACACTCACTGTCACTTATATTTACAACACGCTTACGAACATCAGTCCCACTCACCCTACGACAGCCTGACACACTCAGTCCTACTCACACTTACGACACGCTGACACACTCACACTGAAAACACAGCCAAGTCCACTCACACTTTTGACACCTCCAATGAAAATCCAGAAGCTGACGCACTTAAGGGGGAACACCCAGCTGGGGTCGTGGCTTGAATTAACTTACTCTCGCTTTCACTCTACCTGTGACCTACCTCCTGCCCGCACCTGTACTCTTTAATCTCATGTATTGTGATACAGTTTATTCCACAATAAAGCAGCAAATACTAGGAGTAGTACAGTGACAGTGGGTCCTGGAGGTCTGACAGTCATTTGGGGCAGTATGGATACAGCACACTGTAGACTAAGTCTTTGTTCGGAAGACAAGCAGGCTGTGTGACCGCCACTACCCTCAACCGTCTTAACTTTTCCATCTGTTAAGGTTGGTCCCCATTAACAGCTGGGTGGTCTGGGGTAGCGAGCACTGAATCTAATAGGTCGCTGTTCACCAAATTATTACCTTAAAAACCTGTTAATTCACAAATATTTTCACCACATGATCAAAGACAGTGTAATGTCTAAAACTTAAATAGTACAAAAAGTTTTCTTATCGGTAGATTAACTTCTTGCTCTCTACAGGTGTTTTAACATTATTTCTCCGGCGGCTCCTGTGCGGCCGCCTTCCGCGCCTCTCAGGTGGTACTCATTAACATGGCTTTATTTTGTTAAATATAATGTTTTAATTGCTATTTAAGTCATATTAAGGTGTCATATCAGAGGTTTAAGGTTGGCATAATGTTGGTTTTGGAACCTGTATGAGTGTGTGTGTGTGTGTGTGTGAAACTTAAGCAGGATAAATAAATAAATAAATAAAAAAAATAAATATTGAAGTGATAACCGTGGTAACATTATGAGATGTTCTTATTACCACCATGCTATTGTACTATTCCAGATGACACTAAATGTTACATAATACTTCCTCGAGATAAATGTAGTATATATCAGGTGTCTAAAAGAGAGCTCAGGTTCTCAACTGGCTCAGCCATGTTAATATTGTTATTATTATCCACTCTGCATCTGTGTTTTCTGGCTAAATAAACTGTTTCAATTCAATTTAATTAAATTCACTCGTCTGTTGCCATAGGACTTTTGGGGGTATATGGGTTTTGATGATGATGAGGAGTATGATGAGCTGGATGATGGCTGAGCGTGAGTTGATTTATGTGGTGAGGCAGGAGTGCAGGCTGCAAGAGCACATCTTGGTTCTCCCGTTTCCTGATCCAGTGGTGCAAGTGTTGCAACGACTGAGGAGAGGGATATTTACAATGGACTACCGATAGCCCAGTTTGTTGGGTTTTGCCTTAGTAGCCTGTCTCAGTGTCGCTCATGCATTGCCTTCGTCCGCCGGTGTAGTCGTTGGGTTTCCACGGTGTTCACCTCTTCCGCCGTTGGGGTCGTGTTGCAGCTCTGTAAGCATGTCTGCCTGATGCGGGGCTCCACCACAGATTTTTCGTTTGATGTTTTCTCCCGTAGCCTTATACCTACCAAGGTTAATCCGTAAGGCAGTGGGGCAGTGGTTGGTAGGCGCCAGGATGTGTCCTCATACTAGTGAGCCCATGCACTGTCCCTCTGGGGCCCACTGCTTGTCCGAGATCCTCTGCTGGTCTAGCCTGGGCCCACGAAGCACCCAGTTATTGTGTGTTGCCACGGGAGGCACAGCAGGAGTCTTGGTGGTGAAGAGGTTGTCTACTGGCAGGGAAAGACTTATTGAAGTTGCCTCCCTGTTCGCCACGAGGGCTAGCCGGCGGCCGTAGCTGAAAGCGAGAGGAAGCACATAGTGCTTGCACCTTAACACTAATATAATGCTGCCACACTAGACGCATTACACCACCTTGTCTGTATGACACACACACACACACACACACACACACACCTCCTACTACCACCCGAGATCCCTCGCCCGAGAATTACTGTTCGACACCTCAAACGCATCCAGCCCATACGAGCAGGAACTGGTCGCTATAAGAACAGCCCAGTCCCAACCATTGTAAAAATTATCAATAACTTGTAATCAACCAGTGTATTCACTCCCAGTCAACCTTACTTTTTGCACTGTCACTATGTTGAAATGCCCTGTAGTTTGAGCTTCTCCTCACCTAGTTATTATTTATCATATTTGTACTACTTATGTTACTTGTATATTATTTGTAAATCAAGAGACCCATTCCAAAATTATGTTACTGTATATTTTCAGCCTTCCTTCTACCATGCTCTTTCAATAAACCATTAATTATTATTATTATTATTACACACACACACACACACACACACACACCTCTCCCTCTCTCTCCTACCTTCCAACCCAGTGTGGCGACCCTGTCAACGCAAGTGTTGACGGTCTGTGTATTTCCATGAGTAGCTGGGATGGGTCCTCTAATGTTTAAGAGGTTTTCCATATTAGATAGGGGTGTTTTGTGTTCTACTTTGTTCTTTGTATTTATTGTCATATTGAATTTAGTCTTAACTGTAGATATATGCATGTCTGTACAAATTAGAGGAAAATAAGTTCACACATGTTATGGCTATATGCACTCGGTCAAACCTTGTTTGAAAGATCTGCTACATTAACCCTTAGGCTGCTGGAGGTTTCTCTAAGGTGAATAAAATTATGGAGAGTTAAGAGAAAGGATTAAGCTGTACATGTAATCAAAGAGATAATTTTTGCTTCCCCTTCCACAGTATATTAGTCAAAGAAAACGGGAAGTTCTAGAAATGAAGCTTTATTGACATATGTAATGAGTAATATTCAGCGATATATTCAGGACTTGCCCATTGTCTTAGTATACAAAAGAATGCGTTAGGAATATTGTATTATAAAAAATGAAACTTGTAAGGTAAGTTTTATATAACATACTGTAAATATAGAGTACAGTATACACAAATTTTTACAATATACCGGTATTTAATTGAGAGCGAGTACGGTTTATGCATCTTTAAGTTTATACATCAATACTTTTATACATCAATACTTTTATACATCATTAGCTTTATACATCATTAAGTTTATATTGATCATCAGGTTCATTCATCCTTAAGTTTATACATTATTAGGTTCATTCATCCTTAAGTTTATACATCAATAGGTTTATACATCAATAGGTTCATTCATCCTTAAGTTTATACATCAATAGGTTCATTCATCCTTAAGTTTATACATCAATAGGTTCATTCATCCTTAAGTTTATACATCAATAGGTTCATTCATCCTTAAGTTTATACATTATTAGGTTCTTTCATCCTTAAGTTTATACATCAATAGGTTTATACATCAATAGGTTTATACATCAATAGGTTCATTCATCCTTAAGTTTATACATCAATAGGTTCATTCATCCTTAAGTTTATACATTATTAGGTTCTTTCATCCTTAAGTTTATACATCAATAGGTTTATACATCAATAGGTTCATTCATCCTTAAGTTTATACATTATTAGGTTCATTCATCCTTAAGTTTATACATTATTAGGTTCATTCATCCTTAAGTTTATACATCAATAGGTTTATACATCAATAGGTTCATTCATCCTTAAGTTTATACATTATTAGGTTCATTCATCCTTAAGTTTATACATTATTAGGTTCATTCATCCTTAAGTTTATACATCAATAGGTTTATACATCAATAGGTTCATTCATCCTTAAGTTTATACATTAATAGGTTTATACATCACTAGGTTCATTCATCCTTAAGTTTATACATCAATAGGTTTATACATCAATAGGTTCATTCATCCTTAAGTTTATACATTATTAGGTTCATTCATCCTTAAGTTTATACATTATTAGGTTCATTCATCCTTAAGTTTATACATCAATAGGTTTATACATCAATAGGTTCATTCATCCTTAAGTTTATACATTATTAGGTTCATTCATCCTTAAGTTTATACATTATTAGGTTCATTCATCCTTAAGTTTATACATTATTAGGTTCATTCATCCTTAAGTTTATACATCAATAGGTTTATACATCAATAGGTTCATTCATCCTTAAGTTTATACATTATTAGGTTCATTCATCCTTAAGTTTATACATTATTAGGTTCATTCATCCTTAAGTTTATACATTATTAGGTTCATTCATCCTTAAGTTTATACATCAATAGGTTTATACATCAATAGGTTCATTCATCCTTAAGTTTATACATTATTAGGTTCATTCATCCTTAAGTTTATACATTATTAGGTTCATTCATCCTTAAGTTTATACATTATTAGGTTCATTCATCCTTAAGTTTATACATCAATAGGTTTATACATCAATAGGTTCATTCATCCTTAAGTTTATACATCAATAGGTTTATACATCATTAGGTTTATGTATGTATATTATGTATGCTGGATTATATATTATGTATGTATATTATGTATGTGCTCCATTTATGTAGCTAGCAGCGTGTGGCAATGTTATTACCATATCCCACATGCCTAATTAATGTGCCTGGCGACGTATGGAAGCTGCTAATGTATCACTTGCCATACGTCGCCTATAGCAGTTGACAAGGAGCCTAGCCAGGGAGACCGCCGCTCTCCTCTGTGTACATACTCTTATCCAGTAAACCGAACCTACAAAACTATACAGGTGTTTGTGCTCTCTCCTGTATATAGAACTTATTATTCAGAACCTAACAGTTTATACATCAATAAAGCGATACAATACGTCTGTCTGTGGTGATCTTGGTACAGAAATTCATAACACTCCCGGAAGGTGAACCTTACCCCGCCAGTTTTTGTTCTATTTGGTCAATATCCAAGACGCGGCTCAGCACTGTGTTGCTATTGTTAGTACATGGCCGTAAGAAATTCCATCGGAACAAATGCACTCGGAAATAAAAGAGAATCCCATGGAATAATTCCCTGCTAACCAAGATCCCATTATTAGAATTATGGAATGGACAAAATCCCACTAGGTCAAGCAAACAGACAGTCTTGTAACTGTTAGGTTCGGTAAGGCTACTCTATTGGGGCTTGTCCTACGACCTACTGGAGCACGTCACCAAAACTCCGACATTTAGAACTCTTGCTTAATAAGATAAACCAACAGACAAGACTGAAGGTGAAATTTCTTATGTGTGTGGTAATGAAAACATACACAGACACACACACACGAGCCGTGACCTCGTCAGCAACACTAGTCACGGAGACTACGTGGGTTAGGTGTATTACAGCCGATAAGAACTAGCTAGACCTAACCTAAGACATTTAGATTCAATTAGGCCGTGTTGGTTAGTGTTGTTCTCTAACCAAACCTACCTCAACTAATTTAACGACCTTGGCTTGCTTTTTGGTTAAGGGGTGTGTGATTAGGTTCGAGTGTTTCATGTTGTATGAAGCCTTGATTATTTTACGTTGTGAACATCTTAGTTTTTAGCTACAGTCGATGCTATATCTGATTTTCATCCGATTTCTTACACGATTTTAAAATTTTTCAAAACATAATAAATGATATATCGTTTACTTTCACGAAAATCATCTTAAGAGTGGAATAAATCGTTTTAGTAAGTAATTTATTGTTACTTATACTGTGTTGAATATGAAGCTTTAAAATAAAAATAATCCATATGATTAATATGTACACAGGTTAAGTGCACTTGAGCTGGGCTGGTTAGCGCGAAAACAATTGTCTTTCACTTACGGGAATCACTTTAGAACTGGTCTATGTGCTAAATATCTTTGAGTTGTTTTTATGCTAATTATCCATCAGTTTTCCATTTGATGAACACTTATCAATTCTTCTTAAGAGTTATGCAACACACAGTTTAATTATTATCGATCAGCAAGACCATGCAAACACTTCCTAACGCGAAACAAAGGAACAGTGATACCCTCAACACTTCCCGATGCCCTTTAACAGCGGGTCAAATAATCTGGATAACTTTAGTTTTTTAATCCTTCTATCGAGTGTTGGGCAAGGTGGGCATTATTTACCTTAATGCCACCTGTCTGTTTCTTTACCTTTGTCTCATTAACTTCCCGTTTATTTTTGTTTGCCTGTCTCTCTCTAATAGCCTTTACTCATCTGTCATTACCAGTCTGTTTATGTCTACTTGCTTTTGTCTGCCTCCAACTGCCCGCCCGTCTGTCTGTCTTCTCTGTATTAGCCTATTTGTATTTCTCTACTTGCCTGCCTCTCTATCTCTACCTGTCAATTTTTTTTCTATAAAATATACTGCATCATTAACCTAAAATTATGGCATCAGACACTTGCGATTACACCATAACATCAGTTAAGGCTAATACAGAGCAAGATGTATTCTGTGTGTATATTTGAGCTGTAACATACCCAGACCTTGACCTTGACCCTGACCTTAACCTGCGTTTAGAAAGAGTAGAAGAATGCGGGGTTATTTGTCCGGCTAACCTAAGCTAACCCAAGAGTATAACAACTTAAGACTCTTGATGGTGAAATTTGCATCAGTTTGTTGTCTCGTTTGTGTAAATTAGTACTTTACTGAGGTCGACCGCTACTGCAACACACGGCAGTAACCCAGCTCGGGGGTTACAGTTGTGAAATGAGACAGTTTCTCTGTGTCTTTGACCTTCTGGCATTTGTTGGTTGACTTGACTCTCACCGGCGCCCTGACTCACGGACTAGCTGTGGCTGGTAGAGTCCGGTGGTCGCTCTCCTGATGTAGCAAACTATCACCAGGCCCCTCGCGTCCAAGTGATGCTTTTATGAAGTGAATTTTGACTTTGTAGTGGCAATAGCCACACGGGTACTGCAATTCACAATCTCTTACAAGGACCGGCGCCTCGTCAACTTTTTATCCAATTTTAACGTGGAACAAGATTATGTGTAACAGATCAATAGATAAACATCACCTAACAGCTTTTGGTTAATTTTAATTACATTTTCATGTGGAAATGTTACGAAATTGATTGATATCGGAGCACAGAATATTTTCATCGACATATCAAGTGATCATTGTGAACTGTGCCCGCTATGTTGTTACCATCCAGCAAGACAAGACCAGTTCAATCAATCCACACGAACAAGTTACACCACTTGTGTTATGAAGTATTACTGCACCTCGACAACTAAGATCTTTAAGAGCGTATTCTAGTAATTCACGACTTATAAAATCTGCTTCAAAAACTAAGATTTTAAGCGCATATTCTAGGTTAGTAAATATAAACAGTACACTAAACATCAACAATTCAATATCAGGTTTGATATATCAATCTTGTGTTCACCAAACGTTTCCATAAGTCCAAATCTGAGTATGATATACACTTGTCCTCCCCCAGGTATTAAAGACTTTAGGTCACGGGCACTTTCACTCCTTGGCCCACCTGCTGCCTGCCCCGCCACGACTCTCCGGCATGTTTGGCCTCACCCCTGGGCTTTTCCTTAATTATAGCCAAGGAGGTGTGTGTGTGTGTGTGTGTGTGTGTGTATGTGCAGTAGTAGTTGGGTGTTTGTGACTGAAAAAAAAAAAAAAAAAAAAAAAAAATATATATATATATATCGGCCTATATATATATATATATATATATATATATGCTGATAACCACCAGGAAAGAAGAAAACACGAAGTTCCCCTGAAGATGTGAATTACACGAAAGCGCTTGGGAACTTCGTGTTTTCTTCTTTCCTGGTGGTTATCAGCATATACCTAGATCACGCGCACCTACAGTGATTTACTTGCATATATATATATATATATATATATATATATATATATATATATATATATATATATATATATATATATATATATATATATATATATATAACAAAGAAGTATGTCTGTGTGTGTGTGTGTGTGTGTGTGTGTCCGCCTATATTCTCCCCAAACTAACGTATGCGTCACCAGCCTGGTCGACTTCTCTCAACTCCATCCAACAACGTCAGCTAGAGAAGGTACAGAAAAGGGCCTGCAGAATCATGCTCGGCGCAGAATACTCCGGCTACACCAACGCTCTCTCCAACGTGGAAATGCCATCCCTCAGTGACCTCCACCAACAGCACTGGAAAAGTTTGGCAGTGGACTACTGCACCACCCTCGCCACCTCCTGCAGCCCCCCACCCAACTCGGGCAGTCCTCCACCACAACAAAACACAGCCCATAAGAGCCCGCACCGATAGATATAAGAAGAGCACCATCCCATCTTTTGTTAAAATAATAAACAACTCCTGATTTAGTACTGTACAGCCCTGTAAATGTATTCAGCGCACATTATATCATTAAGTCTAAATCAAATGTAAATCTGTATACTTTCAGCCACAGGCTGCAACTCTATTAATAAACCGTTCATTATTATACACACACACACACACACACACACACACACACACACACGTCCTCCTCTACCTTGTTGATCCACACACACACACACACACACACACACACACACACACGTCCTCCTCTACCTTGTTGATCCACACACACACACACACACACACACATGTCCTCTTCTACCCTACTGATCCACACACACACAGACGTCCTCCTCTACCCTGCTGATCCACACACTTGTCCTTCTCCACCCTGCTGACTCACACACACACACACACACGTCCTCCTCTACCTTGTTGATCCACACACACACACACACACACACACACATGTCCTCTTCTACCCTACTGATCCACACACACACAGACGTCCTCCTCTACCCTGCTGATCCACACACTTGTCCTTCTCCACCCTGCTGACTCACACACACACACACACACACACACGTCCTATTTTACCCTGCTCATCCACCCACACGTCGTTCTCTGCTCTGCTGATCCACAAACACGTCCTCCTCTTGTACTGACCACAGTCATGCAGGTTAGTTAATTTATATCAGTCGATTTATATTACGTCCAATAGTCCATACAACATGGAACTATAACTTGCTTCTTGAGTCCCCCCGCTGAGACGTCCGTTTTCTCTATTGTCCTTTCAGAATCTTCAGAAATCCCATGTTCTGTTTGTTATTATAAGATATATACTCGTATATCTACTTTTAACCGAAGCATTTATAATTTCTTGAATTTATTATTAATATAGAAAAGAATTTAAGATATCTATATCCTACGAAATAAATCATTATTTGGTTTTGCGATAGAATCTGGCCAGCCTCAACCCTCCTCAAAATTTTACTCCCAGATTCCAATATTTTAATGAACGCACCAAATTTTGTAAACGCCAAAAAACTTTTAACATAAAAATTTTGTGTTGAGATTTTGCAAACACACAATTCACAATGCTCGTGATGCGTGTAAAGTTCTCCCATTTACTGTGTTTATACTGAAATAATTGTAATTATACACCTATACCCCATATTGGCAAAATTGTAATCTAGAATGTACCATAAAGAAACCAAGAAATATTGTATTGTTAGCTACAATGCTAGAACTTGTGACAATTTAGGACGAAATAGCACAGGGAAGAGATGACGCCCTTGACTTATCTTGGACTTTTTCATCCAAAACATAACAATTAAAAGGAAACTAGTTGTGATATGTTTACATGGGTTGTTGTTTATGTCCACCTCTTCTATATTCTGTTTATTAATTTTTTTTTTTTTTTTACAGTTTCCTGCTATGTACATGATATCTGCACTCACTCTAACTCGCCAGAGGACCTTCAGGACACTTAACAAGTACGTAAACAACTCTTCCTTCTTCTCTTCATCTTTTTCTAGTGTGGATTACTAAGTCGTTTGTATCATCCTTAATTTTTAATAATTTATGAATTAGTGTAAGACAAACACAGGATCATTCTCTTGAACTATTATGGATGAAAAAAACAACTATTGGACTGAAATGAATATTATCACTGATTATTTATTATGCACCACATGCTACACTTACAGGGGAAACGGCAATAAAATTAGCAACAACATTTAAGAGACACTGCATATAAATGTTACAAGTAACATTATAATAGATATGTATATGTGTAATAAATTAATGGAGGCAATGTCTTGGAATACACAGCATCCCATAACCTTGACAAAGAAGTAGCAACACAAAGGATTAACCCTTTCCCCCTACATGGATACACACACACACACACACAGCATATACATGGGTCACGCGCACCTACACATTCTCACTCTGGCAAAGAATATAATATAGTTATGTTTGAAGAAAGAGCATCGGGCAAAACTAATAAATAAATATATTATCCTAACGGGTCATTAGTAAACAAAAGCATTGTTAAGTAAACTCTATGGTCTGAGTACAGTACAGTACAGTACAGTACAGTACAGTACAGTATATACATTCTTATTAAACAAAAGAAGATAATACATGAGTGAAAATAGTACCTATATTTGAGGACAAACTTTATAACAATGAAAATTAAATATTGCATGAGCAACTTTTCAACATACAAAGGTAGAAATGGCTTATTAAATTCTCGGATTTCTCGCCAAAATAAAATACTGTCAAAGACCAGCCACGAGTTATACGTTTCTCTTTTAAAAATATAAAGTTCATAGAATTAATGATGCCTCATTAACTCAGTCAGATCTATCAGTTGATTTTGTGACATTGTTTCTGTATTTTAATTTTACTTCATTAATACCTGCAACATTATTTCATTAACCATACGAAAATATCTGGACATATATACCAAAGATTTCTTTGACCCAAAACAAACCAAGAAAATATCACCAGAATGACTGCAAAATATAAGTCTGATTAGAATACTTGACTATGATACACATGACACGGGCACTCACTTGTCATGTATGCAATTTATTCTTACTAAAGGTGAAAGAGAACTTGGCTCCTCATTCATCACGCTGTCTTAATACATACGAGTGGCAGATGACCAAAGATTATGGACAACCAGTACACATTGTGTGATGGTTAGCAAATGATTTCAAGTATTATCACCTGTTATTCTGGACTATGATAAGTGTGCTGTAGATCAACATGCCATGTACTTGTTACTTATATAGAAATCATGAAAATCAATAACATATATGGAGAAAAAGAGGGGAATTAAATTGGGAAATTTTGGAAAGAAGTACATGAGATTTGAGGTTAACATACTGGGGTCTTAACCAAAGCCATATGAGGATATAAATGCCAGTTGATGAGTGGCCCTCCCTCTCTTGTGGGTCAGTGAGGTACTGTACGGTATATTCCATGTTGGTTCCAATTAAAAATGAGAACACAGTGGGATGAGATCAAGTCCCTTAGTTACTTCACAGCTAAAGAGTACTTACATTACTAATCCTCACAATTATTTCTTTTGCCATTATCAATTTTCAAACAATAATAACAACAAAATCTCTAAGTTACCAGGACAGACAGCCATAAATATCCAGAGGTGCAACAAGCAAGGGACAGACACACACACGCAGGATGTTTGGTGTCACATGACCAAGACATTAAGTATATAACACACTTCTTTTATCATCTGTAGTAATTATCAAAGAGGCCATTCATTTATAGATAATGATAATGATAATACTAATAATATTTATAATAATAATAAAATCACTAAGAATAGAGATGACTTAGATCACTTCAGTTCAGTTGATGACGAGTCGTCTCATTCAGTTTCTTGGACTAAAGTAAATTTTGTCTGGCACCTAATGTCAGTTTATCTGTTACCTGAGAGCACAGCAACAAACATCACAGCTTACAGATACCCTTCAGTTGATTGATAAAGTATCAAGCACAACTCCAACATATTAATACATGAAAGCACTGGTTTCTGGTTCAGTTTCTTCACACATTTTAGAGATCAGATTGTAAGGTACTAGAGTGATCCACTCCATACAGTTCCTTATTTGTCATAGTAAAGGATTTGACCCCAGTCCAGCAGTTCTTGGTTCTCTGAGGTACCTAATTGGCAAACAGTACTCTCACACAGCAAGTGGAAAACTGCATTTTTATTACCATCTTGCCACTGATGGTGTAACAAACTCAGGGTAGCCGTTGGCTTCTCTTAACACTCTGGAACCACACGAGAGTCCTACCTTCATGGGATACCACACATGGAAGGCAACTATCTCATGACCTCCAGCTCAGTTTGTGCAGTAGAGACAGGAATAACACACCTTCAAAACATCTCACGCTTAAACTCAAACTTGTACTTGATGCATTTCTCTCTGAGGATACCCACGAGGGCCGGAGGACCACAGTAGAATACACATACCTTCCCCATACGTGACTCTCTGATACCACTGAACACCTGCAAATAATATTCATGGTTATGAGAATCTTCAAAGATACTGTTTTTAGCTGTACTTATGATCTATACAATAATGTCCAATGATACTCAGATAGCTAAACTTATTGTCAGTGACATATATATATATATATATATATATATATATATATATATATATATATATATATATATATATATATATATATATATATATTATTTTTTGGCTGTGAAAGACTGTCATCATTTAACTTGCTATGGTTTTACAGTATTCCAGCATCCCAGATATAAAATACAGGCCCCAGTCAGTCTACCATGTTGGAATCTTTTGTGCCATGTTGCTAATCTATTGTGGTTTCCTTCCCTTAATTTATCATCTTTTAATTTATCATTTCACCTCTTATCAATTTACTAGTCATTCGGGCGGTTGGTCTGTTCTTTGTTATTTTCTCAAACATGGTAATCACACTTAAATGATAGACTCTTAAAGTAATGCATTTGGAAAGGAATTGTGTTAGTAAGCACACATGTAGGGAAGATGAGAGGAAAGGAAACAGGAAAAGGCAAATCTCATAAGAAGAGGGATTAAAAATAATAAAACAGGAGGAAAGTAAGGGTGATGTAACCCAAAATCAGACCCAACAATAGGTTAAAGACACCCTGGGGTACTTATTTAACTTGTGAATCCATAATGCCAAACACTGCCTTGTCTCTTACTAACCCCGGGCTTATATGAGAACAGAAGTAGAACAATGAAATACAAACACCACAACAGAATTTCTGGTAATATATTTACCTCAGCTCTAGTTGATTACACAAAAAGTGAAACACACAGTCCAGAAAAACTTAAAAATACATACCTTTTCCCAGTCGGGTCTGCCAGCTCTGATAGATGCAGCTAATGGCAGTGTAGGTCTGAGGGGGGCAGCACCTGTCTTGTAAAGGTGGAGGCTGAGGAAGGTCTCCATGGCAGCACCCACCACCCGCTGTTCACTTTCCATGGCTGCCAGCACCTCCAGGAACCACTCGAAGCTCCCAATGTCACGATTCACCCACACGAAGTCCACCTGTGACCAAAGGTACAGAGGTTTTGAAACATTTTAGGAGAAATACGATGGACACTGAGTTGGTCGAACTCTACTGTATACGTCTTGTAATTAATTTTCTTTGTTGTAAACTTAAAGAATATACAGTATATTTACAGTTTTATTCTCTTTCCTACAGCCCATCAGCCTGGCATCATAGGAAATTAGTGACCCTATTTAGGTGCCTATTATAATAGGGATGTAGACTGCTGGTCCTTAAAATTGGCAAATTTGTTATTGTAGTACTCTAGTAGAATAAATAAGGAGCTGTTGGTAATTTGAAATATCAGGGAGTGGATCACATTAAGTAAAAGTTGTTATATTGTACAATCTTCTTAGATCTGGAGACGATATACACAATGAGGTGGACTGTAAGACACAGTGGGAGGTAATGATATATATATATATATATATATATATATATATATATATATATATATATATATATATATATATATATATATACTGTATATATATATATATATATATATATATATATATATATATATATATATATATATATATATATATATTTCTATATATATACCCTGTACGTTAATGCATGTACGTATGTACCCGCAGATGTGTGCTGTACTTATAATAGAAGGACAAACTATTGTCTACAAATCACAGTACTGTACAGTACATCTACCACAGCCAACAGAACAAAGGACTTACCTTCCTGAGTTTTCTGAGTGTGGCAGGCAGCGCCAGGCAACTGGGGACGTGACAGTACGGGCAGGGCGCCTTGGCTGCTCGGTACCTACCATGACATCATAAATGTTATTATGTGTGCGTTTCATTTACCTCCTTCACATCCTACACAAGGAAGGAAGCAACTGTCATACACCAGCAGCAGATAAGACTAAGTGATTCATAAAGCTGGTATGTAACTCACAGAATTACCTTGTTGTAATAAGTGAGTCCGTGAGCACTGAGTAACTCATCAACAAATTTTACCGACTAGAAGGAATTAAATTAAGGATTTACAAGGTAACTGGCAGGATAGCTAAGTTGACATATGATGACTTAACCAAAGCAAATCTACTGTTTGCATAATGGAAGTGTAATTCTGGGTTACATGTTTTGAATCATATTTAAAATCAGTTTTAACTGGTCTTAACATACTGTCATTATCTGATGTCTATAACAACATTACAAGTTGCCAGAAAAATAAATTCTGAACTTAGATTTGAACCAGGAAGAAGCTTGAGGAGCACAGAGGTAAAGTTGTTAACTGAAGTAAAATTTAACAAGAACGAATAAATGAATATACTATAGAAATGAAAGTCTACACTCCAGGCGCATACAGTACAGCATGTATATGGTTTAATAACACAGAAGATGAACTAATGTAAGGAGGAACCCACAGTAGTTGGCTACCTCATCATGACGCTCTGAAGAATGGAGGCAAAAGGTGTAACTCCGATCCCAGCGCCCACCAAGACAGCGTGAGTGACTGAGAATATCCTGGTGGAGGGAGTGCCGTATGGTCCATCTACAAACACCTGCAGGGTATAATACATGTGGCATGATCTTGGCACAGCTCTCACAACAATGATTGTATCCTGATATCCTCCACATAATAAAACATTTACCTACTGTACATCAACTACTGCTAGGTTTAGAACAATTAGTTTAATTAATAAATACTGCCTGTAATGTTCGGTTACTCATAACTTTAAGTATAATAGAATATAGAGCAGACAGTGATCAAAATGGAGTTAGAGGGAAAACTAGAGAAGCTATAATTGGTTTGAGAATTTTGAGTGAAAGTTCTTTAAGGGTCCAAAGAAATGTGAGTATCCGCATTGCTGATTTTGGAAAACCTTTTGATAGAGTAATGAACAATAACCTTACAGATGGCTTGGAAAAATAGGCTTTAATGAAGGAAATATTCGAATTTTTAAGAATCTCTACTGGTAACAGGAGGCTGCAGTGTTAGTAAATAATATATTTACTATTTGGTTCACAGTTAGACAGGGAGTAAGACAAGGCTGTGCTCTATCTCCAACATTGTATAATATATATTCAGAATTTTTATATGAGAAAAGTTTTAAATAACAATAAAGGTATAAAAGCTAATGGTAGAGTAATAGCAAATATGCAATATTCAGATAATACTGATCTTATCACGGATAGTGTCGAGTCGTTATAAAACTGGTGAACAGATTAGTGGAAAGGGGTAAAGAATATGGGTTACTGTAAAGACGAAAGTAATGGTTGTTTCCAAATTCGAAATAAATCCTTAAATAAAAAAAAAAAATGGTATGGTATGGTATGGTCGGGAACTTAAACAAGTGGAAAATTTTGTGTACAGTATATGGTGTAATGGTAAATGTGCGAAAGGAATCACAACAAGTGTAGGTCGATCGAAAACAACATTTAATGATCTAAATGATGTAATAAAAAAAATTATAACATAAATTTGAGAAAAGCTGTTGAAAAGCTATGTATGATAAGGACTGATGCATGGGTCAGAAGCGTGGACACTTTCAACAGCCACCAGAAGGAGATTAGAGGTTTCTGAAATGTGGTATTTTAGGCAAATATTAATAATAAGTTAAAATGACAGGAAAACAAATGAAGAAGTTCCAAGATTTCCCAAAGCTTCACGAGTTACTTTGGTTATATAGTTAGAGATACTGGGATAATAACAGAAGTATTAATGGCCAAAGGTGAGATGAAGGCAGAGACTAGGGTGGAAGAATGTTGGGTCCCCAGAGAGATACAAAAATTCGGAGGATTGGTAAAAACAGCCGAAAACGCTTAAGAGTGGTCGCCAACCCTGAGATATGAGAACAATACTCTGATTGACTGATGGTAACACCTATATCACTGAACCCGTATTGAGTATCTAAAGTGACATTTGTTTTGTCATGTTTAAATCAAATGTAGACCAGATTAACCGTTGAGAATGTAGCACCCTCATTACTGTTATTGATAGTTTACATTACTTCTTTCAGCAAACTCATCCTGTAAAACTTAAAAAAAAATTTGACCAGGGAAAGCCTAGTAATGCTATGAGACCAGACCTAAGCTGTCGAAGTTAAGTCTCTCATTTAAGATTTTTATGGTACCGCAGTGAGTGTCAACAAAATTTCACTAAAATCCACTGACTTTTCTAAGACTTATCACTGGACAGTTACCTCAGTGGCCAAAAGGACCAGGAGAAACAAACACGCATACAGTACATCAAGTCATCCTCCTGACAGCAACACACAGGTGAAGTTCTATGAGAATCACAATTTAATAAGATTCCCAATAAGTTCAGTGTAGATACAAAGCCAATTAGATGTCAAACTTCTTAATTGGTACATAAGAAGCTCACTAATAAGCTGTAATGAGGTAGTCCTTATAATCTCAGTGTGTCTGTGTGTGTGTGTGTGTAGAGCTGAGACTTCTGAAGACCACCTCTTAATTAAGGCTCCGTCTATACCAAACATTATACCTTCAATTTGAGACTCAGTGAACAATTCATGGCCCCCGTTATGACTAGTCTTGAAATTTTGTTCCCAGCAACTATATTTATATAATTTTTTAATGAAGCAGTTGCCAGTTGTGTGATTATTGGTTAATCGAAAAATATAAACTCCATCCTAGCCTTTAAATTCGTTGTTATAAATGGTCCAGTTTCCCCCTCGGCTAACATCGTAGCAGTAGCTCGCATCAAACACAAAAACAATGAGTTAACATGCAAAATAAACTAAAAATAAAAATCCGAGACATGAAACTGATAGTAAATATCTTAACCATGACACATATACAATCTCAAGGTCTATGATCCTAGACTCTATAGTAGAGTCTAGAGAGCAAAAGTTTCTTAATTACCTCATTATTCTTGTTTCCAGAATGAGAGTTGATTTCTTCCGTGGTCAAAGTCTGTCTCAATTTATTTTCTTCATTTCTTCTCTGGCAATGTTCGGGGTGTTGGTGTTGGAGGGACGTGGAATACTGTTGATCGGTGAAGGAGTCCAGACTGGAGTTGCTGCCGGTGAGGGATGATCGACCTGAGTTCGTCTGCCCTGTGTAAGACCCCAAGAGTTCAGCCTTCAGTGTGGCCAGATTCGATAAGCTGGAAGATTTTTTGCGTTCTAATGATCTTTGAGCTGCAGGAATCGTTGGCTTAGACACAGCAGGGGTGATGGGTGGCTTTTGTTCTGTTTCTACAGGCAGCAACGCTGGTGGTCGTGTGTAGACGCTCATCTTACGGTTAAATTCCAAGAGATTATTGATATAACGGCCACCCTTCCCTGCACAGCCTCCACCTCCATCACTAGCATCTTCTATGGCAATGACGGTGTGAGTGGGGGTCTCTGTCAACGATTCATCAGAGGTAAAGGCGGGGTTCAATATACCTGAGATTTCCTTCTGACACTTCTGTGATGTGACTGAAGCTTCCTTTTCCTTCTCTTCTCTGAACAACTCATAAACTCTCTTAGTCCATTCTCCCACAGAGCGGATGTGAACTGTAAAAACGTCTGTAAAGCAGAAGAGAAAAATACATTATTGAAATAGTAACAGAGAATATACCTGCTAATGGGCTGACAAGTGTTGAGAATGTTAAATGAAAAATATAAAATAATTATTAAACTTATTCCTGTAAATACACAATAAATGACATAAATGACGGATCTACTAACTTACGTACAGTACCCAATAGTGAGTGCTGTGTAATGAGTTAAGCTCCCACTCAAATACAAAAAAATAGTAAATAAAGGACTACACTGGACCATGTTAACCCCTGACCTTCCTGCTCAGGCGCGGATGAGATGGTGAAGGGGTGCCACTCGTAGCGTGCAATGGATGGAATGTTGAGGTACACATACTCTCCAGGCTGGAAGTCGAAGTTCTTAGGCCGCTTGATCAGCAGCTTTATCACCTAAGGCAACAAATTATTTAAGTATTATACATTAATATAATTGAGTTGTGAGATGATCTTTTTTTGGTCATCAATAGTACCATTGATGTCCCATTAATACTCGCAGATTTAGAAAATAATTGTATAACTCCAACAACATATTATTAGTTTCAACTTTGCAGCGCCTGGAGGGTGGCAGCTCACCTGGGAGGGCAGTGTGGTGCCTATGAGGATTTGGGTCTTGCCCCTCGGGGTGCACACCTGCGATATCCTGAAGCAAGTCTCCAGCAGGAAGGCAACGCCAGGAAGCAACAACCACTTCCAGAAGTTAGGGCCGTGGAGGACTAGGAACACCCAGAACGGTAGCGACAGCAGGTGAGTCCAGTAGAATATCTGCAGGTAAAGGGAGCGATGAGTTGTACGAACAAAATTTTGTATACATTGTGGAGGGATGAGTGTAGTGGGACGAGACATTATTCTATACACTTGCCTCAGTACAATGGGTTATTAAAAAGACCTTGTAATCGTACCTCAAAATAACCGGACTTTCTGACGATGCGGTGACTAAAGGCGACGATGATGGTGAGGATGATCATGAGGACGACGCCCGTCGGGTTGGCCAGGCCGCCCACCCAGCCGATGCCCAGAGAAGTGTCCCACATGTAGTCATTCATGCTGATGCCCGTCACGTCTCCCAGGGTCACTGTTAGAGCACCAGCAGCCAGGGTTAGTGTGAGCTGACACAGTGCACCATCAATATCTCCAGAGTACAGTAGCTGGGTATTGGTGGTGCCCGGGGGAGGATTTGTATATGGGTGGTAACGCTGTTGGTGGTGTATGGTGGTAACACTGTGGTAGCACCGTTGAGGAAGTATCAGCATGGTGACATAAGTGAATTGTAGTTGTACCAAGTTTGGTGTCAGTGTACACATATATTTCAAATTACATTTCTAGTCTTATCAACTGAATACTCTTTTCAATTTCAGATTCATAATTTACATTCTAATGATTTTGTTTGTTTTTAAAAAGTTAAGTAATTTACTCCAGAGATAAATATAGAAAGCAACGGAGGTACAAACCTGAACATTAAATATGCAAACACCTCTCCCTACACTCTAATAACGCATATATAACATACAAACATGCACATATTTCAATACAGTTGTAAAAATACACACACACACACACACAGAAAAAATATTTAGTGAAATTAACATGAGTGAAGGACAGGTCAAAAGCGAGCAAGTTTTGGCTGAACGTTAAGTTCAATAACATTAAACTTTAAAATGATCCCTTAGTACTGTAAATTTTAAACAATCTATTTGAACAAATACTGTATTCACTTCTCTGTGACTACTGTATATAGCACAAACTATATAATTAATATTAAATTAGGTACGTGCAATACCTACAATTTATACTTCAGCTACATTTAGTTAAGTGCAGGTTATACTTAAACATATGACATCAATTTAAAATGTTCCTCACTACTGCTACATAACATCTTCTCTCACTAGACAACCTTTGACTGTGAATGTTAACAGAGAAAACTTTAAAAGCAAGAGTACATACTTGTTGTTGATGTTACAAGGTTATTAATGCGTTTCAACAAATAAGGTCTTTAAGCGCATAGAAAGGTAAGTTCCTCAACAACTAAATATTATGAGAAATAGATTTATCTGTTTATGACCCAGTAGTCTCAGGATACGATCATTATTAGTGGTTCATCCTTCAAGCAAGCATTTACCCTATACCGCGTTTATATGTTATCATAATACTGTACCACATATAATGGCATTGAAAACTATATCAAAACTTAGTAACATAGATCTGATATATTATAAGAAATAGTTTTTACTTTGGGAACGTTACCTCTAGACCACTAGGACACTAAAAGTAGTTCTAGACTTTGTTAATTTCGCGCAAAGCCTGTTCATCGAGCTACCCGTGCCTCGTAACAGGCTTTGTGTGAAATATAACAAAGTCTAGGACTACTTTAAGTGTCTTAGTGATCTAGGGGTAACGTTCCCCGGTCACACACATAAGATCGTGGGTTCAAGTCCTGGCGGGGTGAGGTTATATATATATATATATATATATATATATATATATATATATATATATATATATATATATATATATATATGCTGATAACCACAAGGAAAGAAGAAAACACGAAGTTCCCAAGCGCTTTCGTGTAATTCACATCTTCAGGGGTGAGTACAGACTAGGTTATATATATATATATATATATAATGTGTGTTATGCATTAGTCAGAGAGTAGAAGCCCAGTTAGTTCTGTTACATACTGTTGAAAATTAAGAAAGTTATATGAAGAGTTTATATAGGTAATGCAAGATTATAGGAAAATATATAAATAGACAAGGACTCACCTCAATTTGACGTAAAATTATCAGCCTGCGAAACTACATAAGTCTCCCCTGCACATCAGGCTACTCACAGAGACTAAACTCAGATAAAGATACCAGAGAGAGCGTTGACACTTGCAGGGAAGAAGTGGATAGCATAAACAAGGACATTTTTACAATGTTACAAGACAAGGAGAGTAGTGTGTAGGTAGAGTGGGGAGTGGGACAGTAGACGCAAGGGATAATGGATAAAAGTATAAACAAATACTCAACGGTCTTTGTATTATCATTTGGGGTGTGAAGTAATTATGAGTTCATAATAATGTATTTTTTTCAGCAGTCATGTAATACTTCAGACTGGCCAGAATGGGATGGCTCAACTTGAACAATGTTCCCTCAAAGATAAGAAGTACTTTATGAAACTCAAAGGAAGAATATATATGATAAGGGAGTCTGCTGAAACATTAAATTAATCATGAATATGAAATATTGATGAAGAAAGTGGCAGAGTGGCATATGAACAACAAAGTGGTGAGGTTCATTCTTGGCATGAACACAAGAGATCACGTTGGTCACGAACTTTGTCCATCACTGAACATGTTAACTGTGACGGAAAGATTGAAGCAACTGAGGATGAATTACGCTTACAGAATTTTCATTGGACTGTGCTCAGAGTATCTAACAACAATCTATGCAAGGATTATCCGGCAGGGCACTTGAGGGAGTGAACATAATTTATTGGTATCTGGTGTCCGCAGTCAGGCGAAAAACACTTTCTTCTTTACTGTTATAACAGATTGGAATACATTATCAGACCACATCAAAACCAATCATGGTATCAAAAATTAAAAGCTAAAACAAAGAAATACATAGTAGATGAAGCTACAGCAAGAGAACAGAGAGAGTTTATATATTATTAACCACAGAATGTAGTACTGTGGTATTGATCCGCCAACGTAACTACTGTACCATCTTCAAGTCTCAGATCTGATGCGTCCACACGTGTCTTTAATGTCGACTTTGCTTAACGGTAGAAAACCTCTGGGTTTGACTTGTCCTTACTTAGAAATCCGATTGGTTCGTGGACCTTGCTTACATCTTCCTGTCCTAATCATCATTTGTCTCGACCTTAGAAATATTAAAACACGTTTGAGTGGAAGGACAAGCAAATTCTTAAAAAAAAAAAAAACTCCCCTTTTCATACCTAAGTACACTATTGCATGCAGGCGTGGCGACTTCACATCGCAGGAACAAGTCCAACGAATAGTGGGTAAAATTATTCCAAAACTACGTCACCGTGAATATATCATCTTCCTCGTGTAGATATTTGAGAGAAACTGCCATTCTAAGCACACTAGCTTTACTCGTGCCACTGTAGATGTCATAAGAATGATGGAAAAATACGTTAACAGCTTTTGAGACGTGCGACATTGATGACGGAAGTGAGGAGAGTGTATGACGTGAGGACTAAGGCAGCAGAGTGAATGTAGAGTGTGTGTGTGTGTGTGTGTGTGTGTGTGGAAGGGACTGAAGATAGTAAAGTGAAGAATCTTCCCTGAGAGAGTCAAGTAGCAGGATATAGTTGTTATTAACAAGTTGAGGCAGCGCAGTGCAATGATAAAAAATTACGTTTCCTGAAAACTTAGACTTCATTTGCCATGAGAAATGTACATAAAATCTTCGTTGGGTTATTGCTAATTGAGTAAAGAAATACTAACTATAGTTGGTTATCAAATTGGCTGTAAATCATATTTCAATCAAAATATTTGTATACGATACAGTTTTTACAGGAAGATCTGAATTTTATTTCTCAAAAAAGATCAAATCACAACTACAATAATGTCTCCGTCTCCTTCGCTCTCCGAGGCTGAGCACTTTATGTAACCAACTTTTTAACTTTATATTTACTAACCCTTTAATCTGTTTACACTCTCCCCTAAAAGCATTGGCCCCTTTTGTCATCGATGCAGTGTGTCACAATGGACGAATATTTCCGATCACTAATTGTGACTCCTGCATTATGTTGGCAAGTATGCTTTCCTAGTATGTATATGGTTGCCAGTTATTATTCAGGTATTTGTTATAATTATGGTGTATCACTGTGCTCCATCTTTAGTAGAAAATATAATGATATTAATGTAACGAAAATATATCAACGGCAGTCAAATAGTGGGTGCTTTCTGCTGGAAATCCATGACCAACACCAGTACCCGAGACTCCTTGGAAAACACAGCTTGCACCAACAGATATCGTCTCGTAATGTGTATCAATAATGTTCTGTTGCCAGCACGAACCATGAGATACGTTATATTCATAATTGTTACCTCATTAATCGAGGTAGAAATAATATCGAAATGTAGTAAACCATAATGTCATTGTAATTGGATATGGCATCATAATACACCTGTAATTACTATATTTGCAAATGAATGTAATATCGGATCATAAGGTTTCACATTTCGTTTGAAGCGATCCATTGTAACCTCGGTTTATGAAAACAGTGACGTTATATTCCTATTTGGCAACTCATCCCCTGAGGTTGACATAGTACCGTATCAGGGCGGATCGTATCAAAGGTACTCATGACGTTATTGGTTTTGCATATGGAATCATAATTCATCCTATTTCATTACATTATGTCGAGAACAGGTGGTATACTGCAGGTATCATGGTGATTATCAGGTGCAAGAAGAAAGAAGGAAAGATACAACTCACAATCAGAAATACCAACTGAACCGAAATTGGTGAGCACGTGTTATTGTGTTCATTTCCAAATACTTTTTGGGGAGAGTTTACAATACCAGTACGTATTAAGTTTTAAAGTGTAGATCATGGTGATTTAAGCTCTCAAAGTTTAAGGTCTTTCTTGGTCAAAATGGTCGAACTCCAAGTCTTCATCTGTTAAAATTATCATGAACTTTTGAACATACTGTAAACAAATGGTGAAGCATTAATACCAGCGGTATACGATACAACACTCAAGTGATGACTGCAAGCAGTATGTACAGGATCCTGTTATATTGTAACTATAAACAGTGTGTATGGTAAATAATCAGCTTATTCCGCAATACTAAACGTCGAATGTTATATAAGACACAACAAAAAAATTATGTTTAGTAACCCTGGCAGCTGCAGCACCAGAAAGCAACAAAAACCATGTATGGTAAGTCTGTAGTCTCTGTGTGAACTGTTTCAGTCTTTCCTATTTTGTTATAATTTAAATGTGTAATTTGTGAAAGTGGCCAAGGCAGGTACAGGTAAGGGAGTCTATCTGGGACAAGTGTAAGGGTCAAGGTAATTTTTATAGTCGAGGGAAGGACAGTGGTTGTGAAGAATTCATTCTGACATGTTATTAAGACAAACAATAAACTTGGTGTCACTTTACAAAACTAGTGATTAGTCTACGATTGTGTCGGTGCTAAAACTTGTTTACCCGGGTGCCAAATTTACCAAAGTTGGCGATGTGGAAGAGCGTGTGGAGGATGGAGAGGAAGAAGACTGTCCATCCAGCCATCTTGTGGAAGTGGACGTGCTGGTCACAAGGGAGGAAGAAGCCTGCGGGGGAGTTCCTGAGGCGGGTCACTGTGCGTCGTAGGATCAATAGCAGCAGCAGCGCGCAGTTCATGTTGAGGCACTGACCTGTAGAGCAGGACATACCGCTTAGTTCACACCCACACCAAGTAATACACGAATATATAAATAAATATTCCAATACTTATAATAGGTTGGAGAAAAACAAAGGAATAAGTCGTAGCAGAGAGGTAAAAATTACCCCCGAGGGCGATAGAGAACAAATATTACTGTATTAAAAGTTTTAGATAAGAGAGAATGGAGACATGTGGTGGTCGTATACTGCATCTTACAACAAAAAAGACGTAATTCATTATTTAAGATATATGTAAAATTGGGCCATGGGATCGTGCAGTAGTCCTTCCTCTGTACTGGACAACTACCCCCCTCCCCCTTACCAGTTGTGCGGTGTGTTTCTACCACTTATCACAAAACTTATATAGCAAGGTACAATCTGAGGGATTACAAGGAAAATATCAAGTTGATGTTGACTTTGCCCTGAATATTCGAATGCTACCAACTCTTCAAGAGAATATGCCACCTGAAGCTGATCTTGTCATAGATTTTTCGAAGATACTGTACATACAATGGCAGACAACGTGGACGTGACAGGAGAGTTCCACGTTTCCTTGTCAGCATGTGAAATATGTATGATTGTGTAGCCGAAGATTTACCAACAACTCCTTAGAAGGACGGCATGACCAAATGCAAGTAAACATTACTTCATTCCATCCAAATATTTAAAAGTTTCTTGAAGTGTGAAAGAAGGAGCAGGCACTTATCAACAGCACTATCAATCAGATGATTGCAGGAAAACCAGCACCACCTAAGTGGAAACGTTATCAAGATTCGAGAGCCAGAATAGCAGCCACTGTACGAAACTTTGAGAACCGTCATGTGTTGGACCTTTTGAGGGGAATAGCCCACAACTTACAATCTTAGTGTGTGATGTCAGTGATTTTTTTTAATATCGATCATGACTGATCCACAACTTTTTCCACTTATCCTGATTTTTTAATCCGTGTTTTACTAATTTTAGTTTTCTTGCAGGTTTGAAGAATTAACAATTATTTTTTTGTGTGATTGGTGTATTTTGAATACAGTAGATAATTACTATAACTTATAATTAATAAAACAACAAAATAGAACATTGTTAGTGTTATTTTTTCACATCTCTTCAGTCAATTCCACGTTTTATGCCAGTTAATAGTAAAATATTTCTTTTTCCAATGAAAAACAGCATTTGTCAGTACAGATTCACTGGCAATGGGGAGTAGTTATCGCGGGACAGTTGTTAGGGGGGGGGGGGGGGCAGTTGTCCGGAGGCAATTGTCCAGCGGACAGTTGTTCTAGAACCGTATTGATTAGTGTGATGATACAATTACGCGATATGAATCATTAATAATCTTTGCTTTTTATATTAAAAGAATCATTATTTTGTCTATCAATCAACTTTACTGTATCGCCTGAGTATAATGTGGAGGGGGGGGGGGGAGCGTCACATTTTACAAGAACTTTAAAAATACATTCAGTTGTAAAGTGACACTGAAGTTTCTACACAGCTTCACTCTCTCGAAACTGTATATTCTACCCACTAGGTTCGTGTGTCATCTTGTATTTTTTTTTATCTCTAATGAATTAGTGTAATTACTAACCGAGTTACGTACCCAAAGACCTTAATTGTTGAAGGACAATAATAACATTATAATGCCATCGTGTGTCTGGGCTAGCGGCAACTGGTGTTTGGCTGAACGTTAACACATACAGGTATTATATGACACACTGATTATAAAGCTTTAATGTTCGAAACAAGGCAAACAGAGTATTGGGTTTTATATCTAGAAGTGTAAGTAATAAGAGTGCAGAGGTCTTATTGCAACTATATCTTGCGCTAGTCAGTCCGCACCTCGATTATGCGGTTCAGTTCTGGTGCCCTTATTATAGAATGGATATCAATTCACTGGAGTCGGTGCAGTGAAGAATGACGAAAATGATTCCGGGACTTAGAAACCTTCCATATCAAGATAGGTTAAAGAAACTAAACTTGCATTCCCTAGAAAGACGAAGAGTGCAGGGAGATATGATAGAAGTATTTAAGTGGGTGAAAGGAATCAATAAAGGTGATATAGATAAAGTTCTTATAACATCCGAACAGGATAGGACTCGGAACAACGGATTTAAGTTGGATAAGTTTAGGTTTAGGAGGGAGATAGGAAGGAACTGGTTCACAAATAGGGTGGTGGACGAGTGGAACAAGCTTAGCAACTTTGTAGTAAGTGCTGGAACGTTGGAAAGTTTCAAAAGGAGGTTGGATAGATTCATGGATGATAGAGAGTGGTAGTAACTCTCGACAGGAGCTGCCATGCACAGGCTAACCGGCCTATTGCAGACTCCTTATTTTCTTATGTTCTTATGTAACCGGAAACCGCAACAACTGTGGACTAGAACTTCTTGGAGCACTGCCTCACGTGGCAGCCCAACTCTACCTCACGTGGCGACCCAACACCGCCTCACGTGACGGCCCAACACTGCCTCACGTGGTGGCCCAACACTGCCTCACGTGGCAGCTCAACTCTGCCTCATGTGGCCACCCTACACCGCCTCACGTGACGGCCCAACACCTACTCACGTGGCGGCCCAACACTGCCTCACGTGGCGGCCCAACACTGCCTCACGTGGCGGCCCAACACTGCCTCACGTGGCGGCCCAACACTGCCTCACGTGGCGGCCCAGCACTGCCTCATGGTGGCAGCCCAACACAGCCTCACGTCAGGAAGAACAATGAGAAACAATGTATCTTAGGCAACAACATGAAGAAATCTGTCGATATATAGTGACGATGCAGCTGGTGTTTTCCTCTGCTCGTGTGAAAACACACACACACACACACACACACACACACACATACGGTGACATCACACACACACACACACTCACACACACACACACACACACACACACACACACACACACGCACACACACACACACACACACACACACACACACACACACACCAACTGTGTTAAAACGCTAAATCTAACTGACAAAATCACTTACGGGTGAACACTAGCAGGAAGTCAAGATTTTATTTTACAAAGTCAGTATGTATTGAGTCAGAGGATGATGACTCCTGTGGCAGCAGATTTGTACAGTATGTGAAAATAATTAATTATATTTGAAGATTACAACATAATAATTGTGACTGTATTTGTGACTTATTAGAACAAAAGTTAAGATGGAGGTTATGAAGTAACACAGCCATAAAGAATTGTTCCTCTCCTCCTGCCTCACTCTGTAAATGCTTTCTAGATTTTTGTTCTTAAAAAACAAGAAAGTTCGAGCATATGCAACGGTCTGTCAAATAGAACCCTTAAAAGTGCAATCAAGAAGGAACTAGTAGATGAATTTGAGGCAAAAGTCAATCCATTGTAGCATGACCAAGTAACACGATCAAGAGATTACAAAATGTTGTAACCGCTAGGCTAAGGTTCGGATAAAAGTACCTCTGGCAGTATATCCCTCAAGCAGATGTGAACAACACTAACTTTAAGGTGTGTGGCCAGATGTATGGCCACACAATCAACCACTACGTCCTTGACTGTGAAAAGATAGAGCCGTTTAGGGACAAGACCAAATACAATAAAGAACCAAACACACAATGTGCTTGAATACCTCTCATGCAGATGTGAACATCAAAGTGTGTGGCCAGGTATATGGCCTTACACTGCTGTGCTCACGCAGTTGTGAATAAGGCAACTCCTATGTACTGTTCAGACGAAAGTCCGTTTTTACCTTTTTTTACCTTTACTCTGTAATCTTTTTGCACTACTGTTCACAGAATAAGTAAAAGGTGCACAATAAACAAGCCACTATACGTGGCAAAATTAAAAAAATCAAATTCAATTCAAATGCCATCATGGTACAGAAGAGGACACTGCGCATGGTGTTATGCGGCCATCATGGTACAGAAGAGGACACTGCGCATGGTGTTATGTGGCCATCATGGTACAGAAGAGAACACTGCATAAAGTGTGGAGTGGCCATCATGGTACAGAAGAGAACACTGCGGAAAAAAATGATCGTTTATCCCTAAATATTACTTTAGTGGGCTACTTATGGGAAGAGAGAGAGTGTGGCTGAAAAGTGGGACGGAGGGAAAAGTCAGGGGAGAGGGGAGGTCGGGCTCATGAAAAAGTACAGGAGGTTACAGTAGAAAGGGTCTAGGTGGCAGAGGGCTTTAGAGGTGACAAGGGCCCCAAATTATCATGGGTCCCAGGAGCACTAAGGAATCGAGAACTCAGTCGGTCAAAATGATCCGTCAAGCCCAGTTCCATTATTATCTCGGTCTTGCCTCTCCTCCCTTTATTTACAGTTACGACAGCAGAAAGTTCACTGTTTGATACAATTATCCTGTTTATTATACAATACCTCAGTCACATGATTATTACGTTAACTTGTGTGACATTATTCGCACACGTCCTCCCAGGCTGTTTTAAGTATGTCACGTCAGCGGGCGACTGATGGGCCAGGGAGAGGGTGAGGCTGCGTTTCTTTGGTCACGTCTACTATGACTCGTAGCTTGTAAAACGTATACTCATGGTGTGCATTTGGAGTGTTCTGCTTTTAATATCACGAAGCACTCAAGCGGTGGTGCGAAATATCTAGCCAAATATTATGTAAGCGTATTGTTGCTGCGGCTGTGGCTTTGTTAGCAAACATTTGACGCAACCAGACAGCCTAGTCCATGTCGCCAGATAGTGCGACACGGCCGTGTAGCTTTGAAGTACTGCTACTTACACCAGCATAACACTGACCGTAAGTAGCCTGGAAGTGTTGGCTGAGGCCTCTGAGGCTCACTAAGTGCCCTTATATGACCACTCGGGCGGCGTCTAAGATGATATGTTTTGCTGTGATGAGATAATTTTTGAGGTCTCGCGGCCACAACCACAGGCTCTCGTTGTTAACAGTTTAAGTCTGTACACTAAGGCTATAGTTATTTCACTTAACGGTCAAATCCTTAGAGTTCTATGGTTTCAACTTAACGTGAATAAGCTATATTATACCTGGAAGAAATTCTCAAGGCAGTCTTATGGTGTGTATCCTCGCCCTCGTACTCACCTGCTTATGTCCACACTGTCACTAGGAGCAATAGTTATCTTTGTACCATAAGGGAGTGACTCATCAAGTACGGTACACGAGTTAAGTCTTCAAGAATGTTCGAAGTTTTACTTTCCAGACATTAGCCAGATCATGGCTTACATATTGAGGCAAATAATATACTAATAATTAATAACAGTTTGAGAGCAACGATGCTGGAAGTTTGTTATAAGTAAATATCATCACAAAATATGACTATCACTGTTTCCTCTGAGGATGTGTGTGTGTGTGTGTGTGTGTATGTGTGTGTGTGTGTGTGTGTGTGTGTGTGTGTGTGTGTAATAATAATAATAATAATTAACGGTTTATTGAAAAAGTTCTGAAAAAGTTCTGCAGCCCAAAGGCTGAAAATATACATTGGACATAAATGACTTATTACATACATTGACAGTGGTGGCTTAACAAAAACCTTCATTAGAGAAAGGTAAAGGAAAATACAGTGAACATACAGATTAATGTTTACAGTGGAGGTCACGTTGATCATGTGTGTGTGTGTGTGTGTGTGTGTGTGTGTGTGTGTGTGTGTGTGTGCGTGGGTACGAAGTTGTGTATCTATGCACACAGGGTGGTGTAATGCGTCTAGTGTGGCAGCATTATGTTAGTGTTAAGGTGAGAGGTCTCCTTGCTCCGTCTTGCTTCCAGCTACCGCCGCTGGCTAGCCCTCGTGTTGAATAGGGTAGCAACTTGCACAAGTCTTCCCCTGCCAGTACACAGCCTCTTCACCATCAAGATTCCTGCTATTCCTCCTCGTGGCAACACACGGTAACTGGGTGCCTCGTGGGCCCAGGCTAGACCAGCAGGGGCGGCACAGATAAGATGGTCTTTTATTCACTGGGACCTTGGCAGCAGTGCAATCTGGTCCTGTCTGTGAGACTGAGCAGCCCTTTCGAGGAGCCACTCTGCTCACCCCACATGGGGAGGGGGCTAGAAAAGGTGCCCTAAGCATCGCCTGCCTAGAGAACCAACCTGACTGGGCAACCGCACCCAGTAAGGTCATCCTTATGAAGGTTGAAAACACAATCACAATCACAGATCAAAAGAAAAACAAGCTATGCAACTTCTTATGGTCACTGCATGGAATGTCAGGATCCTTCTGGATACTGGCATAAATGAGCGTCCTGAAAGAACAACCGCCCTTGTGGCAGAAGAGCTGGCTAGGTGTAACATCGACATAGCAGCCATTAGTGAGTCCTGGCTCCCAGACAAAGGTCGACTCACAGAACGGGAGTCTGGCTATACCTTCTTCTGGAAGGGTAAGCTTGCTGCGGAGAGAAACCACATTTATGGAGTTAGCGTTGCCATCCGCCAACGCATCCTAAACAGGCTAACTGAAATGCCTGTCGGGATCAACGAGTCCCACTGAATCATTCACGTCATGCCTTTTTCATCAGTGCATTCGCCCCAACACTGGATTTGAGGATGACATTAAGGAGGCCTTTTACTCTGTCCTCGACAGAGTGTTAACCTCTATCCCCAGAGAAGATAAGGTGGTGCTCCTTGGTGACTTCAATGCCAGAGTTGGCAGAGCTGCTGACATTTGGCAGAGAACCATAGGGAGAAATGGACTAGGTAAGTGTAATCCTAACGGCCTACTCCTCCTCATCAATAGTCAATCTCACTATCACCAATACCTTGTTTAGGCAGACTAACAAGTTCAAGGATTTGTGGCAACACCCACGATCTAGACACTGGCATCTCACTGACTACATCATTGTCAAAGAAAGAGATCGCCGAGATGTTCTCATCACCCGAGCCATGTGTGGCTCAGACCACTGCGACACTGATCATCGGCTCGTCAGAGTCAAGATCTCACTTCAAGTCGCCCTAAAACGGAGAGGACAGCAAGTCTCCAGAAGAGGTTTTAACACTAAGCGCCTGGAGGATCCAGCGATAGAACATGCTTTAAGAGAGCAGCTCGAACATGGGCTGATAAACAACCCAACAGCAAACAACCCAAATCCCAGTGCCGAATGGGATATTCTCGACACTGTCATGACAAAAACCTGCAGAGACCTTCGGCCAAATCGAAAGAATACACCAGGGCTGGTTTGATGAAAATGACCCGGAAATCAGTATACTCGTCGATGACAAATGTGCTGCTGTAACTGACCGGCAGAACAACTCTCATTCTCGGACCAAAGCTGATTCCATACACAAGAAGAAAGCAGCGGCCCAGCTTGAATTTCGTAATCTGAAAAACGACTGGTAACCCCCCAATTAAAGACAAAGAAGGAATCCTTCAGCGCTGAAAAGAGCATTACCATTTATTGCTTAACTGAAACACCGATGTAAATGTGTATGCACACTTTGGCCTTGAGGTATGTAAGACTTAGATTCTCTTTCAGCATGCCCTTGGTTCAACCACACCTACACCATCCATCCAGCTTAACGGTACTACCCTCTCTAATGCTACCTACTTTCGGTATCTCGGCTCCCACCTGTCTACCACTGCGGACATCGATGAAGAGATTCAACATCGGATCAGATGTGCATCTCAAGCCCTTGGCAGACTCCGTACCCGTGTCTTCAGCTGCAGGGAGCTGAAATTATCTACAAAGATGCACGTATAACGAGCACCTCAATGCATGTGAAAACTTTCACCAACATAGTCTATGTTCCATCCTCCGAGTTCGCTGGGAGGACAAGAGTAAAAATGCCAGTATTTTCGCTGAATCCAACTGTAGTAGTAACGAGGCTACCAATATCCAGGAACAACTATTCTGGACTGGCCATGTTACCCGTATGGACTGCAGTAGACTACCAAAGCAGCTACTTTGTAGTCACCTGACAAATTGTAAGCGTACTGCTGGCGGGCAACTGGAAAGGTATAGGGATAGTCTTAAGACAAACCTGAAAAAGTGCCAAATCGACCCCCTGACCTGGAAGACAATTACTCCACACCGTAACGCTTGGAGGAGCTCCACACAAGAAGGTGTCTATACTTTAGTGTTAACCCGACTACAAACCGAGGCAGACACGCACGAACGTCGGAAAGACGCTGCCGCTGCGTCTCCCACACTAGATGTAGCCTCCCACACGTGCAACATCTGTGAATGACCCTGCCGGTCCCGTATCGGCCTCTTTAGTCACCTCAGAACTCCCCAACGTAGGTGACATCCCTAATAATTCATATCATTGTGTCATATCTAGATGATCGTCATACACGATTCCAAGTGAAAGTAAAGTAGAAATAGTGTATGCGAGCTGATGCTAAGGCACGGTTTTAGATTAACTTGTATTTCATATATAAAGTATGACACCATCGTTACCTGTAAATAAGTTGCAATTCATTTGTAGTTGTTCTGTTGTCTCACAATAATGGTTATTAATTTGATTGATGTCTGCCTGCGCCTTCACTCAACACCCACGTCTTTAGTCGTTCAAGTGCCCCTTTAGCACATGTATGTCATAGAGGTCCGAACAGGTGGGGTAGATGGTGCTTGTGTCACCGAGAAGGTAGAGTATACAGGGCATGGAAGGGCAGGGGGTGTACCTGTCACGGGAGGGTAGGGAGTGTGTCTGTCACAGGAGGGTAGGGGATGCATCAGTCACTGGAGGATAGGGGGTGTAGCTGTCACAGGAGGGTAGGGGATGTGTCTGTCACTGGTGGGTAGGGGATGCATCTGTCACGGGGGATAGGGGGTGTAGCTGTCACTGGTGGGTAGGGGATGTGTCTGTCACTGGTGGGTAGGGGATGCATCTGTCACTGGAGGATAGGGGGTGTAGCTGTCACAGGAAGGTAGGGGATGTGTCTGTCACTGGTGGGTAGGGGATGCATCTGTCACGGGGGGTAGGGGTGTAGCTGTCACAGGAAGGTAGGGGGTGTGTCTGTCACTGGTGGGTAGGGGATGCATCTGTCACTGGAGGATAGGGGGTGTAGCTGTCACAGGAAGGTAGGGGGTGTGTCTGTCACTGGTGGGTAGGGGATGCATCTGTCACTGGAGGATAGGGGGTGTAGCTGTCACAGGAAGGTAGGGGGTGTGTCTGTCACTGGTGGGTAAGGGATGCATCTGTCACGGGGGGTAGGGGGTGTTTCTGTTATAGAGGGTAGGGTGTGAGGGTAGGAGTGTATCTGTCACTAGAGGTTAAGAGGTTATATTTGTCTCGGGAGGTTAAGGGAGTGTATGGTTATATAGATGCCCAGAACACGTAAGGTCATAAGATGGTTCAGCACTCACCACACGCCCTGGCGCCCATCTCGAGCAGGTTGGTGTTTCTGTATTGGTAGGCCCGTGTCATGAACACCACGGCGTTCACCCCGATGAACAGGGCAGTGAAGACGAGGGTGGGGGCGTTGTTCCTTGCCCAAATGACCTGGCGACGAAAACTTGTTCTCAGGGGGATGTTCTCCTTTTCCTGCCTCTCCTCGTCCAGCATCACGTCAAGAAATCTTATCCTGAAAGAGAGAGGAAAAATATGTAGTTCTCTTTTACTTACGTTGACAGGAACCATGGCACGACATTTAAAGCTGAAACGTTTTGATAATAATGTAAAGCCTGAAGTTTAAAATATGATTTAATGTTGAGAAAACATTTTGGCAGTAAATAAACGGTTTTTTTATAGTAAAATAATTGGTAATTATGATAGTATAAGTTAGTGAAGAAATCTGTTTACTCGGTGATAAAGCCAGCTAGGGGAAACAGTTACAGCAGTGATTGTCCTTGTAAAGAGTAACAGTTCCAATATTATATGGTCGACTTATCACAGGTAGTTATTACAAAGAACAAACAGGTAAGAGTTTAATATAAAAGACGCGGAAGTAAGAAAGAAACAACAGCAAATATCAATTGTAACAGGTAACATTTCCCAGATATAATAGACAAAACTATAACACACGAGCATCAGGTAAATGTCAGGTAGAAGGTCTAAAACAATAATTAAGGCAGTGTGTTAATTTCCACAAGCAACTCTGATACTTCATTACCATGCACATTCTCTCTCACTATGGAACAATAATTTGAATACATGTTATTTTTTTAAACATAATAATCATCTACCTGTATGTTGATCAACTGACAGCTCCAACATCAGAGAAAACAAAGAAACATCAGTTTGTAAATAATGAAAATTTCCTCTCGATAAAAAACTTACAAGTTCAAGTCAATAATAAGAACAAAAACTGAATATAAACAACAACTCGTCCACCTTCATGCTGGCGCTGAGGACTGTTAAGTCTTTTCTTACCTGAGGCCTAATTACCAAGGTAATACAAGCTTCCTTGATAGGCAAAAGCCTTCTGAGTCGTAACTACTTCCTATGAACGAGATAGAGCACTACCTTCTGTCATCCTTTCTCCACTAGGTAACCCTAGTGATTCCTAGGTGACCCCCAGTGACCCCCCAGGTGAGGGGCGAAAGTAAGGGCACAATTGTATCATTGACCACCACCACCACCCACTGAACCTACAGTGGTGTTAACCTCGGCCTCTGCCACCCTCATGCTATTCTTCCGCCTTCCATTTCTCCTTCACATTTACCCTTCCTATTATTTTTCTCTGTTAGCATCTTTCTCCTTCCTCTTCCTTGCCCTTACTTTCTTCACTGCCTGTAACTATTTTCTTCCCCTATGTTTTCTCTACTTTTCTTCCATCTTTCATCCATCTACCCCATTTATCCTCTTGTTTTTCTCTCTCCCTCTCCCCCTCCTTGTCGTACCTTCATGATGTTTTCTCCTCTCCCCCGCCTCTTCACACCTTAAGTACAGTACATTGTTAAGAGGTCAGGACTGGTAGTCGCCGTATGTAAAGACTATCAGCTGGTCACTACCCTGCACATCTTAGCTTCTGATTGTTCTTAAGTCACATGTAGAAGATTGAATAGATGCTGCTTAATATTTCTGCCATACAGAATTAAATTACGGCACACCGAGATGGATTTTGAAAACGATCTCAATAAATATTGTCTTATAAAAAAGGAATTCGAGCACACAGTAATCAGAATATGAAAGTAATTTTAGTTTTAAGGGTGGCGTGTATTCTGTATTGTTTGCTAAACAATGATAACTATAACATCGCTCATAGGACTCCAGGTGAGGCTACCACCTTACATGTGGTTCACTGTAATACAAAAATCATCATTTTAAATGAGTTTGTCATCCTGACAATGTGCAAACTATCTTTGAAAAAATTTGTCATCCATTATTTCAATTTATATATAAATCTATAATGCACATACATACATACATACATACATGCATACATACATACATACTTGGGACACCCACGCCAGCCTGGTCGTCTTCTCTCAACTCCACCCAACAACGTCGGCTAGAAAAGGTACAGAAAAGGGCCTGCAGAATCATGCTCGGCACAGAATACTCCGGCTACATCAACGCTCTCTCCCTGGAAATGCCATCCCTCAGTGACCTCCACCAACAAGCACTGGAAAAGTTTGGCAGTGGACTACTGCACCACCCTCGCCACCTCCTGCAGCCCCCCACCCAACTCGGGCAGTCCTCCACTACAACAAAATACAGCCCACAAGAGCCAGCACCGATAGATATAAGAGCACCATCCCATCTATTGTTAAAATAATAAACAACTCCTGATTTATGTACTGTACAGCTCAGTAAATGTATTCAACACAGATTATATTAATAAGTCTAAATCAAATGTAAGTCTGTATATTTTCAGCCACCGGCTGCAACTCTATTAATAAACCGTTTATTATTATTATTATTATTATTATTATTATTATTATTATTATTATTATTATTATAATTATTATTATTATTATTATTATTATTGTTATCATTATTATTACATACATACATACATACATACATACATACACATATCATGTACGCATTCCGGAAATTATTCACTCAAGAGGGTCACATCCTGGGTTGTTTAGTCCCAACACCTTGGACGGCCACACTACTTACTGACAACCCTAGTCTATAACTCCGGGTTCTCTTAATGAATCTTATCTTCCTGTTTTGGGACGAATAGTAAGATAATTGACACACACACACACACACACACTGTTACGACCGTGTCGTATTTTTCTGTTTTTTTTTATATATAACATGCTCCCATGTTGTTCCATATTATTCCTGTAATGATGTGTTAAATTTATTATTATATATTCTAGTCACCTTACCCTGTGCTGTTAAGGTTTTAACTGTCATTATTTGTTCAAGCCCATCTTATTTCTTTATTTAGTATTGTTCTCTAACGACCATCTGCATTGTTAAGCGACCCACCGGCGGGTCGCCTGGCGGGAGCCGACCTTATATATAGGACCCACCAACTGACGGAGTTAGTCCAGTCCTCTTGTCATACAGTTCACATCCCTTGAGTGACACTCGTCACCTGTTACTTATACGTAATTTATTTGTGTTGTTCCTGTCGCCACCAATGTGGTATATCTATGTGAGTACCTATTTATGTCTCTATTTATGTCCATCAGTATTTGCTTCGTTACATTTAAGTAATTCAGTGTTGTTTCACGTTAGTTAATTTCAGTGTTAGTTTTTATATGTTTATGCAGTGTTAACGTAATCCAATGCTTTATTTTTATTCTTTTGATGTTTAGATGTTTAGTATCATTTGTGTCTTAAAAGTTTCGATGGTGAATCAATTTGTTGTGACAGCCTACGAGGCTCTTTATTGTGCTAATATTTAATTAATTTAATTCTTAAAGGTTTACTTTATTTATTTTTATTCCCTTTTAATTTACTTCACTTTTGTTGTTTGGTTACGCCTAGAACCTGGATATTTAAGTAAATTAAGAGACGGCGTAACAACACACACACACACACACACACACACACACACACACATTAAAAATATAGCTCGACTAAATTAATGTGAAATTGATATAAAAATGTCTAAGATGCAGTTTTGGAAGTGCAGACCTCAATGTTCTCTAGTGATGACCTGCGACCTTCACTGTGCCGGTCAGCCGTCACCACAGGGTCAACCAATATTGATGAGTTAATTTACCGCCACTTTCTACCAATACATAAACAACAAAAATGTGAATATTACTGCCACTGGTACACGTAAATAGATGTAAGATTATTGAATGTAATTTAAATGATAAATCAACATGTACAAGAGAAAGACAGTCACGCAAACAGACACAACAGAGGTCCACAACACCCTGGACACGTAAACTTCTCGCTACATATCGTGTTTAGTTGCTGTCATGTGAGTGATGGGACAAGTATTGTATGGACGTAAACAAGGAACTTCCATTATTTACTCAAAAATATCAACACCTGATACTTTGATACCGTACAAAATTTAGACAAGTACTTTTATTTTTTTTTAGTCAGACAAGTGGAATTAACCCTTCACCTGCCCTCAAGGGAATATATCTTTAAAGATTGTGTATATTACCTCCACAACACAAATAAACTAACAGAGGGATTCTTACATCATAGCGACCTTGATTTTTATTTTTATGAGACATAAGTATGTGCCTCTGTACCAGTGAGGACAAACAGATGCACTGTACTTTCCAACAACCAGTTTCTTTTCTTTTCATCAAACTTTGAACACATTGTAGAGGCTCGAGGCCACGTTGTTAGGTTACATCACCAATGACTCTCTCAACATCGACAAGTCCCTGAAACATTTGGAACTGATCACAAAATTCAACATCCAGTTAACATCTGAAGAAAGGCCAATTGCACTTGAATCTTTGCATTTCTGGCCATAATATTTCAAGGTTTTAAAGACTTGTCAGTGACGAGTTCAACAACAGTTACAGCGAGGACTTAAATCCACAACAGATAGAATTCTTGAAAACCTTTTATTCTCACTACCTCTATTTACTTATGTATATTCACCAATAAAAGCCGAAATTGCGAGTGTTATTGTAAAATTGTTTTCTGTAACCGAGTTTATTTTCTCGTAAATTATATTTTAATGAACAATGGCCGCCATTTTGACCTTATGGGATCATGAGACCTGAAAATTTGGAAAGTCGCTAAAGTGATAAAATTCAGCATTGAGATAGACGGAAGGAGACTTGAGGGAAGGAGAAGACATGAGGGACAGGCGACGGGAGGAAACGGGAATTTCCTTTTTTGTTGAGCTCGGACGTTTTTCCCTGTATGTCTGTTTTTGTCTCTTTAAGTCTTATTGTTCCCCCTCTCATTCTATTCCTGCCTCCTCTTTCAGACACCCTTTTTTGTCTATCTCATATTTTATCTTTCTTTGTGACCCGTTCATAAATGCTACAGTATATCTAAATGAGTCACTAGGGTAAGTTTGTCACCGAACTGGCGTAAACCCTTAAGAGGGCAACGGCACACTGCGTGTTTTATTCGGGTGAAAGAAACCCTTACCCTCTAAAGGTTAAGTCAATTAATGCACTTCAGGTAGTCTTAGTATAACTTTGACATCAGTTTGTGTTTTATCTAAATCTTACCAGTAAGGAGTATTCTTACGTCTTCAATGAGGAGGAATATTTATCGTACGGACTTGTGAGAGTGTGGACCTTGGTTCAGATTCTTAAGCGTGCACACATTGAATTTCCCTCAAAGTTGGGGAATTCAAACGGTATCTACCCGTCTCGATGATGACGTCACTCCCTAGTAAGGATTTTGGTGATGACGTTACTCCTTACTAATGACTTTGGTGATGACGTCACTCCTTACTAATGACTTTGGTGATGACGTTACTCCTTACTAATGACTTTGGTGATGACCTCACCCTTTTAGGGAACAATGCAGAGATTGAGCTGGTAAGGATTACCTGATAGGGTCGTCAAACAGGTTTCAAAATTAATATTACAAATACGAGTTGTTGTTCCTTCATTAACAGCTGCAGTATGTTGACCTTGGCCGTGTTTACTGCTAAATTATTTACCTTCGTAAAATACTAATTACCCTGCACCTGTAAGGAAGGTCCCACTACTTTACAATTCTATGTTACGTAAATAATGTACGTTTTTTTTTCTCGTTAAGTCAACGGGTTTGTATTAAATCTATGAATTATTGTTTATGGTGCATCAGCCCTTCTTGAGCTATGCTGTTTGACTACACATGTCTCACTGGTTAGCGAATCTATCACTCAGAAGCTAACGTAACTCAAATGGATACCTATTGTTTATCTATAATGCAACACGGGACCGGTCTACTGCTACTGCTGTTGTCGGCCTCACGCAGCTTTTAACGGTTAAGGTTATCGCTTTCCTTGGTCTATATTTTTTATTGACATTTGTGATAATTCAGGCGAAGAGATTTTTTCTCAAGTTGGTGATGTTCAGAGGTCAGATGTCAATACTGGGCCACCTAGTTTTGCTGTCACTATATGTAACTTGGCGATATAATCCATGGATCTCCAGGCACTTGCCTCCTAAATTGCATGAGTCAAGAAAGCAAGCATAAACTCCGCATGCTTCCCTGTTGGGTAGTGTAAACGCTATTGCGCTTCGCCTTGCAAAGGATGCAAGAGGGTGCCCAAGAAAATGGTCCCCTCGCAGGGGGAAATCCGATTCTGAATCTGTTTACGTATCAGACGTTAATTTTGTCAACAAACTCATCACTTTTCTTTGATATTTGTCTCACTTGGTGTTATTGTATACACGGAGACTCTGTTCAAGGCATTCATTGTTAACGTTGGTTTTGTGAGTTAAACAATTTTGTTTAGATATTTTCTGGGCCAGTTACAAAAATAGATCAAACTAGTTCTGGTTAACGTTATTGCTTTGTCTACTTTGTCCTGTCTGTCAGTCTGTCTCTGTCAATGTCACTGTCCCTCTTGATGGGTATAGTCTTAGTGTTGTTGTTTAAAACAACTCAATGTTTGTATGTTTGTAATAATCATTATTGACGCTTCTGTTGATTTGAGACAAATTCATCCCGCTATTTATCTCTCTCTCTCTCTCTCTCTCTCTCTCTCTCTCTCTGTCTCTCTCTCTCTCTCTCTCAATTCGATAACACAAATTTTTTTTATTCCAATCAGAGCTTCCTCTTGTTTATCTGTTCTTGTCGTTGTTATTGTTGTTAGTGTCTTGTTGTTTACCGAGGTCAGATATATAAAGTACTACATTTCTTGCTCTACTTTTTCCTCAGAGATGACGTAAATTTAGGGCAGATAGCTTAGTACTGTGAAGCTGTGAGGCGCGTTGGTCTACTTTTTGTTTGTAGAGGTGAAAGTGTGATTATGTGCCGTGTGCTGTGTAAACATGTGTTGCGTGCCGTATTGTGTGCCGTGTGCCGTGAGCTGAGTATCGTATGCTGTGTGACGTGGACTGTGTGCCGTATGCTGTGTGCCGTATGCTGTGTGCCGTATGCCGTGTACCGTGTGCTGTGTATCGTATGCTGTGTGCCGGGTGCTGTGTATCGTGTACTGCGTGCTGTATATTGTGGGCTGTGTGCTGTGTACTGTGTACCGTGTGCTGTGTGCCGCGTAATGTGTGCCGTGTGCTGTGTGCCGTGTACTGTGTGCTGAGTGTCGTGTGCTGTGTAACGTGTGCTGTGTGCCGTGTGCTGTGTGCTGTGCCACGTGTATCGTGTACTGTGTGATGTGTGCCATGTACTGTGCCGTGGGCTCTGTGTGCCGTGTGCTGTGTGCCGTGTACTATATATCGTGTACTGTGTGTCGTGTGCTGTGTACTGTGTACTGTGTGCCGTGTGCGCTGTGCCGTGTGCTGTGTACTGTGTACTGTGTTTTATGCCGTATGATGTGTGTTGTGTGCCGTATGATGTGTGTTGTGTGCTGTGTGCCGTGGGCTGTGTACTGTGTGCCGTGTGCTGTGTGCCGTGTGCGCTGTGCCGTGCCGTGTGCTGTGTACTGTGTTTTATGCCGTATGATGTGTGTTGTGTGCCGTATGATGTGTGTTGTGTGCCGTATGATGTGTGCTGTGTGCCGTGGGCTGTGTACTGTGTGCTGTGTGCCGTGTGCTGTGTGCCGTGTGCGCTGTGCCGTGTGCTGTGTACTGTGTGCCGTATACCGTATGCTGTGTACCGTGTGCCCTCTAGTGTGCGTCCCGCTGTATAGCATCAGGACCCACAACAATACAATAAACACAAACGGTAAATAATCATATCTACAAAACGTGGAGACATCAACCCGACGTTTCTGAAACTATAATAATTAAACTTGCATTTACTAAACCAGGGAAGTGAAGGTCTTTGGTTTTGCCCAGAAGAGAGTCATTAGGACAATGACCTATTTGAAAAAATCTGGTCACACTAAAGAACAATTTACGAAATTGAAAATGTTAAAATTAGAGGTTATTTAACACTTAATGCTGTGCTCGATTTGTTTATAAATCTGTTAATCACTTAAATGATAACAATTACTTCCAGTTCCGGAATAACCAGAGTTATAGCTTAAGACTTACTAATACCCCCCCCCCCCCCCCCATTAACTCCTCTTGGTCCCGGACCTCCATAAAATATCACGGTGTGAAGCTGTGGAACAAGTAGAACAACTTACTCCCACCCATCCGATAAAAGGCTACGCTCTCTTCCCTTAAAACATATCTTAAAAAAAAAAAAGAAAAAAAAAAGGGGATTAGCCCACCCGGACACAGGTCACTGACCCACATCGGGGCCTGGGGGGCGAAAATGCAATAATAATAATAATAATAATAATAATAATTCATAGTAAATAAAATTTATAATAAAGAATACAAAATTTAAAATAAAATAATAATAATAATAATAGTAATAATAATAGTAATAGTAGTAATAATAATAGTAATAGTAGCAATAATAATAGTAATAGTAGTAATAATAATAGTAATAGTAATAGTAGTAATAATAATAGTAATAAATATATACAAAAAAAGATCAGTAGTGAGAAACAATATATGTATGTTGTGTTGTCAAAGTAAGAGAAACAATTGAGACCCTGCAATTGTGTGTAAATGAGGCAGAAAGACAGATCATCAACCTGGGACTTGGTCATAGTTCTACTGTCTAAGCATTAATATTTTTGTAACACTTACTTTATACTCTTACCTTTATAATACAATCAAAACCAGTATATTGTATATTGTCACGTAGACAGATAATAACACTGCATTAATTATATTTTTGCCGTCAGGGCATGAACCTGTCTGCATCACTCCCCTTATGTCACCCAAGTTGTTACTTACTTCACTTACTGTATACAACTCCTCTGTAACACAGGTACTTACTTATAAAATTAATGTAAAAATATCAGTAAAAAATAAAAAAGTGAAAATTATGATAACATTCTCATATTTATTTACTAACACCGTGTTACATATACGGTTCAAGATGATACTTAATGTTATATAATAATTCATAGAGATAAATATACAGTTGCCATTAAGAGAGTTCTGGCTCTCAATTGACTCATCCATGTCAATATTGTTATCCTCTCTATACCTAGGGTTTTTCTGGCTAAATATACTGTTTAAATATCAATATTAATATCTAAAGCACTCAGCCTGCCCATATATTGTTATCGGCGCCTCTCAGTTGAAGGACTCAAGGTGACGAGAAGCTTACAGCGGCTCATGTTGTGTAATTATATCTATTTCTCCCTTTCGTCGTCTGTCAGCTGACTGGCTCACTATATTCTTTGTACCTGTTCATTGTCTTACCTCTGTTAGATCCTTGACTCTGGTATCTAAATCCCAACGTGTGTGTGTGTGTGTGTGTGTGTGCAAGGGTGTTTGCTTGTGTATATGTGTGAGTGCATACACACAGTATGTATGTATGTATGTATGTAGGTCGGATAAACCAGGCTCCACTATTGATAACTTAGTTTACTACATTCATCAGACGACTAACCTGTTTGATTCAGGCCATGACAATGTTGATCTTGGAGACCCCTCCCCTCCCTCCTCCTCCCTCCCGTCCCTCCTCCACCCTCCCGTCCCTCCTCCCAGCATCCCTCCTCCTCCCTCCCGTCCCTCCTCCACCCTCCCGTCCCTCCTCCCAGCATCCCTCCTCCTCCCTCCCGTCCCTCCTCCACCCTCCCGTCCCTCCTCCCAGCATCCCTCCTCCACCCTCCCCTCCCTCCCTCCCAGCATCCCTCCTCCACCCTCCCCTCCCTCCACCCAGCACCCCTCCTCCACCCTCCCCTCCCTCCTCCCAGCATCCTACTCCACCCTGCCCTCCCTCCTCCCAGCATCCCTCCTCCACCCTCCCCTCCCTCCTCCACCCTCCCCTCCCTCCTCCACCCTCCCCTCCCTCCACCCTCCCGTCCCTTCACCCAGCATCCCTCCTCCACCCTCCCCTCCCCCCTCCAACCTCCCCTCCCTCCTCCCAGCGTCCCCTCCCTCCTTCACCCTCCCCTCCCTCCACCCAGCGTCCCTCCTCCACCCTCTACCCTCCACCCAGCGTCCCTCCTCCACCCTCCCCTCCCTCCTTCACCCTCCCCTCCCTCCACCCTCCCCTCCCCCTCCTCTCTCCCGTCCCTCCTCCCAGCGTCCCCTCCCTCCTTCACCCTCCCCTCCCTCTTCCCAGCGTCCCCTCCCTCCTCCGCCCTCCCCTCCCTCCACCCAGCGTCCCTCCTCCACCCTCCACCCTCCCCTCCCTCCTCCACCCTCCCCTCCCACCTCCACCCTCCCCTCCCTCCTCCCAGCGTCCCCTCCCTCCTCCACCCTCCCCTCCCTCCTCCACCCTCCCCTCCCTCCTCCCAGCGTCCCCTCCCTCCTCCACCCTCCCCTCCCTCCACCCAGCATCCCACCTTCACCCTCCCCTCCCTCCTCCCAGCGTCCCCTCCCTCCTCCACCCTCCCCTCCCTCCTCCACCCTCCCCTCCCTCCTCCCAGCGTCCCCTCCCTCCTCCACCCTCCCCTCCCTCCACCCAGCATCCCTCCTTCACCCTCCCCTCCCTCCTCCCAGCGTCCCCCCCCTCCTTCATCCTCCCCTCCCTCCACCCAGCGTCCCTCCTCCACCCTCCCCTCCCTCCTTCACCCTCCCCTCCCTCCACCCAGCACCCCTCCTTCACCCTCCCCTCCCTCCTCCCAGCGTCCCCTCCCTCCTTCACCCTCCCCTCCCTCCACCCAGCGTCCCTCCTCCACCCTCCACCCTCCCCTCCCTCCTTCACCCTCCCCTCCCTCCACCCAGCATCCCTCCTTCACCCTCCCCTCCCTCCTCCCAGCGTCCCCTCCCTCCTTCACCCTCCCCTCCCTCCACCCAGCGTCCCTCCCTCCACCCTCCCCTCCCTCCACCCAGCGTCCCTCCTCCACCCTCCACCCTCCCCATGTCGCCAATTATCAAACTATTTTTCCAAACATGCATATTTTACCTGACTAATACACGAAAAAAGCTGATTTACTTAATACATACATATTATAAATCAATATACATAATATAGTAAACAATTATTACACACAAAGTAATATAGATATAGTCCAACCTACTGAACAAGCTTCTGGCCCAAATATTGAAGAAACTTAAGTTCTGTAACGTCAAGATAATTAACGTCATTTCCTGTGAAATTCATAAACTACCCAGTTCAAGTTCTGCTCGACTGTTCCATACCAGTCTTCATAATGTGACATCAGACAACTGAACATTAATGAGGAGGGAGGTGCCACATGTTCAGTTTCAAGGTGATGACTGGCCAGGCGTGGTCCAATCAGATGATTGTTTATGCAACATGATTTGCCCGGTGGCGTCCAAATGTACTTTCATCTGCCTCGACCTTGTGTTCTAATGTCCTTGCTAGCCACCTAATGATCACTCTACAATTACCAATATCATCATTGCCTTTACTTTTTTTTTCTACACACGACTTATTAAAAATAATAGTATGACACACAGGTGGTCGACTCCTGGCTGCATATTCTCAGAGATTCGTTCAACTGTATCTTATATTTCCGACCCAGAACCTAACCAGATCTATTTTTATTTAATGCAGCTTAATACCGTGTAGCATGACCTTATCTACCCTTGGCATAACCTAACCTAACCTAACCAAATTAACAGTTTGGGAAGCAAAACATAAACAAATCCACAGTTTCAGTGTGAAAAATTCAAATCCGGGTCCAATCCCGGGTAGGGGTTTAGTTTGACTCATATTTCACTCCGGGTGAGGAGGTAAAGCACATGAATATCTAACTTTTACTGAATAAAGGCGAAGGGCAAAACAGCCTAGAAAGTCCATCGTGACTACCTACGTTCTCTGGTCTTTATTAAAGGAAAATTTTAAAACATAAGTTTTAAGAATGCAGCCCCTGGGGTGAGTGGTGGTGCCGGTAAACACTGCGTGGCCGATAGCGTGAGTGTTATCCGTGTTACATCACCCTCACTCATGGGACTCCCACGCCAGCCTTACCTCCCTCCCTGCTCCATTCCCTTCTACGCTCTCATAGGAACACTTCCCCCTCTCTGCCTCACTCCTTCCCTCCCTCCTTCCCTCTCATGGGCACACTGCCCCTTCCCTCCCACGCCCATAAGGGAACACCCCCCCCCTTCCTCCCTCCCTACTTCCCTCCCACGCTCTCATGGGAACACTGCCCCCTCTTTCTCCCTTCCCTCCCTATCTCCTTCCATGGGAACACTGCTGTCAGGGGTGATAGCTAATGGAGCTGGCAGCTGATGGGGCTGACAACTGGTGGGTCTGACAACTGATGGATCTAACAACTGATGAGACTGTGAATTGATGGGGCTGACAACTGAAGGGGGCTGACACCTGATTGGTCTGACAACTGATGAGACTGTGAATTGATGGGGCTGACAGCTGAAGGGGCTGACAGATGATGGGTCTGACAACTGACGGATCTATCAACTGATGAGACTGTGAATTGATGGGGCTGACAACTGAAGGGGCTGACAGCTGATGGGTCTGACAACTGATGAGACTGTGAATTGATGGGGCTGACAACTGATGAGACTGTGAATTGATGGGGCTGACAGCTGAAGGGGCTGACAAATGATGGGTCTGACAACTGACGGATCTAACAACTGATGAGACTGTGAATTGATGGGGCTGACAACTGATGGGGCTGACAACTGATGGGTCTGACAACTGATGAGACTGTGAATTGATGGGGCTGACAATTGAAGGGGCTGACAACTGATGGGTCTGACAACTGATGAGACTGTGAATTGATGGGGCTGACAGCTGAAGGGACTGACACCTGATGGATCTATAAGATAATGGATGCCCCTCGAGATTGAGGATGGCCGACCCAATAGGGTCACCTAGGTGTGAATTTTTTTAAGGAATAGAAGCTGTTAGCAACACAACAACCACACCCTAAGTTAACGAGTTGTATGACCCAGTGTCAAGGAATAGTCCGAGAAGACCGGACAACTAGCCAACAGCAGTGGCTAACCATTACCCCAGAACACAATCAGCAAATCGATTAACATCCAGGTCCCCAATTACTGCTGGGTAGACAGAGATAAGTAGAATAAAGAAACTTACCCATAGTTTCACCCTGCCCGGGGATCGAACCCAGATCCACTCGCTTGCGAGGCGAGCATTCTGACCATTACACCACTGTGTAATACAGACACATCTGGCAAGTTAGTAACGCTGTACCCATACCGGAACACTCAGCATCTAAACTTTGTGATAAACCTTTAAAGCATACACTTGAACACTATATTATTGAATGTGACACTGTCAGAGACTTCAGGCCACCTGACTTATTGTATCTTGAACTTTGTAATTACTACATTGAATCGGGAGTGCTTGAGGACATTCTTGCTGTTTATCCCAAATTTGCTACCCCACACTGATTAGTCTTCAATTTAGAATATGACTCCAATGTATGTGAACCACTGACCTATATATACTGCTAATGAATATGATGTATTTCTTTCTTTCTCTGTGTACGAACCTCTGTCCTGCATGACAGTGAGAAGTGATACCACCCTCAGTGTCAAGACCTGACATTACCCACATGAATCTGACCTATATATAGTGTCAATGAATATGATGTATTTCTTTGTGTACGAACCTGTCTTGCATGGCAGTGAACAGTGACATTACCCACATGAATCGGGACCTCTATACATATATAGCTGTTAAGGAATATGATGTATTTCTTTGTTTATGAACCTCTGTCTTGCGTGGCAGTGAGAAGTGATACCACCCTCAGTGTCAAGACCTGACTGAATTTCTCAGAATAGGCAAACTGTACTACAAGCTTTGTCAATAAATTTGTTAAACTAAAAACGAGACAATAGAGAAGCTACTTCAGGATAAGTCAAAATCGTGTTCCCTCTGTACATAAATTAATGTATACTTTACAAATAATAAAGTATTTTCATTCTACATAAATATGTAATGATATCGCGTGATATATTTTCATAACAAGATGGCCTAAATTATCAAGGTGGTGTGCGTGTGTGTGTGTGTGTGAGTGATTGCCATACCTGAGGGGACACTTACTGAGGACCACCACACCGAGGTTCCAACACCACCTTCACGTAAGCTCTCTCTCACCTCCCTCCTCTCTCACTTACCTCCCTACTTCTCCCGAACTACACATAGCACAAAAACATACACACAAATGCATACATATAAAAACACGTAAAGTACACTCGCAACAAAAGTATCGGTGCATACTGTAGTGTGAACAATTTGAGACCAGTGACGATAGGTATTGGGAAAGGCGAGTTGTTCCAGCCGTATGTTGGCAGCCCTGTAATCCTGCTGAGCTGCGACCGTTGATGTATGGAGATATATTTCGTCTGTCTTATTCCACACATTTCGAATCTCACAAATATCAACATAGAAGCACCCACATATTGATCCGTTTCATAATATCATTGTATACTGAACATTGGGTAATATAAATGCAATACTTTACGGTCCCTTTGATAATAATTTCCGGTGTAGATCTCTACTGCTTCATATTGCCTCTGCTTTATACCCACGTTCACCGAGACCGAACCCTCGCTCATCATTCAGTCAACACAAAGCAACAATCCGAAAAGAGGAAACACACTGATTGTCAGCCATATGGGAACACCTAGTGGAGGGGGAGGGGGGGGGGGGGTTATGAGGATACACTTACCAACCTTCCCGACATATCACAGTGTATACCTATCGTTTCGGAAGTCTTCGATCTCACCCTGCACCGATACTTTTTGGTGCGAGTGTACATACATATATAACAGGCAACACACAATAACATATAGAGCCCCCCCCCCCCCCACACACACATACACACTTGACGGTAAACAACCTTGGAATATAATAAACTCAACTCGATGTTCTAAAGTTCATTTAACTTAAGAACAATTAACACACTGGAGACAACAGTGACTGGGAGACCAACAACAGTTACTGGGAGACCAACAACAGTTACTGGGAGACCAACAACAGTTACTGGGAGACCAACAACAGTTACTGGGAGACCAACAACAGTTACTGGGAGACCAACAACAGTAACCGGGAGACCAACTACAGTAACCGGGAGACCAACAACAGTGACTGGGAGGAGAACAAAAACAGTAACCGGGAGACCAACAACAGTGACTGGGAGGAGACCAACAACAGTGACTGGAGGACCAACAACAGTTACTGGGAGACCAACAACAGTGACTGGGAGACCAGCAACAGTGACTGGGAGGAGACCAACAACAGTGACTGGGAGACCAACAACAGCTACTGGGAGACCAACAACAGTGACTGGGAAACCAGCAGCAGTGACTGGGAGGAGACCAACAACAGTGACTGGGAGACCAGCAGCAGTGACTGGGAGATCAACAACAGTGACTGGGAGACCAACAACAGCTACTGGGAGACCAACAACAGTGATTGGGAGACCAGCAGCAGTGACTGGGAGACCAACAACAGTGACTGGGAGACCAACAGCAGCTACTGGGAGACCAACAACAGTGACTGGGAGACCAGCTGCAGTGATTGGGAGGAGACCAACAACAGTGACTGAGAGACCAGCTGCAGTGACTGGGAGGAGACCAACAGGAGTGACTGGGAGGAGACCAGCAACAGTGACTGGGAGGAGACCAACAACAGTGACTGGGAGACCAACAACAGTGACTGGGAGACCAACAACAGTGACTGGGAGACCAACAACAGTGACTGGGAGACCAACAAGAGTGACTGAGTGACCTACAACAGTGACTGTGAGACCAACAAGAGTGACTGGGTGACCTACAACAGTGACTGTGAGACTAGCAACAGTGACTGGGAGGAGATCAACAAGAGTGACTGGGAGACCTACAGCAGTGACTGGGAGGAGACCAACAACAGTTACTGGGAGACTAACAACAGTGACTGGGAGGCCAGCAACAGTGACTGGGAGGAGACCAACAAAAGTGACTGGGAAACCAACAACCGTGACTGGGAGACCTACAGCAGTGACTGGGAGGAGACCAGCAGCAGTGACTGGGAGACCAACAACAGTTACTGGGAGACCAACAACAGTGACTGGGAGGAGACCAACAAGAGTGACTGGGTGACCTACAGCAGTGAATGGGAGTCTTACAACAGTGACTGGGACACTTTAAACAGTGTAGCAGTGACCGGCACAATTAGCCAGTGAGAGCCTAAGGCAGTGTAGTGGTCAGAACTAACTAGACCAACAACTGATGGCTTGGATGACTGTCCCGGGGCTGGCTCCTTCGTCCTCTCCCCCTTCCCTTCCTTCGTCTCATTTTCTTCTTCTTCTCCCCTCCTTCCCTTTCATTTCATACTCCTATTCCTCCTCATTCACTTCTCCATTATCTACCTCTTCCTCTTTCGTCTCCTCCTCCTCCTCCTCTTCCAAATTCTCCTCCCCTGTTCTCTTCACTTTTATCTTCTACTTTTCCAGTTTTCCTCTTCCTCATCTCTCGCCCTCCCTTTCCACCTTCTTTCTCCTACAGTACTTTTTCCTCGCTCTTCTTTCCCACTTTCTTTTTGCTCTTCTTCTTCTTCCCAATGCTTACTCTTCTCTTCCCCACTTTCTCATCCTCCCCATCTTTTATTCCCTCCTCTCCCCTTCTCTATTCCCTCACTCGCTCCCCATCCCTCCTCCCTCCTTCTTCCTGCTCTCTCATCCCTCCTCACCTCCTTTTCCTATTTTCTCACCCCCTCACCTCCCCTCACCCCCTCATCCCCTTCCTTTTCCTATTATCTCACCCCTCCTCGCCTGCTGTTCCACACCCTCCCCTGTTCTCTCACCCTCGCCCCCAGCATGAGCCAGGGGCAAGGCCGTGAGTCTCACGCTACCTGCAACACTACTTTACCTATCAAGGAGAAGAACTGTATCTTCAGGCGCTGTTCTGTCTGTACACAACGAGTTCAACAACACGCGAGTTCCCTTCTTATTGTGATTATAAGTTCAAAGGTAAAAGTTAAGGTTTAACAGCATGTAAGTTCACTTCTTGTAATAACTATAAGTGCAGAGGTAAATATTCTTCCCTTATTTCAGTAATATATTTCAGTAATATGTTCAAAAGTGAAATTAATGTTTCTCTAACGCGTAAATTCGCCCTTTACTGTAAATAAGAACTTAATAGTGTTATTTTTGTCTCTCCTACACAGAGAAAAATATTGTGCTAAGGATGGAACAACAGGTGCACAGTATACAATATTCCAGAGTAAATACCACGTAAATATTTCACATACTAACAGATCATGCGCAGTGACGTCACGAGATTAACTGATATCACGAGAATTAATGACGTCATCGAGTGGAGTAATACTATACACACAGTTATGTTGAGCGACCCGCTAACCATGCTGGTGTATCATATGAGTCAAGAAAGTATCCACTCAGAACGCGTAGTGCTGAGAAATAAAAAACACCAGGAGACGGTACAAACACAAGTGGCAAAAATCACGCAAAACTTGATGGCAACTTTTCCTAGCAGATTTCAGGAATAAAATGATCACCTTCTGACCTGTGATGGCTATAAATTTTCTGGATAATGGCGCCAGGGGTAACCATTGTGGCGGTGGTGATGGCGCTCGCTGTGAACAATTCCTCCCATTAACCACAGTATAAGACACTCACTCTCTGGTGCTAAATTTGATTGGTGTTCCATACTGAAGAAAAAAATAAAAATATCCCCATTGTGTATGATGTAAAATTAGGCAAATTTTCTGAGTTATAAAACGGTTAATGTCTCTGTCATTCAGTTGTTTGCTACTTGGGGATGATCTTCGCCAAACTTGCTACCATTCGCCAAATTTCCTGATCTTCGCCAAACTTGGTAATATTAGCCAAACTTACTGGTATCTGCCAGCTTTCCTACACTGTCACTGTTGAAGGTGCCTCGTGTGTACAGCTGCTACTTGTTCGCAGATATACGCAACATGCACAGTAACATTTTGCCTCAAGCCTGTGACCGATCCTGTGTTTTGCTAAGATTTTTACTATCAACTGTAAACGATTCGAAGACTTAACAAGTGTGTGTAAACGAGTGAGTAAGACACTACAGTTGCTGCCATTTATAACAGGTAGAGTGGCTGGTGTGTTTTGTGAGATGTGGCACCACTGTCTGTTACCCTCGCTATAGTAACCAGCCCCCTCCCCCCCCCCCAACTGTCTGTGAATGTGCGGATTTTTTTGCTTGATTTTAGTTTTAATATAGACAGTTTACCAAGTAGAAAGTCTTTGGCTCCTATCTTATGTTGTCTGGTGGGCAGTGGTGCCACATCTCACAAAGCACGTCAGCCGCCGTATCAGTTTTAATTGAAGGCAACTGTACATGATAGACTGTTTAATAAACATCTGTAGTCTATAAAAATACAATAATAAACATTTTACTCATTATTATAAATACTTTTATAACCATTCTAAACATTTGACAGACGACTAAACATCCGCTAACATTAGTGACACAACAACTATCTATAAACATTTGAGATACAACAACTATCTATAAACATTAGTGGCACAACAACTATCTATAAACATTAGTGACACAACAACTATCTATAAACATTAGTGACACAACAACTATCTATAAACATTAGTGACACAACAACTATCTATAAACATTAGTGACACAATAACTATCTATAAACATTAGTGACACAATAACTATCTGTAAACATTAGTGACACAACAACTATCTATAAACATTAGTGACACAATAACTATCTATAAACATTAGTGACACAATAACTATCTATAAACATTAGTGACACAACAACTATCTATAAACATTAGTGACACAATAACTATCTATAAACATTAGTGACACAACAACTATCTATAAACATTAGTGACAACACAGTCCAAATTTTTAATAACATCCATAGAATGAAAATCACAAGGCGATCAAGAAGATAAAGAACACTATGAGCTGGAACAGAAGAAGATAAAGAACACTATGAGCTGGAACAGAAGAAGATAAAGAACACTATGAGCTGGAACAGAAGAAGATAAAGAACACTATGAGCTGGAACAGAAGAAGATAAAGAACACTATGAGCTGGAACAGAAGAAGATAAAGAACACTATGAGCTGGAACAGAAGAAGATAAAGAACACTATGAGCTGGAACAGAAGAAGATAAAGAACACTATGAGCTGGAACAGAAGAAGATAAAGAACACTATGAGCTGGAACAGAAGAAGATAAAGAACACTATGAGCTGGAACAGAAGAAGATAAAGAACACTATGAGCTGGAACAGAAGAAGATAAAGAACACTATGAGCTGGAACAGAAGAAGATAAAGAACACTATGAGCTGGAACAGAAGAAGATAAAGAACACTATGAGCTGGAACAGAAGAAGATAAAGAACACTATGAGCTGGAACAGAAGAAGATAAAGAACACTATGAGCTGGAACAGAAGAAGATAAAGAACACTATGAGCTGGAACACAAGAAGATAAAGAACACTATGAGCTGGAACACAAGAAGATAAAGAACACTATGAGCTGGAACAGAAGAAGATAAAGAACACTATGAGCTGGAACAGAAGAAGATAAAGAACACTATGAGCTGGAACAGAAGAAGATAAAGAACACTATGAGCTGGAACAGAAGAAGATAAAGAACACTATGAGCTGGAACAGAAGAAGATAAAGAACACTATGAGCTGGAACAGAAGAAGATAAAGAACACTATGAGCTGGAACACAAGAAGATAAAGAACACTATGAGCTGGAACACAAGAAGATAAAGAACACTATGAGCTGGAACAGAAGAAGATAAAGAACACTATGAGCTGGAACAGAAGAAGATAAAGAACACTATGAGCTGGAACAGAAGAAGATAAAGAACACTATGAGCTGGAACAGAAGAAGATAAAGAACACTATGAGCTGGAACAGAAGAAGATAAACAAGACGAGGAGTCAATAAAAATGAGAGCAAAAAGAGGAGGAAGGAGAACAAGAATGTAAGGAGGCGAAGGGCAGAACTAATAATAGAGAAAACACAAGAGGGCGAGGAAGAACAATAAATGAAGGAGAGGAAGAACCTGATAAACTAAGAACAATAAGAGGAAGAAGAAAGATCTTGTAAACAATACAACCTTTGGCCTACCTTAACCAAAACGTCAAGCATTCAGAGACACTTATCACTAGTTTAGCCTCCAAACAAGTCACAAGTGTTAGTGTAATAAGGAAATAGCTGGTGAAGGTACTGTAGTATCTTGACTAGGACAAGAACTTAACCAGACCAAAGAAAACGGGTTTTTCTTTTTTTTTTCTTCGGGGTGACCCACTGTGATCTAGTTAGAATTATTTGAACGCAATAGGTCGAAATGTTCCACTACTGTATAAGAGAACTACCGAGTGTAAAAAAATAAGACAAATTAAAAAGAAGTTGGTACAATGAAAAGATAATGCCAAACAAATTCGATTTATTTTTACCATTATGACCAAATAAACAGACAGAGAGAACAGATATGTCATACACACACATAAAGGAAAAATAAAATGTTTTGGCGAATTAAGAACCAAACAAAACTTACAAAGTTACTTAGAGAAAATGAATTATGCAAAATAAACACACACACACACACACACACACACACAAACACACACAACTGTATTATTTGCCGACTCACGTGATTCTCTGTAACTGTAAAAATTAAAAGAGAAAAATCTACTCCTGAACCTATATAATTTTCTCCTCTCATGTACAGTACCACCAACAGAGACACCAATGACGGGAAAAAGTTATACGAGTATTTATGAAAAAACTACATTGGCGAGACGTTGTAATACATCAAGTCATGTAACGGACCTTGAACACATACAGGGTCCTTGAACAAATACACTGATTTTGAACACACACACACACACACACACACACATAAAGTTTGAACACACACATACGAAGCTTGAACACATCCTCAAATCTTGAACACTCACACGCACACACATACACACGATTCTTGAACACACACACACACACACACTCACACATATTCTTGAGCGTAGACTGGAATAGTGTTGCTGTCAAGCGTAGCAGTCACAGGTAATGGATATGACTTTTATGGGTCTATATTGATATTATCAGCGTAACATGATACTGCAGTGTTGCCAAATACTATACATCAAGCGCGTACAACTCGTGTCGGGTCTAGGTGCTGCAAGGAGAGGATAGGCTACTCTCTCTCTCTCTCTCTCTCTCTCTCTCTCTCTCTCTCTCTCTCCTCTTCCTCGCTCTCTTTCCACTTGTGTCTATTTCTGTCTTTCTGTTTTGCACATTGAATAAATTTAGCTTCTTTTCACTCCCTCCATATTACTTTCTTTGACAATCTCGAGTTTTTTCGCTAACACACACACACACAGACACTTTCTCTCTCTGATTTTCACTCTCTTTTTCTCACTCGTTCTGTTTGTTCCAGTCCTTGGCTTTCACTTTCTCTTCGCCTCTCTCTCTCTCACTCGTTTACTCACATATTCTAGTTCGCGAATTCTCTCACTTTTATTTACATAATTTTACATATAATTTCATTCCACTTCACTCTCTTATTCACTCTCACTTACGTTTAATAACACAGACTCACTCATTCCCTCATCCGCTCTAACTCAGTACCACTCACTTTCTTTTACACTCATTCACATTCACTCCCACTTACATTCACTTTCCATTACACATACATATTTATTTTCACTTTCACTCGCTCTCTTCCTTGAACCTCCCGCAGAGAGAGTTACATGTAATTGTCGTAACAGGTGATACCAAGCCCACCTGTGTGTCCACGTGTGGCTTGGTTTGTTTATTATGTTAAGTTACACACACACACACACACACACAGGGACCAAGATGTGGACCACTGTGCTTCCTAATCCTGATTAACGACGCTCTATCGGACACTCCTCACAGGTGGAAGTACGTGGGTGACTGCACTGTGGGGGTTACAGAGGACAACACCTCACCGGACTACTCATCGCTACAAAGCACCCTGGACAGGCTAGAGGCATGGACTACGGATACCAAGGTCACCATCAACCACACCAAAACCGTAGTCATGTACATCATTACCGCCACCAGTGGTCTCCAGTGCAAGCCCCAACAGTTGCAATGGGTGCCCACCCTCTCCAGTTAGTGCAGTCTGCCAAACTCCTGGGTGTAACTAGACCACAAACTGGACTGGAAGGCCCATGTAAACAACACTATCAAGGCAGCCTCGTACCGACTCTACATGCTACGACGACGCAGGTCACTTGGGGCAACCACGACAGAGCTGAGGACTATCTAAAACGCCTTTATACTCCCAGAAATAACGTATGCGTCACCAACCTGGTCGTCTTCTCTCAACTCTACCCAACAACGTCGGCTAGAGAAGGTACAGAAAAGGGCCTGCAGAATCATGCTCGGCTCAGACTACTCCGGCTACAACAACGCTCTCTCCACCCTGGAAATGCCATCCCCCAGTGACCACCACCACGCACTAGCAGAGTTTGGTAGTGGACTACTGCACCATCCTCGTCATCGCCACTTACTACCACCTGCAGTTCCCCGCCCACCTCGCGCAGTCCGCCACTACAACAAAATTCAGCCCTTAAGAGCCCGCACTGCTTGATATAAGAACAGCACCATCCCATCTATTGTTGAAATAATAAACAACTCCTGATTTATGTACTGTACAGTCCTGTAAATATATTGAACATATATTATTATGTCTAAATCCCATGTAAGTTTGTATATTTTCAGCCATTGGCTGCAACTCTATTAATAATTCGTTTATTATTATTATTATTATAATTATTAATATTATTTACACACACACACACACACACAAGAACACGTTGACAGTAAAAACTTGTTGGCACCGAGACCTCCAGTGGGAGCCTCGCTCCACCAACCTTCATTAACCAACTTCTAGTCTCGTTACCCCACCAGGTCCCCCCTCACCTTACCAGGTCTCCCCTCAACCCACCAGGTCCCGCCCTCACCCCACCACCTCCTTCTCCACCCCCATTTTCCTGTCTGCCACCTTGTAAACAAGCTCTCATGGTGTGTGTGTATACACACACACACACACACACACTTACATATATATATATATATATATATATATATATATATATATATATATATATATATATATATATATATATATATATATATATTTCATGTAAATCCACAATGAAAACGTGGATAAGATAAATCTTGATAAAATCACACGGGAAAATGGAAACAACGGAGCACTTTAGACGAAAGCTAAGGTGCTCCGTTGTTTCCATTTTCACGTGTGATTTTATCAATATATATATATATATATATATATATATATATATATATATATATATATATATATATATATATATATATATTTTTTTTTTTTTTTCTTCATTCAAAGATAATAAATAGTTCCTGCTAAATAATTGAAGCAGAAAACTGGAGATTAATATTAACAGTTGTGGTGTTCTCGTTAAGGTGGAACTTGATAAGAATGAATGAATTCTGCTAGTGCAAAGGGAATATGTACTTAGTAAGAGAATTTTGAATACATACATACATACATAGATACATATATACATACATACATTAAAAGAAAGAAGTGTAGTAGGGTTTAATGTGGTGGGATAATGAGTGGTGTTTGTGTATCGTGTCGTCGAACATTGCAGGAGGTACAAGGTGAGTGGCCTACGAGCCACACACATACTGCGTAGAAGTCACCTTGTGCTAAGCTTCCGCAAACTATAGGGTTCATGGATGCCCTTACTCGACCAGTCAACCCACACCTGCCTTTGTTTACATATCCGAGTGACTCCTCGAGCAAGGACACAAACGTCAACAAACATTCCCTCTTCTAGGTTGTGGCAGGTGGTAGTATTTGGGGCCACATATGTGACCCCGCAAGTGTTTTGTTATAAGGTCAGGTGCACGATGTGTGTTGATAGACACACACAGAGTAAAGGTCAGCAGCAGTGTCAGCGTGCACTTCACATTGCATATTGACCTAAACTTGTCAAGGTGAGGGAGACCAGAAACCCGTTCTCTGCGCGAGGAGAGGGTGAGTGGTAGACCAAGGAGGAACTTTCTGGAGGGATGGGGGAGGGAAGGGGGAGCAGGAGGGAGAGACTCAGGGGGGGGGGGGAGTACATTTACGAGAGAGAGAGAAGACTTGTCTGGTAGCATTGCAAAGGAGAGATCATTTTAAGGGAGGGCCTTACAGGCTGCTAGAAAAAAGAAGGTACGAACAAGATCAGTTAGTGAGTGATAAGAATAGATTATTGTGTCAGGGATGATGATCATGATAACAGACTACAAGTGACGTCTAATATAATATATCGGTGAGACCTTTTCATCTTAGAATGTTTCACAAGCCTTTGATGTATTCTTTCCTGTGTAGACAGTATAAAAAAATATTTTCCCATAAATTCGCAAGACATATTACCTGTGGCATTGTTCTACAGATATCCCATTGGGAACAAACCACTTTCTCAGATGTGTGTCTCAGGTGGTTCAGGTTTAAGAGATCTTCATCTGGTGGTGAAAACAACACTGGGTGACGTCACCTAACTGTTTATAATCACCACAGTGACTTATTCTCACAGCGATTAAGGTACTTACTAGACAAAGTCAACTTGGGCGACGTTACACAATGATATAGAAAAAACGCAAGAAAGTTGTAGTAAATTTGTGTTTATTGTCGTCTTTATGTCGTGATGTGTACGATTATCACGGTGGTTTCTACCTATCTATCTATCTATCTATCTATCTATCTATCTATCTATCTATCTCTCTGTCTGTCTATCTATCTATCTATCTATCTATCTATCTATCTATCTCTCTGTCTATCTATCTATCTATCTATCTATCTATCTATCTATCTAGCTCTCTGTCTATCTATCTATCTATCTATCTATCTAGCTCTGTCTATCTATCTATCTATCTATCTATCTAGCTCTGTCTATCTATCTACTCGTGGTAACGCACAGAAAAGAAATATCATAGGTAGAAAAAATTTCAACACACAAATACAAAACAAATACATAAAGAAAACTGACAACAGAAAGACCTCATAGTGAAGACAAACACAACGTCTAACAAAATATAATTAATTGATCGAGGAAAAAAATGAACACTTGAAATTATATATAAAGAAAAATGAAAGATAATTAATCTGCCACAGACCAGATCGATAACAACGAATCCTATTATCGAGAAGCGACTCAACCTTCACAAGTCTCCACGTTTACTTAACACACCACAAGTTATTGTATATTTTACCTCCAAAATGATACGTAAACCTTCTACTTCATATATAACAAATAAAAGATGACAATTAAAATGACATCAAAATTACCTTGAGACTATTTTATATACGAAAAAAAGTAGCATATTACTCCTAGTTCTCAAAGATCCCTGTATAATTAATTCACTGGTGGGAGTGAGAGAATCTACCCAGCTAAGTTAAAATCGCAGTGCAGAATTGAAACCATTTTGGCCATCATCTTTGTGCTTTAGATAGACTGATGCATAACATCTGAAAAAAAACATTATTATTTTATTTATTAGATGTCAGAGTGGAGTCTCAGCCTCGGCGAATATCACATTAAAAAGTAAGTTATTTCAGGGGAGCAAGACTGTAGTTCATACCTACTATCTGTTCATTAAGCGAAGCTACAACAGACAGCTAAAACCGTCATGTTACAGCTACAACAGACATAAAACCATCATGTTTCAGTGACAACAAACAGCTAAAACAGCATGTTTCAGCTACAAAAAACAGCTAAAACCGCCATGTTTCAGTTACAACAGACAGATAAAAATCACCACATTTCTTTACAAGGCGAAATCCTCCACCCCCCCCCCCCCCACTAAATTTATTCCCTTACAAACGTCAACACCAAGAGAAAGAAGACAACACAAAACGAGAGCAGGATCGTCGACGGCAGGTTTGAAGAGTGTAGAAAACCCTAGAGGTACGTCAGGTTGATGAAGTCTTAGTGACACAGTTAGCAGCATTCCTGTGGTCAAGGCGTGAGGTAAGAGGAATGAAAACAATATAAACAATGGAAAGAAACATACAAGATGATATGTATTAGGTTCATTGGTCACAAACATTCATAGCGACTCCAGTTCACCCTAAGTCCTGAGCTGCTCTGGTTCCTCGTATAGACTGAGTTCATATAATTATCGTCTGTCCAGTGAAGGTAAATATCGTTCATCTATTCGCTCCAGCAGTTCATAGCAGCCATCTTTATAATTGTTTACAGTATATGTGTAGAGAAAATTGTGATGATACACACACACACACACACACACACACACGCACACACACACACGCACACACACACACACACTGACAATGACACTACAGACAGTAAAAACGATTCAGTACAATAATTCTATATGTGTATACACTATGACCAGTACAGCACCCATTACGAGTATAAACATTGGCACAAAATCCTAATAAACTATAAACATTATCTAGTTATCATATATATTATTGTTTGGAAAGTTATATAAACATAATGTTATAAATTCATCATAAACATTAACAATCGTCCGAGGGTAAGATAAACTTCCAGCGTTGTAATAATACCTCCGTGATGTGGTTAACTAATGTGCACACACACAAACACACACACACCGTCACCACAAGAGGAGAGTGTGAAGGTCAGAGTGTGTGGTAACAATATTCACGGCAACACAACCACAACAAAAACAGCAGTAACAGTGTAGTGGTCACAATGGTTACATCATACCAAGTAACAACAGCAGCACAAAGAGTAGTAGTAGTGGTAGTTGTTGTTGTAGTAGTGGTAGTTGTTGTTGTAGTAGTAGTGGTAGTTGTTGTTGTTGTTGTTGTAGTAGTGGTAGTTGTTGTTGTTGTTGTAGTAGTGGTAGTTGTTGTTGTTGTAGTAGTAGTGGTAGTTGTTGTTGTAGTAGTGGTAGTTGTTGTTGTTCTTGTAGTAGTGGTAGTTGTTGTTGTAGTAGTGGTAGTTGTTGTTGTTGTAGTAGTGGTAGTTGTTGTTGTAGTAGTGGTAGTTGTTGTTGTAGTAGTGGTAGTAGTAGTGGTAGTTGTTGTTGTAGTAGTGGTAGTGGTAGTTGTTGTTGTAGTAGTGGTAGTTGTTGTTGTAGTAGTGGTAGTTGTTGTAGTAGTGGTAGTTGTTATTGTTGTTGTAGTAGTGGTAGTTGTTGTTGTTGTAGTAGTAGTGGTAGTTGTTGTTGTAGTAGTGGATAGTTGTTGTTGTAGTAGTGGTAGTTGTTGTTGTAGCAGTGGTAGTTGTTGTTGTAGTAGTGGTAGTTGTTGTTGTAGTAGTGGTAGTTGTTGTTGTTATAGTAGTGGTAGCTGTTGTTGATCAAGGCAGCTTCACTCCTCTGGTGTTCACAACCTCTGGTGGGATGGGACTAAGTGCAAGATGTTTCTACGCCAGACTCGCGGAGGTGATCTCCGAACAGAAGCAGCAGCCCAGAAGTTATGTTACAGCCTGGATGAGATGTCGACTGTCCTTCTCTCTCCTTCGGTCGGCTTTGCTCTGCCTCAGGGGAACGAGAGCTTCTACCCCAAAGCCGACAACAGCTGCAGATATTGACTATGAGGCAACAGTCACTGAATGCCGCACAGACCTGCGGCTCAACTAATTCAACACAGCTAGGATAGCTACTTATGTATTAGGATATTTAATATTAAGGTAATAAAATGGCGGCGAAGGTGTGGCTATTGGGGGAGGCTGGAGGCCACGCTGTAAAAAGAAAAAAAAATAGTTGTTGCTGCTGTTGCTGTTGTAGTAGTCACAAACTCAACCACATTAGAGAAAACACAACTACCACACTGGACCACCACACCCACCACACTGGACCACCACCGCCACCACCACACTGGACCACCGTCACCACTACACTGAACCACCACCACCACACTGGACCACCACCACCACCACACTGGACCACCACCACCACACTGGACCACCACCACCACACTGGACGACTACCACCAGATACACTACCCATCTCGCTGACCTTCATGCTTCTCAGTAGTAAAGGTCACACACATGGTCACTTCATCTTATGTGTACTAAAATATTCCGGGAAGTTTACTGCTCCTCTACAAGTTCATAAACCCGGCGCTGTGATATACCTCGTTTATATATATAGTGATCATATTAGTAAGGCAATCTTAGGAGTTGTACTTATAGTTTACTCATATTAGCAGATGAGTCGTTTAAGATTGAAGACAGCAAGTGGTGGTGATGTTTGGCAGTCTGCCTGGTGCCTTGGCTGCTGTTGGAAGAGGATGGTAGGATTCCTAGGTGTTAATTCAGTGCTACAACTTGCCATTTGTAGAACACCATGGGGTGCTTTTTGGGCGTGTACCTGGCATGCATCCATATTTGTGTGTGTGTGTGTGTGTGTGTAATAACAGTACTACTACTAATAATAATAATACTAATAATACTAATAACACTAATAATAATAATAATATTAATAATAATAATAATAATTCACGGTTTATTGAAAGAACATGGCAGCAAAAAGGCTGAAAATATACAGTTACACAATTGGGAAATAATTTACAAATAATATACAAGTAACATAAATGACACAACTATGATTTATAATAACACGGTGGAAGAAGGTCATATATCAGGGAATTTCATTATAGTAACAGTGCAAAAGTTAGATTGACTAGAAGTGAACACACTGGTTAACTACGTATTGTCGATAATTTTTACAATGGTTGGGATTGGGCTGTTCTTATAACGATCAATCAGCACGTGCTTGTATGGGCTGGATACGGTTGTGGTGTCGAAAAGCAATTAGGGGACGAGGGATCTCGGGTGAAAGCAGGAGCCGGTGTCGAGGAATGTGCAGAAGCTTCTCCCCAATTTGCAGATGTGGTCATAGTGATGATCAGCGAGAGCCGAGAGGGTCAGTATGTTGGGCGCTTCTTGATATGTGGAGTAGGAGGGGGAGACAATAATCTTGCATGCCCTCTTTTCCACTTTTTCTAGGTGTTTCTGTTGTGTGGCATTTAGGGAGGAAGACCAGGCCGGGGAGGCATAGGTGAGTTTGGGAAGAATAAATGTAGAGTAAACACTGAGGATCTCGGGCGCGGGAGCTGATGTGTCTTTTCCAATTTAATTTATTATCTATAGTGATTCCGTGGAACTTGGTGGAGTCTACAACCTGGAGTGTGTTGGGGTCCAAAGTACTGGAGGGAGATGGGACAAGGTCAGAGGAGAGGTTGATGTGCGTAACCATGGTCTTGATATGGTTGATGGGGACCAATTTTTGGAGAGTGTGTGTGTGTGTGTGTGTGTGTTAAGTAGAGTAGTACACAAGTGGTGTCTTACTGCTGCTTTTAATGCACCCTGGGCATCATTCCACCACCAGATTTACCCAAGAACACCTGCATTTCCCTTAGTATCAGACAAAATGTTTAAATTTGTTGGTCAGTGGACGTATTCAACCCTGCACACAACGTAAGCTGGTGGTGTCTGCCGTGTGTCATGGTCTATCCCTCCTGTGTGTGTGTGTGTGTGTGTGTGTGTGTGTGTGTGTGTGTTTGTGTGTGTGTGTGTGTGTGTGTGTGTGTGTGTGTGTGTGTGTGTGTGTGTGTGTGTTGTGTTGTGTGTTTTGTGTAATAATAAAAATAATAATAATTAACGGTTTATTGAAAGAGCTTGGCAGCCAGAAGGCTGAAAATATACAGTTACATATTTGGGGAATGGGTTTCGAATTACAAATAATATACAAGTAACGTAAGTAACACAAATAAGACATATAATAACTAGATGGGGAAAAGCTCAAACTACAGTTCATTTCAACATAGTGACAGTGCAAGGAGTAGTGTTTACTGGGAGTGAATACACTGGTTTATTACAAGTTATTGATAATTTTTACAATGGTTGGGACTGGGCTGTTCTTATAGCGATCAGTTCGTGCACGTATGGGCTGGATGCGATTGTGGTGTCGAACAGCAATTCTCGGACTAGGGATCTCAGGTGGTAGTAGGAGCCGGTGTCGAGGATGGTGTAGAAGCTTCTTACCAAATTTGCAGATGAGGTCGTGGTGATGGTCAGTGAGAGTCGAAAGGGTCAGTGTGTTGAGCGCTTCTTGATATGTGGAGTAGGAAGGGGAGAGAATAATCTTGCATGCCCTCTTTTGCACTTTTTCTAGGTGTTTACGTTGTGTGGCATTTAGGGAGGAAGACCAGGTGGGGGAGGCATAGGTGAGCTTGGGAAGTATGAATGTTGTGTAAACACTGAGGAGCTCGGGTGCAGGAACTCCGAGGGACTTGAGTCGGCGGAGGAGGTGGAGACGGAAACTGGAGGATTTGACAACTTCACTGACGTGTGGCTTCCAATTTAGTTTGTTGTCTATGGTAACGCCGAGGAGCTTCGTGGAATCTACAACCTGGAGTGTGTTCGGACCTAGAGTAATGGAAGGAGGTGGGACAATTTCGGAGGAGAGGTTGATGTGCATACCCATGGTCTTGGTATGGTTGATGGCGACATGGTTGTTGGTGGCCCAGTTTTGGAGACTGTTTAATAAATCCTGAAGGGCGGTATAGTTGGGAGCAGAATTGTTGACGCTGATCCCAATGGTGGAGTCGTGGTGGTGTGTGTGTGTGTGTGTAAGAGTGTGTGTGTGTGTGTGTGTGTGTGTGTGTGTGTGTGTGCTTTGTGTGTGTGTGTGTAAGTGTGTGTGTGTGTGTGTTTGTGTATGTGTGTGTGTGTGTCACAAAAATCATGGTGTCACACCAGTATTACAACGCATTTCCATGACGTTGCAGAATCTGCCATGAGTTCATACCAGACTTGACTGACACATTTCCGGTAGTAAGTCGTTTAGTGGGTACGAAAATAAGTCTTTTATTTAACTTAATTTTCATTTTTGTTCTTCCTTGATTTTTTAATAATCCTTAAAACTTTATCCAAAATCTTTTACGATTTCTAAGAACTTTGTCAGAGATGTTAACACTCACTTGGACTTTGCTCTGGATTTTGTCATGTTTTTCCCGGGAGCATTCGACTAGTTCAGCAGTAAACATCCAGGACTAACATCAATTGTAGGAAAACTTCTGAAAGCAATAGTTACAAACTCAATTTTAAGTCACCTCAAGAAACACATTTTTTTTTAAAGATTCTCAACATGGGTTTATCAGTGGGCGTTCTTGTTTGACAAATATATTACCATTCTTTTCAACTGTTTTCTAATCAGTTCATTACGGAGACGAGTTTGATGTAATTTATCTTGAATTTAACGAAATCCTCGACAGGATCCCCTAAGGTAGACTAATACGTTAAGTGGAGGCTCATGGAAGTAGCGGGGATATTCTTAATTGGATTACTGCTTGGTTATAGGACAGGAAACATTGAGTCAGCATTAACGGCACTGAATCTGATTGGGGTAACGTCACTAGAGGAGTGCCCCAAGGCTCAGTACTCAGATCATTACTATTTATTATATACATTAACGGCATAGATATAGGAGTAGATACAAGCAAAAGTAAATTTGCTGATGACACTAAAATAACGAGTGTAATTAAATATGACGAGGACTCCACAAAACTACAGGTAGAACTAAACCAACTTTTCACATGGAACTGAAAAAAATAGGGGGATTTAAATTTAATATGTAAAACTGTAAAGTACTAATAGTGTAGGCGATTATGTAGCAATATGCGGTCCCGTAAGAACTTCATGTTATTTTTTGACACCATACATCATTTTAAACCTTGGAACCTGTAGGGATTTAAGGTCGTATTTGTCCAGAGAAGTAAGCGAGGAAAAAAGTCGCTCGAGAGGCATGACTCACTGAGTGTCTAAGGTGATAAAAGATCAAACACTACCATTTGGGTTGTCAGATTAAGTTCATTATAAAAAATATCAAAATCACACAGATTAAAAAAGAACAAAACACCATGAACTCTACACAGTACAGATATTGTCAGCCGTCAGTTTGCTGATGTACAGAAGTTGCACAATGTTATGCCTGACTGTAATCCATTTTGTCAGGAAAATTATGTTCCTTTAAACTTGGTAACTGGAGCTCTTATGCCAGAGTATGTCAAGCATGACATTCTAGGTGCATATGAAGTTGAAGACAAAGTTATGAAAATTTTGTCAAGCAACGCATTGTTGGTCCAGTAAGCATCTGGGAAAAGATGTCCAAGGTTAATCTTCTGTCATGAAAAGCAGCAAACAAGACCTTAACCATCAAATTACCTTCACAGGTTATAGAACTTAATCAGGACAGATCTTTGTTTGCTAGACTGCTGATCATCGCAAGATTCCTTGATAAAATCAATCAACAAGAGGTGATCGGCATGTATGAATTAACTTGTCTGCCAAGATCTCTCTTCTCCCCCTCTGGATCTGTCCGTGTTTGCCAAGACAAAAGCAAGCTCATGAATCTCCTTGAAGCAGCTCCAAAACGTGAAGAGTCTACTTATGTTCAAAGCATTGCAGATCCACAAAAGGAACCATGTCATAAGGCTTTCATCATCGATGACATGGCATTAGTTCACGAAGTGTCAACTTTTTCAAAACTGTGCAGTTTGCAGACCAATTTGCTGGTAAAGGAAAGAAAACATGTTGGAACACTTTGATGAAATCTTACACAAAGCTCCTAAATGCATTCAAGATGCTGAGTAGACCAAATGCCCCCCCCCTCCCCCCCCCCCCACAGACATGTATATTGGCCTAGACTCTAAAGGAATTTTTATGTAAGCTCTACTGTCCACGAATGATTTTCACTGTACTGTCAAAACTTAGATGGCATCTCTGCAAGAAAACGCAAGCAGAGGCTGGAAAACTACCACCAATCGACGGCAGGAACTGTAAAGTATCAAATATTGAGAGCAAGGTATCAAGTCCTTCTGTGGTCTTGTGATGCAGGCAGTGAAATGCTTTCATCATTGAAGCATGGCTGGAAGATTAAAAATGACTGTTTCATGCCAGTAATATCAGACCTGCCCCCAGCTCCAGAAACTATACAGAGCTTGTTAAGTGTGGATCTGGCGTCAGCAAATGTGGACTAAGAAAAAAATCCGACAGTGCAAAAAACTTAGGGGTAATGATAAGTAGGAACCTTAAACCGAGGCAGCAATGTGTATGTTCTCGAAACAAGGCTAGCAAGGTACTTGGGTTCATATCAAGGAGCGCTATTATTAAAATATATCTTACGTATGTGAAACCTCACTTGGATTATGTGGTTCAGTTTTGGTCACCGTACGGCAGAACAGATATTGATTCCCTAGAGAGCATTCAGAGGAGGTTGACAGGCAAATCACGTGCATTTGTAACCTTGAGTGTGGTAACAAATTAAAGCCTTTGTATTTGTATTCCCTTGAGAGACGTAGAGTGAGGGACGATGTGATCGAAGTGATGGAAGTCAGAGCTAAATAAGGTGATATAACAAAGGTACTTAAGCCATCTAATAATGAGCGAACACGTAGCAATGATTTTAATTTATGCAAAATTAGATTTAAGTTCGAGATACATAAACACTGGCTTGCAAATAGAGTAAAGGATGAATGGAACAAATTACCAAACATCATCATTAACTCTCGGTGGGTAGCTTAAAATATAGGTTGGACGGACATTTAAGCAATAGGGGTTGGGTGTAAACGGGGCTGCCTAGTGTGGCAGTCCTAAAACTAGTGAGCCCCAGTCCTAGTGCTTGTGGGCCCCAGTCCCAATACTAGTGGGCCCCAGTGCTACTACTAGTTGGCCCCAGTCCTAATACTAGTGGGCCCCAGTCCTACTACTAGTGGGCCCCAGTCCTACTACTAGTTGGTCCCAGTCCTAATACTAGTGGGCCCCAGTCCTACAACTAAACCAGCCATGTTTGACACACAATACTGTAAGGTGAATGTGTTATGTCAGCCAACAGAGTGATGCAACGTCTTGCCTTTGAACAGTGGTCGCTGGGGATCTCATGATGATTAGACCCCCGGGTACCGCCAGGGTGCCATGTCAGGGTGATTTAACTTCGGGTGAGTTAAACTTGGCGGCGATTCTTCAGGAGGACAATTTGTGGTGCCAAATCCTCATGTTGTGACGTGACCAGCCCATTCCGCGACCGTTAGTGTGTGGAGGATTTTTTTTCGCACACATAATACATTACTGACCTCATTTCTTATGGGGTTCATCCTACGCTTTAGATTTCTGTAAATCTTCCATTAACTGAAACAGAAGCTGAAGTTTACTGAAGTAATTGTCGAAGTGTAAGCCCTGTAGTGAGAGTTGTGGCATGTATGCATGTATGTATGTATGTATGTATGTACGTATATATATTGTTACGACCGTGTCGTATTTTTCTATTATTTTTTATAACATGCTTCCATGTTGTTCCATATTATTCCTGTAATGATGTGTTATATTTACTATTATATTATCTAGTCACCTTACCCTGTGCTGTTAAGGTTTTAACTGTTATTATTTGTTCAAGCCCATCTTATTTCTTCATTTTGTATTGTAACAAGCATTCTCTGTTGCTCTAACGACCATCTGCATCGTTAAACGACCCATGTTCACCGGCTGGTCGCTTGGCGCGAACCGACCATATATATAGTACTCCACCTGTAGACAGAGGCAGTCCAGTCCTCTTGTCATACAGTCCACATCCTTTGAGTGACACTCGTCACCTGTTACTTATACTTAATTTATTTGTGTTGTTCCTGTCGCCACCAATGTGGTATATCTATGTGAGTACCTATTTATGTCTCTTATGTGTCCATCAGTGTTTGCTTAGTTACATTTAAGTAATTCAGTGTTGTTTCACGTTAGTTAATTTCAGTGTTAGTTTTTATATGTTTATGCAGTGTTAACGTAATCCAATGCTTTATTTTTATTCTTTTGATGTTTAGATGTTTAGTATCATTTGTGTCTTAAAAGTTTCGATAGTGAATCAATTTGTTGTGACAGCCTACGAGGCTCTTTATTGTGTTAATATTTAATTAATTACGTTCTTAAAGGTTTACTTTATTTATTTTTATTCCCTTTTAATTGACTTCACTTTTTTTGTTTGGTTACGCCTAGAACCTGGATATTTAAGTAAATTAAGAGACGGCGTTAATAGTATCTATGTATGTATGTATAATATTAAGCAGTATACTGGTATAAGGTATAAGCCTAGAGCATGTTACATCAACTTCTATATACTGCGCCTTAATATATATGTATTGTGTATTAATAACCAAGACATCAAGACCATAAAGGCCTACTGTCCTGTCCTTGTATTTATAACAACGATGACACCAAATCATAAGTTGTTCTGTCTCTCGCTCTCTCAAATTTTCGGTTGTCATATATTTTGTACACGATTTATCTCCTGAGTTTCATCTCCAGGTAGTTGTACCGTGTGAAGCTCTTGCCCAAGTATCTGAGTTCCTAAATGGGGTTACTGAGTGTTACTCCGTTTGTTTGTTTTCGTCCAACTTGTTTGTTTGTCCGAGCATTGTCACAGGAACTTTCTGAATTAGGAAGTTGAAATGTGGACCCAATAGTGACCAGGTGTTTTGACAAAGAAGGGAAACTAAATATTACTAATATTTTGTGTACATTGAACGTTCCACTACTTTTCTTACTATTGGTCTTCACTTTTTGTGGAAAGCACACTAATTTGCATAAAGTTTCGGGACTCGATGATCATTACTCATGGAGACCGTTGTGTGGCTCCTTCAGCAGGACGCAGGGTATGATAAATACAATAACTTAATCTTGGGATAAGTCAACTGAATTCTGCATCCCATTAGTTCTATGAAAGTTGGTTCCATGGGCTTTACAGCCTATGAGAGTCAGTGGGGATACAACACACTTTATTGCATATAAAGCCCTTTTGCAGTACATATGGCGGTATTGTGGCCGGCACTTCACTCAGCCGTGTTCATGTCCCCAACTGAACTGTATATCGAAGCAGGTGGACAGACTTATGGCGTCCCGGACACGGTAACCACTCGTCTCGTAACGTCATGTGACTTTCCAAGGATTCTTAAGTCTTTTTTTAAGTATATTCTTCAGTTAATACTAGATACATACAACCAGTCATACAGTAAAGGGATGATATCATCAAGTAAATTGGCCAAGGCTTCCCTGCCTCAAGAAGTGTCACCTGCGCGCCAGTTTTTACAAGTTGTTTACCTCGGCCGGGTCGTGTAGTGGTGGTACCTTGCCCCGTTATTACCACCAGGCGGGCTCATCTATCACCTGCCCGCTCATTATACCATGTGAGTGGCAGATATTCGTGGATTAACAGCCAGCGACCTACAGGAGGCAACAGATGAAGGGGTCGGCTATTAAGTCTTGGGTGTTGTTAATGTGAAGGCTTCTCACGATATGGACGTAAAGTGGAGGACATCTTTTACATTTAGGTGAGAACTTGTCGAAAATTGACATAGATATTTCAGCAGTGGCGTAGCTAGAGTGTGTGCCGCCCGGGGCGGCCCTTTAGTTTGCCGCCCCCCCCCCCCCCCCCGTGCCCCCACAAAAAATACATATTGCACAGTGACTCACTCTTATATATATATATATATATATATATATATATATATATATATATATATATATATATATATATATATATATATATATATATTAAATAGTTTGTGTACCATTATAATATTACTGTACTTTCACATACTCAAATATAGTATGCTTTAAATACACACCAAACATACTTAAACTTTATAAGTAACAGTTAAACAAAAATAAAAAACGACATATAGGATAGGGAAAAAAGTAAAAAACTGTAAAAAATTAGGACCAATACTTTAATATTTCTTACCTTATAGTAATATGTCTTTCAACGAAGTAAATAACTGGATCGAAAACACAAGAGAACTTAAAAATCGTCTAGCCTCCCCTCGTCTTGTCACGATGGAGACTTGCGCAGAACTGAAGTGAATTGCTTGTAACTGGTGGATTGGTCGGCTGTACATGAACTGATGTGACCCGAGACTGCATGGTTTTGCAGCTACTGGAAACGTTAATCCTTCCCTTTGTATCGGCGGCAAGTTAATCCTCGTCGTGTCTGACCTAACACCTGACCCACACCACATGAGCTCACTGGCGTACTTGTTTGAAGTTGTTTCCTTAATCCTCAACAGGTTACAGGTTGTGTGTGTGGCGGGGGGGGGGGGGGGGGGGCGCAGAGCAAGGGTGTAGCTCATGACGTGGCCGTGATGATGTGGGTCAGGTGTTAGGTCAGACACGACAAGGATTAACTTGCCGCCGATACAAAGGGATGGATTAACGTCTCCAGTAGCTGCAGATATGGGTGATGAACAGACCCAAAAGTGCCGCCCCCCCAAAGGGCCGCCCGGGGCGGACCGCCCCCCCCCCCCCCGCCCCCCCCCCCCCAAGCTACGCTAGTGTATTTCAGGTGTCTAGTTATCTTTACGCTGAGAGTAGTGGAGGAGGGAGAGAGGCTTGAGCCAGGCCGTAGCTGTTTAATATTGATTTATTTCGTCTGAGTTAAAGAAATCATCACAAAGAAAGACGATTATACATATACACATATAAAACAATAAAAACAGTAAAATCTCCATAAAAAAACGAGCATAAACAATAAAAAAAAAAAATTACAGAAATATGAAATCAACAGAACGAGAATCAACAATAGAACTATTCTCATGAACGTCTTGTCAGTCAGATACAAGGGTTGAGTCCACGCCAAGCACGTCACGTACTGGCCGACGCAAGCAAAGCACCACCTATCTTGTTTACTCAATACAGGTCACCAGCGCTTGTGTATGACGCAACACCGAGGAGGGGCACTGGGAGAAAGGGCTGTTAAAAGAAGGAAGACCACGAAGGATGATTTGAGAGAGAGAGAGAGAGAGAGAGAGGGGGGGGGGGAAATGCCATTTGTAAAAAATAATGTAGAGAAAGAGGAGTTGAAGGAGAGGAAGAAATTGAGAGAGGGTGTTGGCCAACTAAGAGACGAGTGACATACTATATTTTTGCTCTCTCTCTCTCTCTCTCTCTCTCTCTCTCTCTCTCACCGTCCGGCCCACGACACACAGTTACTCGGCAAACCACCGTAATCCAGCGGACAAAAACATCACACAGAACACGACACATTCACCTCCCCGACCAAGGTGACATAGAGGGGGTGAAGGAGGGAGGCAAGAGGGGAGGAAGAGGAGCAGGGAGGGAGGGACGGAGGGAGGAGAAGCAGGGAGGGAGGGACGGAGGGAGGAGAAACAGGAAGGGAGGAAGCAAGAGTGAGGCTAAAAAAGGTAATATGAGAGAGGCAGTGAAGAGGAGGATTAGAGAGACAGGGAAGGAACGAGGGAGGACTGGGGTAGGGGGGCAGAAAGGAGGGAAAGTCATGAAACTGAGGCGTCGGTGGGTAGAGAGGTACCGCTCTTGCCTCGCAAGCGAGATTGTCACGGGTTCGATTCCCGGGCAGGTGGAAAGTTGTTCGGACACACTTCCCAGCCTCCCTTGGTCCCTGTTCACCTAGCAGCAAAGTAGGTACCTGCTGTAAATCGAAAGTCGCGAATTCGTATTCAGGAAAAGTTGTTGGAGCTTCCAATAACTTGCTTAGACATAAACCATTGACTCTTCAGGCTTCTACGCCCTTGACTCTTCAGGCTTCTACGCCCTTAACTCATGAGACATAAAGGCAAGCATGAACTTAGCATGCTTCCCTGTTGGGCTCTGTAAACGCTTCTGCGCTTCACCTTACACAAGGATGTAGGGGGGTGCCCAATAAAAAAAAAATGTAACTGAGGTTATATCAAGTCATTTTCAATATCATACGTTATGACGATGTTGTTTTTTCACCTTAACACACACACACGCACACCACCTGAGACCTTAACATGAAATAGCTAACACCGAAGGTCACATTCACCACCCGTGTTAATATTGTGTCATCGCTAGACCGTGTGAACACCAGGGAGTGTTTTCCTGCCATTAAACATAACAAAAGGTTAGGGCGACCAACTCCACCGTAACTACTCAATTATGCTAATAGACGTGATAACTGGCTGGGTGCCTTGCTACCCTTGTATACTGTAGTATATACGGTATAGATAGATAGATTATTGTTAATATACAAGATGCAGGTCTGGTTGCTACCTTCAACGCCGCGCATTAATTGAGCGTAAGACTGAGGCAGAGACCCGTTCAGAAAACATTGCAGCGGTCGATAGAGTAACAGATATAACCACTTGAGGCGTGTGTGTGTGTGTGTGGGTGTGGGTGTGTGTGTGTGTGGGTGTTAGATGGGCGCCCGAGGGAAGTGTTGCGAGAGAGGGAGATAAGTGAGGGAGTGAGGAAGGAGCTGAAGGAGGTGTTGTGAGGGAGTGAGGGAGGTGTTGTGAGGAGTGAGGGAGTGAGGGAGGTGTTGTGAGGGAGTGAGGGAGGTGTTGTGAGGGAGTGAGGAGGGTGTTGTGAGGGAGGTGTTGTAAGGGAGTGAGGAGGGTGTTGTGAGGAAGTGAGGGAGGTGTTGTGAGGGAGTGAGGGAGGTGTTGTGAGGAAGTGAGGGAGGTGTTGTGAGGGAGTGAGGGAGGTGTTGTGAGGGAGTGAGGAGGGTGTTATGAGGGAGTGAGGGAGGTGTTGTGAGGGAGTGAGGAGGGTGTTGTGAGGGAGTGAGGGAGGTGTTGTGAGGGAGGTGTTGTGAGGGAGTGAGGGAGGTGTTGTGAGGAGGTGGTTGTGAGGAGGGTGTTGTGAGAGAGTGAGGGAGTGAGGGAGGTGTTGTGAGGAAGTGAAGGAGGTGTTGTGAGGAGGGTGTTGTGAGGGAGTGAGGGAGGTGTTGTGAGGGAGTGAGGGAGGTGTTGTGAGGGCGTGAGGGAGGTGTTGTGAGGGAGTGAGGGAGGTGTTGTGAGGGAGTGAGGAGGGTGTTGTGAGAGAGTGAGGGAGGTGTTGTGAGGGAGTGAGGGAGGTGTTGTGAGGGAGTGTGGGAGGTGTTGTGAGGGAGTGAGGAGGGTGTTGTGAGGGAGTGAGGGAGGTATTGTGAGGGAGTGAGGGAGGTGTTGTGAGGGAGTGAGGGAGGTGTTGTGAGGAAGGTGTTGTGAGGGAGTGAGGGAGGTGTTGTGAGGGAGTGAGGGAGGTGTTGTGAGGGAGTGAGGGAGGTGTTGTGAGGAAGGTGTTGTGAGGGAGTGAGGAAGGTGTTGTGAGGGAGTGAGGGAGGTGTTGTGAGGGAGTGAGGGAGGTTTTGTGAGGGAGTGAGGAGGTTGTTGTGAGGGAGTGAGGGAGGTGTTGTGAGGGAGTGAGGGAGGTGTTGTGAGGGAGTAAGGAGGGTGTTGTGTGGGAGTGAGGCAGGTGTTGTGAGGGAGTGAGGAGGGTGTTGTGAGGGAGTGAGGGAGGTGTTGTGGGAGAGTGAGGGAGGTGTTGTGAGGGAGGTGTTGTGAGGGAGGTGTTGTGAGGGAGGTGTTGTGAAGGAGTGAGGGAGGCATTGTGAGGGAGTGAGGAAGGTGTTGTGAGGGAGTGAGGGAGGTGTTGTGAGGGAGTGAGGGAGGTGTTGTGAGGGAGTGAGGGAGGTGTGCGACACAGTTCTCAGGGCCTCAGGCAAGGCCGCTGTGTTCCTGACGCCTCTCCTGTACCATGATGATTCACCCATACCATGAGTGACGGCCACAGTTCACGCTGCTAATGTTAACACAATCAAGTGACGGCCACAGTTCACGCCGCTAATGTTAACACAATCAAGTGACGGCCACAGTTCATGCCGCTAATGTTAACACAATCAAGTGACGGCCACAGTTCACGCCGCTAATGTTAACACAATCAACTGACGGCCACAGTTCACGCCGCTAATATTAACACAATCAACTGACGGCCACAGTTCACGCCGCTAATGTTAACACAATCAAGTGGGAACCTCTTACCTGCTGAACTTTACTGCCTGCGATTTTATCCGTATGAGTGAATGAGTGACAGTGATTGTTACATCGTATTATGGCTTCCAGTCTCTTGGCCTCAATAGCTTATATACCCCCTGTATACTCTATGTTGACGTCCTTTTGTGTGTGAGTGTGTGTGTGTGTGTGTGTGTGTGTGTGTGTGTGGTAAGAAAAACCTAAAGACAGACAGACATGTGTGACACTATATACCTTACGGATACATGCAATAAGTACAACTGAAACATCATATAACTTCAATATGAGTGAAAGGCAGTCCCCTGACCTACACTACAGTACCACGGCAGAGCCTACAACTGTGAGGTGACGAGTCGCTCCTGTAGAATGCAATTAGACGCATCTCTAGACTGTAATAAGACGCACCACTAGACTGTAATAAGACGCACCACTAGACTGTAATAAGACACACCTCTAGACTGTAACAAGACGCACCTCTAGACTGTAATAAGACGCACCACTAGACTGTAATAAGACACACCTCTAGACTGTAACAAGACGCACCTCTAGACTGTAACAAGACACACCTCTAGACTGTAATAAGACGCACCACTAGACTGTAACAAGACGCACCTCTAGACTGTAATAAGACGCACCACTAGACTGTAATAAGACACACCTCTAGACTGCAACAAGACACACCTCTAGACTGTAATAAGACGCACCACTAGACTGTAATATGATGGCTTGAGTGCTCTTGTTTCTTTTAAAGTATTTGTATCATGTACAGACCTTTGAGAATATAAATCTGCAGGTCTGTACAGTCATGTGATCTGGGTCATATACTCCCTCTCCCCCCCCCCCCCGTCTCACTCACCCCTCCGCTCCCTCCTTCCCTTACGCCCTACATCTTAGAACACCCTCTCCTCCATCCATTATCTCCCTTATTTCCTCCCTTACCCACTAACTTATCCCCCCCCTCCCCACACTCTTTCCTTTCCTGTCACACACTCTTTTTACCTCTCACCCGCTTTCCTTTCTTCCCTCTCATACACTGTCTTTCTCTTCATCTCACACTCTTTTTTCCCTCCCTCTCACTTAATCTACATCCTTCCTTCTCATTCCCTCCCTCCCTCTTCCAGTTTGAATCAGGTAATAAAGTGATCAAATAATAAGCTGATTGTGGTTGTCCAATAACATCTAGAACAAGTTTTTTTTTTTAGCGATTTTATTATTGCAGGTACGTGAGCTGGTTCAGAGGTCACCGGGCTGTTTAGGTGAGCTTAACTGTTAGCCCCAATACCATCTCTCTCCCCTCCCCTCCCCTCCCGTCCCCTCCCTTCCAACTCAACACACACCTGTCCACATTCCAATGCTTAATGAGCATGAATGGGCTGGTATGTAGGTAGTGATGGATAACATAGATGGTGGATGATATGGATGTAAGAGGTAGTGGATGAGGTGGATGTAGATGGTAGGTGTGGGTATAGATGCGCCTGGCAGCCTTTACTGTGCGTGGTTCACTGTTCACACACGGGGTTCACTGTTCACACACGGGGTTCACCGTTCACACATACTTGGCTCACTATCAAACACAAGGTTAACTACTAATTACGGACCAATGTTAAGACACCGGGTTGGTATTTCATCGCTAGATTGAAGTGTTGGAGTACAAGGTTAACTTTTTATACACAAGGCCATTCATCATTTAGTGGCTGTAGAGCAGTTAGGTCAAAGTTTCATCTATCAGCTAATCTGTCAATCACGAAATCAGTGTACAGTTAAGGGCTTAATAATAATCACAAGATCAATAACAAAACAGTGAGGATCAATTAGTGGGGTAAATCACATTAGCAACAATACGGTTTACTAGAAAATACAAGTCGTGTAAAAATAAATAAAAAAATAAAAAAGTCTTTGATTGACTAGAAAATATCTGTTTAAACCTGTTCAATAACTATGACTTATGACTTATGACTTTTGAAACAATGAAAATACTGATGAAGAAATTTGAATTGGGAATTAACATTAGCCTCTGCATGCTGGTCATATTTACAGTGATATAAAACACAAAAGTAAACTCACACCATAAAACACCTTAGCTGTTGAAGCACAGTAACGCATAATAATATTATCGACACAAACACGTGTAACAACCCACCCTTAGCCCAGAACTAGCCGGGGTCAGCCCCAGGAGAGAATTGTTCGGAGAGGCTTGGTTATAGTATTAAGACAGATAGCTAGATAGATTGATAGATATTACCAAGTCCAATATCCTAGAAATCACTGAATATTTTTCCTTGTCCTAGCGCTCATTAGTTCTTCACTTGGTAACAGCGGTTCTTCAAAACACTGACCAAAAATAACGAAAGATGAACCGACAGGCGAGGAGAGAACTTCCCAACACAGCGGGATAATGATCACAGCGCCTGAAGATATTATTGAAATTCCATTGGGAAAATTGACTCTGATAAAATATGCAATTTGTCTTCAATCGGCTACCAATCATGCGCACACACACACACACACACATTATATCAAACTAGTTTATATTGTGTGTAAGATGACAGTGGAAGGGGGCAAACAATAATCTTGACGACCCTTTGATAACACGGGTGTACTGTAGGACGCCTTGGTTGGTTGGCCAGCCGAGTGAAAGGCGACGCCTTACAACACATCTCTTGCTGTTGCTGAGGCTGTTTGTGTTATTTGTGCTTTGGTACTGTTGTTTGTGCTGATAGTGCTGTTGGTGTTGTTGTAATTGTTAGCTGTGGTATTAATAGATTATGTAGATGTTTAGTTCAGGAGAGTAGACCTCCCAGGAATGAGGAATGGTTGCCACAGCCACCTTCTGTACCATCACGCGTCAGAGAGAGAAGGCTGCTTAGGGCTGTGTTGAGGTAAACACGGGATGACCACATAGCTTGAAGCAGCATGACGCAACAACACGTGGGGAATGTTTCATATATATCGATGATAGAGAAAAAACAATAAATAAATAGTAAAAATTATAGACAAATTAAAAATTCAAAAAATCCCTAATTCTCATCATACCATGAGTCAGGTAATATAGTAAATTATTAAAGAGTTATTACGTAATACAGGAACATTAAAACCTGGTCGTGTAAGAAACTTAAATATTAAGATACTGTCAGGTAAGATAATGACGTACTAATATATAATGATTAAAGCTAGTGAAGCCTTAAGACATGGTCAAGTAAGGGTAAAACCTTAAGCCATAGTCCAGTAAAAAGTGAATCATTAAGACACTAAGACATGGTCAAGTAAGGGTACAACCTTAAGCCATAGTCCAGTAAAAAGTGAATCATTAAGACACTAAGACATGGTCAAGTAAGGGTACAACCTTAAGCCATAGTCCAGTAAAAAGTGAATCATTAAGACACTAAGACATGGTCAAGTAAGGGTACAACCTTAAGCCATAGTCCAGTAAAAAGTGAATCATTAAGACACTAAGACATGGTCAAGTAAGGGTACAACCTTAAGCCATAGTCCAGTAAAAAGTGAATCATTAAGACACTAAGACATGGTCAAGTAAGGGTACAACCTTAAGCCATAGTCCAGTAAAAAGTGAATCATTAAGACATGGTCAAGTAAGGGTACAACCTTAAGCCATAGTCCAGTAAAAAGTGAATCATTAAGACATGGTCAAGTAAGGGTACAACCTTAAGCCATAGTCCAGTAAAAAGTGAATCATTAAGACACTAAGACATGGTCAAGTAAGGGTACAACCTTAAGCCATAGTCCAGTAAAAAGTGAATCATTAAGACACTAAGACATGGTCAAGTAAGGGTACAACCTTAAGCCATAGTCCAGTAAAAAGTGAATCATTAAGACACTAAGACATGGTCAAGTTAGATAGTGAAACATTAAGACATGGTCAAGTAAGGGTACAACCTTAAGCCATAGTCCAGTAAAAAGTGAATCATTAAGACAATAAGACATGGTCAAGTTAGATAGTGAAACATTAAGACACTAAGACATGGTCAAGTTAGATAGTGAAACATTAAGACATGGTCAAGTAAGATAGTGAAGCATTAAGACAGGGTCAAGTAAGGTAGTGAAGCATTAAGACATGGTCAAGTAAGGTAGTGAAGCATTAAGACATGGTCAAGTTAGATAGTGAAACATTAAGACATGGTCAAGTAAGATAGTGAAACATTAAGACAGGGTCAAGTAAGGTAGTGAAGCCTTAAGACATGGTCAAGTAAGGTAGTGAAGTATTAAGACATGGTCAAGTAAGGTAGTGAAACAGTAAGACATGGTCAAGTAAGATAGTGAAACATTAAGACATGGTCAACTAAGATAGTGAAACATTAAGACATGGTCAAGTAAGATAGTGAAACATTAAGACATGGTCAAGTAAGATAGTGAAACATTAAGACATGGTCATGTAAGACAGTGAAACATCAAGACATTATCAAGTAAGATAAAGAATTATTTAGACATGGTCAAGAAAGATGGTGAAACATTAAGACCTGGTCAAGTAAGGTAGTGAAGCATTAAGACATGGCCAAGTAAGATAGTGAAGCCTTAAGACATGGTCAAGTAAGATAGTGAAGCCTTAAGACATGGTCAAGTAAGATAGTGAAACATTAAGACATGGTCAAGTAAGATAGTGAAACATTAAGACATGGTTAAGTAAGATAGTGAAACATTAAGACCTGGTCAAGTAAGGTAGTGAAGCATTAAGACATGGTCAAGTAAGATATTGGAACATTAAGACATGGTCAAGTAAGATAGTGAAACATTAAGACCTGGTCAAGTAAGGTAGTGAAGCATTAAGACATGGTCAAGTAAGATAGTAAATCCGTAAGACATGGTCAAGTAAGGGCAAAACCTTAAGCCATAGTCCAGTAAAAAGTGAATCATTAAGACATGGAAAAGTAAGATAGTGAAACATTAAGACATGGTCAAGTAAGATAGTGAAACATTAAGACATGGTCAAGTAAGGTAGTGAAGCATTAAGACATGGTCAAGTAAGATAGTAAAGCATTAAGACATGGTCAAGTAAGATAGTGAAACATTAAGACATGGTCAAGTAAGATAGTGAAACATTAAGACATGGTCAAGTATGGTAGTGAAACATTAAGACATGGTCAAGTAAGATAGTGAAGCCTTAAGACATGGTCAAGTTAGATAGTGAAACATTAAGACATGGTCAAGTAAGATAGTGAAACATTAAGACATGGTCAACTAAGATAGTGAAACATTAAGACCTGGTCAAGTAAGGTAGTGAAGCATTAAGACATGGTCAAGTAAGATAGTGAAACATTAGGACATGGTCAAGTAAGGTAGTGAAGCATTAAGACATGGTCAAGTAAGGGCAAAACCTTAAGCCATAGTCCAGTAAAAAGTGAATCATTAAGACATGGTCAAGTAAGATAGTGAAACATTAAGACATGGTCAAGTAAGATAGTGAAACATTAAGACAGGGTCAAGTAAGGTAGTGAAGCATTAAGACATGGTCAAGTAAGATAGTGAAACATTAAGACATGGTCAAGTATGGTAGTGAAATATTAAGACATGGTCAAGTAAGATAGTGAAGCATTAAGACATGGTCAAGTAAGATAGTGAAACATTAAGACATGGTCAACTAAGATAGTGAAACATTAAGACCTGGTCAAGTAAGGTAGTGAAGCATTAAGACATGGTCAAGTAAGATAGTGAAACAGTAAGACATGATCAAGTAGGACAGTGAAACATTAAGACCTGGTCAAGTTAGGTAGTGAAGCATTAAGACATGGTCAAGTAAGATAGTGAAACATTAAGACATGGTTAAGTACGGTAGTGAAACATTAAGACATGGTCAAGTAAGATAGTGAAGCATTAAGACATGGTCAAGTAAGAAGTGAAACATTAAGACATGGTCAACTAAGATAGTGAAACATTAAGACCTGGTCAAGTAAGGTAGTGAAGCATTAAGACATGGTCAAGTAAGATAGTGAAACATAAAGACATGGTCAAGTTGGACAGTGAAACATTAAGACCTGGTCAAGTTAGGTAGTGAAGCATTAAGACATGGTCAAGTAAGATAGTGAAACATTAAGACATGGTCAAGTAAGGTAGTGAAACATTAAGACATGGTCATGTAAGATAGTGAAACATTAAGACATGGTCAAGTAAGATAGTAAATCCGTAAGACATGGTCAAATAAGGGCAAAACCTTAAGCCATAGTCCAGTAAAATGTGAATCATTAAGACATGGTCAAGTAAGATAGTGAAACATTAAGACATGGTCAAGTAAGATAGTGAAACATTAAGACATGGTCAAGTATGGTAGTGAAACATCAAGACATGGTCAAGTAAGAGAGTGAAGCCTTGAGACATGGTCAAGTAAGATAGTGAAGCCTTAAGACATGGTCAAGTTAGATAGTGAAACATTAAGACATGGTCAAGTAAGATAGTGAAACATTAAGACATGGTCAACTAAGATAGTGAAACATTAAGACCTGGTCAAGTAAGGTAGTGAAGCATTAAGATATGGTCAAGTAAGATAGTGAAACATTAAGATATGGTCAAGTAGGACAGTGAAGCATTAAGACCTGATCAAGTTAGGTAGTGAAGCATTAAGACATGGTCAAGTAAGATAGTGAAGCCTTAAGACATGGTCAAGTAAGGGCAAAACCTTAAGCCATAGTCCAGTAAAAAGTGAATCATTAAGACATGGTCAAGTAAGATAGTGAAACATTAAGACATGGTCAAGTAAGATAGTGAAACATTAAGACAAGGTCAAGTAAGGTAGTGAAGCATTAAGACATGGTCAAGTAAGATAGTGAAGCATTAAGACATGGTCAAGTAAGATAGTGAAACATTAAGACATGGTCAACTAAGATAGTGAAACATTAAGACCTGGTCAAGTAAGGTAGTGAAGCATTAAGACATGGTCAAGTAAGATAGTGAAACATTAAGACATGGTCAAGTAGGACAGTGAAACATTAAGACCTGGTCAAGTTAGGTAGTGAAGCATTAAGACATGGTCAAGTAAGATAGTGAAACATTAAGACATGGTCAAGTAAGGTAGTGAAACATTAAGACATGGTCAAGTAAGATAGTGAACCATTAAGACATGGTCAAGTAAGGTAGTGAAACATTAAGACATGGTCAAGTAAGGTAGTGAAGCCTTAAGACATGGTCAAGTAGGGTAGTGAAGCATTAAGACATGGTCAAGTAAGGTAGTGAAGCATTAGACATGGTCATGTAAGATAGTGAAACATTAAGACATGGTCAAGTAAGATAGTGAAGCATTAAGACATGGTCATGTAAGATAGTGAAACATTAAGACATGGTCAAGTAAGGTAGTGAAGCCTTAAGACATGGTCAAGTAATGTAGTGAAGCATTAAGACATGGTCAAGTAAGGTAGTGAAGCATTAGACATGGTCATGTAAGATAGTGAAACATTAAGACATGGTTAAGTAAGATAGTGAAACATTAAGACATGGTCATGTAAGATAGTGAAACATTAAGACATGGTCAAGTAAGATAGTGAAACATTAAGACATGGTCAAGTAAGGTAGTGAAACATTAAGACATGGTCATGTAAGATAGTGAAACATTAAGACATGGTTAAGTAAGATAGTGAAACATTAAGACATGGTCAAGTAAGGTAGTGAAACATTAAGACATGGTCAAGTAAGATAGTGAAACATTAAGACATGGTCATGTAAGATAGTGAAACATTAAGACATGGTTAAGTAAGATAGTGAAACATTAAGACATGGTTAAGTAAGATAGTGAAACATTAAGACATGGTCAAGTAAGATAGTGAAACATTAAGAAATGGTCAAGTACGACGTATGTGTTATGACATAGTCTGGTATGACAGATGAGCTAAGATATGGTCAAGTGTGAGCTATATGCTAAGACATGATCAGATATGACAGGTATATTAAGACATTGTTATATAAGACAAATGTGTTAAGACATGGTTAGGTATGATAGATATATTAAGACATGGTCATATACGACAGATGTGTTAGACATGGACAAGTATGACTAGTGTATTAAGACATGATCAGGTATGATAGATATATTTAGATGGTTCAAGCTCACACTTGTCTCAGCTATGTCAATATTGTTATTATTGGCCAGTCTGTATCTGTTTCTTCTGGGTAAATATAACGCCTCAATATCAATATTAATATCAAGACATGGTCAGGTGTGACTGCTGTGCTATGTATGAGAGATGTGTTAAGACATGGTCAAGTATGACAGATGTGTTAAGATATGGTCAAGTATGACAGATGTGTTAAGTCATGATCAATTATGACAGATGTGTTAAGACATGGTCAAGTATGACAGATGTGTTAAGACATGGTCAAGTATGACAGATGTGTTAAGACATGGTCAAGTATGACAGATGTGTTAAGACATGTTCAAGTATGACAGATGTGTTAAGACATGGTCAAGTATGACATATGTGTTAAGACATGGTCAAGTATGACAGATGTGTTAAGACATGGTCAAGTATGACAGATGTGTTAAGACATGATCAATTATGACAGATGTGTTAAGACATGGTCAAGTATGACAGATGTGTTAAGACATGTTCAAGTATGACAGATGTGTTAAGACATGGTCAAGTATGACATATGTGTTAAGACATGGTCAAGTATGACAGATGTGTTAAGACATGGTCAAGTATGACAGGTGTGTTAAGTCATGATCAATTATGACAGATGTGTTAAGACATGGTCAAGTATGACAGATGTGTTAAGACATGGTCAAGTATGACAGATGTGTTAAGACATGGTCAAGTATGACAGATGTGTTAAGACATGGTCAAGTATGACAGATGTGTTAAGTCATGATCAAGTATGACAGATGTGTTAAGACCTGGTCAAGTATGACAGGTGTGTTAAGTCATGATCAAGTATGACAGATGTGTTAAGACCTGGTCAAGTATGACTGGTGTGTTAAGTCATGATCATGTATGACAGATGTGTTAAGACCTGGTCAAGTATGACAGGTGTGTTAAGTCATGATCAAGTATGACAGATGTGTTAAGACCTGGTCAAGTATGACTGGTGTGTTAAGTCATGATCATGTATGACAGATGTGTTAAGACCTGGTCAAGTATGACAGGTGTGTTAAGTCATGATCAAGCATGACAGATGTGTTAAGACCTGGTCAAGTATGACTGGTGTGTTAAGTCATGATCAAGCATGACAAATGTGTTAAGACCTGGTCAAATATGACAGATGTGGTAATATTACTTCAGTCCTGACAAATGTGTTAAGACACAGGTATGGCAGATATGTTAAGATATTGTTAATTATAACAGTTGTGTTAAGACATCGTCAATTATGATAACGAGGAAATTGAAATATAGAGACAAGTAATAATAATAATAATAATACTTATGCTAATATTAATACAGTAATACTACTGCTAATACAGTAATACTACTACTACTACTACTTTTTTTTTTTAAACGTGACCTCCAGCCTCCTCCAATAGCCACACCTTCGCCGCCATTTTATTACCTTAATATTAAATATCCTAATACATAAGTAGCTGTCCTATCTGTGTTGAATTAGTTGAGCCGCAGATCTATGCGGCATTCAGTGACTGTTGCCTCATAGTCAATATCTGCAGCTGTTGTCGGCATTGGGGCAGAAGCTCTCGTTCCCCTGAGGCAGAGCAAAGCCGATCGAAGGAGAAAGAAAGACAGTCGACATCTCATCCAGGCTGTAACATAACTTCTGGGCTGCTGCTTCTGTTCGGAGATCACCTCCGCGAGTCTGGCGTAGAAACATCTTGCACTTGGTCCCATCCCACCAGAGGTTGTGAACACTAGAGGAGTTCTCTCCCCATATGCCCTTATCTTGTCGTTCTTGTTCCTCCTGTGTGCAGTATCGAGAGCTAGGTTACGGTGACATGCGGCCATGGGATCAAAATCCTGATGTCGAAGAAAGCTCGCTGTCCCCGCGTTTAGAATCCTCGAGCACTGACGTCAACACGGGCTTCGTTAGATGTGTTTGAAGTCCTATGTTGGAAGATCTCACCATCCAAAGGAAGGAGCGTCTGTTCTACCATGACATCCCGGCAGATTTCCTTCAACATATTTGCTGTGAGGTCCCTTACTTCATCATGCCTCATGCATATGAAGCCCCCTTTCTTGCACACCATGGCGTGATCGACGTCATAGGAAGAGCCACACACGCATTGGGAGGGCAAACCTTCTACTGGCCAACCTTACCTAAGAGCAATGGCATCTGTAAATTCTTGTTTATTGAGACTGAAACCATTTGCCCTTATCGGTAACATAGTTAACCAGTTCGAGGCGCCCACCTCCTGCTCTATAGTTACTTTTTTTCCAAACTTTCTGGTACCTGCAGCAACAGTTGCTGCAGATTATCATTTTGGCAGTGCTGTCGTTCTATCGTAATGGACCTACGAATCTTGTTTACTTCACTGGTATCCACATCCCCTGTTGCGTTCTGGGCTATTATGTGGTCCGTGAGGACTGCCTTCAGCTTAGGTGAATTTTGATGTTCAGTGGCAGCATTCTCCTCTGGATTGGTTAGTCCCATACCTCCCAGTCTTGATGGAAGTGCAAGAAGTGATCTTTCTGCTGGTGTTAAGTGGGGGTGTTTTACTAATTTGGGAATGAAATTGACACTGATAGCTTCTTCCAGAGGGTGGAGGAGGGGTCCGATATCAGGGATAGTACTCATCAGGTAGTTCCAACGATGCTTGATTCCATGGGTGAAAGCAGCAAAAGCCGCATGTGGCTCTGTGTTAGCAATCTCAGACAGAGCTTGGATTTCACTAACCCACTCATTCACCTTTCCCGCTACGTACTCGGTCTTGAAGTTTGTAGTGCCACTACTACTACTACTACTTTTTTTTTTTTTTTTTTTTTTAAAGTGGCCTCCAGCCTCCCCCAATAGCCACACCTTCGCCACCATTTATTTACCTTGATATTAAATATCCTAATACATAAGAAGCTATCCTATCTGTGTTAAATTAGTTGAGCCGCAGATCTATGCGGCATTCAGTGACTGTAGCCTCATAGTCAATATCTGCAGCAGTTGTCGGAGTAGGGGCAGAAGCTCTCGTTCCCCTGAGGCACTACTACTACTATTACTACTACTACTACTACTACTGCTAATAATAATAATAATAATAATTACAATATTAATAATATACATTTCAGTATATACACATTTTACATAAAATTCCAATCTGTTTTAACAAAAAAAAAAGAAGAAACTTAGCCCAGCAGACTTTCAACAGTAACCTTGACACACATATAACATAAGTTGATTTAATCTTCAAAGTCAATTTATAAAAAAAAAATATGTTAGTTGATGATTGAAATGTTTTGGTCAAATTAATTTTCAATGATAATCTTGACAAATAAGTATATATCTGACATGGTTTCAGTCTAATAGTTCGATCTTGATTGAAGAGGTGCCTGGCAACTTATCCTAACACATCAAGAAGAATACGCCCAATTATCTCAACAAACTCTCAATAACAAGCACATAAACCAATTTACTCTCGACAATCATTGTCAAACATAATTATAATCTCATCAAATATATAATAAAAAAAGAAAAAGAGAAAGGTTCTTGAAAGAAATATTATAAAGAAAAAAGACTCCCTTTAGTGGAACAGGACAACGTATCCCACGCAAGTGTTGGAAAATGTCGTCTTCTGTACTTGTTGACTTGTGTGAACTGAGATATATATATATATAACCTTGAGTGACCTTGTGCCGGCACTTGCCGCATTCCTCCTGCCTTCTCCTGTGCCTGGGTACGAAGTGACGATCTACCCTTTCTCTCGCTTTCTTTCAGGCTTCCTCTCTTCTTTTACTCTCAATCTGTCGCTCTCTTAATCGGTCTGTCTCTGCCACACACACACACACACACACACACACACACACACACACATCTGTTGGTTAATTCCATTACAATTATGACTTAACGTATCACGCCTTAATAACCACAACACAGATGATGATGTAAAAATATTTAGTTAATTTTTTTCCATTTGTGTCACTCATTTTAGGCCACGTTCACCTGTATGTTGTGGCTACCTGCTGCTAATTATACATCACACACATTACCTGTAGATTAACTTGATTACTGTATGTTCGATTATTCAACTTGATAATTGAGTATTTGTTACTTTACAAGGTATCGATCATCACATACATAATATACTTCCCCGTTGAACAGCACACGACGATAACTGTACACTCCTTATATCCGTTTATGGTCTAGTAGAAACTATATAGAAAACGGACCGAATTCGTTTAGTCCCTCAACGAATTGAACCTTTTTATTGGGATGTAAACTGCTCTATGCTTCAACTAATTTTATCTCTTAACTTCAAATATTAAGAATATATTCAACAAGCTAACTGGAACTATAATACAAAGATGGCGTCAAAACTGTAGAGAGACTTAATAACTACGTTTGTCATAATCCAGTTTATGTATAAGAACAACGATAGAAAAAAAATAATTATTGCTGTCTTGAGCAGAATTCACAAAATTAATGAAAATAATCTTATATCTAAAAAAAAAAGACCTAATTATCTGACTTAAAACAAATACATGTTTTATATATATATATATATATATATATATATATATATATATATATATATATATATATATATATATATATATATATGTATGTATATATATATAAGGTGCTCCGTTGTTTCCCTTTTCCCGTGTGATTTTATAAATATATATATATATATATATATATATATATATATATAATATATATATATATATATATATAATAAAGGAAACGGGTAAAGAAAAGCAGGTAATATACTGTAGTTAACGATGATGATGACAATAATAATGATAATAAAAATAGTAATAATAATAAGACACCAGAAGACAAGAGCCGTCAGCGACAAAAATAACTCTTACAAACAGTAGATCTCAAGACAGTGTGAGAGGCGCGACAAACGTCCGGGGAAAGTGGCGAGTTAGACAGGAAGAGACAATATGAGAGAGAGATTGAGATAGATACAGTGTTGCTTGAGGGAGTGTGAGAATGTGTGGACACTCTTGAATGACGTGTCTCAGTATTACGTGTAAGATGATGACCAATGTACTTCGTTTCTTAAAAAAAAAAATTATATATATATATATATATATATATATATATATATATATATATATATATATATATATATATATATATATATATATATATATATATATATATATCTGCTACTCCTCCTTCCCCATTGCCACGCATCACGAGGGTGTTGGCCATATTTTAAAGACAAACTTATAATTTATAGTATATCCAGACCCATCATTTTCTAAGATAATTACGATGGATATTTCTTGTTAATAAAAAACGTTTGAGGGCTATTAACTGGATGACATACAATAAATCATTAAATTAACGTATACAATGGTGCTAAACATTCAGTGACACGACCGAACGCCAGCAGTTAAGGTGTTGAAAATCGTTTCTGGTTTAGTCACATGTTTTAAAAGGTAATTCTGCAGTATGTGTCGAGGAAAGAGTGAGTTAAAGGCAGTTTCCTTCATTAGAGAGATCATTATCTGTTAATGTAGCTCTGTAATGACTGTTAGATCAAGGTAAATGATGGGGTGGCAGGTGGCTATAGAGTGTTCCTTGGTGGCCGGTGTGATACTAATTAACAACAGGTAGGGGTAAGAGAAACAGGTGATGAAGGGAATGTCTTCACCACACACACACCGACCTTCAGTAGTCTGTACACACGAGTCATAGTGTTGCAACTCCTGCTTCTCACCCTCTGGCCCCTTCCCCTCCCCTCTCCTCCACCTTCTGGCCCAGTTCCCCCCTCCCCCTCACCTCCCCCTCTACCCCTTCACACCCCCACCTGGTCACCATGGCAGTTCCAATAAGTTTAGGTAATCAACAACTGTGACTCACACATTTAAAAACAAATTTAAATATCTTACCAGGTATATTTTTTTAATATATTTTTTTTCTACAGGAGTGAAACAAATTATCCTACAATGCTTGATAAGAGCTTTAACAGCTACTCCTCTATCTATCTATCTATGTGTGTGTGTGTGTGTGTGTGTGTGTTGCCTATGCTTATGCCGAAGTCATAGCCCTCAGGTAGTCACCCACAAAAGTCCCGTAGCCTCTCCTCCTGAACCACGAATCCTGAAATTCAGACTCGTGAACCCGAAGCAGTAGACACTGATGCATTATTCTGTCCATAAATGCTTCGGATTCACGAGTCTGAATCTCAGGGTTCGTGGTTCAGGCTACAGGACTTTGGTGGGTGACTGTACGTAAGCCACTCGTAACATGTCCTGATAATGTTAACTGCTTGCTGTCCGTTAACAACGTCTTAATCCAGCTTACAATTTCTCCTCTAGCGCTATCAGCAGCTTTGATGAAGTTTGAGTAAATATTCGTAGCCATTGTTAAATGCTAGAAACGCACTTTTTAAGATGAAAAGAAATTTGTCAAGTACGAAAATGTCTTCAAATAAACCCATGATGAGAGACATAAATTAATTTGTGCCTCGGCGTGATTACAAGTGATAGTAGACTGTTAAGCATTGGATGTTAAATCGGTATAATCAATCCTCTACGATTCTGGTATAACGGCCGATTTTAGTGACTTACTGAACAAATTGTTCAATGGACTAAAAGTATTTCTTTACTTTTCCTTAAGTGTATAAAACTATATGTTTAATTCCTGAGCTTTAGGGAAGACACCATTGAGAGGGTGAGGTACTCGTCACCAGGTACTGTACCTCGCGTCACTCACCAGGTAGTGTACAGTACCTCAACAACATGATTTGATTTTGATTTTGCCGCTTGCAGCGGCTACTTTATTGTGCACCCCACACTCATCCTGTGAGCGGTAGCGCAAAAGGATTACAGAGTAGGGTTTACAAAGGGTCATAATAATTAACCCCGGTTGTCAGGATATTATGGCACTGAAAGTTACACAGTATTTCATTTACATTATTTGTTTAGTTCTATACATAAAGGGTAACTTATTCACAAATGCGTGAGAACAGGCGTGTGAGGCAGTATGTCTGGCCTCACACTTTGTTATTCACATTTACGTGGGAGGTATTCAAGCACATTGCGTATTTGGTTCTGTACATGAGAACTGACATAGATACTAAGTGCAAAAAAGTGGATACAATCTTAATATGTCGGCTATCTTGCCATTAGAGATGAAGTGTTGTGCCATTTCACACACAGTGTGCTTGGACCTGTCCCTAAAAGGTTCTATCTTCACACAGTCGAGGACGTAGTGTTCAAGTGTGTGGCCATATGTATGGCCACACACTTTACATTTAGTTTTGTTTACATCTGCTTGAGGAACATACTGCCAAAGGTACTTATATCCTAACCTTAATCTAGCTGTTACAACATCTTGTAATCTAGTGATCTTGTTACTTGCTCCATAAACATGTTTCACTTGATACATCTCATCATGGTAAACTATGGATTGACTAGTGCCTGTTTGCACTTGTCTACTTGCGTCAAACTCATCAATAAGTTCTTTCCTAATTACAGTTTTAAGGGTTCTTTTTGACAGACCCAAATTGTATTCAACGGTGTCTTTGTTAGACGCGAGTTTGGCGAGGGCATCAACTCTGTCATGTTTTATGAGGCCTATGTGAGAGGGGATCCACAACAGTTTGACCCTGACACCCCGGTCAACAAGGCACGCATATTTGTGTCTGGCTTCAGAGACAAGAGCGTGACAACCTGAGTCGAGGGTACCAAGGGCAAGTAGTGAGGATAGAGAGTCAGTGATGATGAGACTGTCAGTAACAGTGGTTTCAATGAATTTAATAGCTGTGAGTATGGCAACTAATTCAGTTTGTAGAGTGGATGCCCAGTTGTTAATTCTAACTCCTTTCTCAATTATATTACCGTCAGGTTGAGTCACAACAATAGCACTTCCAGCCCTCCCACAGGCGGTGTTTAGAGACCCATCAGTGTAGATGGTCTGTGTGATATTATCATCAGTCTGTAGAGTGTGTATGTGTTCAAGAGCTCTCAATTTGGCAGTGTGTTGGAGATAAATGCTTTGTATAATTAATTTTTTAGGCGGATACGTCGGTATTGTGATATCGAAGGGAACTGTCCGCCAAGGTGGCAGGAAGCGCTGTTGTGTCTCAACTTTGTACAGGTGGTCTAGTCCAAATATCTTCATATGTGTAGCTGTAGTTTGGATCCATTTAGACTCAGTAGTCCCATGGTTCATACATTCTCTCAACAACAGGTGGTGAGGGTGGGGTCTGCCACGTGGCTACTGTCACACGCCCTGAATTCTGGCTCTCATAATACACCCCTTAGACAGATAGACAGACTGACAGACAGATGGAAAGACACGCAATACTTATTTGATAAATGTTTACATCTTATTCATCAAATAAAAATTTAAGTAACTTTTCCCTGGACGACACAATGGCAAGAACACGCCTGACGTCACAGACCCTCTTCTGACTTACTCGTATTTTCCTCCAGGATGAAAGACAATATCATACAACTTAACGAAAAGAAAAGAGTGATATAGAATAAATGATAAAACTTATTTTGAAGAAGCTGAATCTAGTCTTCCTTATTCTACCGTATGTGAATATGTTATGTTTTCCAAGTAGAAATTTTAGCAATCTTGTCCGTCCTATAAAACATAGTCACTCTTGGCCCGCGGCAAGTTGCCTGAAGGAGAAGGCCAGGCCAGCACATCCTCTCGTTCCATTGTGCTGACGGCTAACAAAAATCTTAACGTTTGCTTTGTTCACTGACGTCTATAATTTGTTCTTGTTAAGACATTTTACCCGTATAAAACGCAGGTACAGTGTGTGTGTAATTTGTGTTGCGGCGTCTCATATTGTACGTGTGTCAGTCATCCGTCTTTGTTGTTGCGTTAGTATAGTGCACGAGTGTTTGTAATCCGTTCTTATTGTGGCGTTTTTTGTAGAGTTCTTGTGTCTGTAATCCGTCTTTGTTGAGGTGCTTGTAAAGTACACGACTGCCTATAAATCGGTCTTGTCTCGGCGTTTCTTTATTATATATGTATATATCTTGCCCATCTCTGTTATTGTGATTTTATAGAACACTGGTGACTGTAATCCATATTTAACGTGTCCCTTAATAACATACGAACGGCTGTAATTTGGTGCTTCCCCCTATAGGAGGAGATTTGAAACACCTGAAAGAAAAACAAATGATGATCGATCTTTGTTTATATGATACGAGGGTAGGGATAATCAGTGTCTTGTCTAATAGCTTACAAATGTTGAAGGACTAGTATTGCTAAGACCTTACTACAAGACACTCTAACGGACCTCAGTTGTTAAAGCGCGGTAAAGTCAACGTCAAGGGTAGGTGTTGAAAATGAACGAGGGGCGGAGTGGGTGTAGGTACTATAGAAAATGGCAGTAAATAACAAGATATTTATCCTACTGCACTTCCATAAGTAATCGCTCATAAGAGTCCATGCTCACAAGCGAACCACCCAATTTCACCTCCATATAAGGAAATAGTCCTTTGAAGGGGCTATTTTAGTGACAGGTCTCCCGATTGTCTTACGTTCCGGTAATTCGCCATCGTCACGGAACGGCGGTGGCAGCTGTGCCTGACTCGTTCACTTGTCATGCACGTGACAAAGAAGGTCACACCGTCACCCTGGTAAAGACATGTCATGCCTGTTATAAAATCACTAAAATCGGACATTGTCATTTTCTTTTGCGAAATTTATGTCAATTTCCGCTGTATGCATGGCTGAAGGGAGGGAGGGAGGGAGGGAGGGTCAGGCATATACTGGTGGTACAATCATGCGGAGAGAGAGAGAGAGAGAAAGAGAGAGAGAGAGAGAGAGAGAGAGACAGACAGAGAGAGAGAGAGAGAGAGAGTTGCAACAGCATAAAAACAAAACTGCCTCTGAAAACGTGGGTGGGTGGAGGAGGAGGGTGGGGGGCATCTCAGTGTAGCCAGTCTGCTGGAGTTCAAGACACAACTTTCAGGGTTGGTGGACCGTCGTTGGTACCACTGACAACCCCCACTTGGCCTGCTAGGACTGCTGTTAATGTTGAAATATATCTATATATATCCCTTAGCTTATACGCTTTTCTTCTGCTGTTATGGCAGAAATAGGCATAGTGCGCGCGCGCGCGCGCGCGCGCGTGTGTGTGTGTGTGTGTGTGTGTGTGTGTGTGTGTGTGTGTGTAAGAGAGAGAGAGAGAGAGAGAGAGAGAGAGAGAGAGAGAGAGAGAGAGAGAGAAGAGACCCATGACGAACATTCCTAAAGCTTCGTGTCAATTTTAATGGACCTACAGTAATGATAGACTCTTATCGCCAGTCAGCAGCCATATTTATGTTGCACGTACAGTACACTTAAGTAAATAAGATACTTCTTAACATCCCTAAAAAGTGTTAAAATTTAATTTCGAAACCTTTGACAAAGTTTCTTGCATTTCCTTTCTGACAAAACTGTGATGTGACAAAACTACCGATAATGATAGCTGAATTGTGTGAATGTTGTAAGTTGTGATTTGGAGGCATAATGGCGTCGTTACCAAACTGCGACTCAACTATCTTTATTTTTTGTATCCACACTCACGAGAAAATATATTAACGTAGAGATAACTGAGTGTCAGGGGTAAGGAGTCGCCTACATTGAGCGAGGCATCGGGTGCGTGAAGCCCCAGATCGCAGAGTAATAACTGAAGAAAAAAAGAAGAGTTAATTCCAGCAATGAAAATAAATACAGGTAGAAGAAGGAGAAGGCCACATAAAGGAGAGAGACAGAAGGGGATAGACAGATACAGAGCAATAAAATAAATAGAAGTAGAGGAAGCTGAAAATAAAGAGAATAAATTCGAAGATGCAGAAGTAGAAGGAGAGGAACAACATAAAGAAGAGAGAGGGAGAGAGGGAGGGAGGACACAATAAGGAGACTGAAACAGAAGAAGCAGTATACACAAGAGGAGAGATATCGTGACCGGAAAATAAGCAAGAAAGACGAAAAACAACATGAGAACATTAACAGTGAAGATATTGAAGAAGGAGGAGGCAAGAGCTAAGGAAACACCAGGAGAGGAAAGAAAGAGGGATTAGAGGGGAAAAATGGGGGAGGAAAAGTGATGGTTGGCGAGAGAACCAAAAGTAAACTGTTTCTAGTCAGCACAGAGATGAGTAAAAGTCCATCTGTATCCGAGTCAGCCAAAAACAGCTTAAGGGAAAAAAAATATGAAAGACGTCAAATAATTATTGCAAGCTTAAAAAAATAGAAAGGTATACAAGGTAACCTAAAACCAGATTGTGTTATTACAGGGATCAGTCAATCCAGCTATTTTTCTTTGATATCAATTCTCTTCTATCCTGTGGTGACGTTTACATTGAGGTAACTTCTATGTACCACTATAGGTCAGTGGTTCATTTTAATCTGAAGCAAGAGATCAACAAGGTCACACTATCCATCAACTAGCCGAAGTCAACAGTTATGCAGCAATGGTACATACTATTTAGGTATGAAAAATAAAGAATGCGGTCAAACCTTGTACAGTAGACAGGCCAAGAAAGAATTTGTTCTCGCTGTCTTATTTCCGCTTCCTTATATTATTTATGTTGACTGTCTCCTGCCATGAATACTTTAATATATTTTACACGAGCTGATAAACAATGAGTGTATTCTTCGGCACATATACTGTACAGTAACGAGGAGATAATATTTACAGGTGTTGGTGAACACATATCGCTGTTTACGAGTCACTCAATTGCTGTAAATTTCGTAAATACACTTCACTGTAAACTTCACTCATGCTCCCTCATATACTGTACATTCACACACTACACCCTCGCCCGCTCACCCACCCTCCTCCCACTTCTTCTTCATCCACTCATCCTTCACTCACTCATCCTTCACCTTCCCCTCCTTCACCCACCCCTCCTCCCACTTCTTCTTCATCCACTCATCCTTCACTCACTCATCCTTCACCTTCCCCTCCTTCACTCACCCCTCCTCCCACTTCTTCTTCATCCACTCATCCTTCACTCGCTCATCCTTCACCTCCCCCTCCTTCACCCACCCCTCCTCCCACTTCTTCTTCATCCACTCATCCTTCACTCGCTCATCCTTCACCTCCCCTCCTTCACCCACCCCTCCTCCAACTTCCCTCCTTCACTCACCACCAAGAGGGAAAATGCGAGTCAGTAAACTAACTTGGGTAAGCCACACAATTTCTAAGTTACTGCCACACTAACACCATACTCACACCACACTCACACCTCCACACACACACACACACACACACACACACACCACACTCACACCTCCACACACACACACACACACTCACACCACACTCACACCTCCACACACACACACACACACTCACACCACACTCACACCTCCACACACACACACACACACACACTCACACCACACTCACACCTCCACACACACACACACACACTCACACCACACTCACACCTCCACACACACACACACACACACACACACACACACTCACACCACACTCACACCTCCACACACACACACACACACACTCACACCACACTCACACCACACTCACACCTCCACACACACACACACACACTCACACCACACTCACACCTCCACACACACACACACACACTCACACCACACTCACACCACACTCACACCTCCACACACACACACACACACTCACACCACACTCACACCTCCACACACACACACACACACAGACACACACACACACACACACACACACACACACACACCATACTCACATCTCCACACACACACACACACACACACACACACACACACCATACTCACACCACACTCACACCTCCACACACACACACACACACTCACACCACACTCACACCTCCACACACACACACACACACACACACACACACACACACACACACACACACACACACTTACACCACACTCACACCTCCACACACACACACACACACACACACACACACACATACACACACACACACACACTCACACCACACTCACACCTCCACACACACACACACACACACACACACACACACACTCACACCTCCACACACACACCTCCACAACAAACACACATACACACACTTGCAACTCCGCCATACATACTCACGCCTTCACCACACACACTCAAACCTCCACCATACACACACACATACACACACTCACACATCGCCACACCACCACACTTATACCACAACACACACTATCACCACCACACTCATACTTGCACAGTCATGCAGAACTGGCTGTTGTAAATGTGTCTGTAATAATAATTAACTGCTTATTGAAAGAGCATGGCAGCCAAAAGGCTGTGTGTGTGTGTGTGTGTGTGTGTGTGTTATTATGTATGTTCTCTATGGAATTATATATTTATTTATCTATTCATTTATTTACACACACACACGCACATATACACGAGCGCGCACTGCATGGTCACCAACACCTCGCGTCACGGCGCCTCATTTATTACGTTGCGTCACTCCCTCTGTTACGAATGTCGAGCGAGGAACCTTGTCAACAGTGTGGAGGCGACCTTACCCTGGCCCGGCGTGTTGCTTCACTCCTCACCATTATACAGTAACAATATCGGTCACTGCTCACCGCACGCTCTCTACATGACGGTGTTCTCTTATGGCGGGGAAGATGTTGGCAGCTTATAATAGCCAGCGCGGTAACATCGAGGTCAGGGAGTAACGCTGGGGAGGTAAACACCGTCCGCCGTCAGGTATTAAACGTTCCTTATTAGGTAAACTGACTTTTGTCAACAGTTGTTCACTGGAATTATTTTTGAAAAACGAGTTATGATGTAGTTGGGTTGTTTCGTACATTAAAATTTTTTTTAATATAATGAAAATTAGGTTTAAATTTGATACAAAGTTGTCTTAAATTGTCGTATATAACAAAGTAATTACTTTTAAAACATGTGTTTTGATTTATGCAAGTATGTTAAGCAAACACAAATATACTCACTAAATCAAAGAGAACACTAATGAACTTACATTTGGTTTTTAAACATTAGGAAAATAATGTAAACCCTCTTGACTAAACCTTCCATAAACCAGTTTCCTTTTTTAACGTGTTGATGACGTCATAAGTAACATAAGCTGATGAGAGTTGTAAAAACAAATACAGTCAGCAGGTGTATTGATGACGTCATGAGTAACATAAGCTGATGAGAGTTGTAAAAACAAATACAGTCAGCAGGTGTATTTGTTACTGTGGGTAAAGAAACATATGACGGTGATAGTCACGGCTGGCCGGCTCTTGATATTTAACATACTGTAATTTAACCTTTTGATGGAGAATTGTAAAATCAAGGTAAAGCTAAAAAGCTTTGAAGGGCAGTTTTAACCGAATACGTTAATTAAAACTGAAGGTCTACCTGCCAGGTAATAGTAATTATAGTCAATTATTAAAGAATTATTGTATTTAGAAAACAATGTAGAAATATATTAATAAACTAAAGGGCGATAGATGAACATAGATGCGTTAATGCTTTATATGTAGAAGACTATACAGAGCCTACAGTGAAAGTGGGTTCCATAGACAGTTCCCGTATGGGGCAGACAAGATACAGTTTGCTACTTTAAATACTAAATTATATATATATATATATATATATATATATATATATATATATATATATATATATATATATAATATATATATATATATATATATATATATATATATATATATATATATATATATATAAAATAATTTAGGAAAATATTTTACCTTCGTTGATAAAATACAATGAATGAGGGCAGAGGCACAGGGGCCTAAGGCACTATCTTGTGTTATTTACTAAATACTGTAGAAGACAGCGATATTTGGTCTTGATTTCCGCCACGGGAGGCGTAAGAACTGTATATCGCCTCGGTTGGTGTTGTGTACAGCTGATCATCGATCTGTTCTACTGGCCCGTGTTTGATCCCCTGATATACCCAGCAGGTTCCTAAGACAGTTGTGCTCACAAGATAGTGTAAAAAAAATCGACCATGTGACTTTACACCAAACTGACAGACATCTTGGTTACTACGAGGAGGGGGGGGGGGGGTTACGTGTGGAGATATATGGCTCTTGGAAAGAATCTTTGGAGGCCGGTGGAGGGGTAATGTTAGCCCCCCCCCCCCCCCCCCCCCCGCCCCACAAACAGAGACAATTTTTCCGCCAATAGCTTTGGAGACGATGAGTCGACTGAAGAGAATATCACATTTGAAAAACTGAAGATGGTTGAAATGGTTATTTCATCCATTAATGGTCGATATATTAGTGGAGTTGTGTATCATAACACAGTAGATATTATCCTCTAATTTATCAACATACAGTGCTAGGTTCTATCACCACCTTATTCTTACGCTTACAGAAAACACGATAAAACTTACTTGCGTGTTGAAACAGACAATGTTAGTAATACCTTCTCTCATAACGAATACAAACATGGATGAATAAGAATACAATACAAAATTTGAAATGCATTCACTTACTTTGACTCTTTCCGCATCATCTTGACTTTTTCTGATGTTGGTAGTGGCGTTAGTGATGGTAGTAGTTGTTGTTGTTGTTGCTTCGGTAGTACTGATGAGCCACACGAAGGTCAGTCCTGCATGGCCTTCTTGAGAGCACCTTCACCGCCGGTTGCTGACACACACACACATGCCACTACCGTCAAGCACTTCAACAACTTCAAATTAACACTTTATTCTCTTTCTCTCTTTTCTTCTCAAATTTTCACGCTCTTTATCTTTCCTTCACTTGCGTAAACTTATATGTACACGTATAAATTTCCTCTCAATAATACGAGGTAAAATAATTCAATGGTTGCTTGAGGGTAGTCGTGCACGCAAGGTAAACTCTGACCGGAGAAAAGGCTACTTTTTACATTGTTTGGTCACTGTAAACTATTAATGAACTTTTCCTTCTCAATATCTCTCTCTCAGATCTAAAGAGGAAACACAGCAGCTGGCGCGTCACTCGAAAGCTGGAAGAGAAGAGACGCGAGACTGTGAGGCAGATGTTTGTGGTGATTACAGAATATCCCACTCCTATTACTGGATGATTGCTGAAGAAGTCAACCTCCTGTATCTATTTGACTTGTGAATTAAATACATAACCAACAGGTCTGGGGAGGAGTGAGTAGGCAGCAGGGGAGGAGGGAGTTGACAGCTGGGGAGGAGGGAGTAGACAGCTGGGGAGGAGGGAGTTGACAGCTGGGGAGGAGGGAGTAGACAGCTGAGGAGGAGGGAGTTGACAGCTGGGGAGGAGGGAGTTGACAGCTGGGGAGGAAGGAGTAGACAGCTGGGGAGGAGGGAGTAGACAGCTGGGGAGGTGGGAGTTGACAGCTGGGGAGGAGGGAGTAGACAGCTGAGGAGGAGGGAGTTGACAGCTGGGGAGGAGGGAGTAGATAGCTGGGGAGGAGGGAGTTGACAGCTGGGGAGGAGGGAGTAGACAGCTGGGGAAGAGTGAGTTGACAGCTGGGGAGGAGGGAGTAGACAGCTGGGGAGGAGGGAGTTGACAGCTGGGGAGGAGGGAGTAGACAGCTGAGGAGGAGGGAGTTGACAGCTGGGGAGGTGGGAGTAGACAGCTGGGGAGGAGGGAGTTGACAGCTGGGGAGGAGGGAGTAGACAGCTGGGGAGGTGGGAGTTGACAGCTGGGGAGGAGGGAGTAGACAGCTGGGGAAGAGGGAGTTGACAGCTGGGGAGGAGGGAGTAGACAGCTGGGGAGGAGGGAGTTGACAGCTGGGGAGGAGGGAGTAGACAGCTGGGGAGGAGGGAGTAGACAGCTGGGGAGGAGGGAGTAGACAGCTGGGGAGGTGGGAGTTGACAGCTGGGGAGGAGGGAGTAGACAGCTGGGGAGGAGGGAGTTGACAGCTGGGGAGGAGGGAGTAGACAGCTGGGGAAGAGGGAGTTGACAGCTGGGGAGGAGGGAGTAGACAGCTGGGGAGGAGGGAGTTGACAGCTGGGGAGGAGGGAGTAGACAGCTGGGGAGGAGGGAGTAGACAGCTGGGGAGGAGGGAGTAGACAGCTGGGGAGGAGGGAATAGACAGCTGGAGAGGTGGGAGTTGACAGCTGGGGAGGAGGGAGTTGACAGCTGGGGAGGAGGGAGTTGACAGCTGGGGAGGAGGGAGTTGACAGCTGGGGAGGAGGGAGTAGACAGCTGGGGAGGAGGGAGTAGACAGCTGGGGAGGAGGGAGTTGACAGCTGGGGAGGAGGGAGTTGACAGCTGGGGAGGAGGGAGTTGAGAGGTGAAGAATTGTAAAGAGTTACATAATGTTCACACACACACACAGAGTGGGGCTATGGGTGAGGAGGGCGGGGGAGGGGTGGGGTTAGTCAGAGAGGTAGGGTGATGGGGGGTTGGGGAGGGAGGGAGGGTGGGAGGGAGGGAGGGTGGGAGGGAGGGAGAGTGGGAGGGAGAGTTGGAGGGTGGGAGGGAGGGTGGGAGGGAGGGAGGGTGGGAGGGAGAGTGGGAGGGAGAGTTGGAGGGTGGGAGGGAGGGTGGGAGGGAGAGTGGGAGGGAGAGTTGGAGGGTGGGAGGGAGGGAGGGTGGGAGGGAGGGTGGGAGGGAGAGTAGGAGGGAGAGTGGGAGGGAGGGAGGGAGAGTGGGAGGGAGGGAGGGTGGGAGGGAGAGTGGGAGGGAGAGTTGGAGGGTGGGAGGGAGGGAGGGAGGGTGGGAGGGAGGGTGAGTGGGAGGGAGAGTGGGAGGGTGGGAGGGAGGGAGGGAGAGTGGGAGGGAGGGACGGTGGGAGGGAGGGAGGGAGGGTGGGAGGGAGGGTGGGAGGGAGAGTGGGAGGGAGGGTGGGAGGGAGAGTGGGAGGGTGGGAGGGAGGGAGGGTGGGAGGGAGAGTTGGAGGGTGGGAGGGAGGGAGGGTGGGAGGGAGAGTGGGAGGGAGGTGAGTGGGAGGGTGGGAGGGAGGGAGGGTGGGAGGGAGAGTTGGAGGGTGGGAGGGAGGGAGGGTGGGAGGGAGAGTGGGAGGGAGAGTGGGAGGGAGGGAGAGTGGGAGGGTGGGAGGGAGAGTGGGAGGGAGGGAGGGTGGGAGGGAGAGTGGGAGGGAGAGTTGGAGGGAGGGTGGGAGGGAGGGTGGGAGGGAGAGTGGGAGGGAGGGAGGGTGGGAGGGTGGGAGGGAGGGAGGGAGGGCGGGTGGGCGGGAGGGAGGGAGGGTGGAAAGGAGGGATGGACGGAGAGAGGGAGTGGGAGCAAGGATGCCGGGAGATGGGAGTAAGGAAGGGGAGAAGGAGAGAGGGACTGGTAGTAAGGAGGATGGGAGGGAGAGAGAGGTGGGAGGGGGAACAAATTGTTTAACAACAGTTCCTATAAGTTTCACTTTCTTGTCCAGTACTCGATACACACACACAAGGACCAGCCAGCCAGCCAACCATCCACCCAATTAACCATTCAAGCAGTCAGTCAACCATGCATTGAACCATATATCCAAGTTACCTTTATCCACCATTGCTGTACACCAGATAACACACCCAAATTCCTTCATACCTAAATTAATAACGCAATTATAAGTTGTTTTTTAACAGTGGGCACTAAGAGAGATGCCCAGCGGTAGTAGCACTTTCTAATACCTCGTTACCTAAATGTACATGAGGCAGCAGTAGTCTCGTCGATAGAGATTGCAAAACACTCAACCTCTACTGCTGGTGTTCTGCGTCTCGTCAACTTTCAATCTCTTTAAGACTGGTTGCAGTTGATCCTCATCCGTTGTTTTACTTCACGTCTGTGTTTCTATTCTTTCTTCTTCGTTTCCTTCTCATATTTCTCGTTTTGTTTTTAAAGATGCTAATTATATCTCTTTTTATTGTCGTTCTCCCCTTCATTTATCCTTCTTCCCTTTCCCTTATTCTATTAATTCTCTCTCTCTCTCTCTCTCTCTCTCTCTCTCTCTCTCTCTCTCTCTCTCCCTTTCCTCATCATCCCTACTCCTTCCGTTTTACCAAGACGTCAAACGACAAAAACGGTCAAGAATGAGGAGGAAAAAAAACAGTAAGCTCCAAATAACGGTAAGTTATAGTGAAAGTTGGCAATAACGGACGGTGTTAACGGTGGGTAACGGAGCCCCAGGGAATCACATAATTTACCGTTGTTCCTCACACACACACACACACCGTCTGTGCTTTTTCTGTTCACGTTTTCTCCTATTCCTCATCCGTTATGCCTGTTCGTTTATCATCTATCACCTATTTTACCTTTTTTTTCTTACTGTTTCTTTCGTTATCATTATTTCTCATTATTTCTCCATTATTGTATATTATCACTCATAACATCTGCTCCTGGTATTCTTTATTCTTCTGTTTTATCGTTTATTCAGTATCCCCTTCCTTCATCACCACCTCATCACCTCCCTATCACCCACCATTACCCCTCATCACCTCCCTATCACCCACCATTACCCCTCATCACCTCCCTATCACCCACCATTACCCCTCATCACCTCCCTATCACCCTCTAACACCTATCACCCCTCAATGGCCCCATCACCCCTGGCCGCTGTGTCCCACTTGCCCAATGCCAAGGTCGACTCGCCACCTGTAGGCCTTGTCCCGCCTAATGGTGTATCGTTCCCATCTTCCTTCCCATCTCTTCCCTTCATCCACGTCGTTCTTCCTATCTTCTTCTCAATCCTCCCTTTCATTCCCCCAACGTCTTCCTCTCCATTCTTTATTAATATACTTCCCACTCTCTTTATCTCTCTCTCCTCCTCTCCTTTATATTTATTCATCTCCTTCCTTACTTTAACCTCCTCTCTTATCTTCTGCGACTAATTTTTATCAATATTCCTCCCTTCCCCTTTATAAATCTTTCTTTTGAGCACTTCTAGTCACCTCTAACTATCTCTAATTACCCCTAATTACCCCTAATCACCCCTAATCACCACAATCTCCCTTTCTGTTCCCCTTTATTCCTCCTTTCATCAGCCTTCTCCTTCTTAAACACACAGTTAAATTTTCCCTTAATCTCTACTATGTCATTCATCTCTTTCCTCCTCCTCCCTTATCTCCCTTTCGTTATCCCCTTCCCTCCATGTCCATTTCATCATCCACCTGAGCACCCGTTCTCTGTTGTCCATACTGACGGTAACTTTCCCTGTCTTTTCGACTTTCCCTTCAGTGTACATCAGTGAGTCGCTGCTCGCGCTCTCGCTACATGTTTCCTTGTGCTTAATCAAGTTTTTTCTCGTGTGTGTGTGTGTGTGTGTGTGTGTGTGTGTGTGTGTGTGTGTCTTCATAGCTCTGCATATAAACATGTGCTCTTATATAAACACATCTGTATATACACACACACACACACACACAACACACAACACACTCACACACACACACACACACACACACACACACAATAGATACAACATTCGACTCATTTTACCGTAAACTTGTTCTTCACTACACTGCCTATCAACAGATCCTAGCCTGAAGACAGTAAACACGTTACTCACAGTTCATCAGTGGATCAACATTATACTGTAGTTACATCAAACAGCCACTAATCAACTAAAACACTAAAATAAACACACAGACAAGTCATCTCGATCTTGTTTATACAAGAAAGTATTTTGTAAATTGTATCCTTAGATCATGTCATCGATAATTTGTTTAGATTGTGCAAATCTCAAGTATTTTACACCAGGTACTTAATTCGTCTACTAAAGCAACATATTTGGTTTTTGTTCTAACGTAGAAAATATTTTATGATAAGGGAGTATTCTACTATGAAAGTATTAGTTCACTCAGATAGCTTGAGGAAATTTCAAAAGTTTTAAGTCTTATAGACAACAAGGCACAACACGACAATAGATCGAACACAGTATCATCCTTACACTCGAAAGGTTTGTAAAGAAAAAAGAAACTGTTTTAGGGATCATGTCAGTGGCACAAGAGAGTAACGGATTTCAGGGTGCCGACATTTATGTGTGTACGTGTGGCGGGGTGGAGGAGTAACCGCGGTCTTTCCACTCGTCTTGTCTCCCCCTCACACAACACCACCACTTTCTCTCTCTTCTGTTACTCACAACATTTGTCTGTTTCCATCACAACTGTAGCCACAGGTAACACGAGAAAATTCACTTTCAGAACCATTGAGCATTCTTCCTGGGCTGCAACACTGTTTTTACCACATAATATAAACTGTGCCACTGAACTTTCAACTGTGTTAGGTTTCTATACGACGCTTCTTAAGGTATATCACGAAAAACGAGAGTTGTTTGCGATATCTAAGTTTATAGTTAACAGACAATAACTTGGAGATAAGTTCGTCATTAGCTGAGGTACCTCTTGTAGGGAACATGTGATGATTCTCTGGTGCTGCATGAGGCACTAGAGGTAAGAGTGGAGCGGAGCAGCGGCGGCTGTATGAGCGTCTGGCACTGGTGGCGCGAGAGAAGTGTGCCTGGCCCGCCCCGGCACACCTAGGACGAGTGCTAGTTCAGCCTCGCTCCCCCTCCCTCCCCTCCCCTCCCCTCCCCTCCCTTCGCTACTGTCATCCTACCGAGGACACCAACCTTCCGAGGACGCCTTCACCCCGGGACACCAACCCTACAAGGACGCTTCATCTGGGGACACCACACCTGCCTGTATATCACCACCAACCCCACTTAGCGTCGGTGCACCTCTTCTGTGGTCGCCTGATACCCTACTGCCACGAGTTCAGGAGTTTGGGGAGGGGATGACATGGGGTGAGGGATCAGGAACTAGGGGATGGAGTGACATGGGGTGAGAGATCAGGAACTGGGGGATGTGATACAAGGTGTGAGGTCAGGAACTGGGGGAGGGGGTGACAGGGGTGAGGGATCAGGAACTGGGGGAGGGGGTGACAGGGGTGAGGGATCAGGAACTGGGGGAGGGGGTGACAGGGGTGAGGGATCAGAAACTGGGGTAGGGGGCGACAGGGGTGAGGGATCAGGAACTGGGGTAGGGGGCGACAGGGGTGAGGGATCAGGAACTGGGGTAGGGGGTGACAGGGGTGAGGGATCAGGAACTGGGGGAGGGGGTGACAGGGGTGAGGGATCAGAAACTGGGGTAGGGGGCGACACAGGATGTGGGGTCAAGAACTGGGATAGAAGGGTAGAGAAGATAATATGAGAAGGGGTTAAATAGGGGGAAGAGAATTGAGGTAAAGAGACGGTCAAAAGTACAGTTAAGAGATACGGGAATGAAGGCTAGGGTGTCAGAGGTGGAAAAGAGGCCGAGATGGGGATAAAAGAGAAGGCAGTGGGAATTAGGCGGTCGGGATTAAGGAGGAGATAATTCAGTAATGGGGGGGGGGGGGGCATAGGTCACTAGCACCCCCTCCTCCTCCTCTACCAGCTCTGGAGGACACCAACCTCTCTTCCTACCTACCCGTAATTTAAACCCACCAAGGACGCGTGGATCTAGCTTGTTGTACCTTCATCATCACTACACGGGCAACTTCCTGAACGTTAAGCTGACGACGCCTCTCCTCTCCTCTGCAGGACCACCCAAGGCCGCCGCTACCTGCAGCCAAAACACCTCCTGCTGACCTGACTTCCTGATGACATTTTAGTAGGTGTTGGCTCCCCGTACCTCCCCGTCTCCCCACCTCTCCGCACCTTCCTGTCTTCCCACTTGTCCATACCTCCCCGCCTTCCCACCTTTTGTACCTCCCCACCTCCCCACCTTTTGTATATCCCCGCCTTCCCACCTTTTGTACCTCCCCACCTTTTGTACCTTCCACCTTCCCACCTTTTGCACCTCCCCAACTTCCCACCTTTTTGTACCTCCCCACCTTTTGTACCTCCCCAACTTCCCATCTTCTGTACCTCCCCACCTTCTGTACCTCCCCACCTCCCCGAGCCATGACTGACCCCTGGTCTCACAACTCGACCTACTTGGATGTGGTCGCTGACTCTGGACTACAAGCTGAGGGATTCCTGTCGAGGGTGAGCCATAAAGAGTAAAGTTGAATTCATCGTCGTGTGAGTATCTTGAGACGGTGAGTGAATAGCTGAAGGAGACCAAGGGAGAGTGACACACAAACAGATAAATGGATATAAACGCGATATAGAGAAAACGAGACACAGATCCAATGTAAGAATAAAAGGGTGACAAACACAGAAAACAGTAAAGAGAGAGAGATAGAGAGACATATATATATATTACGGTCAAAGTGTGTGAGCAGCCATTTGGTGTAATGACTTGTCAACTTGTGTAATGTAAACAATTTTAATCTATCCTAATCTAGCAAAACCAATTGTATACTATCTTTATCAAGCCTAACTTAACTGAACATTAGATTAGTTAAGTTAGCCGTGGTCAGGTTAGGTTAGGTTAGCTTAGGCTAGGCTAGGCAGGATTCATTAGGATACCTAACTAAATCTAACCAAAATTGGTTTAACCTAACCAATCTAATGTTAGGTTAAGTTAGGCTAGGTTAGATTAGGTAAGAATAGGATAAAATAGGTTTGGATAGATTAAAATTAGATTAAGTTAGTTTACATTACACAAGATGACTCGTCATTTTACGAAATGATTCATTACACACTTTTACTGTCACATATTCACAAGCGAAGAGAAAATATTGGCTATGATAATACTATTATTATTGTGGTGAAAATATATACCGACCTTACCAGTACCATACAATATAAGGTGTGACTGGTGTGTAAGGTTCCCCTCCACCGTCTCCCTTCTCCTCTCCCACAAGCAGTTCTTGGGGTCCTCACTGACCTCAGGACCTGCTTATGCTTATTGACCTAAGACCAGCCAGGTCAGGGCGAGCCAGCTCGTGTGTGTGTATGTGTGTGTGTGTGTGTGTGTGTATGTGTGTGTGTGTGTGTGTGTGTGTGTGTGTGTGTTATAATATGTGAGTAGTTATAAAATTCAATCAACAATTAAAAACTATGAGAGATGAAAATACAAATATGAGACAGGGAAAAACATCATTGAAGTCATAGTAATAATCTCTCCCTCTCTCCTCTCCTTTAAGGTCGTACCCCCAATGTCTCTAACCACAGGGTCAGTCACCAGCCACCTCGTCTTAAACAGGTCTTATCTTAATAAAGGCTATTTTTGGTGTATTATTAACACTTGTAAAATGAGTACAGAGGCAACGAGACACAAAGTTGCCAGATGTCCTCATATGGAAGCGTGTGTGAGGCTGGGAGGAAGAGGAGGGCCAGTGTGGGCACAGTGGTGTGTGGTGCTGGTGGGAAGACACCCGCCTGCTGCTGCATGTATCTCTCTCAAACAGTTACTATTTATACTTGTATCTCTCACAAACAGTTACTATTTATACTTGTATCTCTCACAAACAGTTACTATTTATACTTGTATCTCTCACAGACAGTTACTATTTATACTTGTATCTCTCACAAACAGTTACTATTTATACTTGTATCTCTCACAAACAGTTACTATTTATACTTGTATCTCTCACAGACAGTTACTATTTATACTTGTATCTCTCACAGACAGTTACTATTTATACTTGTATCTCTCACAAACAGTTACTATTTATACTTGTATCTCTCACAGACAGTCCCCACAGATAGTCAGCGAGTCAGTTCACACACGTAGTCAGTCGGTCCCCGCAGGTAGTCAGCGAGTCAGTCCACACAGGTAGTCAGTGAGTCGGTCCCCGCAGGTAGTCAGCGAGTCAGTCCACACAGGTAGTCAGTGAGTCGGTCCCCGCAGGTAGTCAGTGAGTCAGTCCACACAGGTAGTCAGTGAGTCGGTCCCCGCAGGTAGTCAGTGAGTCAGTCCACACAGGTAGTCAGTCGGTCCCCGCAGGTAGTCAGTAAGCCAGTCCACACAGGTAGTCAGTGAGTCGGTCCCCGCAGGTAGTCAGTGAGTCAGTCCACACAGGTAGTCAGTGAGTCGGTCCCCGCAGGTAGTCAGTGAGTCAGCCCACACAGGTAGTCAGTGAGTCGGTCCACACAGGTAGTCAGTGAGTCAGTCCACACAGGTAGTCAGTAAGTCGGTCTTGAGCTCGTACATACTTGCTTAAAATAACATTCCCATATTGAAGCATTGACAGTAAGAGACGGACTGAGTGATAGCAGAAGATAATGCTGTTCTGGCGCGGTCTTCTATGTATCACTCTCTACTGTCGCGTTGAAATTACTGGCGCTTGAATCTAACTGACGTTTTTGAGGAATAGTAATAGTTTCTCTTTAGTACTACACCTTTACGGAAATGAATTCGTATACACTAAAATTTTCTCGGTTTCATTAAAGATATCGTTTATCATCATAAGACGGCCAAATAATACTTAAAGTAGGTAAGGTAAGGTAGGGTTGGGTTAGCTTAGTTAATTTCAGTGTTAGTTATTTTATATGTTTATGCAGTGTTCACGTAATCCAATGCTTTATTTTTATTCTTTTGATGTTTAGTATCATTTGTCTTAAAAGTTTCGATGGTGAATCAATTTGTTGTGACAGCCTACGAGGCTCTTTATTGTGTTAATATTTATTTAATTAAATTCTTAAAGGTTTACTTTATTTTTACGCGGATTAGCCCACCCGGGCACAGGTCACTGACCCTCATCGGGGCCTGGGGGTCGAAAATGTAATAATAATAACCATTACCAGCTTCACACACACCTATAGTTCAGGAAAAGTCACAGACAAAGAAAACAAAACATGATGGTCGTAAACCCATAACTACCTCACCCCCAGAACTAATAGATATAAAAAGAATCCAGTAGAACACAACACACACCAAGGGAGTGTGTAGACAATGACACCTTGTGAGTCGAATATTAATCTACCATTAGACTGATTATAAGCATACGTTACCTGGGAGCCTGAAGGTTGCCTACTGTTATAATTATGATCTTGTGTAATACCGAAGAGTTAAATGGCACACAACGCGTCATGGTGGTTAGTTAGTGTGAGGTGACACGCAGCAGATGACTACGGCAAGTGACACAGAAGGTGACTATGACAGGTGACACGCAGCAGATGACTACGAAAAGTGACTCAGAAGGTGACTATGACAGGTGATACACAGAAGGTGACTGTGACAGGTGACACGCAAGAGATGGCACCGATAGGTGACACCCAGAAGGTGACTATGACAGGTGACGTGCAGCAGATGACTACTACAAGTGACACAGAAAATGGCTATGACAGGTAACACACAGAAGGTGGCTGTGACAGGTGACTATGACAGGTGACACGCAGAGGGTAACTATAACAGGTGACACGCAGAAGGGGATTATAAGAACATAAGAACATAAGAAAATAAGGAGTCTGCAATAGGCCGGTTGGCCTGTGCATGGCAGCTCCTGTCGAGAGTTACTACCACTCTCTATCATCCATGAATCCATCCAGCCTCCTTTTGAAACTTTCCAGCGTTCCAGCACTTACTACAAAGTTGCTAAGCTTGTTCCACTCGTCCACCACCCTATTTGTGAACCATTTCCTTCCTATCTCTCTCCTAAACCTAAACTTATCCAACTTAAATCCGTTGCTCTGAGTCCTATCTTGCTCGGATATTATAAGAACTTCATCTATATCCCCTTTATTGATTCCTTTCACCCACTTAAATACTTCTATCATATCTCCCTGCACTCTTCGTCTTTCTAGGGAATGCAAGTTTAGTTTCTTTAACCTATCTTGATATGGAAGGTTTCCAAGTTCCGGAATCATCTTCGTCATTCTTCACTGCACCGACTCTAGTGAATTGATATCCATTCTATAATAAGGGCACCAGAACTGAACCGCATAATCGAGGTGCGGCCTGACCGGTGACACGAAAAATTGACTGACAGGTAACACGCAGAAGGTGACTATGACAGGTGACACACAGAAGGTGACTATGACAGGTGACACACAGAAGGTGACTATGACAGGTGACACACAGAAGGTGAACATGACAGGTGACACACAGAAGGTGACTATGACAGGTGACATACAGAAGGTGACTATGCCAGCTGACACACAGGTCACTGTGACAGGTGACACCCAGAAGGTGCTATGACAGGAGACATACAGAAGGTGACTACCTGTATGACAGTTGACAAACAGAAGGTGACGCGCAGGTGACTATGGCAGGTGACACCCAGAAGCTGACTATGACAGGTGACACGCAGACGGTGGCTGTGACAGGTGACATACAGAAGGTGACTATGACAGGTGACACACAGAAGGTGACTGACAGGTGACACGCAAAAGGTGACTATGACAGGTGACACACAGAAGTTGACCTTGCCAGATGACATACAGAAGGTGAATATGACAGGTGACAAGCAGAAGGTGTCAGATTTTAGGTGACTCCAGAGGAAGAAAGTTATAGGTATAGTGTCGGGAGACGTGGGTGGCTATTTGGCTGATTCTTGTCACCCAACCTTTATTGAATCGCTCACCTGAAAAAAAAGAGAGAAAAGAAACGTTGCTCTTCCTATGGTACCCGCCTTAAGAGACACCCACACCAGGCAACTGGCGTACAGCAGATGGTCGACGTGTAGGGGTGAGTTAGTTAACAGATGTACTCAATAAACACTATCAAGACGGCAACAACACTAGCAGCAAATTCAGTAGTTCCTGGTGTCCATCCCAATCCTAGTTATATAAGGAGCGACTGATGAGCGTTATCTCACATATTGACTCCAGAGGTGATATTCTTATGGTTCGAGTAATGGAGAGGAACAACACTCACCCATCCTTCCCTCCCCACCCCACTCCTCTCCCACACACGGTCCCTAGCTAGCATCCCATTAATAGAGGGTTGTAGTGAGCATGGGTCTTTGCACGGTCATCACGGCGGACCCTCTTGTCCGTGCCTCGCTCGGTTGTTCTTGACCCTGGCCATATTTTTTTAGTTTAACAAATTTATTGACAAGGTTTGGAGTACAGTTTGCCTATTCCGAGTAATTCAGTCAGGACAGAGGTTCATACACAAAGAAATACATCATATTCAATAACAGTATATATAGGCCATGGAGACCACTCTACCAGCGCCGACTGGACAAAGGATATCCTGCGCTGACCTCCTCAAGGACTTTCACAAGGACTACCACACCTTCCTTGCATTCCTCCCACCAACATCGTCACCCTTCGAAGAACCTTAAAAGCTGCTGCATAGGTTGTCTTTCCCCACCCCGGCCAAGGTCTCGGTTCTCAGAAAGTTCACACGTCATATTTTTTCCTCAAATTAGAGATGAGAGAACGCATCTGGTTAAGGTTGGAGTCACAGTGCTACTATATCGAAGCCATTAGGCGGCATAGTTGTGTAATAGTTTAGGTGAGTCAGTTTGGAGTATTTCTCACCATTTAAAAGCTAATTTAGTGTACAAATATTTGAGATTATTGGGTTTATAACTATACAGTATCCTAAAACACTACCAAATTGTCCATCAAAAACACAAAACCCCTAGTGTAACAACATTAAATTAATCGCCCTCGACCACCTCCACGTTAATTCTCCTGCTCGTCGATACACCTGTCATTGCACACTAACATTAGGGACACCAAACCCATATTTAGCACGCGGAACGATACACACCACTTATGAGGGTGTTAGGCGGGAGGAAGATGAGAAGGGGAGGCGGTGTGAGACACAGACACGCTGATCCAGGTGGGTCGCTGCTGAGAGATGGTGTGGCTTACAAGGGGCGTGGTTTACTTGGGGTGTGACCAAGACCTCTCCACTGAGGGACTCCTGCTGCAGTTGCCAGATTGCGATGGTCAATACTCAAGCACCTGCGCCCTGCCACGCGAGGAATGATGTAAAGGTCACCAGTTATGAAAAGTGTGGCGAGTGAGTAGTTAACAGGCAGGTGAGCCCCACAAAGACGACAATGAAACGGAAACTGAGCGGATTAACAGTCGTTGAGAGAGAAAACCTATTGTGTGTTAACAATGAAGAAAAATGATTTCCATGGATAATAATGGGAAACGTTGAAGCGAGAAGTTAGAATAATTTAGTGAGCGCTGCTCGGAACATCACTGATCATAATTACCAGTTGAAGCCCTCAGAGATGCTATACTTTGCCAGATGCTGTAAAATTCTCCATGTGTTGTGAGGGAATTGATCCTGTTTCTCAAGATAACTTCAGGTTGGAATTCTACCATAAGAATATATAACAAAATGGACACAACTCAAAGTTACTCTATATTTCCTTAAAAAAAAAGTAATTCTAAATACTATAGCATTATGAGTACACTAAGAGAAGATAATGATTTAAGTGGTGTGTGAGTAAAATAAGGGAAAGTAAAGAAGGGAGGTGGGGGCAACTAGGAAAGACTAGGAGGCGTGGCCTGCTAGTGACAGAGTGCAAGCCGACGCTGGGAATGACCATCGGCCAGCAGGCGGTGCTGCTGGGCCTAAGAAAAACTGGTGCTCCCTGACCATGAACCACAACTTGTTTCCTGAGGGCGGGACCCCTGGGCTCCTCACACCCTTAGAGTCATTGGAGCAAGAAAGGTCGAGAGAAGGCACATACTTCACTCATTACTAAGACCATCAGACCTTCAACTCCATGAGGGTGATTGGTGGTGCTCCTCCGTTTTTTTTTTTTTTTTTTTTTTTTTTTACACGGACATTAGCCCACCGGGGCACAGGTCACTGACCCACATCAGGGCCTGGGGGGCGAATGTATACTACTACTACTACTACTACTAATAATAATAATAATAATAGTAATAGTAATAAAAAAACTGCTGGGATGAGGGGCCGAGCGGCGTGTCACGACTATGGGTGTTGTTGTACACGTACAGCAGTCGAACTGAAGGACCGCCTCCGCCGCGGGGACGACCCCTTCCCGCCGCCCCGCGCCCCACGAGGAGGGCCGCGCCGCAGCCGCCGCGGCCCCCGCGTACGGGACAAGCCGCGGCCCGCCCGCGGCAGCGGCGGACGGCCAAAGCCGCCGCCGCCACGGCCCGCGACGCCCACGGCACGGCCCGCCGCCGCCTGCGCCGCGCCCGCGACGCCCAAGGCACAGGCCCGCTGCCGCCGTGCGCCGCGGCCCGCGACGTCCAACGGCACGGCGGCCGCCGCGCCGCCGCGGCCCGCGACGCCACGGCACTTCCGAGGACGCCCACGGCACGGGGGGCGCGCCGCCGCCGCCGCAGCGGCCTCGTTCGCGCCACGGACGGCCCGCCGGGCCGCCGTCCGCGCGGCCCGCCCGCGGACGCCCACGGCACGGCCCGCGACGTGCCCACGGCACGGCGCGCCGCCGCCGCCGCGGGCTCCGCGACGCCACGGCCACGGCCCGCCGCCGCCGCCGCCGCGGCCGCTACGCCCACGGTCACGGCCAGCTCGCCGCCGCCCCGCGGCCCCAGCGGACGATAAGGGAACCACGGCAAAGCGGGCGGCTCCGCCGATCCCGACGCCGCGGCCGCGACTGCCTCACGGCACGGCGCCCGCCGCCGTCGCCGCCGCTGCCGCGACGCCCACGGCACGCCCGCGGACGCCGCACGGCACGACGGCCGCGCCGCCGCAGCGGCACGCGGACGCCCACGGCACGCCCGCCGCCGCCGGCTCCGCCGTGGCACGCGGACGATCCCACGGCAGGCCGCGCCGCCGCGCGCGGCCGCGCCGCCCACGGCACGTCCCGCCGCCGCCGTCGCCGCGAGAACCGCGTACGCCCACGGCACGGCCCGCCGGCGCCGCCGCCGGGCCCGCGACGCCACGGGCACGTGGCCCGCCCGCCGGCGCCGCGGCCCGCGACGACAATCGGCACGGCCGGCGACGCCCACAGAACGGCCCCCGGCGCATCCGCGTCGGCCCGGCGACGGCCCACGTCCCAGGCCCGCAGCCGACTGCTGCCGAGGCCCTGCGACGCCCACGGCAAGGCCCGCGACGCCTAGTTAACGGCGCGCCGCCTCCGCGCCGCCGGCCCCGCTACTCCCACTTCACTTCCCTCCTCCTCCTCCTCCTCTTCCCTCTACTCCCACTTCACTTCCCTCTACTCCCACTTCACTTCTCTCCTCCTCCTCCTCCTCTTCCCTCTACTCCCACTTCACTTCCCTCCTCCTCCTCCTCCTCTTCCCTCTACTCCCACTTCACTTCCCTCCTCCTCCTCCTCCTCTTCCCTCTACTCCCACTTCACTTCCCTCCTTCTCCTCCTCCTCTTCCCTCTACTCCCACTTCACTTCCCTCCTTCTCCTCCTCCTCTTCCCTCTACTCCCACTTCACTTCCCTCCTCCTCCTTCTCCTCTTCCCTCTACTCCCACTTCACTTCCGTCTACTCCCACTTCACTTCCCTCCTTCTCCTCCTCCTCTTCCCTCTACTCCCACTTCACTTCCCTCCTCCTCCTTCTCCTCTTCCCTCTACTCCCACTTCACTTCCGTCTACTCTTACTCCCGCCTCACCCATCCCTCTCCATTTAATATTTCTCTCACTTCTTCAATCACACCCATCACACCCTCTACACCTCAGCCACACCCTCTACACCTCAGCCACACCCACCACACCCTCTACACCTCAGCCACACCCTCTACACCTCAGCCACACCCACCACACCCTCTACACCTCAGCCACACTCACCACACCCTCTACACCTCAGCCACACCCACCACACCCTCTACACCTCAGCCACACTCACCACACCCTCTACACCTCAGCCACACCCTCTACACCTCAGCCACACCCACCACACCCTCTACACCTCAGCCACACTCACCACACCCTCTACACCTCAGCCACACCCTCTACACCTCAGCCACACCCACCACACCCTCTTTACCTCAGCCACACCCATAACACCCTCTACACCCACCACACACCCATAACACCGTCTACACCCACCACACACCCATAACACCCTCTACACCCACTACACACCCATAACACCCTCTACACCCACCACACACCCATAACACCCTCTGCACCCACCACACACCCATAACACCCTCTACACCCACCACACACCCATAACACCCTCTACACCCACTACACACCCATAACACCCTCTACACCCACTACACACCCATAACACCCTCTACACCCACCACACACCCATAACACCCTCTACACCCACCACACACCCATAACACCCTCTACACCCACCACACACCCATAACACCCTCTACACCCACCACACACCCATAACACCCTCTATACCCACCACACACCCATAACACCCTCTACACCCACCACACACCCATAACACCCTCTACACACACCACACACCCATAACACCCTCTACACCCTCCACACACCCATAACACCCTGTACACCCACCACACACCCATAACACCCTGTACACCCACCACACACCCATAAAACCCTGTACACCCACCACACACCCATAACACCCTCTACACCCACCACACACCCATAACACCCTCTACACCCACCACACACCCATAACACCCTCTACACCCTTAACACACCCATAACATCCTCTACACCCACCACACACCCATAACACCCTCTACACCCACCACACACCCATAACACCCTCTACACACACCACACACCCATAACACCCTCTACACCCTCCACACACCCATAACACCCTCTACACCCACCACACACCCATAACACCCTCTACACCCACCACACACCCATAACACCCTCTACACCCACCACACACCCATAACACCCTCTACACCCACCACACACCCATAACACCCTCTACACCCGCCACACACCCATAACACCCTCTACACCCACCACACACCCATAACACCCTCTACACCCACCACACACCCATAACACCCTCTACACCCACCACACACCCATAACACCCTCTACACCCACCACACACCCATAACACCCTCTACACCCACCACACACCTATAACACCCTCTACACCCACCACACACCTATAACACCCTCTACACCCGCCACACACCCATAACACCCTCTACACCCGCCACACACCCATAACACCCTCTACACCCACCACACACCCATAACACCCTCTACACCCGCCACACACCCATAACACCCTCTACACCCGCCACACACCCATAACACCCTCTACACCCACCACACACCCATAACACCCTCTACACCCGCCACACACCCATAACACCCTCTACACCCGCCACACACCCATAACACCCTCTACACCCGCCACACACCCATAACACCCTCTACACCCACCACACACCCATAACACCCTCTACACCCACCACACACCCATAACACCCTCTACACCCGCCACACACCCATAACACCCTCTACACCCGCCACACACCCATAACACCCTCTACACCCACCACACACCCATGACACCCTCTACACCCACCACACACCCATAACACCCTCTACACCCGCCACACACCCATAACACCCTCTACACCCACCACACACCCATAACACCCTCTACACCCGCCACACACCCATAACACCCTCTACACCCACTACACACCCATAACACCCTCTACACACACCACACACCCATAACACCCTCTACACCCACCACACACCCATAACACCCTCTACACCCACCACACACCCATAACACCCTCTACACCCACCACACACCCATAACACCCTCTACACCCACCACACACCCATAACACCCTCTACACCCACCACACACCCATAACACCCTCTACACTCACCACACACCCATAACACCCTCTACACCCACCACACACCCATAACACCCTCTACACCCACCACACACCCATAACACCCTCTACACCCACTACACACCCATAACACCCTCTACACCCACCACACACCCATAACACCCTCTACACCCACCACACACCCATAACACCCTCTACACCCACCACACACCCATAACACCCTCTACACCCACTACACACCCATAACACCCTCTACACCCACCACACACCCATAACACCCTCTACACCCACCACACACCCATAACACCCTCTACACCTGGTCCATATTCAAGAGGTCAGACTAAGAGTCAGTGCGCCACCTCTTACACTATGGTCTAGTTTACACGTGGTCATTGTTTATGTTGCGTCACACTTCCTCAGGCTGCCACACCACCTCGAGCAGCTGCTGTCCAACCCTTCCTCCCTCCCTACCTCCATGATAAACACACACACACACACACACACACACCCACACTAACAAACAAAAGCAACATTATCACCTGCTGACGAAGAAAATAACAATAATACCACCTGCTGACTTCGACAAGAGGAACACAAACCACCTGCTGACGACAACAAGAATAACAGCACCACCTGCTTACGACGACAAGAATAACAACACCCCCTGCTGACTACGACAAGCATAACAACACCCCCTGCTGACGACGACAAGCATAACAACACCACCTGCTGACGACGACAAGAATAACAGCACCACCTGCTGACGACGACAAACATAACAACACCACCTGCTGACGACGACAAGAATGACAACACCTGCTGACGACGACAAGAATAACAACACCCCCTGCTGACTACGACAAACATAACAACACCACCTGCTGACGACGACAAGAATGACAACACCTGCTGACGACGACAAGAATAACAACACCCCCTGCTGACTACGACAAGAATAACAACACCCCCTGCTGACGACGACAAGAATAACAACACCCCCTGCTGACTACGACAAGAATAACAACACCCCCTGCTGACGACGACAAGAATAACAACACCCCCTGCTGACGACGACAAGAATAACAACACCCCCTGCTGACGACGACAAGAATAACAACACCACCTGCTGACGACAAGAATAACAACACCCCCTGCTGACGACGACAAGAATAACAACACCCCCTGCTGACGACAAGAATAACAACACCACCTGCTGACGACGACAAGAATAACAACACCACCTGCTGACGACAAGAATAACAACACCCCCTGCTGACGACGACAAGAATAACAACACCCCCTGCTGACGACGACAAGAACAACAACACCCCCTGCTGACGACGACAAGAATAACAACACCACCTGCTGACGACAAGAATAACAACACCCCCTGCTGACTACGACAAGCATAACAACACCCCCTGCTGACTACGACAAGAATAACAACACCCGCCGCTGACGACAAGAATAATGCCATTTGGAGGGAGGGGGGAAACGAGGAGGGACAGAGGGGGCAGTGGGACAGAGGAACAGAGGGGCAAGGGGGGCAGAGGGACAGAAGGACAGATGAGGGACAGATAGACAGATGAGGGAGGGGGGGAAACGAGGAGGGACAGTGGGACAGAGGAACAGAGGGACGAGGGGGGCAGAGGGACAGAAGGACAGATGAGGGACAGATAGACAGATGAGGGAGGGGGGGAAACGAGGAGGGACAGTGGGACAGAGGAACAGAGGGACGAGGGGGGCAGAGGGACAGAAGGACAGATGAGGGACAGATAGACAGATGAGGGAGGGGGGGAAACGAGGAGGGACAGAGGGGGCAGTGGGACAGAGGGACGAGGGGGGCAGAGGGACAGAAGGACAGATGAGGGACAGATAGACAGATGAGGGAGGGGGGGAAACGAGGAGGGACAGTGGGACAGAGGAACAGAGGGACGAGGGGGGCAGAGGGACAGAAGGACAGATGAGGGACAGATAGACAGATGAGGGAGGGGGGGAAACGAGGAGGGACAGTGGGACAGAGGAACAGAGGGACGAGGGGGGCAGAGGGACAGAAGGACAGATGAGGGACAGATAGACAGATGAGGGAGGGGGGGAAACGAGGAGGGACAGTGGGACAGAGGAACAGAGGGACGAGGGGGGCAGAGGGACAGAAGGACAGATGAGGGACAGATAGACAGATGAGGGAGGGGGGGAAACGAGGAGGGACAGAGGGGGCAGTGGGACAGAGGGACAGAAGGACAGATGAGGGACAGAGAGACAGATGAGAGACAGAGGGACCGGAGAGACAGAGTGATAGGGGGGACAGATGAGAGACAGGAGGGATGGAGGAGGGACAGATGGACACTACGGACTGAGGATGGACAGTAGGAACAGAGGAGGGACAGAGGGATAGAGGAGGGACAGAGGGGCAGAGGGATAGAGGAGAGACAGTAGGAACAGAGGAGGGACAGAGGGATAGAGGGATAGAGGAGGGACAGAAGTACAGAGTGATAGAGTAGGGATAGAGCAACAGAAGGACAGAGGGAGAGAGGAGGGACAGAGGGACATTAGGGATAGAGGAGGGACAGAGGAAGGATAGAGGAGGGACAGAGGAGAGACAGAATGGATAGCGGGCTAGTAGGGATAGAGGGATAGAGGAGGGACAGAGGAAGGATAGAGGAGGGACAGAGGAGAGACAGAGGGATAGCGGGATAGTAGGGATAGAGGGATAGAGGGGGGACAGAGGGATAGAGGAGGGACAGAGGGAGAGAGGGAGAGAGGAGGGACAGAGGGACATTAGGGATAGAGGAGGGACAGAGGAAGGATAGAGGAGGGACAGAGGAGAGACAGAATGGATAGCGGGATAGTAGGGATAGAGGGATAGAGGGGGGACAGAGGGATAGAGGAGGGACAGAGGGGCAGAGGGATAGAGGAGGGACAGAGGGATAGAGGAGGGACAGAGGGGCAGAGGGATAGAGGAGGGACAGAGGGACAGAGGGATAGAGGGATAGAGGGGGGATAGAGGGATAGAGGAGGGACAGAGGGGCAGAGGGATAGAGGAGGGACAGAGGGATAGAGGAGGGACAGAGGGGCAGAGGGATGGAGGAGGGACAGAGGGATAGAGGAGGGACAGAGGGGCAGAGGGACAGTAGGGATAGAGGGACAGAGGGATAGAGGAGGGACAGATGGATAGAGGAGGGATAGAGGGATAGAGGAGGGACAGAGGGATAGAGGAGGGACAGAGGGATAGAGGAGGGACAGCGGGATAGAGGAGGGACAGAGGGATAGAGGAGGGACAGCGGGATAGAGGAGGGACAGAGGAGGGACAGAGGGACAGTAGGGATAGAGGGACAGAGGGATAGAGGGACAGAGGGGTAGAGGAGGGACAGAGGGACAGTAAGGATAGAGGAGGGACAGAGGAGGGACAGAGGGATAGAGGAGGGACAGAGGAGGGATAGAGGAGGGATAGAGGAGGGACAGAGGGATAGAGGAGTAGCAGAGGGACAGAGGGACAGTAGAGACAGAGGAGGGACAGAGGGGGTCGCCGACAACATGCCTCTGGTTAGAATGAGTAATTAAAGTGATCATAATTCTCCCAGCGGCTTTGTTCTGAAGGTTTATAATGTACACCTTGTTTAACTCACCTGCCTCTCATTAAGTAAGGGTGATTAAGCATAAAATAAGACTCATCTTAACCTTTTCCTTCACACTTAACATTTAATGACTTTATTATATAATCTCTTTCAGCTCTTACTTATTTATGATTCTCTTCACTTTCATAATGCTTTACACTTATGATATTTACTTACTTATGTAATGCTAATAATAAGGTATATTATGTCTTATATATTTATTCTTAAGTATTTGTGTTAAATTTTGTTACATTGGAATATCTGAAGCTGGTCTTTGTGCCTTTATGACTGTCAGTTGTGATGATGCTGTGATAACGTCCTTTAACTAGTGTATACAAGAGATAACTTCTCTTCCTCTCTCTCTCCCCCTTCACATGTTTCCTCCTCTCCCTCCATCCCTCCCCTGCGCTTCTCCTCTGGTTACCTTTCTCTTTCTTTTTGTCTCTCCCCTTCCCTGTTCACTTTCCCCTGCTCTCCTCCTCTGTCTGATTTACTCTTCTTCCTCTCCCTTTCCTTCCCTCCTCCTCCCATCCCCTTCCCTTCCCTCCCCTTCTCTATTCCTCCTTCCTTACTTTTCCTACCTTCTCCTCTCTCTCTCTCTCTCTCTCTCTCTCTCTCTCTCTCTCTCTCTCTCTCTCTCTCTCTCTCCCTCCCTTCCCCTGTTCTCCTCCTTTCCATCATTATCTCTCTCTCTCTCTCTCTCCCTCCTCCCAGCTGTCCTCGTCTCCCTCTCTCTCTCTCTTTTCTTAAGTTCCCCTCCACTCGCTCACTTCCTTCCCCTGCTTTCCTCCTCCTCCTCCCAAATTTGCTAGCCCACACTGATTAGTCTTCAATTAGAATATGACGTCCAATGTATATGAACCACTGTCTTGCATTGCAGTGAACAGTGACACAACCCACACGATTCTGACCTATATATACTGTCAATGAATATGATGTATTTCTTTGTGTACTAACCTCTGTCCTGCATGGCAGTGAACAGTGACATCACCCACATGTCTTTGTGAATGAACCTCTGTCCTGCGTGGCAGTGAGAAGTGATCAAGACCTGACTGAATTATCTCAGAATAGGCAAACTGTACTCCAAGTTTTCTCAATAAATTTGTAAAACTAAAGACCTCCCTTTCTTCCTTCCCCTGTTCTCCTTACTTCCCTTACATTACCCTCCTCCCCTCTCATCTCCGTTCACCCAATCCCCTCCCTCCCCTACCTTTTCCTCCTCCCCAAACCTCATCATTGTCTCCACTCAACTTTTAACACTCTTACACTGATAGCAGTACTGTACCTCGGTATATGTCCCGGCCACACTATGTGTATGACTAAGATATATAACAAATACACATATCAGTGAGTCATATAATTATACGCTTGATATATAATTGACATCATGTTTAAGTGAGGGAGTGAGTGAGTGAAGGAGGGACGGAGGGAGTCGACCTGGTGACGAGAGTATTAGTCAGTAAGGGTCGGGTATCAACTTTCACTCACGCAGGACGCTGTAAACACACACACACTGAGTAATGAAGACTTGCAACATCCGCGACTGACAAGTGTACAAGGTATATTACAATACGTTGTTGATTTAAGAAAAATATCTCTGCAAAATTTATACTGCTTTTAAACGCTGGCTTTCAAATATCAAGGAAAGACGGCAGGCAACATTTCCAGCACAGTAAAACTCTTTCTATCCGACCCACTTGTGTGACCCGGAGTGGGTCATAACATTTCTAACAAAATACTGGATGTAGTAATTACCTACCTTAGTCACTAGCCTGAATTAATGACAAAATAATACCCAAATAAACACTATAGATCATTAACCTTTAAATTAATATTTTCTAACAGAATAATTATCAAAATACTTTAATTAAATGCTCGTAGCTCATAAAATAAGTGTTGTTGGTGTTCCTGTGCAGGTCTTGAAACATGAAGCGTTAGTTATGGTGGGGAAGTAATTAAAAGTGATACCCTTACCACCACCCTCCCTTTCTCTCGTACGGCTCTCACACAACATAATCTGGGCAAGTTGGCTCTAAATTTGTGGTTTACCCTGATTCAAACACTTGACAGATTCCTTGGACAGCAGATTACCTTTATTTTTGAAGATATTGACAAAAGATTTGTCCCCACAGTTGTACTAACAGTATCTGATCTCTAGTAAATGCCTTCACTCTTCTCTGGGTTGCTTGCTAACACATATACATTGTTAGTTAATATATGAAAAGGATTTATCATATCTTCAAGTACTAATTCATTGTGTACAGTATGGTGAATTCGACTGATCAACGAGCGTGAGGGAGACAGACAAGCGAAATAAAAACCAGCGGTTTCCCATGACGTCAGACATTGTATGTAAACATGTTTCCCTCTGTGAGCATCATTGCGTAAGTGACGCTAACGGATGTTGTATAGTATGGTTATTGATTATCGAGCCACTATTCAAACTAAGATTATGTATAAGACTCACTTGGCCGAGATAATAATCACATGAAGCTGTTAAGACGAAATATAGTGAAAGTGATAGTCAAGAGACCTAAGATAGTCAACTGTTGTACGATAAGTGTCTTAATACTCTCACTTTTCTTACTGAAGTAAAAACACCGAAAAATGTGTTTAGTTGTACACGCTGATGTTTGTTTCAAGGCCATCTGTAAACATGAGCCAGACGACGTTATTACAGACATCAAAACAGCTATGACTCAATCACCTGCAAATTCCAGCCGTGGTAAGTGTTGCCTTCACACCCGATACCAAATTTGTTTTTCAATTCTAAACTTTTGAAAGCTACATCAGACTTATAAATGTTTAATTATTTCTGAAAATAATCAGGTTATAGACGTTTGTTTACTGCTGTCAACTGCCAGGCTATAGACGTTTGTTTACTGCTGTGAACTGTCAGGTTATAGACGTTTCCTTACGTATAAAAATTATCGGGTTAAACACGTTTGTATACATAGTGCGTGCGACACAGACTCACTCTACTCCGTCGCATATAACACAACTTTACAGACAACAAGTGAATGTGCGTCTATGACGCCGTTAAGAGCAGGACCCAGCGAGAGGAACATAAGGACTTTACTTGTAGGATCATCAACCTTAAGTTTCGTGTCAGTCTTAACATGTTAGATGGAGTGATGATGGTTGCTGTCTGCTTCTCTCCCTGATGCGCCAGATTCAACTCTAATAAAGCTATTGTAACTAGGTAAACACTGAGCAGTTATAAAAGAAAAATATCCGTTGTTTGTGTTGTATATTCCAAGTCATTATGAAGCAGGTTGGATCTATTACAGTAATAGTCTATGCTAATGGGTTTGAGGTACTCAGTTAAATATATTCCAGATTTACTTTAGCTGTATTTAGGTTAAGGCATCGGTTTAATGTTAGTGTCACTGTATTCCCATTATTGTACCCGTTTGATGTGTTGATGTTTCTCAGTGTTCCTCGCAACTGACGGTGCAAGAATGTATTATACACTGAACTACGTAAGTTAATTTAGCATCAGCTGAGGAAATTAACGTAGAGAATTTTGTAAAAAGAATCTTACGGTGATTTTGTCTGTTGGTAATGGAAAATGTTTGCTATCGTTGAGTCTCAATGTAATTTTCATACCGTTCATTAACGTTATTTTTTCTGTTTTAGCTTAACTCAACCAGTTACTTTCCTTGTTACTTATTCTGTTACGAGATATATCCATCGAACAATTCTCTGAGAACCCAACCCCTGATTTGTGAGCGAGGAAATCACGCAAGGAAGTTGAAGAATTTTCGGTCCATTGAACACGGATTACAGTAGTTATTTCTATATCATCATCAATTACATACACTTGGCTACTTTCCTCAGAGGCGATGCTCGATGTCTCGCGTGACGTCATCAATGTCAACAAGACGGCTGGAAGGGAGAGATTTATAGCCTATATAAATACTCGTTGGTGTTCTGTACTCCTCGCTTATCTTTGTTTTCTTATGTATTAATTTAACTTATACACGTATTATGTTTACGTTTCTTCAATGACTGCAATGAATGATAATACAAATTTTCATTAAAGCAACAGTATGCTCATCCAGGATAATATTGGATGACGCCAACTAGCACAACGTGACCACTGTAATCTATGTACCGTATTTCTCGAAAGTAATTAAACTCAGGAACGTAAGTCTTGCGATATTCAAAGGTCATACCCCTAATAAACTACAAATTTCATCAAATAATGACGGTGTGAAGTGTCAAGTGGTCAAACTAAGTGCTGTCACCTTCCGCCCACAGCCAGGAGAAACTTTTGGAGAATTGCTACACAGTTTACACGTCATGCTGAGTGACTGTATCAACAAGTCACCAGCTGACGCCATCTGTGGGGATCTGGGGCAAGCTTGAGCGAGGCATGACTAAGATTTTGCCGACATCATGTTTTTTCTTAATAGATGTGATTTTTGTCCACCAAAGAAAGTAATGTTGTGCGATAACTTTCACAACTGACGGTAAACTTGAAACTCCTTTTTGCTGATTTACGAATAACTTCTCTCAAGAATAAATCAACTCAGAGTAAATGAAACCTTCCCTACAATTTACTTATCAATAATCAGTTAATCATTTTAATAATTTAATCTAAGTTGTGTCCTGGAGCCTTAACTTTGATGAAGTTTACTTACAACAACTTAGGCCAGGGAAAGGTTCCCTCAGTCATCAGCACATAATCATGCATCGAGCCCCTCAGGTCTCATAAATTACCAGGCAAGTTTAAAATAATAATAATAAACAGACAAAATGCAAGTTAACGAACATTATTTGTTGGTTGCGTTAAACAACGGGCATAAATCAGGCCAGGCGAGCCATAAATGGAGGTGAATGACGCAGCAAAAAAACACCTTGTAATTCCATCTCCTACGAAAACAATTCCACAGCTAAAAATGGCTCAGTATACAACTATGACGGGCAGAGTGAGGAAGGTCTCCAGATGGTGGCGGCGACACCATTAGCACTTTCCAGCGACCTTGTGAGAGTAATGGCACATTCCTCCTTCATTTTCTGGTGATCCTCGTCACCACTCTCCAATTACCCGCCCACAACATAATCGACTATTTAAATATGGGAGCGTAAATTGGACACTCTTTCTGTGCTGGTACACTTAGGTGACGTCACGTGATCACCACCGCGGAGAGATTGCGTCAAGCGGCAAGATATATATTTATAGTCATCAATTAAGGTAAGTAAATAGATAGAACTACAGTATTAAATATAATGGAGCAGCGTTTGTAAATATGACTGCGTTGTTAAATATGGCAGACTACAGTTTATAAATGTAGCTGCATTGTTAATATGGCAGACCAAACATACAGAGTGTCACGAATTGAACCCCAAACATTGACGTATGAACCCCTGGTTATCTGTCACCGTAGACACTGAATCGTCGTCATACAGACTCAGTGGGTTTAAACCTTTGACCTAAACATATTTACAGGTTGGCGAGAAATAATTGGAACATTCATACTTATACATTAAACATAAATGTATTCGACATTTAAGTTGTTACGAACCCCTCCACCGATTGTCTTCATCTACCTACCCAGCACCACGAGCAACGCCATCTAGGGACGAAACACGAGTATGGCTCGTCTTAGTTACCACTCCCGGGTTTCCCTTCTCCATATCCTGGTTGTTGCGTCACTTCCGCCTCAGTCTACTTTGTCAGCTCCAATTCGAGGAGAGGACAGACTTCACTCTGGGAAGCGACCACAGGATCACCTATCCTGGAAACCTACGGCACAGTGACTATTTACCGTCTTCTACCATACTCAGCCTTGCCCGTCAGCCATCTCAGCTCCTCACTTAAGTATTTGTAATCTTGTATTGCCTCTCCCCCCTCCACATTGCTTCACTATTGTTTTATGTTTTATTACTATGTATATACTGTTCGTGTTTAGGTTAAGTTTGGTTAAGGGTAGTTTATAAGCTGAATATTTTGTTAAGGAATTTATGGTACTTTATTATATACAACGAAAACTCGCATCCTTTGTCTACCCTTTTTTTAGTCCGATTGTCTTTGTTTTTTTTTGTTGTTACCTGTTGGGATCTGGGTAGACGTATAACTATATTCTAAATCCCCAACTCGTAACAAATGGCGACCGTGACAGGACACGACCTTAAGTACCATGTTCCTTCCTCCCTTGTTACTCAGTGTTAATTACCCCTCCCAGTCACTTCTGTTTACAATTGCTTTACGGTGGTTTAAAGTTCGTTCATATGTGTGTGCATATATTGGTATTACCGTATAGTAAGAGTGACAGACGTAGGATAATAGGTTCCAAGTGTCATAAGGCTTACCTGTTATTACACGTGGCAGTCGTGTGGTAAGTCTTATCGAGTGTAGGGAAGAATCCGGATCTGTTTAATGCCGTACCCTCACTCCAGAGTAGGCTGTTCCATAGTTACTAGTTTAGAGTGAAGTGATATCTTGGGACGCCCCGCTCTACCAGGACCCCATAATTATAAAGCCTCCATTATTGTTCTTCTCATTATCTCATTCAGGGTTGTTAATCCGGATCTTTATATTAATGCCGTAATACGCCCTTCCTCTTTGAAGTATATCAGGGTTGTTAATCCGGATCTTTATATAAATGCCGTAATACGCCCTACCTCTTTCAAGTATATCAGGGTTGTTAATCCGGATCTTTATATTAATGCCGTAATACGCCCTACCTCTTTCAAGTCTCTTGTCCTTATCTAAGGATCTTCTCAGAAGAACAATAATCATAAGTGTAATTTCCCTAGGTATAACTTGGTTAGTTTCCGGGACTTTCTGGTTATCCACTGCCGTGATATTTTCTAGGGTTATCCACTTATCTTAGCTTTTGACCATTAGTTAATTTATCCTATTTTTCTTAACAATGGCCACCTCAGGTTTTGATCTTCAGGATTTTATTGAAAATCCTTCCGTAGCTAAATTACGTGTTAATATCCTGAAGAAAGAATGGAAAGAAATAGCCAACTATTACAATATCCCATTTTCACAGCAACTGACTAAGGAAATGTTAAAAAATCATGTGATTGAAGTGTTGGTTCAACAAGAAGTTTTAAAAGAATCCGCTGTTGACAGATTAACGCCCATGTCCAAGAAACTTCAACCACTATCCACCACCCCTCCTCACCCAGAAGTTGCCTCAGGTCTGGCTAGCCCTCAAGAAGAAACACAACGAATAGACCCCTTAGAACTAGAACGAGCTAGGTTCGAGTTCCAAATCAAAATGAAAGAACTCGAGTTGGAACAGGCCAAGTTGGAGCAGGAGGCCAAGTTGGACCCTGAAGAAAGGATGGAACAGGCCAAGTTGGAACAGGCCAAGTTGGAGGCCAAGTTGGACCATGAAGAAAGGATGGAACAGGCCAAGTTGGAACAGGCCAAGTTGGAGTACAAGTTGGACCATGAAGAAAGGGTGGAACAGGCCAAGTTGGTGCAGGCGGTTAAACTGAAAGAACTACAGGTGAGAGAGACAGAAGTCACCTTAACATCGGAGTTTAAATCAAAAGAAGTGGCATTAAGAGAGAAACTCGCTGCTTTTAACCCTGCTACTGCTTCTTCCCTTGTTCCCGGGTTTGATGAATCCGATATGGACGGGTCATTTAGGACTTTTGAGAAAATAGCCGCGAAGAATGAGTGGCCAAAGGACCAGTGGGTGTCAGTGTTAGTTCCTAAATTATATGGTAAGGCTCGTAGAGTTTATAACTGTTTAGACCAGACTGATGACTATGATAACGTAAAAAAGAATATCCTCACCTCTTATGCTATCACGCCAGATGGATACCGGCAGAAGTTTCGTAAACTAACCAAACCATTTTCACACACATTTGTTGAGTTTGCTCAAGAAAAGCTTAGGTTTTTTAAGAAGTGGTTAGAGGCTACAGAGACCTCCACATTTCAGGATTTGTTAAATTTGGTAGTCCTGGAGGAGTGGAAAAGCAAGATTCCATTTCACATCTTGAAGCATGTGGAGGAGCGTGGAGAGGTTAATTTAGGGCGTGCTGCTGAGCTGGCTGATGCGTATGCTTTGTTGGTGGAGTCACTGGGCAGTAGAGAACGTGGTACTTCCCGACATGTTAGGTCCTCCTCTGATGATAACCTTGGGAACGTGAGTGGTAGGTCGAAAGGTCCCACACCTACTCCCCCTGATGTAACCAAGCTTACTTGTTCTTACTGTAAAAACCCAGGCCATACGATTCAGAATTGTAAACACCCAAAGTGTCGAATTGCTAAAAGTAGTTCCCTGGATCCCAAATCCAAACCAATAGCAAATGCCAATGTGGAAAGACCCCATCAGGATCTCTTCTCTTCATTCACCTATGAGGGAAAAATTTCAATCATAGAAGGGTCTCGTTCTTTCCCTATTCGTATACTACGTGATACGGGCGCAGCACAATCTATCCTCCTGTTTAACGTCATTCCTGATATATCTACCGCATTTACAAATGAGTGTTCTAATTTCAGATCTCTCGTCCCATTCTTCCTATCCTTTAGCTAAAGTGCACCTCCAATGTCCCTTGATTACTGGGGAAGTGCAAATAGCCATTAGGAAAGACCCAATGCCTGTGTGCGGCATTCATTTATTATTGGGTAATGACTTGGTAGGAGATCTAGTGGTTCCTAACATAAAGACAGTCGACTCTCCCTTACCTGTCAACTCCACCACTGACCTTAAAGAAACTATTCCTCATCTTTTCCCATCTTGTGCTGTCACCCGGTCACAGAGTGTGCGGAATGGGCCCTCTTCATCTAAAACCACCTCCAATATCTTCCTACCCACAGAAGATCTGTACAATAAGACGATTAGTAAGGATGAGCTCGTTAAAGCCCAACAATCTGATCCATCTTTGAATAAACTTCATCATGCAGCAGTTGAGGGTAAAGATTTTAACACCCTTCCGTGTTTTTATTATCATGAAGGGGTTTTGATGAGGGCCTATAGGCCCCCTGAGCTTGCCCATCTAGACACGTGGTCTGAAATACATCAAGTGGTAATTCCAGCTTCAGTCAGACCAGCATTAATTGCCCTTGCCCATGATGGTATTTCAGGACATTTGGGAATCCTGAAAACATATAAAAAGCTCCTCCAACACTATTACTGGCCTGGACTTAGGAAGGATGTGTCACAATACCTAAAATCTTGTCATATTTGTCAAATGGTAGGAAAACCAAATGAAAGTATACCAGCAGCTCCCATTAAGCCCATCCCAGTATTTTCTACCCCATTTGAAAAGATTGTTGTGGATTGTGTGGGCCCATTACCAAAGACTAAGAAGGGAAATCAATTCCTGCTCACAGTTATGGATACCAGTACACGTTATCCTGAGGCTTTTCCCCTTAAAAGCATCACTTCAAAAAACGTAATCAAACATCTTTTGCATCTTTTCACTTCAGTGGGCATTCCTAAAGAGATCCAATCCGATCAGGGCACCAATTTTACGAGCAATCTTTTCGAACAGGTGATGAAAGACCTCAGTGTGGACCATTGTACATCTTCGGCTTACCACCCACAATCCCAAGGTTGCTTGGAACGGTTCCATCAAACTTTCAAATCAATGATCAAAAAATACTGTATAGAACACCAAAAGGAATGGGATGAAGGCATAGACTTGTTACTCTTTGCCATCAGGGAATGTCCCCAGGAGTCATTGGGATTCTCCCCGTTCGAGTTACTATATGGGAGACAAATTAGGGGACCCCTTAAAATAGTAAAGGAGCAGTGGTTTGACACTCCATCTATTAAGCCCGCAACAGTTTCCCAATACATTGACACTTTACGGGACAAATTAACTGAAGTCCGAACCATTGCTCAGTCAAACTTAAAAAAAGTCCAAGAGAAAATGGTGAAGTCCCAACCTAAATTAGTTAAAAGATCATTTTCTCCAGGTGACAAAGTGTTACTCTTTCTACCCATTCCAGGCTCTCCCCTTAAAAGCAAGTTTACTGGTCCCTATATAGTTGCTAATAAACTATCTCCTCTCAACTATATAGTCCATACTCCTGATCGCAGAAAAGATTCACAACTTGTTCACATTAATCTCATGAAACTTTACCATTCCAGGCAGTCAGAGGAAGACATCCCCGAGGCTGTAAGCCTACCTGTATTGCATACGGTTTTGTCAGGGCCGGAGACAGATGACATGGACCTATTGGAGAATTTAGACTTCCCTCTACCTAAAGAGAACCCTGCTAACAGTCACATACTCAACAATTTGGATGAGTATTTTTCTGTTCTGAATCCATCTCAAGCAAAAGATCTCACTAAGTTATTATCAACATTTCCTAAAGTCACATCAGACCTCCCAGGGTTTTGCAATATACTTAAACATGATATTAAGCTAATCTCAGATGATGTACAACCCATTAGGCAATCAGCATATCGACTAAATCCACAAAAAAAAGAGATCATGAAAAAGGAGGTAGATTTTTTGTTAAAGCATAACTTAGCTGAGCCTAGTACCTCCCCCTGGGCTTCACCTTGCCTTCTCATTCCAAAACCCGATGGCACCTTTCGTTTCTGTACAGATTATCGTAAAGTGAACCAGGTCACTGTCTCTGACTCCTACCCTTTACCTTTGATTGAAGATATAATAGACAGCATAGGCTGTGCCCAATTTATCAGTACTATAGACCTGTTGAAAGGATATTATCAAGTAGGACTCACGGATAGGGCAAAAATAATCTCGGCATTTATAACTCCATTTGGTCTTTTTCAATATTTAGTTATGGCGTTTGGCTTTTCTAATGCTCCGGCCACATTCCAGAGGGCCATAAACTACCTTATTCAAGACCTAGGTGGGACGTTCGCCTACCTGGATGACCTGGTGGTGGTGTCGGACAGCTGGGACGAACATCTGGTGCGTTTGGAGATACTGTTTGCACGACTGCAAGAGACTGGATTCACCATAAACCTGGCTAAATCTGCTTTTGGCCGGGCCTCGGTGACTTACCTGGGACATATCGTTGGGCATGGTATGGTGAGACCCAAGGACGCAAACGTTGAAGCCATCTTGTCCTTCCCCACTCCAAGGACGAGGAAGGAACTCATGCGCTTCCTGGGGATGTGCGGCTACTACCGTCGGTTCTGCAGTAACTTCTCCAGCGTGGCCGGACCCCTCACAGACCTTACCAGTTCTGCGGTCCCTTACATCTGGAACCAGAAGTGCGACCAGTCTTTCCACCGCCTCAAAGCCTTCCTTGCCTCTAAGCCTGTAGTCCACCCCCCTGACTACACCTTGCCCTTCCATCTGCAAATCGACGCTAGTGGTGTCGGAGTGGGGGCTGTGCTCCTACAACCCGACCCAACCACTGATGTCCTTCACCCTGTGGCATATTACTCTGCCAAGTTGAAAAAACATCAGACCAACTACTCGACCATAGAGAAGGAGGCCCTGGCTCTGGTGTTGGCAATAAAGAAGTTTGAATGTTACCTCCAGTCTTGCCCACAAACAACCCTGGTCTTCACCGACCATAACCCACTCACGTTCATCCAAACCAACAAGACCTCCAACCAGCGAATCCTCCGCTGGGCTCTCCTCACCCAGCCGTATAATCTACAAGTCCGGCACATAAAGGGGGTGGAAAACCTGATTGCAGACTCCTTATCCCGAGCTCCAGTGGAAATGTAGCAGCTACTCTCCAGACGCACCAGGTGATCACCTCCTTCGCGCCCGCGCTACGAAGGTCTTTGGAGGGGGGGTGTGTTACGAACCCCTCCACCGATTGTCTTCATCTACCTACCCAGCACCACGAGCAACGCCATCTAGGGACGAAACACGAGTATGGCTCGTCTTAGTTACCACTCCCGGGTTTCCCTTCTCCATATCCTGGTTGTTGCGTCACTTCCGCCTCAGTCTACTTTGTCAGCTCCAATTCGAGGAGAGGACAGACTTCACTCTGGGAAGCGACCACAGGATCACCTATCCTGGAAACCTACGGCACAGTGACTATTTACCGTCTTCTACCATACTCAGCCTTGCTCGTCAGCCATCTCAGCTCCTCACTTAAGTATTTGTAATCTTGTATTGCCTCTCCCCCCTCCACATTGCTTCACTATTGTTTTATGTTTTATTACTATGTATATACTGTTCGTGTTTAGGTTAAGTTTGGTTAAGGGTAGTTTATAAGCTGAATATTTTGTTAAGGAATTTATGGTACTTTATTATATACAACAAAAACTCGCATCCTTTGTCTACCCTTTTTTTAGTCCGATTGTCTTTGTTTTTTTTTTTGTTGTTACCTGTTGGGATCTGGGTAGACGTATAACTATATTCTAAATCCCCAACTCGTAACAAAGTGCATTATGCAGAAGACCCGACAGCAGCACCCTTACCCACTACCTCCTAAGATGTCCCCACACACAACGCTTCCGTGACGCCTGCTGGACCACCACTCCACGACCCCCTGACGGAGACACGATGATCCTCCCTATACTGGCCAGATATTTTGTAAATAATATTGATTATGTGTTAAAGGAATATCCTTCCTTCCTTAGGCTTTAGTAAGCCCCTTTATAATATTTATACTGTATATACTTGTCACACTTGCCAGATGCTTCTGGTGTCATTGTACAGGGGTACCTAGTGACAGCACTAGGATCCCGCTTCCTCTATCAAGGAATAAACAATTGAAATTTAATTCGACATTTCTCGCTCACTCTGCACATTCATTGGCAGAGACTTGCAATAGCAGTTACAGTAATCATGTACTCGTTTCTCATAGATGAACGCCACTACAGACAAAAGTGAGGGTGAACATAATCTGGATTAGCTACCTTCAAAACGAGTCACTGTGGGTGTGTGACGAACTCCAGGTGCTGGTGATTGCTAATGTTGGTGGACACTGTTACGCCGTCTCTTAATTTACTTTAATATCCACGGTTCTAGGCGTAACCAAACAAAAAGTAAAGTGAAGTAAATCAAAGGGGAATAACAATAAATAAAGTAAACCTTTAAGAATTTAATTAAATAAAATACTAACACAATAAAGAGCCTCGTAGGCTGTCACAACAAATTGATTCACTACCGAAACCTTTAAGACACAAATGATACTAAAACATCGAAACATCAAAAGAATAAAAATAAAGCATTGGATTACGTTAACACTGCATAAACATAAACTAACTAACACTGAAATTAACTATCGTGAAACAACACTGAATTACTTAAATGCAACTAAGCAAACACTGATGGACACATAAGAGACATAAATAGGTATTCACATAGATATACCACATTGGTGGTGACAGGAACAATCACAAAAATGAAGTATATTTAACAGGTGACAAGTGTCACTCAAAAGAACGTGAACTGAATGACGAGAGGACTGGACTGCCCTCCGTCTACAGGTGGACTACTATATATAGGGTAGGCTCTGGCGCCAATGCGACCCTCTGGTGAAACATGGGTCGTTAGAGAAACAAAGAATGCTTGTTACAATACTAAATGAAGAATATGATGGGCTTGAACAAATAATAACAGTTAAAACCTTAACAGCACAGGGTAAGGTGACTAGATTATATAATAGTAAATATAACCTCTTAATCCCGGGCACTAGTGACGGTATGGGAATGTCAAGACAGCACGATGGTGACGGTGATGGTAACAGTGACAATGGTGGCGATGGTGACAGCGACAATAACGGTAAAGAAACCTCGAACGGTGATGGTAACTGAACATGGCGGTCAGGGTGACAATGATGGTGACTGTTTCACTATGAAGGCTTCCTCTAACCCCCCCTTCCCCCCCCCCCCCCCTGTAGGAACTGGAGGTGTTTGTAGAGGAAACACAGAGAATCCCCATCTAGGTCAGCCAAGGTGGTACTCCAGTCCTCACTATCTGGGTCAAACACACAGTCATCTTCAGGGTAATGTCCACAGGCACGAACACACTGTTAAATACACCAAACTCAAGTTGATTTAAACATAAATTGTTTTCAGTTTATACTTGCATTAAACAAGTAGCTTTAGGCCATAAGTTCTTTTCATAGAGGAGAAAGCCACTACTCATCCATATATTATTGAAGAATGTACTGTAGGTACAACGTGTACCTAACTTACCCCGTCAACAGCCCGCAGTGTACGAATCCAAATATCCTGGAAATGGGAACAGTAATAACTGCAGCAGCTGACCCTCCAAGACATAAATGTGTGTTGATAGCCATAGCTGAGGTCAGCTGTGTGTACTAAAATGTCTTTGTGTTAGCTTGACATGTTTTACAATCTTCACACTCAGTCCACCAGTTAGTTTTAAAGACACAACCAGACGCCTTGTTTTTGATCAGTGCTCGATACACAAACTCTCTTAGCTCACTACCTCTTTTATTAATACACACTCTAACGATACACAAACTTCCATGGTGTTTTTGTGAAGTAAAGTGTTTAATGTTTATGTGAAACATATATGTTTTATGTTTATTTTCCATGCAGATATTTCTTAATGCTTATGATAAATACGAATATTTTTTTAGTCTCTATTTAAATACACATTATTTTATCTTAACACAATTTTATACCCTGTATAACACACACACAAACTTACCCGTTTGTATTGCTTAATCCAAAAACTTGTTTCATGTCAATGTTAGCTAAAAATATTCCCCCCAGTCTTGTTTTGTTCTTATACAGCCACCAGTGTGGTGGTGGCGATGAACTGTACTGTGTGACTGTTGCGCTGTAACTCCTTAGATCAATCATGAGATCTGGACCGTCTATAAAGTGAGCGTTTATCTCGGTATTAATCAGACAAAAACCTCATCAGTACTCTTAAGGGCAAAATATGTACTTGAATTGTTTACAGACGTCAATCCTGAGGTATGTGTGTGAGTTGGTGAAAGTTTTAATTTGAGAGTTAAATAGAAATTCGTCTTTCGTTATATCTTCTTTAATGTAGAGAAAGTACATGGTGGGTGTGAGAGGTCAGGACTCAGTAGGGTTGATGTGGATAGAGAGAAGCTCGTTACCCGTCGGCAAGCAAGCAACAGGTCCTCGTGAAACTATATTTATGAGTCAAGGTCAGCTCGAGTGGTTCATACAACGGATTCACCGTCGCGTGTGTCTCGTTCTTGTTGCCCACTTGCTTTCACATTTCTCTCTCAATCTCATTTTGTTCTATTTTCATCAAAGTGTATTAGAAAATCACCGGTAAAATCCACCCCTTTGTCTAAATCCTTGCTTTCGTATCTTCTCTATTTTGCCATAGCGTTTATACTATTGTTTCAGATCATCGCAGTCCTCGACGCCTCCCCTTCATTCTTAAGGTTGTGAGGCAGTTGTTCTGTCCCCTTAGCAGTGTCGTCTCGCCATCCTTATATGGTAAAGTATTTCTGTATATGTAAAACATTTTGCGATATTCCGAAGAGATGAATATTTCATATGGATTACTTGTCTTCAACTTTGCCCAACCAGAAGTAAAGTTCAGTATACACTCCTTTAACAATCACCTGCTGTAAATCAGAGTCGATTGCGGATTACATTCTCCTAAAATCTCACACTCAAGTAAAGTAAACTTAAGTCAAGTTGGAGATTATCACTTACAGCAAACTTGTGTGGAAATTTGCACCCAAGCGCGACGAGCTCTGCCAGTGTCAGGCCCCGAGGAAACTCAACCCGACTGACCACTTTCCAAATTTCCTGTGCGAGAGAGGGTGGTGGCGGGCTGTCCTTGGTGCGACACTCACAACACGTAGGCTGAGTAAACACCTGACCCACTACCCTACTTCACCCGAGCCTCCTGCTGGTGGTGTGGTGGTGATGGGGATAGTGATGGTGATGGTAGTAATGGTGGTGGTGATTGTTGTAGTGGTGATGGTGGTGGTGGTGGTTGTGGTGGAGGTGGTGGTGAAAATGGTGGTGGTGGTGGTAGAAGTGGTGATGATGGTGATGCTGATGGTGGTAGTGGTGGTTATGGTAGTGGTGGTGATGGTGGTGGTGGTGACGGTAGTGGTGGTGACGGTAGTGGTGGTGGTGGTAGTGGTGATGACAAGGGTGGTGGTAATGGTGGTGGTAGAGGTGGTGATGGTAGTGGTGGTGATGGTAGTGGTGGTGATGGTGATGACGGTGGTAGTGGTGGTGACAAAGGTGGTGGTGATGGAGGAGCTGGTGATGGTAGTGATGGTGGTGATGATGAGATAATGGTGTTAGTGGTGATGATGGTGTTAATGATGATGGTGGTGGTAATAGTGGTAATGATGATGGTGATGGTAAAGTTGGTGGCGACGGTGGTGGTGATAGTGGTGGTGATGATGATAGTGGTGGTAATGGTGGTGATGGTAATGGTGGTGATGATGGTGATGACGGTGGTAGTGGTGATGATGGTGGAGGTGGTGATGGTAGGGATGGTGGTGATGATAGTAATGGTGGTATTAGTGGTGACGGTGGTGGTGGTGACGGAGGTAGTGATGGTGGTGATGATGATAATAGTGATGGTGGTGTTGGTGGTGAAGGTGGTGGTGGTGGTAGTGGTGGTGACAGAGGTTGGTGATGGTGGTGATAGTGAAAGTAAAGTGATGGTGGTGGTGGTGGTGATGATGATGGCGATGGTGGTGATGTTGGTGACGGTGGTGGTGGTGACAGTGGTGGTGACGGTTGTAGTGGTGATGGTGGTAGTGGTGATGGTGATGTTGGTGGTGTTAGTGGTGGTGACGGTGGTAGTGGTGATGGTGGGGTTGGTGGTGATGGTGGTGGTGGTGATGTTGGTGATGATGAAAGTAAATGCTGTATATGGTGTGGAGATGGAGGAGGTGGTGGCGATAATGCTAGTTGTGATAGTTATAGTGGCTGACGACGGTGGTGGTGGTGATGTTGATGGTGACGATGGTGGTGGTGGTGATGGTGATGGTGGTGGTGGCGGTGGTAATGGTTGTGGTAATGGTGGTTGTGACGGTGGTTGTGATTTAGGTAGTGGTGGCGGAGGCGGTGGTGATGGTGGTGATGGTGGTGTTGTTGGTGATTGTGTTGGTGATGATGATGATGATGGTAGCCGTGGTGGTGGTGAATTTTGTTGTTGTTGTTGGTGATGGTGGTGTTGAGTGTTGTTGGTGGTGGTGGTAATGGTGGTGGTGGAGGTGGTGGTGATGGACGTAGTGGTGGAGGAGACGGTGGTGATGGTGATGTTGGGAGTGGTAGTGTGATTGGTAATCGGTAGTAGGTAGTAGGCAGCTACCAAACAGGGAGGTACTACCGCCTGGGAAGATATTGGAAGCATAATGTGTTGTCTATGGTAGACCCTGCTGCCATATGGCATCACAAAAATTGTGACCAAGTCCCAGGTTGATGATCTGTCTTTCTGCCTCATTTACACACAATTGCAGGGTCTCAATTGTTTCTCTTACTATTGACAACACAACATACATATATTGTTTCTCACTCTTGATCTTTTTTAATTTTTTTATTTCTTTGTGGTTCTTTATTATTATTATTATTATTATTATTATTATTATTATTATTATTATTATTATTATTATTACATTTTCGCCCCCCAGGCCCCGATGTGGGTCAGTGACCTGTACCCGGGTGGGCTAAACCCCGTAAGAAAAAAAAATGGTGATGGTAGCAGTGGTGGCGAAGGTAGTAGTGGTGGTGGTGGAGGTGATGGCGGTGGTGGTGGATGTGGTGGAGGTAATGCTGGTGGTGGAAGTGGTGGTGGAGGTGGTAGTGGAAGTGGTGGTGGTGGACGCGTTGGTGGTGGACGTGTTGGTGGTAGTGATGAAGGTAGTTGTGATGGTGATTATTTTGGTGGCGGTGGTGATGATGTTGTTGGTGGTGGTGGTGGTGCTGGATGGTGATGGTAGTGGTAGTGACGATAATTGTGGTGATCGAGATTTTAGAAATGATGTTGGTGGGAATGGTTGTGATGATGATGATGATGATGAGGATGATAGCAGTGATGATGGTAGTGATGGTTGTGAAGTTTGTGATATTGGTGATGATGATGATGATGATAATGATGACGTTGGTTGACCTGATGTTGATGGTTGTAATGATGGTGGTGGTGAGGAGTGTGGCGGTGATGATGTTGTGGTAGTGGTGGTGATAGTATTGATAATTGGTGGTGGTGGTGGTGATGATAATGATGATGATGTGGGTGATATTGTCGTTGATAGTGATGATGGAGATGATGGTGGTTATGGTGGTGACGGTGGTGGGGGTGCTGATGGGGTGGTGGTGGTGGTGCAGGCGGTGATGCATGTGGTGAGGGTAGTAGTGGTGGTGGTGTTCATGATAATCCTCTCTATCACCAGTGCCCCAGGTATTCTTGCACCAATGTTCTTGGGATGTGTACAGTGTGGATCCCTTATACCCGTTGTACTTAGCTGACTCTTATACTTCTCAACCCGCCTTCTTGAGAGATAGAAATAACTTTATTTATCCATTGTAATGCTCCTGTTACCTGCTCAACTGACTCCGACTTGCATTCTTGCATTATGTAAAGTTTGAAGGCTTAAAAGCCTCATATTTGACTTCTAACCTGCAGAATGATGGCGAGAATAAGAGGAAAATTTACACCAGAAAGACCCTTTATGAGCGCTCCATGTTCTGCATCACATGACAGACATTCGTGATGGTACGTAAGTAGTGTGAATGGAGCAATGTCGTGCACTTTGTACAAGATTGAAAAAATAACAAGTTTTTCAGCAGGAGGAATGGAAGCTTATTATAGGCTACTGTCTCCTGTGATCTCTCGAGTTGCGGCGTAATGTAGTGAAGGGTACTTAAAGACCCTAGTTGTTGACGTTCTTATATATATCGAGATGACAGCTACACTCACACACACACACACACACACATACATACACGCACATGGGATTCAGCACAGCACGACCATGACTGTTGCACGTTCAATGTTGACAAAGACGCGTCATCATAAACATATCGTGAGTCTTTTATTGGCGAGGTCAGCCACGAGGAGCGTCAGCTGTGTGACACACTGCCCTGGGACGCGCCATCCATTCCTTCACTAAGTCATTAACATCTTTGATCACCCAGAATACACGTGCAATAAACGCTTCTATATTTAACGTCAACAAACACGTTTCTCGTCTATATACATTAAAGCTCACCTCCATTTCTAGCTATTTCCACTATTATTGCCGGTATTTTTTTTTTCTAAAATAGATGAAAACTTGAAGAAAAAAATGTTACGTCGTTTTACAGCAGCAAAATTTGGTTTCGTTTTTCATTATTCCTTTGTTTTGTCGCAAAAGTCCCATTTAATATATGTCATTATCATTACGAGTACTTGTGACTGAACACTTCTAAATGTTCATTCATAAAGGTCAGAAAACTTATTTTTTTCGTCTTAAACGTATGTATAAAATATTCACTCTTCGCTTATTAGTGTCAACATATATTTTTGAACTGTTCTTTTATATTACTAAACCTTCTTGACTCCTAAATGTTTCACTTGTTCAGTTAATCAAAACTTCATACGCCAAGTCTTAACTATTTATATTTCAACAAACATTTTCGTTTCATAAGACATTACCTCATCTATTTTACCTCATAAACGCTTCATGTCTCGCTGCCTTACAGCAGGGTGGGGAGGACCACTGCTCGATATACGTGCAACTTTGTAGATAATTTCAGCTCCCTACAGCTGACGACACAGGTACGGAATCTGCCAAAGGCTTGAGCTGCACATCTGATCTGATGTTGAATCGCTTCATCGATGTCCGCGGTGGTAGACAGGTGGGAGCCGAGATACTGAAAGTGGGTAACATTAGAGAGGGTAGTCCCGTTAAGCTGGATGGATGGTGGAGGTGTGATTGAGCCATGGGATGGCTGGGAGAGAATCTGAGTCTTACACACATTCTCCTCAAGGCCGAAGTGTGCATACGCATCTGAGGAGGGGTTCAGGATCTCCTTTGGGTCATGTTCAGTGTGAGCAGCAAGGGTGAGGTCGTCTGCATACTGAAGCTCACTGAAGGAAGGTGCCGACACCTTTGTTCCTGCCTGGAGTCGTCTTATGTTGAAAAGTCCCTTCATCCGTTACTGGATGTCCACCTCACCGGCTAAATTGGCACTGGGACGAGTAAGGAAGGCAGCCAAGAAAATGAAAAAGAGTTGTCGCCAGCACACATCCTTGTTTTACCCTCTTTTGGATTGGGAAGAACTCAAACTGGGTGCCATTGCACATGACATTGCCGTTCTTGTCAATGTGGGGTTGCCTCACAATGGGGATCAATTTTGTTGAGCAACCAAAATGACTGTAAGATCATGTACAAATCACAAACACTGTCCTCTGCACTTTTCCTGCAACTGGCGGGACAGCAAAGATCATGTCAATGGAGCCGCATGATGGTCTAAAGACACATTGAAATTCTGGGAGGAACTTTTCAGCCTCAGGCAAACGTTTGTTTAGTAGGTCTCAGGCGATAATTTTGACAGTTATGGAAAGCAGCGAGATCCCGCGGTAGGTGCCACAGTCTGACAGGACTCCCTTGTTCTCATAAATATTGACACTCAAGGCATCTTTAAGATCTTGGGGATTTCTTCCTTCTTCCATATATCCTCCACGAGAGAGTGGAGACGGCTGGTAAGCAGAGGTCCTCCTGCTTTATACACCTCGGATGGGCTTCCATCAGGGTCTGTGGCTTTGTTATTTTTATCAGTCAGGGATAGAGAATAGCTTAGGTGGGACAGCTGTGGGTGCTGAGGGACCTGCTGGGTAGTTAGGTCACTTTAATGCCAAAGTTAGTATAGATGTTGACTTATGGCAGGGAACCATAGGAAGAAACGGACAGGCCAAGTGTAATCCCAACGGTCTATTCCTCCACAGGAAGTGTGTTAAACACAACCTCAATATCACCAATACCTTATTTAGGCAAACCGACAAGTTCAGAGATTCTTGGCAACACCTATGATCACACACACACACACACACACACACACACACACACTCTCTCTCTCTCTCTTTCTCTTTCTCTATGACTTAGTGACCTCAGTGTAAGCAAAGGTCCCTGACCTGACCTAACCTGACTTGACCTAGCCACACTCAGCAACTCATTTTATCAGTCCCACTCAACTAAGGACCCCCTGAGCTTGGCCCACATGATGACAATGTATAATGTTCACCATGATGGATATGTACGATGTGGAAGACTGACCGTACACCTGTATATGATGTAGATACATTCACTTGACACCATTTAATTGAAAACACCAGTTAGAAAAAGCTAAAATCAGCGAGGAGACAATCAACGCTAGTAAGGAGACAGTTAACGCCAGTTAGGAAACATTAAATATCATTTAGGAAACACTATCAAGGTGTCCACACAGGCAGTATCCCGACAAATATCATTTCAAGTGTCACCTGACACAGTCGGAGTAACCATATATTATTGTATTGCATTTCATCAGCCTTCATCTCTGACTGAATTATCCTGTTTATTATTAAACATACTTTCCCTTTCACGTATACAAGCAGAATTTACATAACCTTCCCAAATACACACTTATAAAAGAATTACCTGTTTACAGTCTGTTTCCTACCACAATTTTCGATTTAGGAATGGGTGATGCAGTCGTAGGTGCTGAAGCTCCTTCGAACAGTGGATATTACACCCACTTTTTCTTTGAGGTTTATTTTTATTGAGAAACAAAGAATCAATCACGTGACGGTTAGCCGCTTCCCAGTTTATTTCACTTGATGATTAAGCAGACATAAGAACATAAGAACACAAGAACATAAGAAAATAAGGAGTCTGCAATAGGCCGGTTGGCCTGTGCATGGCAGCTCCTGTCGAGAGTTACTACCACTCTCTATCATCCATGAACCTATCTAGCCTCCTTTTGAAACTTTCCATAGTTCCAGCATTTACTACAAAGTTGCTAAGCTTGTTCCACTCGTCCACCACCCTATTTGTGAACCAGTTTCTTCCTATCTCCCTCCTAAACCTAAACTTATCCAACTTGAATCCGTTGCTCCGAGTCCTATCCTGCTCGGATATTATAAGAACTTCATCTATATCCTCTTTATTGATTCCTTTCACCCACTTAAATACTTCTATCATATCTCCCCGCACTCTTCGTCTTTCTAGGGAATGCAAGTTAAGTTTCTTTAACCTATCCTGATATGGAAGGTTTCTAAGTCCCTGAATCATTTTTGTCATTCTTCGCTGCACCGACTCTAGTGAATTTATATCCATTCTATAATAGGGGCACCAGAACTGAACAGCATAATCGAGGTGCGGCCTAACTAGCGCAAGATATAGCTGCAATAAGACCTCTGCAATCTTGTTACTTACACTTCTAGATATAAAACCCAATACTCTGTTTGCCTTATTTCGAACATTAACGCACTGTTTTCTAGGCCGTAGGTCCGGGCTTACAAGTACCCCTAGGTCTCTTTCACAAGTCGACTTCTCTAGGTTGATGTTGTTAAGGCTGTATACATTATAAGTATTTGTTCTTCCAATATTAAGTACGCTGCACTTGCTGGTGTTGAATTTCATTTGCCATTTTTCAGACCACCCCTGCAGTTTATTTAGATCCTCCTGTAATGCATTTGCATCCTGCCCTGAATTAATTTGCCGCCCTATTTTGGTGTCATCCGCAAACTTGCTTAGTCACCGCTGATCCTAGTATCTAAATTGTTTATGTAGATTATGAAAAAGAGTGGGCCTAGTACTGACCCCTGGGGAACCCCACTGGTTACACGGCCCCACTCAGATTTAACACCATCTACGCTGACCCTCTGCGTTCTATCGGTGAGCCATGATTTTATCCAATTTAAAACTTTCCTCTCGATACCATGAGCCTTAATTTTTCTCAGAAGCATCTGATACGGTACTCTGTCAAATGCTTTGCTAAAGTCTAAGTAAATAACATCGTAATTTTCGTCATTATCTACTACCTCGAAGACTTTCCTAAAATAGGGTCGGCTCCCGCCAGTGCGACACGCCGGTGAAACATGGGTTGTTTAACGATGCAGATGGTCGTTAGAGAAACAAAGAATGCTTGAACAAATAATAACAGTTAAAACCTTAACAGCACAGGGTAAGGTGACTAGATTATATAATGGTAAATATAACACATCATTACAGGAATAATATGGAACAACATGGAAGCATGTTATAAAAAATAATAGAAAAATACGACACGGTCGTAACAAAATATATAGTTTAGCAGGTGGATATATGAATAAATACAATGTAGATGGATAATTGCGTTGATAGATAGTTAGACAGATAGATGAATAAATGGAGGGACTCTTAGCTAGAAGCATAGGAAGGTTAGATGGCTAGTTAGGTATACGTCATATCCCCATCCATTAGACGTGTTGTGAGTGATTATTGTGGTCGATTTTTTTTGTGTTGTAAATTCTGTCGGAGTGTTTTTATGTTGTAAATTCTGTCGGAATGTTTGTATTATGAATTTTGTTAAAATGTTTTTGCATTGTAAATTATGTTTGAGTGTACTGTTGCAAATTCTCTTATGCTGTCCGAGTGTGTTTGAGTTGTAAATTCTCTTAGAGTTTGTTTCAGTTGTAATGTATGTTTGAGCTGTACATTCTGCCATGCTGTTTGTTTCTGTTTCAGTTGTAACTTCCGTTAGAGCTCTAATATTTGTTATGCTGTTTGTGTGTGCTTCAGTTGTAAATTCTGTTAGAGTGTATTTGTGTTGAAAATTCTGTTATGCTGTTCAATTGTATTTGTTTTGTAATTATGATGCTGTTGGGGTGTGTTTGAGCTGTATTTTGTTGTTGTTTATGTGTGTTTGTGTTGTCGTCAACCTGCCGATGGAACTATCGTCAACCTGGTGGTGGTAATGTACAGACGGGTAAGGTGTCGCCGCCGTCGTCCATAGTGACAGGTAAGCTGTGGTGGTAGAGGAAACGGTGTGCAGTTAGCTGGACGCCGCCAAACAGGGTCAAGCTAAAGGTGAGCAGGACGAAGCTAGGCCACCACAGCCACACTTGTGTTCCCTTTTGTAAGTTCCCTCACACTCCCTCCTTCCCGCTGTTCTCACTCTCCCTTATACTGGGTCTTCGTCAGGTGCACCACTCCCTCCCTTTCACTGCCCTTTCCCTCCCGTTACCCTCTCCCTCTCACTGCCCTCTCCTTTCCGTTGACCTCTCCTTCTCACTGCCCTCCTCCTCTCACTGCCCTCTCCCTCTCAATGTCCTCTCTCTCCTACTGGGTCATATTGATACTGAAACAGTTTATTTAGCCAGAAGAACACAGATACAGACTCGATAATAATAACAATATTATCATGGCTGAGCCAGTTGAGAACCTGAGCTCTCCTGTAGGCACCTGATATATACTGTACATTTATCTCAAGGAAATATTATATAACATTAGTATAATCTGGAATAGTACAATAGCTTGGTGGTAGTAAGAACATATCAGAATGTTACCACGGTTATCACTTCGACATGTATTTACTCGATTTTTTTTAACATTTATATTATAAGTATATAATTTTTTTACAGTGGTGTTGATGTACATAAATATGATCAGGGGGGTAAGCAGTACAACATGGGTTGTATTAAGGTGGAACAAGAGGACAGAACTACATGACAAATTCTGATAAAACAGTTTTGGTGGTACAATAAAAGCAAGGATATAAAGAAGGTATTACAAACATATTAATACTTAGACAATATATATTTTTTAAGAGATTATTTAAAGGAAGGAAGCCTTGGGTACCTAGGTCACCAAAGAGGGAAGGTATGGAGCCCTAGGTATGTTCCTCGGCGGTTAAGGGAAGGTTCTCAATTTCCGGCCAGGTGTGTGTGTCTGTGTGTGGGGGCAGGTGAGAGGTACCTGGACTGGTGAGTGGCTGGGCATACTTGTCCCCGAAGCGAGGCCACCGTCTCTTGCCAGGTCATGTGAGGCCTCATCATGTCTAATTTGACCTAACACTTAAAGAAAATATCCCTATGAAAGTACCACAGATTTCTTCCGGGGACAAATTACATGAGTTTGTGTGTTCATGATTTTAAGGAAAAACTATATTATCTGTTCACCATACATCAAGAAAACGGGGTTTGCTGGTTTTGGTCGTGTGCCAGGCAGTGGGGGACCCTCTGAACTTCGGCTTCTTGCACCATAATTCTTATACTTAGAGCCCGTGATTCTAAAATATTCCTATATTAAAATTTACCCCTACAGTGATGTGAGAATGAATCCAGAGAGTTTACCTTAATTACGGAAAAAGACGCTGGTCAGACCCTGCATCCAGAAATCACCGTTTACGCGCTCTCTCTCGTCCTCACTCAGGTGAAACCATCACTGTAAAGGATTGTTTGAGTATCCGGACTCAGGAGTTTAAAGTTAGGGAGGTTGCTGTCGTCCTTAACTGTATAAGATTTATCTAAATTATTGCGATACTCTGGTAGCTGGTTTACCGTCGTGAGTAAAAAAGTCTGGTAATCGACGGGTGATATACACTGCGCGATACTTTGCATACTTTTAGTTCTGGTTTAAAATGAATTCATTCACTTAAAAGTAATAGCTAAGTGCATGCTCGTTGGGTTAGTTTGGTTTGTTATACCTTTAGTCATTAATGGTTCAGGCTCGCAGCCTCCCTGGAGTTGCCTGTTTACTTGGTGGTGATTTGGTGGTGATTATTTAAGTTATATCCTGATTCTTTCAAATCAATTTCTGGAGTTTATTTCTCTACAAGCAGATCTGTAACTATCTCGAGGTAATAAATGGCTTTTATGGCATAGCAAGATGATGTACAAGATGAACCACCTCACAATTACTCGCAGCTGCTGCGCACACACCTTGACACTTCAATAGACACACCAATTAAATGAACAAAAAAATATGTGTATGACGTCATTTCTCAATCAGGAAGGTGGAATTCTGCGAGGCCAAGTCCTTCCTCCCTCCATCCATCCTTCCCACCCCTCTTCTTCAATGTCCATTCTATCTACCATCTACCTATAATCCTTCTCCAGTTTTTCTCTCTTACTCTCATGCAGCTACTTCCTCTCTCATTCCCTCACTTTCCCTTCCAAATCTCTGTACCTCCCCCCTCCCCCACTTCCTCTGTCTCCCTGACACTTTCCTTGTTTCGACCTTCGAAAGGGTTGGTCTTCACCAAGGTCAAGGTAGACCTTGGTCATCACAGTACCCTTTTCAACTATCGGAATATATATATATATATATATATATATATATATATATATATATATATATATATATATATATATATATATATGTATATATATATATATATATATATATATATATATATATATATATATATATATATATATATATATATATATATATATATATATATGTGTGTGTGTGTGTGTGTGTGTGTGTGAGGCAGCCTTGGTGTGACCGACCTAGCTCACTAGTGGCCGTATACAAGGTTACCCATCACTACCCCACTGACTGCCACCATCACTACCCCACTGACTGCCATCATCACTACCCCATTGACTGCCATCATCACTACCCCACTGACTGCCACCATCACTACCCCACTGACTGCCACCATCACTACCCCACTGACTGCCATCATCACTACCCCACTGACTGCCACCATCACTACCCCACTGACTGCCATCATCACTACCCCATTGACTGCCACCATCACTACCCCACTGACTGCCATCATCACTACCACATTGACTGCCACCATCACTACCCCACTGACTGCCATCATCACTACCACATTGACTGCCACCATCACTACCCCACTGACTGCCATCATCACCACCCCACTGACCGCCATCATCACTACCCCACTGACTGCCATCATCACTACCCCACTGACTGCCACCATCACTACCCCACTGACTGCCACCATCACTACCCCACTGACCGCCATCATCACTACCCCACTGACTGCCATCATCACTACCCCACTGACTGCCATCATCACTACCCCACTGACTGCCACCATCACTACCCCACTGACTGCCACCATCGCTACCCCACTGACTGCCACCATCACTACCCCACTGACTGCCATCATCACTACCCCACTGACCACCACCATCACTGCCACCACCTCCACTGCCTCCACCACCTCCACTGTCTCCACCAACACCACTGCCTCCACCACCACCACTGCCTCCACCACCACCTCCACTGCCTCCACCACCACCTCCACTGCCTCCACCACCACCACTGCCTCCACCACCACCCCAATCTCCACCACCACCACTATCTTCACCACCACTACCTTCACCATCACTATCATTAAAAAACTACCTCCTCCACCACCATTTCCTGCACTACCATTATCTCCACCACCACCACTGTATCCACCACAATCACTATATCCTTCAACGCTACCTACACTACCACTAGTTCCATCACCACCAACAATTACAACCAAAAAACTTTGAATTTATCAAATACTTATGAGAGTTTACCCTTGTGTGTGGCCGTAAAAACAGAGAGAAAACGGACCACCTCCTACTCTAACTGCGGATGGAAACAATTTTGTGTCAGTATATAATATGAGATACCTGAAAGTCTAAATTTATCCGGTCAAGGTTACTTATATACCAGTTATATACTGCACCTTCGCTCTATTGCTTTCACAGTTCTTCTTCTGCTTCCTTTTTATCAGCTATAGATTCAGCCACATATTAAAACATTGGTTATAGTATCACCCATATACGAGTATATAACACTGGCTATAATATCAGCCATTTAATAAGACACTGTCTTAGAGAGGTGAAGGTGACAACAGGACACCATGACCTGTCTTAGAGAGGTGAAGGTGACAACAGGACACCATGACCTGTCTTAGCGAGGTGAAGGTGACAGCAGGACACCATGACCTGTCTTAGAGAGGTGAAGGTGACAACAGGACACCATGACCTGTCTCAGAGAGGTGAAGGTGACAGTAGGACACCATGACCTGTCTTAGAGAGGTGAAGGTGACAACAGGACACAATGACCTGTCTTAGAGAGGTGAAGGTGACAGCAGGACACCATGACCTGTCTTAGAGAGGTGAAAGTGACAGCAGGACACCATGACCTGTCTTAGAGAGGTGAAGGTGGCGACAGGACACCATGAACTGCCTTAGAGAGGTGAAAGTGACAACAGGACACAATGATGACCTGTCTTAGAGAGGTGAAGGTGACAACAGGACACCATGACCTGTCTTAGCGAGGTGAAGGTGACAACAGGACACCATGACCTGTCTTAGCGAGGTGGAGGTGACAACAGGACACCATGACCTGTCTTAGAGAGGTGAAGGTGATAACAGGACACCATGACCTGTCTTAGAGAGGTGAAGGTGACAACAGGACACCATGACCTGTCTTAGAGAGGTGAAGGTGACAACAGGACACCATGACCTGTCTTAGAGAGGTGAAGGTGACAACAGGACACCATGACCTGTCTTAGAGAGGTGAAGGTGACAACAGGACACCATGACCTGTCTTAGCGAGGTGAAGGTGACAACAGGACACCATGATGACCTGTCTTGGAGAGGTGAAGGTGACAGCAGGACACCATGACCTGTCTTAGAGAGGTGAAGGTGACAACAGGACACCATGACCTGTCTTAGCGAGGTGAAGGTGACAACAGGACACCATGACCTGTCTTAGCGAGGTGAAGGTGACAACAGGACACCATGACCTGTCTTAGCGAGGTGAAGGTGACAGCAGGACAAAATGACCTGACATAGAGAGGTGAAGGTGACAACAGGACACCATGACCTGTCTTAGAGAGGTGAAGGTGACAACAGGACACAATGACCTGTCTTAGAGAGGTGAAGGTGACAACAGGACACCATGACCTATCTTAGAGAGGTGAAGGTGACAGCACGACACCATGACCTGTCTTAGCGAGGTGAAGGTGACAGCAGGACACCATGACCTGTCTTAGAGAGGTGAAGGTGACAGCAGGACACCATGACCTGTCTTAGCGAGGTGAAGGTGACAGCAGGACACCATGACCTGTCTTAGAGAGGTGAAGGTGACAACAGGACACCATGACCTGTCTTAGCGAGGTGAAGGTGACAGCAGGACAAAATGACCTGACATAGAGAGGTGAAGGTGACAGCAGGACACCATGACCTGTCTTAGAGCACTCTAAAATGAACCTCATGGGCTAATTCCCCCTCCATCCTCTTTATTCGGTCTGCATCTTCTTATTCTCCTCTCCATCCTCTTAATTCTCTGCCCATCCTCTTAATTTCCACTTTATCATGTTAAATCCCCCTCCATCCTCTTAATTCCCTATCTATCCCCCAAATTCCCTATCCATCCTCTTAATTTCACCTCCGTCCTCTTATATCCCCTTCCTTACTCTTAATTTCCACTCCATCCTCTTAATTCCCTCGCCATCTTCTTATTTCCTTCTCCATCGTCTTATTTCCCTCTTCATCCCCCTTAATTCCGTATCAATCCACTTATTTCCCTCCCCATTCTCTTATTTCTCTATCCATTCTCTTAATTCTCTGTCTACCAAACAGGGAGGTACTACCACCTAGGTAGATAATGGAAGCATAATGTGTTGTCTAATGGTAGACCCTGCTGCCATATGGCATCACGAAAATTGTGACCAAGTCCCAGGTTGCTGATCTGACTTTCTGCCTCATTTACACACAATTGTAGGGTCTCAATTGTTTCTCTTGCCATTGACAACACAACATACATAGTGTATATCGTGGGTGAAAGGGAAGGAGTGTGAGTGTGTGGGTGAGAGGGGAGGAGTGTGTGGGTGAGAGGGGAGGAGTGTGTGGGTGAGAGGGGAGGAGTGTGTGGGTGAAAGGGGAGGAGTGTGTGGGTGAAAGGGGAGGAGTGTGTGGGTGAGAGGGGAGGAGTGTGAGTGTGTGGGTGAGAGGGGAGGAGTGTGAGTGTGTGGGTGAGGGTGAGGAGTGTGTGGGTGAGAGGGGAGGAGTGTGTGGGTGAAAGGGGAGGAGTGTGTGGGTGAGAGGGGAGGAGTGTGAGTGTGTGGGTGAGAGGGGAGGAGTGTGAGTGTGTGGGTGAGAGGGGAGGAGTGTGAGTGTGTTGGTAAGAGGGGAGGAGCGTGTGGGTGAAAGGGGAGGAGTGTGAGTGTGTGGGTGAGAGGGGAGGAGTGTGTGGGTGAAAGGGGAGGAGTGTGTGGGTGAAAGGGGAGGAGTGTGTGGGTGAAAGGGGAGGAGTGTGTGGGTGAGAGGGGAGGAGTGTGAGTGTGTTGGTAAGAGGGGGGGAGCGTGTGGGTGAAAGGGGAGGAGTGTGAGTGTGTGGGTGAGAGGGGAGGAGTGTGTGGGTGAAAGGGGAGGAGTGTGTGGGTGAAAGGGGAGGAGTGTGTGGGTGAAAGGGGAACAGTGTGAGTGTGTGGGTGCGAGGGGAGGAGTGTGTGGGTGAAAGGGGAACAGTGTGAGTGTGTGGGTGCGAGGGGAGGAGTGTGTGGGTGAGAGGGGAGGAGTGTGAGTGTGTGGGTGATAGGGGAGGAGTGTGAGTGTGTGGGTGAGAGGGGAGGAGTGTGTGGGTGAAAGGGGAGGAGTGTGTGGGTGAGAGGGGAGGAGTGTGAGTGTGTGGGTGAGAGGGGAGGAGTGTGTGGGTGAAAGGGGAGGAGTGTGAGTGTGTGGGTGAGAGGGGAGGAGTGTGAGTGTGTGGGTGAGAGGGGAGGAGTTTGTGGGTGAAAGGGGAGGAGTGTGTGGGTGAGAGGGGAGGAGTGTGTGGGTGTGGGTGAGAGGGGAGGAGTGTGAGTGTGTGGGTGAAAGGGGAGGAGTGTGTGGGTGAGAGGGGAGGAGTGTGTGGGTGAGAGGGGAGGAGTGTGTGGGTGAGAGGGGAGGAGTGTGTGAGTGAAAGGGGAGGAGTGTGAGTGTGTGGGTGAAAGGGGAAGAGTGTGAGTGTGTGGGCGAGAGGTGAGGAGTATATGGGTGAAAGGGGAAGAGTTTGAGTGTGTGGGTGAGAGGGGAGGAGTCTGTGGGTGAGAAGGGAGGAGTGTGTGGGTGAAAGGGGAAGAGTGTGAGTGTGTGGGTGAGAGGGGAGGAGTGTGTGGGTGAAAGGGGAAGAGTGTGAGTGTGTGGGTGAGAGAGGAGGAGTGTGAGTGTGTGGGTGAGAGGGGAGGAGTGTGAGTGTGTGGGTGAAAGGGGAGGAGTGTGTGGGTAAGAGGTGAGGAGTGTGTGGGTGAAAGGGGAAGAGTGTGAGTGTGTGGGTGAGAGGGGAGGAGTGTGAGTGTGTGGGTGAAAGGGGAAGAGTGTGAGTGTGTGGGCGAGAGGAGAGGAGTGTGAGTGTGTGGGTGAAAGGGGAGGAGTGTGTGGGTAAGAGGTGAGGAGTGTGTGGGTGAAAGGGGAAGAGTGTGAGTGTGTGGGTGAGAGGGGAGGAGTGTGAGTGTGTGGGTGAAAGGGGAAGAGTGTGAGTGCGTGGGTGAGAGGGGAGGAGTGTGAGTGTGTGGGTGAGAGGGGAGGAGTGTGTGGGTGAAAGGGGAAGAGTGTGAGTGTGTGGGTGAGAGGGGAGGAGTGTGTGGGTGAGAGGGGAGGAGTATGTAGGTGAAAGGGGAAGAGTGTGAGTGAGTGGGTGAGAGGGGAGGAGTGTGAGTGTGTGGGTGAAAGGGGAGGAGTGTGTGGGTGAGAGGGGAGGAGTGTGTGGGTGAAAGGGGAAGAGTGTGAGTGTGTGGGTGCAAGGGGAGGAGTGTGAGTGTGTGGGTGAAAGGGGAAGAGTGTGAGTGCGTGGGTGAGAGGGGAGGAGTGTGAGTGTGTGGGTGAAAGGGGAGGAGTGTGTGGGTGAGAGGGGAGGAGTGAGTGGGTGAAAGGGGAAGAGTGTGAGTGTGTGGGTGAGAGGGGAGGAGTGTGAGTGTGTGGGTGAGAGGGGAGGAGTTTGTGGGTGAAAGGGGAGGAGTGTGTGGGTGAGAGGGGAGGAGTGTGTGGGTGTGGGTGAGAGGGGAGGAGTGTGAGTGTGTGGGTGAAAGGGGAGGAGTGTGTGGGTGAGAGGGGAGGAGTGTGTGGGTGAGAGGGGAGGAGTGTGTGGGTGAGAGGGGAGGAGTGTGTGGGTGAAAGGGGCGGAGTGTGAGTGTGTGGGTGAAAGGGGAAGAGTGTGAGTGTGTGGGCGAGAGGTGAGGAGTATATGGGTGAAAGGGGAAGAGTGTGAGTGTGTGGGTGAGAGGGGAGGAGTGTGTGGGTGAGAAGGGAGGAGTGTGTGGGTGAAAGGGGAAGAGTGTGAGTGTGTGGGTGAGAGGGGAGGAGTGTGTGGGTGAAAGGGGAAGAGTGTGAGTGTGTGGGTGAGAGGGGAGGAGTGTGAGTGTGTGGGTGAGAGGGGAGGAGTGTGAGTGTGTGGGTGAAAGGGGAGGAGTGTGTGGGTGAGAGGTGAGGAGTGTGTGGGTGAAAGGGGAAGAGTGTGAGTGTGTGGGTGAGAGGGGAGGAGTGTGAGTGTGTGGGTGAAAGGGGAAGAGTGTGAGTGCGTGGGTGAGAGGGGAGGAGTGTGAGTGTGTGGGTGAGAGGGGAGGAGTGTGTGGGTGAAAGGGGAAGAGTGTGAGTGTGTGGGTGAGAGGGGAGGAGTGTGTGGGTGAGAGGGGAGGAGTATGTAGGTGAAAGGGGAAGAGTGTGAGTGCGTGGGTGAGAGGGGAGGAGTGTGAGTGTGTGGGTGAAAGGGGAGGAGTGGTGGGTGAGAGGGGAGGAGTGTGTGGGTGAAAGGGGAAGAGTGTGAGTGTGGGTGCGAGGGGAGGAGTGTGTTGGTGAGAGGGGAGGAGTGTGAGTGTGTGGGTGAGAGGGGAGGAGTGTGTGGGTGAAAGGGGAAGAGTGTGAGTGTGTGGGTGAGAGGGGAGGAGTGTGTGGGTGAAAGGGGAAGAGTGTGTGGGTGAAAGGGGAGGAGTGTGTGGGTGAAAGGGGCGGAGTGTGAGTGTGTGGGTGAAAGGGGAAGAGTGTGAGTGTGTGGGCGAGAGGTGAGGAGTATATGGGTGAAAGGGGAAGAGTGTGAGTGTGTGGGTGAGAGGGGAGGAGTCTGTGGGTGAGAAGGGAGGAGTGTGTGGGTGAAAGGGGAAGAGTGTGAGTGTGTGGGTGAGAGGGGAGGAGTGTGTGGGTGAGAGGGGAGGAGTGTGTGGGTGAGAGGGGAGGAGTGTGTGGGTGAAAGGGGAGGAGTGTGAGTGTGTGGGTGAAAGGGGAAGAGTGTGAGTGTGTGGGCGAGAGGTGAGGAATATATGGGTGAAAGGGGAAGAGTGTGAGTGTGTGGGTGAGAGGGGAGGAGTCTGTGGGTGAGAAGGGAGGAGTGTGTGGGTGAAAGGGGAAGAGTGTGAGTGTGTGGGTGAGAGGGGAGGAGTGTGTGGGTGAAAGGGGAAGAGTGTGAGTGTGTGGGTGAGAGAGGAGGAGTGTGAGTGTGTGGGTGAGAGGGGAGGAGTGTGAGTGTGTGGGTGAAAGGGGAGGAGTGTGTGGGTAAGAGGTGAGGAGTGTGTGGGTGAAAGGGGAAGAGTGTGAGTGCGTGGGTGAGAGGGGAGGAGTGTGAGTGTGTGGGTGAGAGGGGAGGAGTGTGTGTGAAAGGGGAAGAGTGTGAGTGTGTGGGTGAGAGGGGAGGAGTGTGTGGGTGAGAGGGGAGGAGTATGTAGGTGAAAGGGGAAGAGTGTGAGTGAGTGGGTGAGAGGGGAGGAGTGTGAGTGTGTGGGTGAAAGGGGAGGAGTGTGTGGGTGAGAGGGGAGGAGTGTGTGGGTGAAAGGGGAAGAGTGTGAGTGTGTGGGTGCAAGGGGAGGAGTGTGAGTGTGTGGGTGAAAGGGGAAGAGTGTGAGTGCGTGGGTGAGAGGGGAGGAGTGTGAGTGTGTGGGTGAAAGGGGAGGAGTGTGTGGGTGAGAGGGGAGGAGTGAGTGGGTGAAAGGGGAAGAGTGTGAGTGTGTGGGTGAGAGGGGAGGAGTGTGAGTGTGTGGGTGAAAGGGGAAGAGTGTGAGTGCGTGGATGAGAGGGGAGGAGTGTGAATGTGTGGGTGAGAGGGGAGGAGTGTGTGGGTGAAAGGGGAAGAGTGTGAGTGTGTGGGTGAGAGGGGAGGAGTGTGTGGGTGAGAGGGGAGGAGTATGTAGGTGAAAGGGGAAGAGTGTGAGTGCGTGGGTGAGAGGGGAGGAGTGGGAGTGTGTGGGTGAAAGGGGAGGAGTGTGTGGGTGAGAGGGGAGGAGTGTGTGGGTGAAAGGGGAAGAGTGTGAGTGTGTGGGTGCGAGGGGAGGAGTGTGTGGGTAAGAGGGTGAGGAGTGTGAGTGTGTGGGTGAGAGGGGAGGATTGTGTGGGTGAGAGGGGAGGAGTGTGTAGGTGAAAGGGGAAGAGTGTGAGTGCGTGGGTGAGAGGGGAGGAGTGTGAGTGTGTGGGTGAAAGGGGAACAGTGTGAGTGTGTGGGTGCGAGGGGAGGAGTGTGTGGGTGATAGGGGAGGAGTGTGAGTGTGTGGGTGAGAGGGGAGGAGTGTGTGGGTGAAAGGGGAAGAGTGTGTGGGTGAAAGGGGAGGACTGTGTGGGTGAGAGAGGAGGAGTGTGAGTGTGTGGGTGAGAGGGGAGGAGTGTGTGGGTGAGAGAGGTGGAGTGTGAGTGTGTGGGTGAGAGGGGAGGAGTGTGAGTGTGTTGGTGAGAGGGGAGGAGTGTGAGTGTGTGGGTGAGAGGGGAGGAGTGTCAGTGTGTGGGTGAGAGGGGAGGAGTGTGTGGGTGAAAGGGGAGGAGTGTGAGTGTGTGGGTGAGAGGGGAGGAGTGTGAGTGTGTGGGTGAGAGGGGAGGAGTGTCAGTGTGTGGGTGAGAGGGGAGGAGTGTGTGGGTGAGAGGGGAGGAGTGTGTGGGTGAAAGGGGAGGAGTGTGAGTGTGTGGGTGAGAGGGGAGGAGTGTGTGGGTGAAAGGGGAGGACTGTGTGGGTGAGAGAGGAGGAGTGTGAGTGTGTGGGTGAGAGGGGAGGAGTGTGTGGGTGAGAGAGGTGGAGTGTGAGTGTGTGGGTGAGAGGGGAGGAGTGTGAGTGTGTTGGTGAGAGGGGAGGAGTGTGTGGGTGAAAGGGGAGGAGTGTGAGTGTGTGGGTGAGAGGGGAGGAGTGTGTGGGTGAAAGGGGAGGGGTGTGTGGGTGAAAGGGGAGGAGTGTGTGGGTGAAAGGGGAGGAGTGTGTGGGTGAGAGGGGAGGAGTGTGAGTGTGTGGGTGAAGAGGGGAGGAGTTTGTGGGTGAAAGGGGAGTAATGTGTGGGTGAAAGGGGAGGAGTGTGTGGGTGAGAGGGGAGGAGTGTGAGTGTGTGGGTGAGAGGGGAGGAGTTTGTGGGTGAAAGGGGAGGAGTGTGTGGGTGAGAGGGGAGGAGTGTGAGTGTGTGGGTGAGACGGGAGGAGTGTGTGGGTGAGAGGTGAGGAGTGTGTGGGTGAAAGGGGAGGAGTGTGAGTGTGTGGGTGAGAGGGGAGGAGTGTGTGGGTAAGTGGTCAGGAGCGTGTGGGTGAAAGGGGAGGAGTGTGAGTGTGTGGGTGAGAGGGAAGGAGTGTGAGTGTGTGGGTGAGAGGGGAGGAGTGTGTGGGTGAAAGGGGAGGAGTGTGAGTGTGTGGGTGAGAGGGGAGGAGTGTGTGGGTGAAAGGGGAGGAGTGTGTGGGTGAAAGGGGAGGAGTGTGTGGGTGAAAGGGGAGGAGTGTGTGGGTGAGAGGGGAGGAGTGTGAGTGTGTGGGTGAGAGGGGAGGAGTGTGTGGGTGAGAGGGGAGGAGTGTGTGGGTGAAAGGGGAACAGTGTGAGTGTGTGGGTGCGAGGGGAGGAGTGTGTGGGTGAGAGGGGAGGAGTGTGAGTGTGTGGGTGATAGGGGAGGAGTGTGAGTGTGTGGGTGAGAGGGGAGGAGTGTGTGGGTGAAAGGGGAGGAGTGTGTGGGTGAGAGGGGAGGAGTGTGAGTGTGTGGGTGAGAGGGGAGGAGTGTGTGGGTGAAAGGGGAGGAGTGTGTGGGTGAAAGGGGAGGAGTGTGTGGGTGAAGGGGGAGGAGTGTGTGGGTGAGAGGGGAGGAGTGTGAGTGTGTGGGTGAGAGGGGAGGAGTTTGTGGGTGAAAGGGGAGGAGTGTGTGGGTGAGAGGGGAGGAGTGTGTGGGTGTGGGTGAGAGGGGAGGAGTGTGAGTGTGTGGGTGAAAGGGGAGGAGTGTGTGGGTGAGAGGGGAGGAGTGTGTGGGTGAGAGGGGAGGAGTGTGTGGGTGAGAGGGGAGGAGTGTGTGGGTGAAAGGGGCGGAGTGTGAGTGTGTGGGTGAAAGGGGAAGAGTGTGAGTGTGTGGGCGAGAGGTGAGGAGTATATGGGTGAAAGGGGAAGAGTGTGAGTGTGTGGGTGAGAGGGGAGGAGTGTGTGGGTGAGAAGGGAGGAGTGTGTGGGTGAAAGGGGAAGAGTGTGAGTGTGTGGGTGAGAGGGGAGGAGTGTGTGGTTGAAAGGGGAAGAGTGTGAGTGTGTGGGTGAGAGGGGAGGAGTGTGAGTGTGTGGGTGAGAGGGGAGGAGTGTGAGTGTGTGGGTGAAAGGGGAGGAGTGTGTGGGTGAGAGGTGAGGAGTGTGTGGGTGAAAGGGGAAGAGTGTGAGTGTGTGGGTGAGAGGGGAGGAGTGTGAGTGTGTGGGTGAAAGGGGAAGAGTGTGAGTGCGTGGGTGAGAGGGGAGGAGTGTGAGTGTGTGGGTGAGAGGGGAGGAGTGTGTGGGTGAAAGGGGAAGAGTGTGAGTGTGTGGGTGAGAGGGGAGGAGTGTGTGGGTGAGAGGGGAGGAGTATGTAGGTGAAAGGGGAAGAGTGTGAGTGCGTGGGTGAGAGGGGAGGAGTGTGAGTGTGTGGGTGAAAGGGGAGGAGTGTGTGGGTGAGAGGGGAGGAGTGTGTGGGTGAAAGGGGAAGAGTGTGAGTGTGTGGGTGCGAGGGGAGGAGTGTGTGGGTGAGAGGGGAGGAGTGTGAGTGTGTGGGTGAGAGGGGAGGAGTGTGTGGGTGAAAGGGGAAGAGTGTGAGTGTGTGGGTGAGAGGGGAGGAGTGTGTGGGTGAAAGGGGAAGAGTGTGTGGGTGAAAGGGGAGGAGTGTGTGGGTGAAAGGGGCGGAGTGTGAGTGTGTGGGTGAAAGGGGAAGAGTGTGAGTGTGTGGGCGAGAGGTGAGGAGTATATGGGTGAAAGGGGAAGAGTGTGAGTGTGTGGGTGAGAGGGGAGGAGTCTGTGGGTGAGAAGGGAGGAGTGTGTGGGTGAAAGGGGAAGAGTGTGAGTGTGTGGGTGAGAGGGGAGGAGTGTGTGGGTGAGAGGGGAGGAGTGTGTGGGTGAGAGGGGAGGAGTGTGTGGGTGAAAGGGGAGGAGTGTGAGTGTGTGGGTGAAAGGGGAAGAGTGTGAGTGTGTGGGCGAGAGGTGAGGAGTATATGGGTGAAAGGGGAAGAGTGTGAGTGTGTGGGTGAGAGGGGAGGAGTCTGTGGGTGAGAAGGGAGGAGTGTGTGGGTGAAAGGGGAAGAGTGTGAGTGTGTGGGTGAGAGGGGAGGAGTGTGTGGGTGAAAGGGGAAGAGTGTGAGTGTGTGGGTGAGAGAGGAGGAGTGTGAGTGTGTGGGTGAGAGGGGAGGAGTGTGAGTGTGTGGGTGAAAGGGGAGGAGTGTGTGGGTAAGAGGTGAGGAGTGTGTGGGTGAAAGGGGAAGAGTGTGAGTGTGTGGGTGAGAGGGGAGGAGTGTGAGTGTGTGGGTGAAAGGGGAAGAGTGTGAGTGCGTGGGTGAGAGGGGAGGAGTGTGAGTGTGTGGGTGAGAGGGGAGGAGTGTGTGTGAAAGGGGAAGAGTGTGAGTGTGTGGGTGAGAGGGGAGGAGTGTGTGGGTGAGAGGGGAGGAGTATGTAGGTGAAAGGGGAAGAGTGTGAGTGAGTGGGTGAGAGGGGAGGAGTGTGAGTGTGTGGGTGAAAGGGGAGGAGTGTGTGGGTGAGAGGGGAGGAGTGTGTGGGTGAAAGGGGAAGAGTGTGAGTGTGTGGGTGCAAGGGGAGGAGTGTGAGTGTGTGGGTGAAAGGGGAAGAGTGTGAGTGCGTGGGTGAGAGGGGAGGAGTGTGAGTGTGTGGGTGAAAGGGGAGGAGTGTGTGGGTGAGAGGGGAGGAGTGAGTGGGTGAAAGGGGAAGAGTGTGAGTGTGTGGGTGAGAGGGGAGGAGTGTGAGTGTGTGGGTGAAAGGGGAAGAGTGTGAGTGCGTGGATGAGAGGGGAGGAGTGTGAATGTGTGGGTGAGAGGGGAGGAGTGTGTGGGTGAAAGGGGAAGAGTGTGAGTGTGTGGGTGAGAGGGGAGGAGTGTGTGGGTGAGAGGGGAGGAGTATGTAGGTGAAAGGGGAAGAGTGTGAGTGCGTGGGTGAGAGGGGAGGAGTGTGAGTGTGTGGGTGAAAGGGGAGGAGTGTGTGGGTGAGAGGGGAGGAGTGTGTGGGTGAAAGGGGAAGAGTGTGAGTGTGTGGGTGCGAGGGGAGGAGTGTGTGGGTGAGAGGGGAGGAGTGTGAGTGTGTGGGTGAGAGGGGAGGATTGTGTGGGTGAGAGGGGAGGAGTGTGTAGGTGAAAGGGGAAGAGTGTGAGTGCGTGGGTGAGAGGGGAGGAGTGTGAGTGTGTGGGTGAAAGGCGAACAGTGTGAGTGTGTGGGTGCGAGGGGAGGAGTGTGTGGGTGATAGGGGAGGAGTGTGAGTGTGTGGGTGAGAGGGGAGGAGTGTGTGGGTGAAAGGGGAAGAGTGTGTGGGTGAAAGGGGAGGACTGTGTGGGTGAGAGAGGAGGAGTGTGAGTGTGTGGGTGAGAGGGGAGGAGTGTGTGGGTGAGAGAGGTGGAGTGTGAGTGTGTGGGTAAGAGGGGAGGAGTGTGAGTGTGTTGGTGAGAGGGGAGGAGTGTGAGTGTGTGGGTGAGAGGGGAGGAGTGTCAGTGTGTGGGTGAGAGGGGAGGAGTGTGTGGGTGAAAGGGGAGGAGTGTGAGTGTGTGGGTGAGAGGGGAGGAGTGTGAGTGTGTGGGTGAGAGGGGAGGAGTGTCAGTGTGTGGGTGAGAGGGGAGGAGTGTGTGGGTGAGAGGGGAGGAGTGTGTGGGTGAAAGGGGAGGAGTGTGAGTGTGTGGGTGAGAGGGGAGGAGTGTGTGGGTGAAAGGGGAGGACTGTGTGGGTGAGAGAGGAGGAGTGTGAGTGTGTGGGTGAGAGGGGAGGAGTGTGTGGGTGAGAGAGGTGGAGTGTGAGTGTGTGGGTGAGAGGGGAGGAGTCTGAGTGTGTTGGTGAGAGGGGAGGAGTGTGTGGGTGAAAGGGGAGGAGTGTGAGTGTGTGGGTGAGAGGGGAGGAGTGTGTGGGTGAAAGGGGAGGGGTGTGTGGGTGAAAGGGGAGGAGTGTGTGGGTGAAAGGGGAGGAGTGTGTGGGTGAGAGGGGAGGAGTGTGAGTGTGTGGGTGAAGAGGGGAGGAGTTTGTGGGTGAAAGGGGAGTAATGTGTGGGTGAAAGGGGAGGAGTGTGTGGGTGAGAGGGGAGGAGTGTGAGTGTGTGGGTGAGAGGGGAGGAGTTTGTGGGTGAAAGGGGAGGAGTGTGTGGGTGAGAGGGGAGGAGTGTGAGTGTGTGGGTGAGACGGGAGGAGTGTGTGGGTGAGAGGTGAGGAGTGTGTGGGTGAAAGGGGAGGAGTGTGAGTGTGTGGGTGAGAGGGGAGGAGTGTGTGGGTAAGTGGTCAGGAGCGTGTGGGTGAAAGGGGAGGAGTGTGAGTGTGTGGGTGAGAGGGAAGGAGTGTGAGTGTGTGGGTGAGAGGGGAGGAGTGTGTGGGTGAAAGGGGAGGAGTGTGAGTGTGTGGGTGAGAGGGGAGGAGTGTGTGGGTGAAAGGGGAGGAGTGTGTGGGTGAAAGGGGAGGAGTGTGTGGGTGAAAGGGGAGGAGTGTGTGGGTGAGAGGGGAGGAGTGTGAGTGTGTGGGTGGAGAGGGGAGGAGTGTGTGGGTGAAAGGGGAACAGTGTGAGTGTGTGGGTGCGAGGGGAGGAGTGTGTGGGTGAGAGGGGAGGAGTGTGAGTGTGTGGGTGATAGGGGAGGAGTGTGAGTGTGTGGGTGAGAGGGGAGGAGTGTGTGGGTGAAAGGGGAGGAGTGTGTGGGTGAGAGGGGAGGAGTGTGAGTGTGTGGGTGAGAGGGGAGGAGTGTGTGGGTGAAAGGGGAGGAGTGTGTGGGTGAAAGGGGAGGAGTGTGTGGGTGAAGGGGGAGGAGTGTGTGGGTGAGAGGGGAGGAGTGTGAGTGTGTGGGTGAGAGGGGAGGAGTTTGTGGGTGAAAGGGGAGGAGTGTGTGGGTGAGAGGGGAGGAGTGTGTGGGTGTGGGTGAGAGGGGAGGAGTGTGAGTGTGTGGGTGAAAGGGGAGGAGTGTGTGGGTGAGAGGGGAGGAGTGTGTGGGTGAGAGGGGAGGAGTGTGTGGGTGAGAGGGGAGGAGTGTGTGGGTGAAAGGGGCGGAGTGTGAGTGTGTGGGTGAAAGGGGAAGAGTGTGAGTGTGTGGGCGAGAGGTGAGGAGTATATGGGTGAAAGGGGAAGAGTGTGAGTGTGTGGGTGAGAGGGGAGGAGTGTGTGGGTGAGAAGGGAGGAGTGTGTGGGTGAAAGGGGAAGAGTGTGAGTGTGTGGGTGAGAGGGGAGGAGTGTGTGGGTGAAAGGGGAAGAGTGTGAGTGTGTGGGTGAGAGGGGAGGAGTGTGAGTGTGTGGGTGAGAGGGGAGGAGTGTGAGTGTGTGGGTGAAAGGGGAGGAGTGTGTGGGTGAGAGGTGAGGAGTGTGTGGGTGAAAGGGGAAGAGTGTGAGTGTGTGGGTGAGAGGGGAGGAGTGTGAGTGTGTGGGTGAAAGGGGAAGAGTGTGAGTGCGTGGGTGAGAGGGGAGGAGTGTGAGTGTGTGGGTGAGAGGGGAGGAGTGTGTGGGTGAAAGGGGAAGAGTGTGAGTGTGTGGGTGAGAGGGGAGGAGTGTGTGGGTGAGAGGGGAGGAGTATGTAGGTGAAAGGGGAAGAGTGTGAGTGCGTGGGTGAGAGGGGAGGAGTGTGAGTGTGTGGGTGAAAGGGGAGGAGTGTGTGGGTGAGAGGGGAGGAGTGTGTGGGTGAAAGGGGAAGAGTGTGAGTGTGTGGGTGCGAGGGGAGGAGTGTGTGGGTGAGAGGGGAGGAGTGTGAGTGTGTGGGTGAGAGGGGAGGAGTGTGTGGGTGAAAGGGGAAGAGTGTGAGTGTGTGGGTGAGAGGGGAGGAGTGTGTGGGTGAGAGGGGAGGATTGTGTGGGTGATAGGGGAGGAGTGTGTAGGTGAAAGGGGAAGAGTGTGAGTGCGTGGGTGAGAGGGGAGGAGTGTGAGTGTGTGGGTGAAAGGGTAGGAGTGTGTGGGTGAGAGGGGAGGAGTGTGTGGGTGAAAGGGGAACAGTGTGAGTGTGTGGGTGCGAGGGGAGGAGTGTGTAGGTGAGAGGGGAGGAGTGTGAGTGTGTGGGTGAGAGGGGAGGAGTGTGTGGGTGAAAGGGGAAGAGTGTGAGTGTGTGGGTGAGAGGGGAGGAGTGTGTGGGTGAGAGGGGAGGAGTGTGTGGGTGAAAGGGGAGGAGTGTGAGTGTGTGGGTGAGAGGGGAGGAGTGTGAGTGTGTGGGTGAAAGGGGAGGAGTGTGTGGGTGAGAGGTGAGGAGTGTGAGTGTGTGGGTGAAAGGGGAAGAGTGTGAGTGCGTGGGTGAGAAGGGAGGAGTGTGAGTGTGTGGGTGAAAGGGGAGGAGTGTGAGTGTGTGGGTGAGAGGGGAGGAGTGTGAGTGTGTGGGTGAAAGGGGAGGAGTGTGTGGGTGAAAGGGGAAGAATGTGAGTGTGTGGGTGAGAGGGGAGGAGTGTGTGGGTGAAAGGGGAAGAGTGTGAGTGCGTGGGTGAGAGGGGAGGAGTGTGAGTGTGTGGGTGAAAGGGGAGGAGTGTGTGGGTGAGAGGGGAGGAGTGTGAGTGTGTGGGCGAAAGGGGAGGAGTGTGTGGGTGAGAGGGGAGGAGTGTGTGGGTGAAAGGGGAAGAGTGTGAGTGTGTGGGTGAGAGGGGAGGAGTGTGTGGGTGAGAGGGGAGGAGTGTGAGTGTGTGGGTGAGAGGGGAGGAGTGTGTGGGTGAGAGGGGAGGAGTGTGTGGGTGAAAGGGGAAGAGTGTGATTGTGTGGGTGAGAGGGGAGGAGTGTGAGTGTGTGGGTGAGAGGGGAGGAGTGTGAGTGTGTGGTTGGTAGAAGACGGGAGTATTAGTCATAAATATTTATATATCTAAGAATATAACTCGGTCTTGTGGACATAGATCATAGGTGAGATGTAAATATACTTATACAATGTTTTATATATAGTCTATATAAGCTAACTTCGGTAAATAACTACTGTTGATCATAATATTCTATCTCTTTAATGACTTTTGATTCTATTAACTCAGCCTAATGATATTTACAAGTTATTTACACTTAGTTTTGATAATGTAGCAGTTATGATTTTATTTTGTAAAAAGTGAAAGTGAATTCAACAGGCATAACTTACCAGTTAGGAACTGTCTGGTTACAGTACAATATTTACAAAGCTTTCAGTACACAAGGAGGAAGCGTGGCCGACTTTTCCCCTCTAACGTGTTAGTTTGATACTCAGTTACAGTTAATTGGACTGGAAATTACCTGTGATTGAACCAGCGAACCTTACGACAGAAGGTCAGTTTTATAAATTAGCCATTGTAGATACTCTTACACCTCGGTATGGTACTCCACAGTACTTACTTTATATGCTACACAGCGACCTAAACAGTAGCTAACCTTACCCTAACGACAGCGTAATAATAGGGCGCGTATATCTAGATTATACTGATTCAATTAAGACTAAATTCAGCCAATCGCTTAAAGCCTTTCCTGAGTGGTCAACCAGCATGCGACAAGTCTCGCTCCTTCACATCTGCGGCTAGTTCTTTATCCCCCGTAATGTTTCTCATTCACGTCTTGCAACACACGAACAAGAAATTACCCAATTGTAGTACAAGAGAGAAACATTGACCCGTTCATGAAGGTTATTGCTCCCCCCCCCTCTCTCTCTCTCTCTCACACCTGACGGCTACGACCACAACAATCACTTAACACAAATAAACCAGCGGTGATGGATTTGTCAAGGAACTGGGACAAGTGCTTCGTATGTCACCAAGATAAGTGGTGACCGATGGTTGGTTTACGGTGTAATAGTAGGGTGTTGTGGTGACTCCAGGCGACCACCTGCTCCAGGCTACACCTTTTGTGTGTTCTGCCAACTGCTTCAGGATGTCAAACATGTATACTGCACCATCTGTTGTAGGAGAACTTGTGCAGCACTGTTATTGGGCGCCTGTTTTTATTTAGTGTGTATGTACTGTACAGCAACAGTGACATGTCTTGGTGAGGGTGATGGTGGAGAGCTATTGTAGCATCTTACCCATGGTCAACTGAATGCTAGGGGCAGAGACTGTCTATGTCACATCCCTCTCCTTTCTCCTCTCTCTTCTCCCTTCTCCCTCCAATATCAGGGCCAACAAACACACACAGGAGAGCCTCCAAACCTTCCCTTCAACCCCACCTCTTCTCCAAACTGTCAGCCCCCACACTCACCTCCCACTTGACGTGATGTTCGTGCCCGCCATAACACACCCAACCATGTTCAACAAGTAAAGGCTCGCCTCCTAATGCCAGTGTGTTATGAAGGCCCCTGGAGGGCGTCGACAGCTCAGTGTTTCCTCAGCTTAATTCTCCAAGAGGCCATATTGCTGCTGATATTGTTGTTGTCAGGTGGCAACAAGGATGGTGAACGTATGCTGTTTTTACTGTTGTTGCTGTGTGAGGCTTTCCCAAGGTGGAACACACAACATTTTTAAATGATCCAATTTTAAAGGAAATGAAGAGTCATTGCCACCATCCTGACGTGGTCGTTGTTTGGTAAGTTTCTGAGTAGGGCCTAAAGTTCAGAAGCCATAAAACGTGCTTTTATTTTAATCCTCATCAAGAATGAGAATCTTGCTTTCGCTCTGCTCCATACATCCATGTCTCTGTTTGTCAGCGGAAAATGTTTAAAAGTCTGTCTGTAAGCACCAATATTTAAAAGAAATCGGTGTGTAATAATAATAATAATAATAATAATAATAATAATTAACGGTTTATTGAAAGAGCTTGGCAGCCAGAAGGCTGAAAATATACAGTTACATATTTGGGGAATGGGTTTCGAATTACAAATAATATACAAGTAACATAAGTGACACAAATAAGACATATAATAACTAGATGGGGAAAAGCTCAAACTACAGTTCATTTCAACATAGTGACAGTGCAAGGAGTTGTGTTTACTGGGAGTGAATACACTGGTTTATTACAAATTATTGATAATTTCTACAATGGTTGGGACTGGGCTGTTCATATAGCGATCAGTTCGTGCACGTATGGGCTGGATGCGGTTGTGGTGACGAACAGCAATTCTCGGGCTAGGGATCTCAGGTGGTAGTAGGAGCCGGTGTCGAGGATGGTGTAGAAGCTTCTTACCAAATTTGCTGATGAGGTCGTGGTGATGGTCAGTGAGAGTCGAAAGGGTCAGTGTGTTGAGCGCTTCTTGATATGTGGAGTAGGAAGGGGAGAGAATAATCTTGCATGCCCTCTTTTGCACTTTTTCTAGGTGTTTACGTTGTGTGGCATTTAGGGAGGAAGACCAGTTAGGGGAGGCATAGGTGAGCTTGGGAAGTATGAATGTTGTGTAAACACTGAGGAGCTCGGGTGCAGGAACTCCGAGGGACTTGAGTCGGCGGAGGAGGTGGAGACGGAAACTGGAGGATTTGACAACTTCACTGACGTGTGGTTTCCAATTTAGTTTGTTGGTGTGTGTGTGTGTAATTATAAATAATAATAATAATAATTAACGGTTTATTAAAAAAGTTCTGCAGCCCGAAGGCTGAAAATATACAGTGGACATAAATTACTTATTACATACAACGGTGGTTTAACAAAAGCCTTCATTAGAGAAAGGTAAAGGAACATACAGTGAACATATAGATTAATGTTTACAGTAGAGGTCACGTAGATCTTGTGCGCTGAGGTGTTGAAGAGCAGACACGTAGTGTAGTAACTCCCTCACAGATGGTGTTATGAGGGGCCTGACGTGGTGTAGTAGTTCCCTCACAGATGGTGTTATGAGGAACCTGACGTGGTGTAGTAATTCCCTTACAGATGGTGTTATGAGGGACCTCACGTGGTGTAGTAATTCCCTTACAGATGGTGTTATGAAGGACCTCACGTGGTGTAGTAATTCCCTTACAGATGGTGTTATGAGGGGCATCACGTGGTGTAATAATTCCCTCACAGATGGTGTTATGAAGGACCTCACGTGGTGTAGTAATTCCCACACAGATGGTGTTATGAGGGACCTCACGTGGTGTAGTAATTCCCACACAGATGGTGTTTTGAGGGGCATCACGTGGTGTAATAATTCACTCACAGATGGTGTGATGAGGGGCCTGACGTGGTGTAGTAATTCACTCACAGATGGTGTTATGAGGGGCCTGACGTGGTGTAGTAATTCCCACACAGATGGTGTTATGAGGGACCTGACGTGGTGTAGTAATTCCCACACAGATGGTGTTATGAGGGACCTGACGTGGTGTAGAAACTCCCTCACAGATGGTGTTATATGAGTGAGGTATGGTCCCAGGCCTTCCTATCGTGGACTGATTAACACATCGCTGGTTGTTGTTGGGTCTCACGGGCAGTTATCACTGGGTACCTGGGACCTCACTGTGTGAAGTTAACTTGGGTACGACTGTTACTGTTGAGTTGTTCTCACTGACTTAAACACTGTTCACCACTGTTCACCTCTGTTCAACACTGGTTCCATTCCTTTCCTAAATGAAATTGTAAATTCTGGCGAGAACTTGTTGATATTCCGGTGGGGAGGAGGGTTCAGGGGAGGGGGTTGGTATGGGCCATCTTAACTTCTTGACCCTTCAGTGGTCAAGGATGGAGTGCGTGTGTGTGTGTGTGTGTGTGTGTGTGTGTGTTTTTGTGTGTAGTGTGTGTGTGTGTGTGTGTGTGTGCAGCAGCCAAGTGTTGTTGTTGTTGAGGACGGCGTCCCAAGGCGGTGCACTGACCCACCACAGATATTTTATTACACCAGCCTTGAGGTCATGTTTGTGTGCTTGTTGCTATTTGTCTGTGTATTATTAGCAACTTGATTATAGAAAATGAAACAGTTTATATATATATATATATATATATATATATATATATATATATATATATATATATATATATATATATATATATATATATATGCCTCTGAAGATGTCTTGAATAAAGACGAAAGCTAAGGTACTCCGTTGTTTCCATTTCCCGTGTGATTTTATCAAGATTTATCTTATTCACGTTTTCATTGTGGATTTACATGAAATATATATATATATATATATATATATATATATATATATATATATATATATATATATATATATATATATATATATATATATATATATATATTATCTTAGCCCGCCTCACACCCAGTTCTGACCTCCGCCCCAGGAGTGGGTGTGTTGCTTTCCCTCCTGTCGGTCAGCAGCACACTTCTGACAGTTATGAGGATGTTGTGTGTATGTGTATTACATTACTATTAATATTACTTTTGTTGGTGATGCTTTGTGCCCCCCCCCCCCCCCCCCCACCAGGTGACACAACTCCACTAAGCCACGTTTTGTCACTTACTTCAGAAGTGGTGTAACACGTTTACTCCTGCCCGTTTGTCTGTATACAACGCAACTCAGTAGGCTTGAGAGTGAAGTGGATTAATGTTGGTAGGTAATTTTAGATCATATCAAGCACCTGTTGGTAAAGGTTCTCATGATGATAAGTCACAGTTCAAGGTCGTGCTGAAAGTACATTCTTTTGTTAAGGTCGAATGCGTCAGTCTCTAACATTCTTCTGTCTTATTATTTCGAGAGGAAAGAAAACGTAAGAATTATTCTGTTTCTAAATGGCAATGTTTTAGAGATATAGGTGAGGTCCACGCCAGCACTACATATATATAATTTATATATATATATATATATATATATATATATATATATATATATATATATATATATATATATATATATATATATATATACTAGAATAGGTAACGAAGATATTATGTATGCAGATGACATCACTCAAATAACAACACATCAAGGAGAATCGCGAGCGTTACAGGCCGACAACACCAGGCGGGAATTAGAAAGGGTAAATAATTACGAAAAACAATGGAAAATCCAAACCAATCTCCCAAAATTCACAGTGATACCCTTATGCAGAAGGAAAACCCATCCATTAGTAACCAATAATGCCCAGATAGAATACAAAAGCAGAGGCACCCTCCTGGGCCTGCATATATCCACGACAGGTTACTCCCACCATGTCCACAGCAGGAAGGAAAAAGCAGGAAGAGAGCTGAGAAAACTATACCGCTTTAAAGCTCTTCCTGAGAAATTAAAACTCCGCCTGGTGATATCATTTATCACACCGATATTAACTTACCCAGCAATACCTCTTCATACTATGAGCACCACTCAAATATTAAAATTACAGGTGGTCCAAAATGAAGCCCTAAGATTCGTCACAGGTGAAAGATACCCTTTCACCAGAACCACAGCCGAGATACATAGAGACCTGAGAATGAAACCCATCAACCAGCAGCTGCACACCCTGGCCAGCAGAATCTGGCAAAAGATAGAACGATCAGAGCAAGAACTCCTTCAAAGACTCCCACCAGATAACGACAACAACCATACATGGTTCCCAAAAGGTTACCAAATCTCAAAAGGCCCGTTACCACCCCCAATCTACACGGCCAGGCAATAGACAACCTCCCTAGACCAGCGTCAGCCAGTGGGGTCGGCGGAATATGAAATAAGGCCCTTAAAACACCCATATATGGTTCAGGGTAGGATGTCTAGTGCCTGTACCGACAGACAATAACTAACCCATGACACAACCCTAACACACTATTAGCTTAGCTAGGCGGTCAGCCCGCCCTCTCTTACCTCTTCCTAAATTTCTTGAGTTTTTGAACTATAACTTCCTTCCCCCGCCTCTAATCTTCCTTCACCCCTCCTTTATCTACAAAAAAAAAGAAAAAAAAAAAGAACTCTTGATGGTGAAGAGGCTGTGTACTGGCAGCGGACGACTTATGCAAGTTGCTCTTCTGTTCACCAAGAGGGCTAGCCAGTGACTGTAGCTGAAAGCGAGAGGAAGCAAGTAGTGCTTGAGCTTTAACACTAACATATTATTGCCACATACATACATACATGCATACATACATACATATGTAAAGTCAGCCAAAGATGTACCGACCCCACCATAGGTCTCGTGCTCGCAATTTTACCTGGCAATACTTGAAGGAAAGAAGGCTGTATCGCTGTCAGGATAAATATTAACCAATCCAAACGTAGCAGTTTTACAATAATAAACCATTCATTGTTACTAAAGATCATGACAAGTTTCCAAATATTCGAATATTTGCTTAAAAAGTGAAGAAATTATATCAATGAATTGGCAACGCAACTACAACCAGGACTGCCACGAGATTCTCACATAAGATTTCAAGAATATACAGTATGGTCCACGTTTAAGCTTCAGTGTTTCATGAAGGATTTAATTGTCTTTACATTGTGAGCATTACAAAATATAATTTGACGTAAGTTAGAGAGCAGACACTGTAATAGATTCAACTGACACAATAATGGCAGGTGGTATACCTGTTCCAGGGCAGCACGGATGTGTGGAGAAGGGAAACCACTGAAGTGGTCATTTTGGTGTTCTACTAACTGCATTTAATCGTAGTATTATTAATAACTCAGTGAGAGAGAGAGAGTATACTTATATAGAGTTGATGAGGACTCAGAAGGGGGTTGAATTGCTCTCAGGGTTTTTTGGTGGTTTTTGTTCCACACTTTTTTTTATTAATTTTTCTAATTATATTGCAACTGGCTTTATTGTTACTGCATAATTTAAATTTAAGGTTTATAATATATTTCTTTCTTTCGGGGATTAAAATATAGACAGGTGTATTATTTACAGTATATTGTTTAATAACGGGTCCATCCACCCTCCTTATCAATTACAGCTTGCAGCCTCCGCTGCATACAAGATATTTATTGGTTTGTTTTGGTGGAGTGTTAAGGTAGGTAACCAGGGGTAGGCCAAGGTGAGTTTGTGCCTTAACTCGTACGCGTGACACTGAAGGCTCACAGGCCACTCAAGGAGCTTACCACATGGCCCACTCAGGGAGCTTATATCAATGGCCACTCAGGAAACTTACCACATGAGTCACTCAGGGAGCCTATCTTACTGGCCACAGAATGCTTACCTCACGGCCACTCAGACACACAGATAGTACTGCATAATTCAACCCAGGAAATATACATTCAGACACGTTAACAACTCTTATTACCGTTTGTGCCCTAAGGATTTCAGTAAGGGTGGCTGACGCTGCCCTCGGCTTTGGTAACTGAGAATGTTGTCAGGCAGCTCCACCGTCACATCTGCCGGCTCCGTGGGCAGCCAAATATTGTAGTTTTCTTATGTACACCATTTTGTTCAGCGGAGAACCATATATCCTAAAACACACTGTTACGAACCCCTCCACCGATTGTCTTCATCTACCTACCCAGCACCACGAGCAACGCCATCTAGGGACGAAACACGAGTATGGCTCGTCTTAGTTACCACTCCCGGGTTTCCCTTCTCCATATCCTGGTTGTTGCGTCACTTCCGCCTCAGTCTACTTTGTCAGCTCCAATTCGAGGAGAGGACACACTTCACTCTGGGAAGCGACCACAGGATCACCTATCCTGGAAACCTACGGCACAGTGACTATTTACCGTCTTCTACCATACTCAGCCTTGCTCGTCAGCCATCTCAGCTCCTCACTTAAGTATTTGTAATCTTGTATTGCCTCTTCCCCCTCCACATTGCTTCACTATTGTTTTATGTTTTATTACTATGTATATACTGTTCGTGTTTAGGTTAAGTTTGGTTAAGGATAGCGTATAAGCTGAATATTTTGTTAAGGAATTTATGGTACTTTATTATATACAACGAAAACTCGCATCCTTTGTCTACCCTTTTTTTAGTCCGATTGTCTTTGTTTTTTTTTGTTGTTACCCGTTGGGATCTGGGTAGACGTATAACTATATTCTAAATCCCCAACTCGTAACACACACACACACACATACACACACACACATACACACACACACACACACTGGAGTGAAAAAATTGACATTTGCCCTTTAAATTTTAAAGAATATCACACTGTATGAGTCAATGCCACACCTGTTAACATACAGATACTGTCACGCCTGTCAAAACACTATCATACCTACCGGCATAATGTCATGCCTGTCAGCAAATTGTTACACTACATAATTAAGTCAATGTCACACCTGTTAGCATACTGCCACTCCTGTTAACACACTGTCATACTTGTCAACAAACTGTCACACCTGTCAACATACTGTAACACCTATCAACACACTGTCACACTTATCAACATACTCTCACAGCACATATGTCAGTTCCACACCTGTTAACACTACACATGCCAATTTCACACCGGTCAATACGCTGCCACACCTATCAACACACTCACAACTGTCATCACTCTATCACCCCTCCCAACACACTGTCACGCCTCCCAACACACAGTTACGCCTCCCAACACACAGTTACGCCTCCCAACACACAGTTACGCCTCCCAACACACTGTTATACCTCCCAACAAACTGTCACGGCTCCCAACACACTGTCACCCCTCCCAACACACTGTCACACCTCCCAACATACTGTCACCCCTCCCAACACACTAGCAGAGAGTGGCACGCTACAGGTGCCTGAGTATAAACAACAAGCAGGTGGATCACCCTGCCAACACAAAAGGTGAACACTTATCTGTTAATAGTTCAATCAATAAATTCGTTCACGGCCATCGGGCAGATGGCCTTATCGACCCCAACCCCCTCTTCCCCACCACCCTACCCCCTTCACCTAACCACAGCCCAGTTGAAGTTGTCCAGATATAAAAATAAATTGTGTGAGGTTTTTTATGCGAGGTGTATGTATGTATGTATGTATGTACGTATATTTTATTGTAAATGTGACTTGCCGTGTAACTTTAAATCAAATGGCGGATTTATATTCTGTTACATACACATTTAATCAGCAGCAGCTGTATCCACACATTCCTTTCTTGGTCATCACCCTCACTCACTGTGCTCACCAATAATCGTCCAAAATAAAAACAATTCTTTAACGTTCAGGTTCCATCACCTTAAAACTTCGTTCATTCTGTTCTCCTCTGAGTGAAGATAGTCAAACACCTCCATCTGGGTCATTTATGACAACGACATAAGGATGGAAAAAAAAAGATCCAATATTGCCTTGGCATTCTATCGCAATTGCCAATTACTAATTGGATAAGGTGTCTCCTTGCCAACTGAGGTGATCTGGGTAAGGCTTAGTGAAGCGGGTTCCTGGCCTAAAACTGTAAATCTAAGGTGTTGATGCTGTTATTTTCGTCCCTCGACCTCTGCTGACTCTCTCATGACCCGGGTAAGAGGTGAGAGGTCACATATAAGATCATGAAATTTCCTGACACGGGTCAAAGGTCACAGCCAAGGTCATGACCATTTATTGTTCTGCCAAATACTGATTCTCCTCTGTATAACTTATGGTGTCATATCTTTATAGACTTTTGATCAAAGTTTAATATACTCGTAGATATATATAGGGTATATATATATATATATATATATATATATGTAACCGGTCGGAATTTACTGGACTTTAATTTCTCACTTGACTTGGGGTTTATTTAAAATTAATAGATGGTAATGGCAGTGGAAGCGCCCCTTTGAGAAAAATCCCGAACCAGCACAAGAACACTTAAAACTACTAAACAAAATAAATTGTCCGTGACCCGTGGAAGGATAGCATCTGTGACTGGGATGAATGAGACACACTGTTACATTTAGACACTTATATTCCCTCCAACACTACAAACACAATCCAATAATGGTACACCAATATGTGCACCTCTTAACTTGAACTTAAAACACTACTCTGGGGAATAAAAGTTATACACGATATAAAAATTATTAGAACCTCAGGCAACAATAAATTTGAAGTATTAAGAACTGTTCCGTGCACACATGAAACAGGCCTTAAAGGCTTTCACACAATAATATCAGTCACTTAGGTACCAAAAAAGAAATTAACTACTCTACAATGAATAGGCCTTAAGGGCACTCAACAAAATTATATCAGTCACTGAGGAAATGGTAATAAAACATGAAATTAAATACTCTACAATGAATAGGCCTTAAGGGCACTCAACAAAATTATATCAGTCACTAAGGAAATGGTAATAAAATATGAAATTAAATACTCTACAATGAATAGGCCTTAAGGGCACTCAACAAAATTATAGCACCCCAACAGATGCACACTTCCTAACCTAACCTAACCACTACTCTGGGGAACAAGGTTATACCTGAGATCAGAATTATGAAGAACAATCAGAGGCATTAAAAGAATCAAATCACAGTATCACTCTGGTTCCACTTGATGGCACAAACATTCAAAACAATATTATCAAAATTATCTAGAAACTATTAAATTACACCCGTAATAAGGGAGGGAAAATGTTCCTCCAGGTATCTCCTAGAGACCTAGACTCACGGTCTCAGTGTGTGACCATTAGTCTACTCAGATAGCCTCAGTGTACTCCCAGTGCGTCCATAAAGCGGACGGGAGTGAGCCAATCAGACCTTGTACAGTTGAGAGAAGCTTTAGCGTCCCGTGTCGTTTAGTTGTCGGGAGCACTCGTTCACTCAAGAGATCCTTTGCTACCCCGCTAAACAGTGACAGGCCTACTTTGATCGGTCCAATGGCGACAATCGCCACCCTCAATCATCCACGGCAGTCTCAAACGGCAGTCAATCTCTCGCAGTCAACTCCGGTCAACTCCAGTCAAGTGGGTTCTCACGGAAACCCTGAAATGAACTCACTGTTAGCTCTAGTTTACTTTATCACTGCCCTATCTAACCCTGTCTGAGATCGAATGAGACTTACTTGTTATACTGCAATATTTCAGCACAGGTGACTAGGCCACGTGACTATTTCTGGGACAGACGCGCAGAGACGTCTTGTTTGTGTGAGTGCTAACCGGGACTGAGAGAGAGGCCGCTTCGTGTCCTCTCAAGGCGTTAGCTTAGGCCTACGTGACCTATTTTCCGCCTAACTAATAACTCCTTGGGACACCCTTTAACATTATTCAGACTGCTAAACGATCTATAATAATTTCAAATTCAATAATAGTCCCTTAACTTCATGAATCGCATCATTATTAATCCGGTAAATTACATTTAATATCATATAGGCCTAGTTCCGCAATCTCCCACTATGTGCGGGGAGCGCTCTCTTCCCTCAGACGACCTTGAACGCTCAGTACCGCTAATGGCGGGGCATTCGAAATTACTCTGAAATTTCTGAATATTACAATCGACCCCCCTAAAAAAAGACAGCACTGTCCTCATGTGCTGAGAAGACCATTCATACGACCCCCCTAAAATTTGTTCTAAGAAACTGCATCTTACCCCTTTTGCTAAACGCAGCATTCCCGTCTTCTCTTCTCTCCTGCTAACACTCGACCCCCCTAAAAGAAAAACAGCACTGCCCTCATGTGCTGAGAGAACAACTTAGACCCCACCTTCAACTCTGTACTATTCCACTCACAGCTAACAACTCCATTTCTTCCCCATTTCTTCCTAGCCCAACTCATAACCAACCAGAACATCACGCTCCCCTTTTGCCTGGCCCTTAACTAGAGAACCAATGTCAAAATTAATACCAGCCCAAACAAACATGCTCTCCTTTGCCTGGCCCTTGAACTAAGAGGAACCAGTGTCAAAACAATACACAGTCCAAAACAAACATGCTCTCCTTTTGCCTGGTCCTTAAACTAAGAGGAACCAGTGTCCAAACAATACTCAGTACAAAACAAACATGCTCTCCTTTTGCCTGGCCCTTGAGCTAAGAGGAACCAGTGTCAAAAAAATACTCAGTCCACGTCTCCGAACCTCATGCCGGCAGACCAACCCTCTGACAATGTACCAGTCCATATTAGTGAGGCCCTGGACATTACAACAGCAACTCAATCCCGCTCATGACAGCGACTCAATCCCGCTCATGACAGCAACCACTACTCAACGCACATCTCTGACCTAACCATCTCTCCAATCCCCCCTGCCCTACTCACAACTCCTCCAACTCACCCTCGACAACCTGCCCCTTCTCATTACCCTGCAACCTAAACTGTAATTTGTCGGCTTCGTCTTTCAGTTGCAGGCTCGATCGACCTCTCTGAACTACTTCTCCATCTCGCTCATCTGGAGTGGGGGCTCCTCGTCTTCCTCCTCAGATTCATCCATCGCTGGGTCTCCCGGATGCCTTAGGGTTGGAGCAGCCTTCAAGTTGCTCCGGTTTTCCACTCTCGCTTCCAGGTCTTCTTCCCCACTGGGCGCAATGCGATATAAACCAGGCCTTGGATTTAGGACCTCAACAATGTGCCATCTCGTATCAAACCAATGGTTTTGCAGCTTACACCGGCCTATTTTTACATTGTTCCTCAGCAAAACCTCCTGGCCCACTTCCCAGCTACTCTCGTGGGCTTTCTCTTCTCTTTTTCTTCTATTTATTTCCTTACGTCTCCGAACATTGATCTCCACTGCTTCCTGCAATCGTCGTTGCCGGTCTCTAATCACCATCACCCACTCATCTACCGGCTCTGGGTCTAGTTCCGGCCTAAGGTCAAACGGCAGGTTTGGTTCTCTCCCGTAAAACAACAGGAATGGGGAAAACCCTGTCGTGGCATGCGGAGTCGCGTTGTATTGTGACACCACTGCCTGCAGATGCTCTGGCCACCTATTCTTTTCCTCTGCCTCGAGGGTGGCCAGCAGACCGTGCAGGGTTCGATTGAACCGTTCCACCATGCCATTTCCCTGTGGGTGATATGCTGACGTCCTTATTTTCTTCACCCCAAAGGTGGCACAAGTTTGTCGGACCAATGCACTGCCAAAATTCCTTCCCTGATCGGTCAACAGTCGCTCAGGTGCACCCACTGCCAGGAAGATTCGATTCACCAGGATCTTTGCAATCGTCGAGGCTTTCTGGTCTTTGGTGGGAAAGGCCCAAGTGTAACGACTGTATATGTCAACCATTATCAGGACATTCTCCAATCCTTGCCGCTTGTCCAGCAAGGTGAAATCTGCGGCCAGTGTCTCTAATGGTTTGGCAGCTTCAATCGTCCCTACATGCAGTTGGGGCTTCGGCACTTCATCTTTTGCTACTCCACACCTCTCGCAGCTGGCTATGTAGTCTCGCACTGTTTCTCCCATGCCTGACCAGAACCCTCGCTCCTGCACCAGCGACAGGGTGCGATCTCGCCCCTGATGGCCAAACTCGTCGTGGCAGGCTCTAGTCAAAGCCTCCTGCAAGTTTGGAGTTAACACTGGCACCTCCCTCCATAGATTCTTCCCTTCGGGTCTTCTATGCCAAACAACATCTTCTCTTACTATCAGGGATTTCCTAGCTCGGTACATCTTGCGGAAATCATCATTTTGGAGCTCTACCTGTACCTCATCCTCCGGCAGCTCCCCCACCAACCATCTTCGCAGTTTTGTCATATAGTCCATGCCTTCTTGCTCCTTACGCAGCCCATCCATCGTCCACAGTTCCTTCCTTCCTGCCCCGTTCTCCTCTAGTACATGCATCGCTGTATACTCTTCTTCACTATCTTCCTCCTGTTCCGCCGGGATTCTAGATAGAGTATCCGCCACAATGTTGTTCTTCCCCGGCTTGTACTCTATAGTAAAGTTAAACTGCTCGAGATCCGCATTCCACCTACTTTCCACGGCACCTAGCTTAGCCTTCTCCCGGTGACTGAGTGGGTTGTTATCTGTATAGACTGTGAAATGTTTCCCTGCCAAATAATCCCTGAATTTATCCACTACTGCCCATTTGAGTGCTAACATCTCTAACTTACGAGAACTATAGTTGTTCATGTTACGTTCTGATTTCCTCAGGCCCCGACTCGCATAGCACACCGGATGCAGCCTGCCATCCTTCCGCTGGGATAGCACCGCACCTAGCCCACGAAAACTTGCATCTGTTTCTAATATAAACTCCTGAGTGAAATCTGGGCAAGCCAACACTGGTGTCTGCGTCACCTTGTCTTTCAACTCCTCAAAAGCCTGTTGCTGTTCCTCTCTCCCTTTAGTCAGCGGTACCTCCCTCAAAGCTTCTCGTTTTTGTTCCGCCTCTCTCAGCCCCGTGATCCACTCGTCTAGACTGTGGTGAGGATACTTCTTGATCTCATCCACTAACCACATACGGCTTTGTTCCTCCTTGAGCCCCCGAGTGATTGCATCTCCCAACAGGGCCTTATCATATTTATGATCATGGTGGTTCAACTCATCGTTTAAATCTAGCATAGCGTCATAATATTCAAGAAGCGTTTCGTTGCTCCCTTGTTTCCGCGTCATCACCTTCTGAATGGCGTCGTACGTGGCCGTCGGTCCGCCATATTGCTGCTTCAAATAACAAGTTAACTCATCTACAGTTTCCCAGTCTCTGCGTGCGTTGTATACGCGATCTGCCGCAGGCCCCGCAAGATGCCTTATTATGAATTGGATTCGACTGACTTCGTCTCCGTCTAGCAGCTTGAGGGTTCGGTCAACCTCTCTTAACCACTTTCCTACCTCTATTCCTGGCCTACCGTCGAACTTAGACATGGTCAACCCGGCCCCGAGACTAATTCCCTCTCTATTATTGTGTCTCCTCATCTCCCACATTGTCTCCTCGTGCTGTATTTTATACTGTGTCTTTACCCTATCTAGTGCATCCCCCAACAGAGCTAGGTGTTGTTGGTGTTCCGTCTCTAACTGTTGCAATTGTGTGTGGTACTCCCCCCTTAACTGTTGTGCATATACCCCATACTCCCCCTGATTTGGTTCGCCCATGCCTGACATTCCCCATTGATCTTCCCTTCTAACTGTCCCAATCGTTCCTGGTACTCTCCCCGGATTTTCCCCTCTAGCTTCCCAATACGTTCCACGAACTCTTCTCTCAACTGCACCAACCCCAGGCTGTCTCTCCTTTTCTCCGAGTAACCCCGCACCGTCAACCATAACAAACCCATTCCCACGGTGAGCATGAGTAGAGTTGGGGTCACACTCTCTACCGTTTCCATCCACTCCATTATTACGCTCATTATCCCAACCACAGAACTATCAGTCACGAAATAAAATTAACTACGCTCTGCTACCATTTGTAACCGGTCGGAATTTACTGGACTTTAATTTCTCACTTGACTTGGGGTTTATTTAAAATTAATAGATGGTAATGGCAGTGGAAGCGCCCCTTTGAGAAAAATCCCGAACCAGCACAAGAACACTTAAAACTACTAAACAAAATAAATTGTCCGTGACCCGTGGAAGGATAGCATCTGTGACTGGGATGAATGAGACACACTGTTACATTTAGACACTTATATTCCCTCCAACACTACAAACACAATCCAATAATGGTACACCAATATGTGCACCTCTTAACTTGAACTTAAAACACTACTCTGGGGAATAAAAGTTATACACGATATAAAAATTATTAGAACCTCAGGCAACAATAAATTTGAAGTATTAAGAACTGTTCCGTGCACACATGAAACAGGCCTTAAAGGCTTTCACACAATAATATCAGTCACTTAGGTACCAAAAAAGAAATTAACTACTCTACAATGAATAGGCCTTAAGGGCACTCAACAAAATTATATCAGTCACTGAGGAAATGGTAATAAAACATGAAATTAAATACTCTACAATGAATAGGCCTTAAGGGCACTCAACAAAATTATATCAGTCACTAAGGAAATGGTAATAAAATATGAAATTAAATACTCTACAATGAATAGGCCTTAAGGGCACTCAACAAAATTATAGCACCCCAACAGATGCACACTTCCTAACCTAACCTAACCACTACTCTGGGGAACAAGGTTATACCTGAGATCAGAATTATGAAGAACAATCAGAGGCATTAAAAGAATCAAATCACAGTATCACTCTGGTTCCACTTGATGGCACAAACATTCAAAACAATATTATCAAAATTATCTAGAAACTATTAAATTACACCCGTAATAAGGGAGGGAAAATGTTCCTCCAGGTATCTCCTAGAGACCTAGACTCACGGTCTCAGTGTGTGACCATTAGTCTACTCAGATAGCCTCAGTGTACTCCCAGTGCGTCCATAAAGCGGACAGGAGTGAGCCAATCAGACCTTGTACAGTTGAGAGAAGCTTTAGCGTCCCGTGTCGTTTAGTTGTCGGGAGCACTCGTTCACTCAAGAGATCCTTTGCTACCCCGCTAAACAGTGACAGGCCTACTTTGATCGGTCCAATGGCGACAATCGCCACCCTCAATCATCCACGGCAGTCTCAAACGGCAGTCAATCTCTCGCAGTCAACTCCGGTCAACTCCAGTCAAGTGGGTTCTCACGGAAACCCTGAAATGAACTCACTGTTAGCTCTAGTTTACTTTATCACTGCCCTATCTAACCCTGTCTGAGATCGAATGAGACTTACTTGTTATACTGCAATATTTCAGCACAGGTGACTAGGCCACGTGACTATTTCTGGGACAGACGCGCAGAGACGTCTTGTTTGTGTGAGTGCTAACCGGGACTGAGAGAGAGGCCGCTTCGTGTCCTCTCAAGGCGTTAGCTTAGGCCTACGTGACCTATTTTCCGCCTAACTAATAACTCCTTGGGACACCCTTTAACATTATTCAGACTGCTAAACGATCTATAATAATTTCAAATTCAATAATAGTCCCTTAACTTCATGAATCGCATCATTATTAATCCGGTAAATTACATTTAATATCATATAGGCCTAGTTCCGCAATCTCCCACTATGTGCGGGGAGCGCTCTCTTCCCTCAGACGACCTTGAACGCTCAGTACCGCTAATGGCGGGGCATTCGAAATTACTCTGAAATTTCTGAATATTACATATATATATATATATATATATATATATATATATATATACACTTCATTTTTAGTCCATTTAACACGCGGACTTTGAACATACAATCAACGACCTCACCAGCAAGGAATCGAACCCTTGCTGGTGAGGTCGTTGATTGTATGTTCAAAGTCCGCGTGTTAAATGGACTAAAAATGAAGTATATATATGTACCTCGCGTTTCATACCAGCTGGATTCGGTAAAATGCTACTGACACCACATACGAGGCACGGGCAGTTTCCCAATGAGGTTCACGGCGCCATCAGCTCGATGAACAGGCTTTGTGTGAAATATAACAGAGTCTAGAACTGCTTTTAGTGTCCTTGTGGCCTAGCCGGTAAGCGTTCCCTAGTCACACCCAGTAGGTCGAGGGTTCGATTCCTTGCTGGTGAGGTCGTTGATTATATATATATATATATATATATATATGTAGAAGTATGTAGAAGTCCGCGTGCTTTATTGGGCTAATGAAATATATATATATATATATATATATATATATATATATATATATATATATATATAACAAAGAAGTGCCTGTGTGTTTGCTTGTTTGCGTGTCCGCACGAGATCTCGGAAAGTACTTTACCGATATGTAGATGGTGGTGTTATATGTAGTGATGATGGGTGGTGTTATATGTAGTGATGATGGGTGGTGTTATATGTAGTGATGATGGGTGGTGTTATATGTAGTGATGATGGGTGGTGTTATATGTAGTGATGATGGGTGGTGTTATATGTAGTGATGATGGGTGGTGTTATATGTAGTGATGATGGGTGGTGTTATATGTAGTGATGATGGGTGGTGTTATATGTAGTGATGATGGGTGGTGTTATATGTAGTGATGATGGGTGGTGTTATATGTAGTGATGATGGGTGGTGTTATATGTAGTGATGATGGGTGGTGTTATATGTAGTGATGATGGGTGGTGTTATATGTAGTGATGATGGGTGGTGTTATATGTAGTGATGGTGGATGGTGTTATATGTAGTGGTGATGGATGGTGTTATATGTAGTGGTGATGGATGGTGTTATATGTAGTGATGATGGGTGGTGTTATATGTAGTGATGATGGGTGGTGTTATATGTAGTGATGGTGGATGGTGTTATATGTAGTGGTGATGGATGGTGTTATATGTAGTGATGATGGGTGGTGTTATATGTAGTGATGATGGGTGGTGTTATATGTAGTGATGGTGGATGGTGTTATATGTAGTGGTGATGGATGGTGTTATATGTAGTGATGATGGGTGGTGTTATATGTAGTGATGATGGGTGGTGTTATATGTAGTGATGATGGGTGGTGTTATATGTAGTGATGGTGGATGGTGTTATATGTAGTGGTGATGGATGGTGTTAAATGTAGTGGTGATGGGTGGTGTTATATGCAGTGATGATGGGTGGTGTTATGTGCAGTGATGATGGATGGTTTTATATGTAGTGATGATGGATGGTGTTATATGTAGTGATGATGGGTGGTGTTATGTGCAGTGATGATGGATGGTTTTATATGTAGTGATGATGGATGGTGTTATATGTAGTGATGATGGATGATGTTATATATAGAATATGAAAACTATCCTTCTGTTGTCATTGGCAACATGGATAAGAAATGTGAATACTGCGGTGCAAAGAAGTACAAAGGAGAATCTGCTGGACTGTGCTGCTCTCATGGGAAAGTACGACTGCCGAATTTGGAAAAACCACCACAACCATTGAAGACTCTCATGCTGGGAACAACACCAGAGCCAAAACACTTCTTGGAAAATATACGGAAGTACAATTCATGCTTCCAGATGACATCCTTTGGAGCTACCAGAGTAGTTCGTGAGCACGGATACATGCCCACATTCAAAGTCCAGGGTCAAGTCTATCATAAAGCAGGATCCCTCTTATCACTGGAAGATGAGCAGGCAAAGTTCCTCCAAATCTACTTCATGGGAGATCATGAAAAGCAGACTACTATCAGGTGTGGCAGCATTCAAGGCGTCAGACATGACATTGTCCTATCTATCCAAGAAATGCTACATGAGCGCAACACGTATGTACACTCATTTAAAAATGCCCTGAAAAACATGTCTTCTGACGAGTACAAAGTCAGGATCAAAGCAGACACCTTAATGCACTACAGTGAGAAAATGTGGAGCCTCCCGGACGTCAATGTGGCATTTAAAAACTTATGCACTGTTAAACAAATGTTAATCAAGAACTCCCCCAACAACACAATTGGTTGCATTTATAAAGTTCCTTGCAAGGAATGTAATATGTTTTACTTAGGCCAGACAGGTAAAGCTCTTGCAACTAGAATTAAACAACACAAATGCAGTGTCAGGACAGGCCAGGAATCCAATGCTCTGTTTGTTCATTTGAGGGATAACAAGCATTGCATAGACTGGGATAATGCCTCCTGAATATTACCTTGTAATTCAATTGAGAGTAGGAACATCATAGAATCTAGTCTTATTAAACATACCGAAGCATTCAACATGAATTTGAGTAACGGCATGTACAAGCTGGACAATTTTGTAATTAAGAAGATTTGTGACCAGGTGAGAAGGCCGGGTCACCTGACCATCTGACCTGACCACCAACCGTTGTGTGCTATTTAAAGATTAGTAGGGTCATTACCTAATACCTGACCATTGTGGACCTGGTTTCACCCTCCTCTGTATATATACACCTTGATTTGTATTTCTCTCTCTAGTCTGTACTCACCCCTGAAGATGTGAATTACACGAAAGCGCTTGGGAACTTCGTGTTTTCTTCTTTCCTTGTGGTTATCAGCATATACCTAGATCACGCGCACCTACAGTGATTTACTTGCATATATATATATATATATATATATATATATATATATATATATATATATATATATATAGAGAGAGGGAATCTCAGGCATTAGGTAAAATAAGAGTTACAGCTGTAGGATTGTAAGTGAAGAAAGTTGGTAGTGTTGCCAAATAATTAGTCGACTGTTAATATGTTCTTAGGGGAAAACTTCTGAACAACAACTCTAGGTACAGTAATTTATTAGTTAACTGAATGGATTGGACACATTGATAGATTATTATACTGACGTTACTAAACAATAGCTCCAGGGCACAAACATGAAATGGACACACCAGACACGATCCAGCCGTCACCACAGCTGTTACTTCACCCGGCTGTTCAATTGCAACTCTGGTTGTGTACTCACCTGAGGTTCCTGGGGCTCATGGGCTGATTCCCCAGTCCTTCCCTATTCGGCTGTCAACTCCGGTCTTCTACTCCAGCTACTGCCGCGGCTGCCACGTGATCGCCACTTCCTCCACGCCATATCCACAGTCCGTGTCCTGGCGTCTCTCCTGTGTGGCAAGACATCGCCCACCAACGCCGGCGCCAAGTGAGGAAGCTGCCCTGAACCTTCCCCCTGAGAGCAGATCACCGCGTTACCAGAACATTCCACCGTGATGGTTAAGAGGAATATTCATCTGTATTGATTGTTTTGTTTTAAGTCTGAGGCCAGGAAGTAAGTGTTGTTTGGTGTTTATCCCTTCCTTTTGTTGTGCTAATTTTGTTGCTCTCCCTCGTACTAGGGAAGTCAACTAGTGTTGGTTGGGGTGCACTCTGGATCCCGAGACATGCGGAGGAGATACAACGGCGTCTGCGACAGACCAGACTCCAGATGATCGAAGAGGCCTGCCATGCTGAAGATGACATCGACAGACCCTTCAACCAGCAAGAACTCCAGAAGTCGATAAAACGAAGCAAGGACACAGCACCAGGGGCCGACAGGATAACCTACTCCATCCTTTCCCATGGCGGAGAAGTCGGCCACGAGGTTTTGCTACAAGTCTTCAATGGTTCATGGATAGCACAGAAACTTCCACCAGAATGGAAGAAGGTAGATATACAGCCCATTCCGTTGCCCAGAGAACCAGACAAACCAAGACCCATCTCCCTCCTCAGCTGCATAGCGAAGACGGGAGAAAGAATGGCTCTCAACAGACTCAAATGGAAAGTCGGCAGCCCACACCCTCACATTTTTGCTTACACCGAGAACACCGACACAAGCAACAACTTTGCCGAGATATTCAGTACAGTGGACAATAAACCAGCTCTGGTGGTCTTCCTCGACCTGGAGAAGGCCTTCGAACAGGCAAATCCACTGGCCATTATAACGACGCTCGCCGAAAAAGGCGTCAAAGGAAGGTTGCTGGGGTGGATCCAGAACTACCTTACACAGAGAGAAGCAAGAGTATGCTTTCAGGGGGCAACGTCAAGCTACAGGGTCCACGAAAATGTAACCCCACAAGGAGGCATCCTCATCCTCAGTCCAATGCTGTTCAATGTCCTGAAGGAAAATCTAGTCAGACTACCTTTCAGACTAACAGCCAAGCTCCTCTGCTATGCAGACGACTTACAGCTCATAGTAAGACGAGCAAACAGACTAGCCAACACGCACTCCAACTTATAGAAGAGGAATGCAACAGACTTGGATTCAAGATAAATCCAGCCGAGTCGAAAGCGATGGCCATATGCACAGACACACCAAACATGATGCTCTCCATACAAAACACGCCGGTAGTTGTTGTTGTTGTTGAGATTGTCGGACCGTAGTCCGACACGGGCCTTTGCCTATGGCGGCCCGTTTGGTGGTTCCGGCTGGAGCTCGAGGAGCAGCCAGACCGGATTGGGATTGGAGTTGGTCCCACCTGCAGATGGAAGGATACTGCAGGTTGCAAGTGTGAGCGGACCCCCGATCAGTGGACGCTTACCACCAACCCCCACTCTTGGACGTGGTCAGTTTCGGAGTGGCGCGCCCCCCGAACTGGGGTCCGCACTTGCTGGGAAAGGATGCTTTCTAAGCTATCTGGGTGGTGGGTATCGTGTGATGACCCGGAGTAGGTGGTGAATGTGGTCTGTATGGGCCTTTTGGGTTAGAGTGGCCGCTGGTGTTGTGTGTGTTTCTGGGGAGATTTGAGCTTTGTTTCGGAGGCTTTGTGTGACCTCGCAGTCGAGGAGATAATGCTCAAGTGGGTTGGCTGCTGGCTCCTGACAGTAGGTGCAATCCATGACGTCATTGCCGATCATCTGCCAGGAGCACTTGTACCCTAGTCGTAGTCGATGAAGGCTGACTTGGGTTTGTCTTGGGGTTTTCCTGTCAGCGAAAGGTGGTTCCCCTTTTGTGGCCGCCAGGTACCATTTGGCTGATTGGGACCCGGCGTTGAGTGCATGAAGGAAGCTCTTTTTGATGTGGAGCTTGCTGGTCTTTCTGAGGTGATTCTTTATCTGTTGCACACTTGCTGGAACTTGGATGTGTACGCTACTAGAACGTGTAGCTGCCTTGGCTGCTTCGTCTGCCACGTCGTTTCCTCCGATCCCTACATGACTGGGAATCCAGTGTAAGACGACTGGTCGGTTTTGGCTTTGGAATTCCTGTAGCTGTGCGAGGATCGAGGTGATGATGTGGACGTTGTCTCTTGGTTGACTGTGTTGCAGCGCCTGCATGGCCGATTTCGAGTCCGTATGGATTATGATGGACTTGTTGTGTTGGGTTGCAGCGTGTTGTAGGGCCTTTAAGATTGCTACCAGTTCTGTTTGTAGGGTGGAGCAGTCATTGGAAAGTCTCCATTGGAGGGTCTGACCTTGGGTGTAGAAGGCCGCTCCGGATCTATGATGTTTTGGGTTCACCGAGCCGTCTGTGAAGTATGATGCTGCATCAGCCGGTGTCTCGGTGGCTATGGCTTTGAGAGTTATTTTTTGGAGGTCCTCCTTCTGGAGGCTGGCCTTACTATCACCTAGGTCGGTGAATTTGAATGTGGCTGGTGGAGGGCTCCATGGTGGAGGAACAACGTAACCATTGTCTCGTGTGTCTTGGTTGTTCTTGACGAGTGTTTCTGCTTGCAGGTGTCGGATGACCTCGCTTGCCTCGTGCGACCAGGTGGCCCCTCGCACTCTGTGGTCGAGGTGGAGGGAGGCACTAATTCGAATCTTGGCAGCTGTGGGCTTGTCTGCTCTACAGATTTTGGCGAGGAGGCCGGCTGTCACCTGCTTGACTCGTACTGCCAGGGGTGGTAGCTCGGTTTCCATTTGCAGGTTGCAAATTCTGGTCTACATGGGTGCTCCGAGCATGGTCCTGAGAGCATTGTTTTGAATGACTTCTAGCTTAGCCATTTGGTCTTCTCTCAGTCCAATGAGTGCTGGAGCACTGTAATCTACCAGCGATCTGATGGCGGCCGTGTAGTAGGCTTTGAGCACATGAAGGTTTGCTCCTGCGGATTTGCTGGTGAGCGACCTCATTATATTGTGTCTGCTCTTCGTCCTGTGCCTGAGATACTCGAGTTGTGGCTTGAAGGTGAGTTTCTGGTCAAACCAGATTCCAAGACACTGGTGGGCGTTGGTCCAGACTACCGGCGTGTTTTGTATGGAGAGCATCTTGTCTGGTGTGTCAGTGCAGATGGCCATCGCTTTCGACTTGGCTGGATTTATCTTGAGTCCAAGTCTGTTGCACTCCTCTTCTATAAGTTGGAGTGCGTGTTGCGTGTTGGCCAGTCTGTTCGATCCTCTTACTATGAGCTGTAAGTCGTCTGCATAGCATAGGAGCTTGGCTGTTTGTCTGAAGGGAAGCTTGACTAGGTTTTCCATCAGGACATTGAACAGCATTGGACTGAGGATGCCTCCTTGTGGGGTTCCGTTTTCATGGACCCTGTAGCTTGAGGTTGTTCCCTGAAAGCGTACTCGTGCTTCCCGCTGTGTGAGGTAGTTCTGGATCCACCCCAGCAACCTTCCTTTGACGCCTTTTTTTGCGAGCGTAGTTGTAATGGCCAATGGATTGGCTAGTTCGAAGGCTTTCTCCAGGTCGAGGAAGACCACCAGAGCTGGTTTGTTGTCCACTGTGCTGAGTATCTCGGCGATGTTGTTGCCTGTGCCGGTGTTCTCGGTGTAAGCAAAGATGTGAGGGTGTGGGCTGCCTACTTTCCACTTGAGTCTGTTGAGAGCCATTCTTTCTCCCGTCTTGGCTATGCAGCTGAGAAGGGAGATGGGCCTCGGCTTGTCTGGTTCTCTGTGCTTCGGAATGGGCTGTATATCTGCCTTCTTCCATTCCGGTGGGAGTCTTTGTGCTGTCCACGACGCATTGATGGTTTGCAGCAGAGCCTCGTGTCCGGCTGTACCAGCATGAAAGAGCATCGAGTAGGTTATCCTGTCTGCCCCTGGAGCTGTGTCCTTGCTTCGTTTTAGCGACTTTTGGAGTTCTTGCTGGTTGAATGGTCTGTCAGTGTCATCTTCACTGTTGCAGGCCTCTTCGATCGTCTGGAGTCTGTCCTGTCGCAGACGCCGTTGTGTCTCCTCCGCCTGTCTCGGGAGGTTTTTCGTTGCTGCTCGGTCAGCGAACAGTTTTGCAAGTCTCTCGGCTTCTTCTTCTGGGTTGGGATGGGTTGGTGGTGGTGGTGTTGCCTTCCCAGATGCCCTTCGGATCTGGGCCCACATCTTGCCAAGGGAGGTGTGCTCGTTCAGTTCGGAGCACCACTTGAGCCAGCTTACGTTTTTTATTTCTTGCTTCTCTTCCCTGGTGTCCTTAACTATGACTTGCAGGAGATGTCTGTTTGTTGCCGTGGGATGTCTCCTATAGTTTCTTCGTGCCATGTTCACTCTGTGGTTGAGTTCTTTCACCCTGGGACAGTAGTACCAGTAGTCATTGTACTGTCTTGATGTGGGTTTTGTTTTGGGGATGGCTTCTTCTGCCGCTTGGTGAAATGCCTCGACCAATTGGTGGTGGAGGGTTGTCTCATCCACGGGTGCTGGGCCGGCCGGCTGTGATTTTTCGCGCCAGTTAGCTAGGTGTTTCTTGAAGAGTCCCCAATCTGCCTTTTGGGTATTGTATCTCCATCTCGGGGGGGGGGGGGGTGGAGTGGGGAGTTTATTCACCTTCAGTGTTGTCAGGGTGGCGAAGTGGTCGCTGGTCAGCGTGGGGTGTATCTGCCAGGAGGCCGAGGGCTGTAGTGCACTGGAGACGAAGGTTAGATCTAGCCTTCCTCCCCTAGTGTGGGTGGGCTCACCGGTGTTCAGGAGGCAGATCTCGTGTGTATCTTGAAAGGTGGTGTATAGGTGTAGGCCGTCTTCATTTGTGGGGCTTGCCGAGCTTAGGAAGGGATAATGTGCATTGAAATCCCCTCCTATGAGTGTGGCGTGGTCAGCGGCCGAAGCAAATAATTGAGTAACCTCCAGTGAGCCCCTTGGGTTCTTGTAGATGTTGTGAACCGTTAGTTCCCGTTCTTGGAGGGTTACTTTGACGGCCTGTGTCTCGATGTTTTCGCCACATGGAAATTGCTGCGTGACATCGGCGGAGGGTATGCTTGACTTGACCAAGATCATGCATCCTCTTGTTGACGCCTGCGTGAAATGCCTCCTGTATGTCTTGTAACCGCTGAATTTGAAACAGTGGTGTTCTTGTAGTAGTGTTTCTTGTAGCATTATGATGTCAAGCTTGTCCTTGGCTGCTGCTTCTTGTAGGAGGTGTTTCTTGTTTTTGATGCCCTGAGCATTCCATGTTAGGATGTTCAGGGTGCTGGTGGTTTCCACCACTGTTTCATCGGGGATTTCTGGTGGTCCTCGATGGAGATGTCCAAGTTCGGTTCCAGCTGGATCAGGTCCATATCTTCGTGTTCTGTGGTTTTTGCCTTCTGGGCCGTGGTTCGGTTCAGGGGAGTTGAGACGTCCAGTTTCTTTCTGGGAGCTGACGGTATCTTGGGTTCTCTGGTGGCCTTCTTCGGTGTGGAGTGTACCTCGGCTGTCACTCGTGTGGGGACCGGCGTGGCTTCCTCCACTGATGTGGCTGGAGCTGTGGCGACTTGCCCGAGGACGCTCCCCATGAGTATTTGGAGCTGTGTGGGTTGGATCTTGTGGCCCAGTAGTCCGGCTAGGCCCTCCGCGAAGGTTGTCAGTACCTTGGCTAGGTCTGATACGTGTATCATTCCTTCTGGTGCCTTGGTGTGTGCTTCTTTTGTCTGTCTCGTGGTTGTCTGCTGCTTGGGTGGCTGAGGTGTGGCCGTGGTGAGGCCAGGAAACTGGGCTGCACTTTGGGTGTTGACTGGCTGAGGAGGTTGTCTTGGTTGTTTTGGCCTCTGGGTTCCCCACACGAAGGTACTTGGTGGGGCTGGTGTGTAGGCGGTGGGTGCCGGTCTTGCTGCTGGTCGGTTTGCCTGGACCCTCTTTGTTCTCTCGGAGCATCCAGGATTCCAGGCGTGGTGTTTGCCCCCGCAGTTGGCACACTTGGGGGCAATTTTTTCTCCATTTTTCAGCTTGGTGAGGCAGGAGTGTGTGCCGTGCTTCTGTGCGCAGACTGCGCAGATCTCCTTGTATGTGCACCGTGTCTGATGGTGCCCGTATTTCTGGCATCTGAAGCACCGCAGGGGCTCTGGGACGAAGGGCCTCACTTCGTAGGTCCCCTAGGTTTTGAGGTCTATGGTGCTGGGGGGTGAGCCGTAGTGCGTTATGAGCACTTGTTTGGTGGTGGCCGTCTTGTCGGACATGGGAGAGCATCTCTCGGCTTTTAAAATCTTCGGGTGGTTCTCCAGGGGTTCGAGAGGTAGTTCCTTCGGGTACCGGAGGACTACCGACTTCATCAGTTTCTGGGCGGGGTCTAGCTTGGTTGAAGTAACTGTGGTGGTGTTCTGCAGGTAAGTGTCGAGGGTGGTGGCGGAGTTCTTGTCTTTGGGGTGAACGATCATCTCCCCCTTTAGGTTGGGCCGCACTGAGAATTTGGCCAGTGGATTCAGCTTTTCCATCTCTGTGACGGCGGCATACGTTGTTTTTGCGTCCGTTTTCGTGATCCGGAATTTTGGCAGTGTCGTTGAGGGTGAGCTGGTGGTGGTGATGGGTGCCTTGGGGGCTGCTTGACGGCAATCGTTTCCCGAGAAAGCACGTCGGCTTTTCTTGTTTTCTACCTTCGTCCAGTTGTCCTCAGTGGCGGTAGCAGTGGTGGTGGAGTTGTTGGAGGTGGTGGTGTTGTTCTTACTTTTCAGGGCTTCATTGAAGGCACGTAACTGGTCTGCTTTCTCAGTGCGGAGCCTGTCGTAGTTCGGGTCGTCAGGATGGCGGTTCAGGCGGGGATCGCGGTTAGGAGGGCGTACGCGCTCCATAACCGTTTTTTTTTTTTTTTTTTTTTTTTTTTTTTTAGATCCTACCTATTCCGTTTGAGTAAATAGCAGAGGAATTACAGCACTCCCCACTGGCTGGTGGTCGTAGAGTGGTTCCTGAGCTTCTCTCCCGGAGCCCCGATTGGGGAAGCCTACTTCCTAGTGTGGGTGACTGCTCACTTATAGACGTGAGCTAAGTGTGCCTATTTGGGAAGGATAAGGATAGCTACCCTCTTTCCAGGTGGACCCGCACGATCACGGTTTTCCTGGAAAGACTCGGCTGGGGAGGGTTTTGCTCCGACCCCCTTTCGTGTTCACAATCTCCTGGGAGGGAGGTGAACAGTTACAGGGGGGACCGCAGGACGAAAACACTTTTTGAGGGTGCAGGTCCCTAGGCCAGAGCGAAAAAGGAAAAAAATAGTAGTAGAAGGAAAAGAGCTCAAACCACGCCGGGAATATCGCGCTATAACTGCTCTCCAGCTGGAGTGTGGGTCACTCACACCACCAGTAGGGAGGGCAAGCTAATGCTCGATAAACCGAGAACGCTCGTGAGTAGTTGTGGACGATGACAGTCCTGGGTGGTCCGGTCCGGGAAGATGGCCAACAATGGCGCAGGGGAGAAGGCGGTCTTCAGAGTTCCGGGTCCAGCAGGAGGTCTTGTTGGGAGGTCTTCTTGGTCCAGGAGCGATGCGAGAAGTGTCGACGCCGGTAGTTCAAAGTTCAAAGTTGTTAAGGATTTCTGGCCTCTTCGCCATTAGGCTATTTCGGCCGGAGCTGATGTCTTCTTTCTTCTTTTAATCTTGGTCTTCTTTCTTGCTACAACTAATCTGATGTTCTTGTTTCTTCTTTTCTTGTTATTCTTGTGTTCTTTTTGCTCTTGGTATTTTGTTACTTGTTTCTTCTTGTTGTTTTATTGGGATGAATTATGGTATTGTTACGAACCCCTCCACCGATTGTCTTCATCTACCTACCCAGCACCACGAGCAACGCCATCTAGGGACGAAACACGAGTATGGCTCGTCTTAGTTACCACTCCCGGGTTTCCCTTCTCCATATCCTGGTTGTTGCGTCACTTCCGCCTCAGTCTACTTTGTCAGCTCCAATTCGAGGAGAGGACAGACTTCACTCTGGGAAGCGACCACAGGATCACCTATCCTGGAAACCTACGGCACAGTGACTATTTACCGTCTTCTACCATACTCAGCCTTGCCCGTCAGCCATCTCAGCTCCTCACTTAAGTATTTGTATCTTGTATTGCCTCTCCCCCCTCCACATTGCTTCACTATTGTTTTATGTTTTATTGCTATGTATATGCTGTTCGTGTTTAGGTTAAGTTTGGTTAAGGGTAGTGTATAAGCTGAATATTTTGTTAAGGAATTTATGGTACCTTATTATATACAACGAAAACTCGCATCCTTTGTCTACCCTTTTTTTAGTCCGATTGTCTTTGTTTTTTTTTAGTTGTTACCTGTTGGGATCTGGGTAGACGTATAACTATATTCTAAATCCCCAACTCGTAACAGTATGCATGAGTGATATGATGGCGAGTTACTGACAGACCAGATGAAATGGCCGGTCAGGTGACTAGTTTCTCTGTGATTTTTTTTTTTTTTTTTTTTTTTTTGAGCCCGTGTCTTTTTGTTTGAATATGTGTTGGTGGGTGTCAGTTTAACTTGATAAATGTGAGTGTTGTATGTAATGATAAGGTTTGTGATGTGTTTCTCATGTTGTATGTTTTAATTTTGTTTTATTCATTTTTATTTTCTTTAGGCATGGTTGCATACATATAATAGATATAAAAAGAGTTCATGCGTGTGTCAATCATAGCATGCCGATAAGATGGGTCTCCTTGAGGAAGGTTATTACAGCGTCACTGATGGTGACATCATCTTGCAATAGGTTGGGTACAGTCAGCACGAAACCTTGCTCGGCAGCTAGGATCACCAGCTGCCGGCGCTCTGGTTCGTACTGGCTGCACTCAGTCAGAATATGTTTGATGGAGAGAATTTGGTTGCAAGTGGAACAGATAGGTGGAAAGGACTGGTCAAGGTAGGCCCCTAGGTGGGTCAAGTAGGTGCAGTTCAGCCTTAGTCTGGCGAGAACGACCTCTTCCCTCCTATTCTTCCTGTATGCTGAGGGCCAGTTACCTATGTTAGGCTTCCAGGTGTTGTGGAGATTTAGCCTAGTCCAATCATGTTGCCACTTTTCAAATGTATATGTCTTCCCTAAGGAGAGACACGACTGAGTCTCCCAGGGCACATTAGTTGTCTCCCCGAGACCCACAGTCGCTCTTGCTAACGCCGGTAGTCTGGACGGGGGTATTTATACGATTCTGCCGGATCAGGTTCAGAGGTGAGAGGCGCTGCTGATTGGCTAGGCCAAGACGGGAGAGGAGTTGTAGGGAGAGCAGGTCACTACAGTACTTCATTTAATCACCCGCATACGGTAGGAATGGCAGGCACTCTAGAAACTAAGATGCCAAATAGGAATTTCGCATACTATGAGATTTAACGAAATCGTGTAAATACTCATGATTATAACCACTATCTAAGAAAGTGATGAAGTGGCATAATACAAGACCTCGACCGGAAAAAAACAATTCGAAACATTTGTAACGAAGGATAGTTATACAATATTACGCATAGGTAACTGAGCTATTGGAAAGATGTGAGTTAAGAAACGAGCTATATCTCTTCAATATGTCACAACATATGATAAGAATATTGGGGGGGGGGGGGGGTGGGTAACTGGTAGTAAAATTCACAAAGCAAAAACAATGTCAGTATTATTTGACACAGTGTTGCAAATAATTTCGGCAGAGGAAGTATGTTCGTTTAAAAGAATGTAATGAATCTGTTAGAAACGGAGCAGTTTCGATCTGCAAAGGGCAGACCATTAGAGCAAACAGCAATTGTAATAGGCCATACTCCAGTCACAGTTATGTTAGTCATTATGAAGACCTCATAGAGAACACGCACAACAATCATAGTAGCACTTCATGGAGAAGCCCTGAGCAATGGTGCGATTGCTCGGCAGCTCGGTGTTTCCAAGCACACACGTGACTGGGTGTTTACGACTGTTACACTAATATAATGAAAAACATTCACTCATAGGCCTTTGTGTTGCCAAAACCAATCGGCAATGACAATTGCTTTTGAAATTAATTCCATTATTTTATAAATATAGTTATATGATGTTAACTGCTCTATTCGCATCTTGTAACACATTTTGTGTACTTGACGTCTGTAGATAAGGTTATTGCTTATAATGCTGGGTGGGAGGACAGGGATTAGCATTGGAAGCACTTTGATGGCTATTTGGGGAGGGGGGGCGGGGTAGGACTGGTTTAGGATCAAGGTAAAAGAGGGAGGAAAATTACCTTATGGCAAATACTATCTACAGAGTAACTGGGAACTCAGGAAGCCAGGGCTACCAACATCCGCTTTAACTCATGAGTGTTTTCAGAATTCTTGGTCCGGTGTGTTATACTGTAGGAATCCGGAAAGGTGCAGAATAATATTTTGCTGACTGTACCTTAAATATCCTGTTACTTAAATATTCTGTATCTTAAATATCCAGTACAGTCGCGAACAAAAGTCATGTCGCCTCTCTTGCTATTCCACGAACCCCGAGATTCAGACTCGTGAACCCGAAGCAGCTGTGGACAGAATACTGCATCAGTGTCGAATGCTTCGGGTTCTCGTGTCTGAATCTCGTGGTTCGTGGAACAGCTGGAGAGGAGACAGGATTTTGTTCGCTACTGTACCATAAATATATGCTTTAATTGTTCTTCAGGAGGTAGAGATGATAACGCCACAGCTTGTTCTTGGTTAGTTTTTGTCAGGGATTTGTTATTAGTTATAAATTTTCACCGATCATTGACCTTGTACCAGAATATGTGCAACCACACGACATACTCTTCGCTATAGATAACCCAGTATTAGTATATACATAAATTAATACAATACAATGGTACACATGTAATACACGGGTCTTAACTGTATGCGTCAGTCTTCCTCAGTACTTGGCTACACCATGCCACTGTTTACATCATTAAGCCAAGATTACTGTATAATGCAACGGTTGTCTCCCCAGCACCTTTGCGTTAAGGTCACTGTGGACTACGTCTTCTGTTTCAATATTCACGTCATGGTCTACGAGTATCAACAATCACGTCATGGTCTACGAGTATCAACAATCACGTCATGGTCTACGAGTATCAACAACACGTCATGGTCTAAGATTATCAACATTCACGGTACGTCTACACCCCGGCCATCCAAGTCGGTGTTTAAGATAGGAGTGTAAAGACACGGCTGATCTTCATGGTAACTGTAGCGCGGATTTTTTTTTTTTTTTATACCTGAGGCAGACCGTGAAAGTGTCGGTGGCGAGTGTTTGTGGTGGGCAGAGGAGACATCCACAGCTGATATATAATCAGTAAGTGTCAAAGTAACTGTACTGTAACTGTTAAGCTGAGCCTCACTGTAACTTATGACGATTTTGACAACAGCAATGTCTTTGAATGTCCGTGGGGTTAATAGGTATAGTAATTGGTGGCACCTCGGCCGTGGCAGTGACCTTCGCTGTCAGGGAATGCCACGGAGGAAGGGAGGGCGGCACAAAAAAGGTGTACCATCCAGTGTCTGTCGAGGTTCCGGATAATTCAACAAGATGACGCTGCTGTCGTGTGAGCGTGTAGGAGGTGGTACACAGGTCCTCCACCTTGGCACTAAAAGTTCCTTGGTCACCGCTGTCTTGCTTCCTGTACCTTTCTGTACTCACACAGACAACAACTGTCGGAGAACTCAACAAAAGAAAAACTCCACTAAAAACGACCATTATTATCAAAGCTTACAGTGTTAAAAGAGCAGAATTAATATCTTCGGGCTTATATTCACATCAAAGTTACAAAGTTCGAATTGACTTTAGTGACGATGATAGGTTTGTGATGATGACATGTTTACAGGTTACTCGAGACGACGACGAGGAAAAACACAATGTGTGAGGTTGACGAGGGGGCCGCAGTTAAAGATGGAGCCTCGTGTTACAATAAGTGGCCAATTACAACACATCTATAAAAAGTTGTTTACTCTCTGTAAGGGCAGCGGCCAGTCCCCTCAGCCTTCCATCTCTGTGAAAATTAACAATAAAGGCCAGCTGAAGTTCGCTACACTATTTATATAACTCTATATTTTCTAAACCACCAGGTTTCTGGGTCAGTGATATTGGTAACGACGAAGCCAAGATGTACAGATTGACAGACGGAAGACATCGACTTACTGTGCATCGAGAGCGAGCATCTGAGGACTCCGAATGTAGCTGATGCAATGAATTATGTAAAACAAGTTGGTCTGTTTTGTCTATGTTCCGGTTCCTCTTCCTGTGTTCCATTTATAGGGAAGTTGAGGAACTGGGGGTCGTTACTTCATGCCAGTATCATTTTTATCCACTTTGAGGACATTTGATTTTGTTTAGTAAGTTGAGGTGTCAGTCAAGTTAGGTTTGCCAATTAATAGCAGTAATTGCTGAACATCAAACTCTCTGAACTATTAAGTTTTAAGTTTGTATTTCTGATTGTCAGGTCTTGAGGTTTGCTTTTAGGCTGATATCAATAAGAGATCAGGATAAGGTTTCAGACTTGTAGTGTGTGTGTGTGTGTGTGTGTGCTCCTTCCGGTAGAAACATTCAATAAAATATTTATCTATCGTTCATAATATTCAAGAGTCGTCCAGATCACATTCGTGTCCAGTGAGACAAGAGTATCACCGGAGATTTAGTGTTCTACTTGTCACGTGGAAAAGTTCTTGTGCGTCGGTTATCCAGAACGGTAACGACAAAATCACAACCATCTTGTACTGTGCATTTTGTTATATGTTAAATTTTGTATATGTTTATGGTATTGAATGATTGAAAACTACGTTGAGGGTTATAGATAAAATACTATGGAGCTTTTGTTTTTTCTGCAAACCCGCCATGACACAAGACTAACACATTAGGGTGTGTCATAGGAGGGAAGATCAGCTAAAACTAATGGCCCATCACTTTTTTGGTAGATTTTAGTGTATATAAACAGAAAATAATTTCAGTTTCAATATTTTGCAACCTTTTGCAAGGTAAATTTTAGCGTGAAATTTATCGAAAATCTAACGTACAGCTGCATTAGTGCATTACAATTAAATAGTGAACATTGCTTTCTGACTTCATTCTTTAACAACCCAACTAACAATATTTTTTTCTGTTTCAGATTCTGATGCATTTATAAGTTGATAATATTTGCGATGGCTGCTTGTGTCAGAACGAGGAACCAAAAATCCACCATCTCAGTCACTATCTTGGGTCTGGGAGAGAGCTCCTGAAGTCGGAGTTGCCTACATTGAGAGATGCTTTGAGATACGGTGTTTTAATCAGGGAAATCAGTGAAAAGAACCAAAGAACTTACACAAACAAAGACATTGCCAGTGATATGACCAAAGCTGTCTTGGCACAGTACACTCTGGCTAACGCTCAGTTCAAGCCTCCAGTCATAACAAGTCAGAAGAAGATTAGTGAGAGACTGCTAGCCAGTTGGGAAAAGGCAAGAGATATCTCTCTTGGGAGAGGAAAACTTGCAGTTAAGGACAGCTTTGCCAAGCAACTGGACCAGTTATTTGACATAATTACTTGCAAGTGCCCAATTGTTCTCTGTCCTGAGTTTGGATGCGATCGTGACTGTAAATCCGAGGCCCACATCTCCTGTATTTGCAAGCGTGAACTGAAGATTCCTGTGATCGAACTGGCATTTGTCAAAGCACAGAGAGAGAAGACTGGCAGTATAGGGGCTCTCATGATTTCTAGCCAAGATATTCCGGAGTCCAAGAGACAGGAGGCTGCCACAGAGAGACAGAAGAGGAGAAGAGTTGCCGAGGAAAAGAGACTTGAGAAGGCCCAGGGTGAGGTAAAAAAGGCCGATGATTGGAGTCAAGCTGATTCAGAGTTTAATGACTTCCCCATGGCTGATCCGAGTGCTGACCAGGAGAATGGTGACTTTGTCCCTAACCCAGAAAATAATGATCGCAAACCTTCCAGGCATAAGATTCGAAATAGGAAAGATATCCCGAGCATAGCTCTGGCCAGCATGCGACACCACACTGGTCTCAGAGAAACTGCAGAGATAGCAACAGCTGCCTGGATTGACGGTGGTTTGATAACAGCTGATGATGTTCACCTGGTGATAGATCATAACAAAGTAAGGAGAGCTCAGGAGAAACTTGTCAGTAACCTAGAAGAGGAGTTTGATAAGGGGATAAGAGAAAATGGAATCAATTGTTTGTTCTTTGATGGGAGAAGGGATGACACTAAAGTGTTCATGAAAGTTGGAGATTCTGACAAGTTGTTCCCTGCCATGGTGAAGGAGGAACACTACTCCTGCTGCAGTGAACCAGGAGGGAAGTATTTGTGGCATTTCACTCCAGAGAAAGATGACATCAGGAAACCAGCTGAGATAGTGGCAGATAACATTGTGAACTGACTCAGAGAGAGGAACGTAGACCAGACCCTGCAGGCCATTGGAGGGGACAGCACCAACACGAACACAGGGTGGCAAGGGGGGGTCATACAGTGGATAGAGCGGAAGATTGGGAGGAAGCTGGTCTAGATTGTTTGTGACCTCCACACCAATGAGTTGCCAGTCAAACATCTGATCCAGGAGCTGGATGGCAAGACTCTTTCAAACAACAGATGGTCTGGTCCTCTTGGCAAGATGCTGGACTCTGCCACTGAGTCAGAAATAAATTCGAGCTTTGAAAAAATCACAGTTGGCCCTCCACTCGTTGAGCTTGCACATGCTGTCATTGACGACCTGAGTACTGACCAGTACTATGGTTACATGATTTGCAGTGCCATCAAAACTGGGGTCATGCCTGATAGACTTGCTTACCTGCAGATAGGTCCAGCCTCACATTCTAGGTGGCTCACAACGGCTCTCAGGTTCTGCAGAATTTGGGTCGCTCATCATAAACTGAAAGGGAACCAGCTTCACAACCTGAGACTTATTGTCCAATTCATCGTGAGTGTCTACTTGCCAAATTGGTTCAACACCAAGGTCAAGTCATCGTTCTCCGAAGGTCCGAGGCATGTTCTCTTCCAGCTTGAGCTCCTGAGGAGTCAGCCAAGGAATGTTGTTCAGATTGTGGAGCAGACTGTGAGGAGATCTTCCTGGTATGCTCATCCCGAGGCAGTTCTGCAGACAATGCTCTGCAGTAAGGATGAGGAGGAGAGAAGAGTGGCAGTCAAAAAGATCTTGGATATGAGACTTATGAGAAGATCTGGGCATGACGAATCAGTTGGTGACGATTCCTTCAGGGTCAGGAAGACTCCTGAAGTCAATCTAGGTGCCAAGACCCTCACTGATCTCATAGATCTGGATAACATCCAGGCTGGCAGTGAGCCCCCTCTTACCTGCAGCCTCACCAATGTTCAAGTCAGAGCTTTCCTGGACAACCCCATGCATGTCCCTGCCTGGCCCTCGCACACCCAGAGTATAGAGCGTTGTGTACAGCAAGTGAGCGAGGCCAGCAGTCACGTGTACAGCCAGGAGAGGAGGGAAGGCTACATCCGAGCTCAGGTGGTCAGCAGGGAGGTGATGAGTAGAAACAGAAGCAAGAAAGACATGTTCTCTATGGTGTGCAGCAACACCGGGTCGTAGTAGTAAAACCGGTTTTTGTATTTGATGATTTTGTTTTCTAAAGGAATATTAAATTTAATAAATGTGTCAAGATCATTCGTTTCACTATTCTGGATCATTTTCATCCTAATAAATTAACCTGATACATTTACTTTACTTTAAATAAGCTATTTAGTGGTGTTGGTAAAAGGGTGGGAATACTGAATTTTCATAAGATTTCAAGTTAAAATTTACCTAGCAAAAAATAAAAACTTTTCAAATCTGAAGATATCACAAGATTCTGCACATAGAACTACATCATTAATACCATGGGCCGATTTTTCAAACTCAAAAAAAAAAAATTCGCCTCCGTATGACACACCCTACTAACACATGCTCTCTTCACTCATTGTCCCTTGGTACAGCTGTTCATCTGCAATCTTTTTGACAGAAATATGTCCACTTAAATAGTAAAATATCTTCAACCAGTTGGAAACAAATACCTGTATAATGCTCGCTACCCATCTAAACCTGTGGTACACCAAGACCTCGATAACTCGGAGTAATATGCTTTGAACGTTGGCAAATGTCACTTTCCCCATATTCCCGCACGAATAGTTGAACTGTTATGATATATGCAGTGAACTTATATTTTTTAAATTATAATACCCAGTACATATTACAGGACCTGACTCAATGTACTGTACGTGTTGAAGGTTTCCTCTCAATCCTTCACATTTATATCACACAAAGCTAATGAGAAATATAAGTTTTAGGGACACGCTATATGTTAAGGTGTTTACGTCTCCAAACACCCGATGGGGCGCTAAACTGTGTTGTCACTCTCTTCTTGGTCTGGCTTGCTGTCAGAGATAAAATTGTTCTTGCTGGTTAACTGGAAAATTGTGTCAAGACTAAGTAACTTAGTAATTTTCAGGTTTTTAAAGTTCGTTTTTACTCTTACCAACGATTAACTTTATTATTAAATGAGCGGTCTTCATCATCAAAATAAACGTCTATGGATCTTCAAAAAATGCTATATTTTTGTAGTACGAGCCTAAAGTCAACATGTTTTTATTATAGGGGATATAAACGCAAAACGAGAAAATTTTCTCACATGTGTCACTGATACTCCCAGCAACAGACCTTCTAAAACCCGCCCAACTGCATTCCGCAAACTCTCAAGGCTATTTTTCACTTCCTCCATAGTTGTGTACATTGTAACTCTACCTTAGGATCTCTCTCTCTCTCTCTCTACCATGGTTCTCTGTGTCTTTGAGTTGTGACGTAGTTATAATCATGTTACAATGTATTACTGCCCTTCTACGTCTAAACTCTTTAAGCAGTACTCTATATATAAACATACACTATACACCGTCAGTTAAAAATTAAAGAGATATATTCATTTATTGCGTAGTTAGCACCTGATTTCTCTGAGCTATTTGATAATGAAGGTCATGATAGGTCAAGACGACGATTATAATGGGTCAAAAAATGCAGGTTTAATAAAGGTCAAGGTTTTGAAGGTCAGTAAGAGTTCACCAAGAGTAAATTTTTTGGGTCGTGATTTGGGGAGGCAAGATTAGATGCTTTAAATTAAGTTGAACCAGACGACAGTATGTAGTTTGTGGAGTCGATTTGAATTGAATTGAAACAGTTTATTTAGCCAGAAAACACACATACAGGGTGGATAATAATAACAACATTAACATGGCTGAGCCAGTTGAGAACCTGAACTATACATTTATCTCAAAGAAGTATTATGTAACATTTTGTATCATCTGGAATAGTACAATAGCATGGTGGTAATAAGAACATCTCATAATGTTACCACGGTTATCACTTCAATATTTATTTTTTTTATTATAAGTATATACATAAATTACAGTGGAATTAAAAAACATAAGTATAATGGGGGAGCAGTACACCATGGGTTGTGCAGTATTAAGGTTGAAGAAGAGGACAGAGCTGTCAGGATTATGCCTAATTGGCAATTATGTTTATTGCAATGGTAATTTCTTATCTATTTACATGATAATTTCCGATAAAACGGTTTTGATGGTACAATAAAAGCAGGTACTGTAAATATAGTAGGTGTTACAAGAAATATTAATACTTAGACAATAGATATTTTTTAAGAGATGATTTAAAGGAAGGGAGCGTAGTCTTTGCTCGGATGGTTGGGGGTAAGTTGTTCCACACCTTCACTCCGTGATATTTTATGGAGGTCTGGGACTGAGAGGAGCGCATGGGGGGTGGTCTTAGTAGCTCTGGGTGCCTTAAGTTGTATCTCTGATTATTCCGGAGCTGGAAATAATTATTGTCAAGCAAGTCACTGATATCTTCGAATTTTAACATTTTCAATTTAGCAAATTTTTCGTTTGTGTGATCCGTTTTTTCAGGTAGGTCATTGTCCGTACAACTCTCTTTTGTGCAGAGCACAAGACTTCAAGCGAGGTGATGATAATGCAACAAAAGGACATAAGAAGTTCTTGAGAGACAATGCTGGTGTGTGGTTGACCAACACCAAGAAGTATCATTCTGGCAACAGGGCTCGTGACGGATCAGTCACAGTCATAGTCATGGTCTTCTCATGACTGACGACAACCAGCAGTTGAGAGAGTCCTACACCAGAAGTCTTCACTCAGACCCTTGTCAGCGTGGTGAGGATCGAATAAAAAGTGGCCGGAAAATTCAGAGCAACAACATATGGAAATGCCCATGTGTGGGGAACTTACTCCTAATGATTCGTGGGATGACTTCGTTCCTCCTAACTTGGAATGAAAGAATGCATCTAATAGTAACAAAAGTTTTGATGCGATTTCCATCCCATTATGGTCGCTAGCTTTAGTCTCAATTACTAAACAAATTTAAGCACGAAAGAGAAGCTGGACCCAGAGGCTCATAAAGAAGAGGAATAAGACTTGACGTACTTTTGCGGGAAATCCTACAACAGTCAACACTCACCTCAGAAGTCCGAAGACACAGTATCCTTCCTCTGTAAGACCACTTGACTCACCCTCTCAGCTTTTTATGGTTAAGTCATTCTAAATATGAAATAAACTAGACTTGTATAATATAGCTGAATGTATAACTAGCTGAGGCGTACACAGACACATCCCCAGGACCAAGTACCTTTACGTACAATTTTAAATTTTCTTGGCTTTCTTTTACTAGGTTGGCAGCTTAACACTTATAAGAACCACAAATGGTTACCACCTGTGGGAGCCGAGTCCAGGAAACTGATGATGGAAGAGGCGCTTGATAACTTTAATGGTATTCATTACATACGAAACGAACACAGGAAAGTTAGTTATAGTTCATAAGATCAAGTGTTTACTGTGTACTATCTGTGATAACCATTTAGTTATAATTATCACAAAATTATTACATGTGCTTTAATACGTTTTATCAAGCGACGATTTGTGAGGGTTACACAGGTAGACGACCACACCTGTACATAAAATTACACCTCTCTTAAACTGTGATTGACTCTGACAACGTATCAGTATAGAGACATAATAAAGGATGATGTGATCACCTCCCAAAAGATAACAGGTGGTGACAGGGGCATATTAGCCCTGCTGATATCTCGCGCAACATTTGTCATGACATCTCTATGAATCCCAAACAACAGACCTGATCGCCACGAGAGTCACCTAAGTACACCTCCGAGAACTTAACATGTAGAGTGTTAAGAAGTGACAAGCCATTGGAGTGTGTGGTTCAGTAAACACGATGGAAGATTAGAATTTCCATTTACCTCAGTTTAGGGAACCTTGCGCATCCAAAGGATTAAGGCAACACCATACACAATGTGATGTAAAACCATGTTCAGAACATGTGGTGGACGTGGAAGTTTACTGCTGAGTTGAGTGAACTAAGCTGTGATACTGTTAACTTTCTCTTAAATACATGCCTGCTGAGGTTTTGCCCAAACACACACCTCAGTTACACGTCATTTCTACTACTAAGTGTGATCAATAAAAGAAAATTACGGTACTCTACGTGGTGATCTTTAAAACAGGCCTATATAAAGTTTTCCAAGACACAAATGAAAAGCTTAACGTTCATTACAGTGCAGGAAGATAATCTAAACATTCTTACAGGACATTCTTGCACCACAGATCTATAACAATAATATTTATGATTTTTTTTCCATTATTTAACATCACTGGCTGCCATGTTGAGTTAAGAAAAATCGGTTTCCTTAGCTTGGGTTTTTCGAGTTATTTGTTATCATTATGAAGGATTAATCCCGTGTGTGTGTGTGTGTGTGTTAAATGTCCAGGTTTTCAGTTCAGTATATCATACATCCTTTTACCACGTCTAGATGCGTAGGTCCATATATATATATATATATATATATATGCAAGTAAATCACTTTAGGTGCGCGTGATCTAGGTATATATATATATATATATATATATATATATATATATATATATATATATATATATATATATATATATATAAACAAAGAAGTATGTTTGTGTGTGTGCCCGCACGATAATCTCGGAAACTACTTTATCGATCTGTGGTGTTATATGTAGTGATGATGGGTGGTGTTATATGTAGTGATGATGGATGGTATTATAAGTAGTGATGATGGATAGTGTTATATGTAGTGATGATGGGTGGTGTTATATGTAGTGACGATGGATGGTGTTATATGAAGTGATGATGGGTGGTGTTATATGTAGTGATAATGGGTGGTGTTATATGTAGTGATAATGGGTGGTGTTATATATAGTGATGATGGGTGGTGTTATATGTAGTGATGATGGGTGGTGTTATATGTAGTGATGATGGATGGTGTTATATGAAGTGATGATGGGTGGTGTTATATGTAGTGATAATGGGTGGTGTTATATGTAGTGATAATGGGTGGTGTTATATGTAGTGATGATGGGTGGTGTTATATGTAGTGATGATGGATGGTGTTATATGAAGTGATGATGGGTGGTGTTATATGTAGTGATAATGGGTGGTGTTATATGTAGTGATGATGGGTGGTGTTATAAGTAGTGATGATTAGATAATAAAGTAATAACAGTTTAATGCTAAAAAAATATACTTTGCTGTACCGTTGTAGTGGAACTTACATACACCGTTAATGAACTATTGATGGAAGAAGAAGTTTTGGGGACTGAACAGTGAGACAATGTGGAGCCTCTCAGAGGGTGGCGTCCTACCGTGGCCGAGCGAATGAACCACCACTCTTAAGAAATTTTGAACCACCAAGGCTCTGCAATGGCACAAGACTGGTGGTGAAGATCATGATGCCACATGTACTGGAAGCTACAATACTGACAGGAAAAGCTAAAGGAGAGGACGTGTTTATACCAAGGATACCTCTCATCACCACTGACCTGCCATTTGAGTTCAAGAGACTTCAGTTCCCGGTTAAAGTGAGCTTTGCCATGACCATGTACAAAAGCCAGGGACAGTCCCTAAAGATGGTTGGCCTAAACCTGGTGTTTCCTTGTTTCTCTCATGGACAGTTCTATGTTGGATGCTCCAGTGTGGGAACTGGCAAAAATCTGTACATTCTTGCTCCTAATGGCAAAACCAAAAATATGGTCTACCCCAATGCACTACAGTGAGACAATGTGGAACCACCCGGAGGGTGGCGTCCTACCGTGGCCTAGCAAAAGAGCCGCCTGGAGCCCCGCCTGGTGCCTGATCAAGCAAATGCTTATGAACAGATCTTGCAAGCGATACAAGCGGAGCGGGGAGGTATGATCTTTCTCGATGCACCTGGCGGGACAGGAAAAACATTCCTGATCAACCTTCTGTTGGCCAAAGTACGTCATCAGGGGAAAGTTGCTCTTGCTGTGGCATCCTCAGGCATTGCTGCAACACTACTAGAAGGAGGACGTACTTCACACTCCACTTTTAAACTGCCTCTCAACCTCGCTCGCAATGAGAATCCAGTGTGCAACATCAAAAAAGGATCGGCAAAGGCAAAACTCTTAGAAAAATGCAGCCTCGTAGTCTGGAATGAATGCACTATGTCTCACAAGTTAGCGTTTGAAGCATTGGACAGGATCTTGCAAGACATACGAGAAAATGACCAGCTCATGGGTGGCATAACAATGGTCATTGCTGGAAACTTTCGCCAGACCCTACCTGTCATTCCTCGAAGCACTCCAGCTGATGAACTGAATGCGTGCCTCAAGGCATCATACCTTTGGAGAAGTGTTCAGACACTCACCCTAGCCACAAACATGAGAGTACATCTATAAGGAGATCAGGATGCTGGACGGTTTGCAAACCTTCTACTACAGATTGGGAATGGAACTTTCCCTGTTAATTCAGAAGGACAAATAATCATTCCTCAAGGATGTGAAATGTTATAAAGTCCTCAACTGAGCTCACTAACATGGTCTACCCAAACATTATCCACCACTAGAAGGATCACAAATGGCTGCGTGAACGCGCAATTCTGGCACCAAAGAATGAAACAGTGGCTGAAATCAACATGACTCTACTCAGACAGCTTCCAGGCAGTGAGACCTCATTCAGATCTGTTGATACAGTAATCGACCATATGATAGTTATTTTGTGGGTCCCTTATTTTTGACCTGACCTGACTAGTCACGTCACCCCCCTTTTCTTTAGCTCCTCTACGTGTGTGTTGGTGTGGGGATTAGTGGATGACATCATTATGACCTGACCTCATGTTTTCAAGGTCACCCTGTATATTTAAGCCTCTCTCTGCCCATGTAATCCAGTTGCCTCTGAAGATGTCTTGAATAAAGACGAAAGCTAAGGTGCTCCGTTGTTTCCCTTTTCCCGTGTGATTTTATCAAGATTTATCTTATCCACGTTTTCATTGTGGATCTACATGAAATATATATATATATATATATATATATATATATATATATATATATATATATATATATATATATATATATATATATATATATATATATATATATATATATATATATGCAAGTAAATCACTGTAGGTGCGCGTGATCTAGGTATATGCTGATAACCACAAGGAAAGAAGAAAACACGAAGTTCCCAAGCGCTTTCGTGTAATTCACATCTTCAGGGGTGAGTACTCACCCCTGAAGATGTGAATTACACGAAAGCGCTTGGGAACTTCGTGTTTTCTTCTTTCCTTGTGGTTATCAGCATATATAAATATATAAGAACATAAGAAAATAAAGAGTCTGCAATAGGCCGGTTGGCCTGTGCATGGCAGCTCCTGTCGAGAGTTACTACCACTCTCTATCATCCATGAATCTATCTAGCCTCCTTTTGAAACTTTCCATAGTTCCCGCACTTACTACAAAGTTGCTAAGCTTGTTCCACTCGTCCACCACCCTATTTGTGAACCAGTTTCTTCCTATCTCCCTCCTAAACCTAAACTTATCCAACTTGAATCCGTTGCTCCGAGTCCTATCCTGATATCCCCTTTATTGATTCCTTTCACCCACTTAAATACTTCTATCATATCTCCCCGCACTCTTCGTCTTTCTAGGGAATGCAAGTTAGGTTTCTTTAACCTATCCTGATATGGAAGATTTCTAAGTCCCGGAATCATTTTCGTCATTCTTCGCTGCACCGACTCTAGTGAATTGATATCCATTTTATAATAGGGGCACCAGAACTGAACCGCATAATCGAGGTGCGGCCTAACTAGCGCAAGATATAGTTGCAATAAGACCTCTGCACTCTTGTTACTTACACTTCTAGATATAAAACCCAATACTCTGTTTGCCTTATTTCGAACATTAACGCACTGTTTTCTAGGCCGTAGGTCCGGGCTTACAAGTACCCCTAGGTCTCTTTCACAAGTCGACTTCTCTAGGTTGAAGTTGTTCAGGCTGTATACATTATAAGTATTTGTTCTTCCAATATTAAGTACGCTGCACATGCTGGTGTTGAATTTCATTTGCCATTTTTCAGACCACCCCTGCAGTTTATTTAGATCCTCCTGTATTGCATTTGCATCCTGCCCTGAACTAATTTGCCGCCCTATTTTGGTGTCATCCGCAAACTTGCTTATGTCACTGCTGATCCCACTATCTAAATCGTTTATGTAGATTATGAACAAGAGTGGGCCTAGTACTGACCCCTGGGGAACCCCACTGGTTACCCGGCCCCACTCAGATTTAACACCATCTACGCTGACCCTCTGCGTTCTATCGGTGAGCCATGATTTTATCCAATTTAAAACTTTCCCCTCGATACCATGAGCCTTAATTTTTCTCAGAAGCCTCCGATGCGGTACTCTGTCAAATGCTTTGCTAAAGTCTAAGTAAATAACATCGTAATTTTCGTCATTATCTACTACCTCGAAGACTTTCCTAAAAAACGCTAGCAGATTTGTTAGACAAGATTTTCCCTTTGTTTATAAACATATAATTTTTTTTTTTTTTTTAATGCTGGTGACGTGTGAGGAAGCACCGCCCTGCAGTCCTCGTGGTAAGGTCATACATCACAACGACTACTTACCCTAAACCCGTCTTATTGCTGAAGGACAACAACGGTGTGGTTGACCCTGACACCAATGCGCTACTAAAATGCCAGCCACACCCTCCCTTATTATCCTTAGTCCTCTCCCCCCTCCCCCACCCCCCCTGCCTACCTCCATCTCTGTACCTTCTTCCGCATAATTGTCTCTCCCACGACTACTTTTTCCTCTCCTGCCAATTCTCACCTCCCAAATCTGGAGTTTTCTTGTAATTTAAAATTTCTTCGCCTTCACTGCCCTATCCCGCCCTCCACTCTCCTTCTTAAAAAACAATCTCATCACCACCACCACCACCTTGTACTGGAGGATACTTCACACCTCCCTTCCATACCCTTGACCACCACCACCACCACCTTGTACTGGGGGATACCTCGCTCAATCACATACTCCAGGACAAATATAAATATGACCGTGTCCTTCCTGTTGTCGTGGGAATCTGTCACTGTTCTTGTTTTTTCCCCTCTAACATAAGAACAAAAGAATGGAGGAAACTGAAACGGACCTATTGGCCCATACTAGGCAGCCCTGTATATACTCAACCCCTATCGCTCATATATCTATCCAACCTATATTTGATGTTACCAAGCATGTTCGAGTTAATGATGAAATTCGTTAATTTATTCCACTCCTCCGCTAGTCAATTTCCAAACCAGTGTTTACCTATCTTGACGGTAAATCTAAATTTGTTTAATTTAAAACCATTGCTACGATTTCGCCCATGGTTGGATAGTTTGAGTATCTTTGTTATATCACCTTTGTTTGACCCTGACTTCCATTTGTACACCTCTATCATAATTATCGCCCCTCACTCTACGTCTCTCGAGGAGTGCAAATTAAGATGCTTTAATCTGTCTCTGTACTCAAGGTTCCTAATGCCCGGGATTAGTCTTGTCATCCTCCTTTGAATACTTTCAAGGGATTCTTTATCATCAGTCTTGTAACTCACACTCCCTTGTACTGTATGAACCCAAGTACTTTGTTACCCTCGTTTCGAGCAAATAGGTATTGTTGCCTTGGTTTAAGATTTCTACTTATCATTTCTACTACATCTTTTTCACAGTCGGATTTCTCTAAAATAAACTTGCTCATCTGATATCTGGTTTCGCTGTTTACATTCTATAAACTAAGTACTTTACATTTGTCTTCATTAAATTTCATCTGCCAATTTTCAGACCATGCAAAAAAAATGTTTAGATCTTCCTGTAGTTTTTCTGACTCCTCTTCAGACTTAATTACACATCCTATTTTAGTGTTGTCAGCAAATTTACTTCTTTTGCTGCCTATGCCTACATCTTTGTCGTTTGTGTATATAATAAATAGTAATGATCCAAGTACTGATCCTAGAGGTATTTCACTAGTGACACTACCCCAATCTGATTTAGTGCCGTTAAGGCTCACTCGCTGTTTCCTGTCCTGTAACCACGCCCTAATCCATTTTAGAATATCTTCTCCAATTCCACGAGCCTCCTATTTTCATATTAGTCTTTCGTGTGGGACTCTGTTGAAGGCTTTGATATACAAGGTGTACCACATCACAATCGTGTCCGTCATCTACTAATTCGAAAACAATTGAAAAGAAGGTTAATAAATTTGTCAGATATGAACGACCACTCGTGAAACTACGTTAGAATTCATTGATCAACTTGTGCTTTTTAAGGAAATTTTCGTTTAGAGTGTGCTCATATTATTTACCACCTCACGTGGGGGCATGTAATTCGCCTTCAAACGTAATGCCCATTCTCTCAGCTGCCTATTTCAACCCAATTTCCCCTTCTAAATCCTGGACTTTAATAGAATTTCTTACGACTGACATTAAGTTCTACTTTGAATCTCGCATCTTTGTGATGCCGTTTGCTAGTTCGTTCTCTAACGAGGTTTACACTGTTTGGCAGAACTAAATTTAGTATATTATTACTCGGGGTGGGATCGGATAGTTAGTGCATAAATGAATATTACTCTTGACTATCTTGATCTTATGACCATACTTGTACTTAATGTTTGTGCAAAGTCACTGTTTTTGAAATTGTAGTCTAACCATTCAGACCTCACGTGTGATGGCTTCTCTCCTACTGTGCAATTCTCTTATTTGATTGGATTGGATAAAACAAATCATACACACTTACTAATATTAATTTTAGGCAAGTACAACCCTTTAAGTATCAAACACACTTCTTTACAGTGCGGTCCTAAAAAAAATACAAAACGAATATAAGCAAGATAAAAAAAGTGAAAAGTTACAAACAAGTTCATGAAATGAGTTCTATTAGTGTGTGTGTGTGTATTTATATCAGTGTGTATAGTTGCGTTTTTAATAGATTGTATATGTGTATATTAGCGTATATGTGTATTAGTGAGTGTGTGTGTGTGTGTGTGTGTTTTAATATGTGTGTGTGCTAGTATCCTCGGTGACACCAACTGTAGGAGCATCGAGGCTACCCTTATCCACGAACAACTATGTTGGACTGGCCATGTTACCGGCATGGATGACCGTAGACTGCCAAAGTCGCTACTTTACAGTCACCTAACGAATAGTAAATATAACGCTGACGGGCAAGTGAAAAGGTATAAGGATAATCTTAAAACAAAAATTAAAAGTGCCAAATCGACCCCCTCACCCGGGAGACGATCACTCCACACCGTAACTCTTGGAGGAGCACCACTCTAGAAGATGTCAATACTTTCCAGTTAACCCGACTGTATACCGAGACAAACATAGAACATAAGAAAATAAGGAGTCTGCAAAAGGCCGGTTGGCCTGTGCATGGCAGCTCCTGTCGAGAGTTACTACCATGAATCTATCTAGCCTCCTTTTGAAACTTTCCAGCGTTCCAGCACTTACTACAAAGTTGCTAAGCTTGTTCCACTCGTCCACCACCGTATTTGTCAACCAGTTTCTTCCTATCTCCCTCCTAAACCTAAACTTATCCAACTTAAATCCGTTGCTCCGAGTCCTATCCTGCTCGGATATTATAAGAACTTTATCTATATCCCCTTTATTGATTCCTTTCACCCACTTAAATACTTCTATCATATCTCCCCGCACTCTTCGTCTTTCTAGGGAATGCAAGTTAAGTTTCTTTAACCTATCCTGATATGGAAGATTTCTAAGTCCCGGAATCATTTTCGTCATTCTTCGCTGCACCGACTCTAGTGAATTGATATCCATTCTATAATATGGGTACCAGAACTGAACCGCATAATCGAGGTGCGGCCTGACTAGCGCAAGATATAGTTGCAATAAGACCTCTGCACTCTTGTTACTTACACTTCTAGATATAAAACCCAATACTCTGTTTGCCTTATTTCGAACATTAATGCACTGTTTTCTAGGCCGTAGGTCCGGGCTTACAAGTACCCCTAGGTCTCTTTCACAAGTCGACTTCTCTAGGTTGATGTTGTTAAGACTGTATACATTTTCAGTATTTGTTCTTCCAATATTAAGTACGCTGCACTTGCTGGTGTTGAATTTCATTTGCCATTTTTCAGACCACCCCTGCAGTTTATTTAGATCCTCCTGTAATGCATTTGCATCCTGCCCTGAATTAATCTGCCGCCCTATTTTGGTGTCATCCGCAAACTTGCTTATGTCACTGCTGATCCCAGTATGTACAGTAGAGCGTTTATGTAGATTATGAACAAGAGTAAGCCTAGTACTGACCCCTGGGGAACCCCACTGGTTACACGGCCCCACTCAGATTTAACACCATCTACGCTGACCCTCTGCGTTCTATCGATGAGCCATGATTTTATCCAATTTAAAACTTTCCTCTCGATACCATGAGCCTTAATTTTTCTCAGAAGCCTCTGATGCTGTACTCTGTCAAATGCTTTGCTGAAGTCTAAGTAAATAACATCGTAATTTTCGTCATTATCTACTACCTCGAAGACTTTCCTAAAAAACGTCAGCAGATTTGTTAGACAAAATTTTCCCTTTGTAAACCCATGTTGCGAGTCATAGATTAATTTGCTTTTCTCTAGATGCGATCGGATGCTATCTGCTATAATTGATTCAAGAAATTTCCCAACTACTGACGTCAAACTGATCGGCCGGTAATTTGACGCTGATGCTCTGTCTCCCTTTTTTAATATGGGTACTACATTTGCCTGTTTCACAAGTCTGGCACAACTCCGGTGTCTAATGATTTTATAAATAAATTTACAAGGGGTCTGCTAATCTGTTCCCTACACTCTTTCAAGACTTGAGGGAAAATTCATCCGGCCCTGGGGATTTTGTCTTCTTTAGTTAATTTATCCTCTTAAGAACATCCTCTTTTCTGATAGTGATATTCTTTAATTTCTCTTATTCCTTTCCCCTAAATATCAGTTCCACCTCTGGAATTTCCTAGCGAATTTCTTCTGTGAAAACTGATAAGAAGTAGTTGTTCAATGCTTTGCTTATTTCTTCACTGCCATTTATCACTTCTCCCCTCCCTGACTTTAAAGGCCCAACTTTGTCCTTGACTTTTGTTCTATATACCTGGAAAAATCCCTTGGGATTCGCCTTCGATTCTCTTGCTATTTTGATTTCATAGTCTCTCTTTGCTTTCCTTACATTTTTTTAACATTCCTAGATAGTTCATTATACCTATTTCTGAGCTGCTCGTCCCCTCCCTTTAATTTCTTATAAATTCCTTTCTTTATTCCTATGTCATGTTTAAGTTTTCTGGTCATCCACCTTGGCTCATTCTTATTTGACCTAATTTTTCTTTATAGTATATTTTGTTCTTGTGCTTTATGTAGTATACTAGTGAATATATTATAGTCATGATCAATTGTTGTGTCATCTATGACCTCACCCCTTCCTACTGGGGACTGATGTGACTGTTCCCAGGTGACCTCACTTAGGTACCTTCTTAACCCCTGATAATCCCCCAACCGAAAGTTTGGGACTCTGACCATATTGTCATTGTTTTTTGTTTCCCAATTTAGGGTGAACCTGATTTCTCTGTGATCACTGTTACCTAGTGCTTCCCCTACTGTGATATCTCTGATAATATTTTTTTTATTTGTTAATACTAGGTCTAATATATTGTCACCTCTAGTAGGTTTTGTAATTAGTTGTTTCAAAAAATTGTCCTGTACTGCGTCTAGGAAGTCATCAGATTCATAGTCACGTACAATGTTGTCCCAGTCAATATTTCTGAAGTTGAAATCCCCCCGTAATGCATAGGTTGTTATATTTTGCTGCCCTACTCATTTCCTGCCATATGGGCTGAGCTGCTTCTTTGCCCAGACTTGGGGGCCTGTAAATCACTCCCATAATTAGTTTTTTTCTTCTTTCCGTGATTTCTACCCATACAGACTCGGTTGCCATTTCACCCGTTATTGAATTATTAATACAACATTTTAATGTATCCTTGACGAAGAGTGCGACCCCTCCCCCTTTCCTACCTCCCCTGTCCTTGTGAGAAAGGTTGTACCCTTCTATGTGGTACTCTGATAAAAAAATTTTGCTCGCCAGATTCATCCAAGTTTCGGTGATTGCTATGACGTCTACATTCCCGGTACATACAACCGCTCTCAGCAAGTCTATTTTATTTCTAACGCTCCTACTGTTTGTATAGTATACATTTAAACCTACCCTTCCCTGGTCCTGTTTTACCCCTTGTCCTGAGTAACCAATTTTACTTCCCAGGACCTGCTTGGATTTTTACTCCCACTTTCCCCGACCTCTCTCTAGTGGCGAAACCCCCCCCCCCCCTTTGGAGTGACAATTTCACGCTCCAGGGATGCAGACAACGTCTCTACCCCCGCACGAGACAAGTGTACTCCGTCAAGACTGTACAGGTAGTCGTTGCCATAGAATCGTTGCCAGCTATCAATGAATGCCCAACCATTGCTTGCACAATGTTTTTCCAGTAGGCAATTTATAGCAATTGCCCTGGACAACCATTCACGACCAACCCCTCTTCTAGGCAAGATACCACATACTATCGGGATCCCTCCCCTATCTCTAATCTTCCCCAGCGCCTCCCTATACCTCTTGAAAAGTTCCTCACTCCTAACCTTTCCTATGTCGTTTCCTCCTACACTAAGACACACTACTGGCTTGGTACCCTCCCCTGACAAAACCCTGTCTAACCTCTCAGCTACATGCCATATCCCAGCCCCAGGAAAACACTCCCTAGTCCTACGTTTCCTATCTCTTGTACAAAGAGTCCTATCTAAAAACCTCACCTGGCTGTCCCCAACTACCACGACCTTACATCTGGGGAGGGTTTGTGCAACTGCCCTTTCCTCTACCTGCACCACACTTTCTTGCCTCTTCTCTTCCTCTCCAGCTTCCTCCAACACCTGGTAGGGGTTCCTACATTCCACACCCTGGTCAGCTTTCCTAAGCCTGACCCTAGTCCCCTTGGAGACAACCACTCTCCACGCCTGCTCCTCCTTCGCAAGCTAACACCAACGCAAGAAACATGCTGCCACCGCTCCTACCACACTACATTAGGGTGTGTCATATGGAGGCGAATTTTTTTTGTTTGAGCTTGAAAAATCGGCCCATGGTATTAATGATGTAGTTCTATGTGCAGAATCTTGTGATATCTTCAGATTTGAAAAGTTTTTATTTTTTGCTAGGTAAATTTTAACTTGAAATCTTATGAAAATTCAGTATTCCCACCCTTTTACCAACACCACTAAATAGCTTATTTAAAGTAAAGTAAATGTATCAGGTTAATTTATTAGGATGAAAATGATCCAGAATAGTGAAACGAATGATCTTGACACATTTATTAAATTTAATATTCCTTTAGAAAACAAAATCATCAAATACAAAAACCGGTTTTACTACTATGACCCGGTGTTGCTGCACACCATAGAGAACATGTCTTTCTTGCTTCTGTTTCTACTCATCACCTCCCTGCTGACCACCTGAGCTCGGATGTAGCCTTCCCTCCTCTCCTGGCTGTACACGTGACTGCTGGCCTCGCTCACTTGCTGTACACAACGCTCTATACTCTGGGTGTGCGAGGGCCAGGCAGGGACATGCATGGGGTTGTCCAGGAAAGCTCTGACTTGAACATTGGTGAGGCTGCAGGTAAGAGGGGGCTCACTGCCGGCCTGGATGTTATCCAGATCTATGAGATCAGTGAGGGTCTTGCACCTAGATTGACTTCAGGAGTCTTCCTGACCCTGAAGGAATCGTCACCAACTGATTCGTCATGCCCAGATCCTCTCATAAGTCTCATATCCAAGATCTTTTTGACTGCCACTCTTCTCTCCTCCTCATCCTTACTGCAGAGCATTGTCTGCAGAACTGCCTCGGGATGAGCATACCAGGAAGATCTCCTCACAGTCTGCTCCACAATCTGAACAACCTTCCTTGGCTGACTCCTCAGGAGCTCAAGCTGGAAGAGAACATGCCTCGGACCTTCGGAGAACGATGACTTGACCTTGGTGTTGAACCAATTTGGCAAGTAGACACTCACGATGAATTGGACAATAAGTCTCAGGTTGTGAAGCTGGTTCCCATTCAGTTTATGATGAGCGACCCAAATTCTGCAGAACCTGAGAGTCGTTGTGAGCCACCTAGAATGTGAGACTGGACCTATCTGCAGGTAAGCAAGTCTATCAGGCATGACCCCAGTTTTGATGGCACTGCAAATCATGTAACCATAGTACTGGTCAGTACTCAGGTCGTCAATGACAGTATGTGCAAGCTCAACGAGTGGAGGGCCAACTGTGATTTTTTTGAAAGCTCGGATTTATTTCTAACTCAGTGACAGAGTCCAGCATCTTGCCAAGAGGACAAGACCATCTGTTGTTTGAAAGAGTCTTGCCATCCAGCTCCTGGATCAGATGTCTGAGTGGCAACTCGTTGGTGTGGAGGTCACAAACAATCCAGACCAGCTTCTTCCCAATCTTCCGCTCTATCCACTGTATGACCCCCCCTTGCCACCCTGTGTTCGTGTTGGTGCTGTCCCCTCCAATGGCCTGCAGGGTCTGGTCTACGTTCCTCTCTCTGAGCCAGTTCACAATGTTATCTGCTACTATCTCAGCTGGTTTCCTGATGTAATCTTTCTCTGGAGTGAAATGCCACAAATACTTTCCTCCTGGTTCACTGCAGCAGGAGTAGTGTTCCTCCTTCACCATGGCAGGGAACAACTTGTCAGAATCTCCAACTTTCATGAACACTTTAGTGTCATCCCTTCTCCCATCAAAGAACAAACAATTGATTCCATTTTCTCTTATCCCCTTATCAAACTCCTCTTCTAGGTTACTGACAAGTTTCTCCTGAGCTCTCCTTACTTTGTTATGATCTATCACCAGGTGAACATCATCAGGTGTTATCAAACCACCGTCAATCCAGGCAGCTGTTGCTATCTCTGCAGTTTCTCTGAGACCAGTGTGGTGTCGCATGCTGGCCAGAGCTATGCTCGGGATATCGTTCCTATTTCGAATGTTATGCTTGGAAGGTTTGGGATCATTATTTTCTGGGTTAGGGACAAAGTCACCATTCTCCTGGTCAGCACTCGGATCAGCCATGGGGAAGTCATTAAACTCTGAATCAGCTTGACTCCAATCATCGGCCTTTTTTACCTCACCCTGGGCCTTCTCAAGTCTCTTTTCCTCGGCAACTCTTCTCCTCTTCTGTCTCTCTGTGGCAGCCTCCTGTCTCTTGGACTCCGGAATATCTTGGCTAGAAATCATGAGAGCCCCTATACTGCCAGTCTTCTCTCTCTGTGCTTTGACAAATGCCAGTTCGATCACAGGAATCTTCAGTTCACGCTTGCAAATACAGGAGATGTGGGCCTCGGATTTACAGTCACGATCGCATCCAAACTCAGGACAGAGAACAATTGGGCACTTGCAAGTAATTATGTCAAATAACTGGTCCAGTTGCTTGGCAAAGCTGTCCTTTACTGCAAGTTTTCCTCTCCCAAGAGAGATATCTCTTGCCTTTTCCCAACTGGCTAGCAGTCTCTCACTAATCTTCTTCTGACTTGTTATGACTGGAGGCTTGAACTGAGCGTTAGCCAGAGTGTACTGTGCCAAGACAGCTTTGGTCATATCACTGGCAATGTCTTTGTTTGTGTAAGTTCTTTGGTTCCTTTCACTGATTTGCCTGATTAAAACACCGTATCTCAAAGCATCTCTCAATGTAGGCAACTCCGACTTCAGGAGCTCTCTCCCAGACCCAAGATAGTGACTGAGATGGCTGGATTTTTGGTTCCTCGTCCTGACACAAGCAGCCATCGCAAATATTATCAACTTATAAATGCATCAGAATCTGAAACAGAAAAAAATATTGTTAGTTGGGATGTTAAAGAATGAAGTCAGAAAGCAATATTCACTATTTAATTGTAATGCACTAATGCAGCTGTACGTTAGATTTTCGATAAATTTCACGCTAAAATTTACCTAGCAAAAGGTTGCAAAATATTGAAACTGACATTATTTTCTGTTTATATGCACTAAAATATACCAAAAAAAGTGATGGGCCATTAGTTTTAGCTGATCTTCCCTCCTATGACACGCTAACACTACATGTAGCCCTCCACACGTGCAACATCTGTGAACGAGATTGTCGGTCCAGTATCGGCCTCTTTAGTCACCTCAGAACTCACCAACCTCGGTGACATCCCTAATAGCCCATATCATTGTGTCATAGCTCGATGATCGTCATACTCGATTTCAAGTGACAACAAAATAGTAGTAATATATTAGTGTGTGTGTGTGTGTGTGTGTGTATTAGTGTATACGTAATAATAATAATAATAATAATTAACGGTTTATTGAAAGAGCTTGGCAGCCAGAAGGCTGAAAATATACAGTTACATATTTGGGGAATGGGTTTCGAATTACAAGTAATATACAAATTACATAAGTGATATAAGTAAAATAAATAATAACTAGATGGGGAAAAGCTCAAACTACAGGGCATTTCAACATAGTGACAGTGCAAGAAGTAGTATTTACTGGGAGTGAATACACTGGTTTATTACAAGTTATTGATAATTGTTACAATTGTTGGGACTGGGCTGTTCTTATAGAGATCAGTTCGTGCACGTATGGGTTGAATGAGGTTGTGGTGTCGAACAGCAATTCTCGGGCTAGGGATCTCAGGTGGTAGTAGGAACCGGTGTCGAGGATGGTGCAGTATGTGTGTAATGTGTTGGTGTGCGTCGGCGTGTGTTTGTGTGTGTGTAATAATAAAAAAAAAATAATAATAATAAACGGGTTATTAATAGAGTTGCAGCCGGTGGCTGAAAATATACAAATTTACATTTGATTTAGACATAATGATATGTGTTGAATACATTTACAGGGCTGTACAGTACATAAATCAGGAGTTGTTTATTATTTTAACAATAGATGGGATGGTTCTATTCTTATATCTATCGGTGCCGGCTCTTATGGGCTGAATTTTGTTGTATTGGCGGACTGCGCGAGGTGGGTGGGGGGCTGCCAGTGGCAGGAGGTTGAGATGACGAGGATGGTGCAGTAATCCACTGCTAAACCTTGCTAGTGCTTGGTGGTGGAGGTCACTGAGGAATGGCATTTCCAGGGTGGAGAGAGCGTTGATGTAGCCGGAGTAGTCTGCACAGAGCATGACTCTGCAGGCCCTTTTCTGTACCTTCTCTATTCGACGTTGTTGGGTGGAGTTGAGAGAAGACGACCAGGCTAGTGACACATACGTTAGTTTGGGGAGAATAAAGGTGTTGTAGATAGTCCTCAGCTCTGGCGCGGGTGTCTCAAGTGACCTAAGTCGTCGTAGCATGTAGAGTCGGTACGAGGCTTCCTTGATTGTGTTGTTTACATGGACCTTCCAGTCCAGTTTGTGGTCTATGGTAACACCCAGGAGTTTGGTAGACTGCACTAACTGGAGAGGATGGGCACCCACTGTGACTGCTGGAGCTTGCACTGGAGTGGTGGCGGTATTGATGTGCATGACTACGGTTTTGGTGTGGTTGATGGTGACCTTGTTCTCCATAGTCCATGCCTGTAGCCTGTCCAGGGTGCCTTGTAGTGATGAGTAGTCTGGTGCAGTGTTGTCCACTGTAACCCCCACAGTGGAGTCATCCACGTACTTCCACCTGTGAGGAGTGTCCGATAGAGCGTCTTTGATCAGGATGAGGAAGCACAGTGGTCCCGTCTTGGTCCCCTAGGGAACACCGCAGGTGAGGTGTTGGAATGTGGAGACAGAACCCTGATACTTCACTACCTGACGACGTCCACTCAAGAAATCAGTGAACCATGAGACCAGGTTGGTGGGGAGCCCTAGTGCAATGGCCTTGTTGATAACAGTATAGTGATCAACAAGGTCAAAAGCCTTTCTGAAGTCAACAAGGGCAACGGCCAGTAATGTGTTACGTTTCTGCAGGTTTTTGTGCAGGAAATCCATGAAAACTAACTAAGCAGTGTGATGTAGAGGAGGTCTTCATATTGCCAAATTGTTGTGGATCAATTGACTTATAGATTGTAGCAAATGTCCACTCAAAAACAAAGTCTTCACATTGGGTGACAAAAGCGGTTTTCCATTCATTAGGGCATTTGCTTTGTCTGAGGGATGCATTAATAAGAGAACCAAGTGGGATGGCAAGTTCGACTGCAAACTCCTTGTATATTTTCATTGAGAGGTCACTTGGGGTCATGGAGCGTTTGGATTTAAATTTCCGGAGTTTGTTGGCGATTTCAAATGGTTGAACACTGGGAGGGGGGGGGGGGGAAGGTAAGTAAGCCGGGAGGAGAGTGAGATCAAGATTGGGTAGGGTATGACTTGCGGTAGCAAAGTGGTTATTAATTATCTCAGCTGCCTCCTCACAAGGTAAATGTGAGATGAAAGGAAGTGTGGGAGACTGACGGTTAAGACCACAGAGGGTTAGTTACAAGACCAGCAAGATTATTCTAAAACTAGGTCTTGCGCTTGTGAAACTTCACTTGGATTATGTGGTTCAGTTCTGGTGACCTTACTACTGAATGGATATCGAATCCCTAGAAAACATTCAGAGGAGGATGACAGACTCATCCGGGCATTAGGAACCTTGAGCATAGAGACAGATTAAAGCATCTGAATTTGCACTCCCTCGAGTGACGTAGAGTGAGGAGCGATATTATCGAGGTGTATAAATGGAAGACAAGTCATATAACAAAGGTATTTATACTATCTAACCATCAACAAACTCGTAATAATGGTTTTAAATTAGAAAAATTTAGATTTAGGCGTGAGATAAATAAACACTGGTTTGAAATAGTGTAGTGGATGAGTGGAACAAGTTACAAGCTTCAATTGTAGGTTAGACAGAAATAATAGGTTGTCGGTAATAAAGTCACAGGAAAAAAAGTCACAGAAAAAAAGTCACAATTTTGGCTAGGAAAAAAAGTCACAGGAAAAAAAGTCACAATTAATTTATGGTGGCCGGTAATAAAGGTTAGGTTAGGTTAGGTTAGGTTACTGAAACAGATTGACATAGTTACCTTAAAAAATGTGAGAATTCGATAGTTAACTTTTCTTTTTTTCCTGTGACTTTTTTTCCTGTGACTTTTTTTCTGTGACTTTTTTACCCGGATTCAAATTTTATGAGCGATAGGGGTTCGATGTAAACGGTGCTGCCTAGTTTGGGCCAATAGGTCCGCTGCAGTTAGTGTATTCATATGTTCTTAATCCGTCCCTGAACTATTCAGTCAGTCAGTCAGTTAAATAGTCACCCAGTCAATCAAAAAGTTAATCATTCAGTAAGACAACCAATCAGTCAGTTAGTCAGTAGAGAAATCCATAAGCCAGTTTATTAGACAGCCAGTTATGTGCTTAATTCATAGAGCTGGCAACGACGCTATTGCTCCTATTTGTATATTATTTAGAGATTTCATGACTTCATGCACGATTTCTTTCCCAGTCCGGAGTATCTTATTATCCTGCCACACACACAGTAATATTTGATCATGGTGGTGGTGGTGGTGGTGTGTGTGTGTGTGCGCTGAGTCGCCAAGTGTCGTGTCTTAAGTTATTTGTGTAATAAGGTACGTACAGAGAAGACCAGAGATGATTGCTGGTTCTGCTTGAGAGGAGGTCAGGTCATTTACCAGCGGGCACCCGACCTCGTTTCTTGTTCCTGTTATTGGGTCAGAAAAGGTCACTTACCAGTGGACTCGTGACCTCATCTCGGTCTCTGGTGCTGAATTAAACAATGAGCACCTGACCTTGTTTCAGCACTCACCGGTATGTACGTGACCTAATTTTGGACTCTTGTGTTGGATTAAATATGGTCATTAAACAGCGGAAACCTGACCTTGTTTTACCGCCTTGTGTTGGGTCACAAGAAGCCATTCACCAGCTGAAACTTGGTTCTTCTCTCCTCCCTGTATTAAGTCAGAGGAGATCGATCCCTGCCAACACCGGTCCTCGTCTCGGCACCTGACGCTAGGCCGGCCAGACGGGGTGGGGTCACTCACCAGATTTTCATCTAGCCTGAGGGATGCTGTGGATTAACCTACTCTGTCCTGGTGCTAGGTTATATGACGTCACACAGCAGCGGACACTTGACTTCACCTCAGCCACCACTGTCCTGTGTCAGTAAGCGCGCGCGTGATCATACACACGTCGAGGCCACGTACCAGGCCGTGCCATCTGAGCAACCTTGTTAGAAAGCAGCAAGGCGAGTCTGTCAGGGAAGGGCAGAGGTAAGACACAGAGGGAGAGTAGGAAAAGAAGAGAGGGATCGGCAATGAGGGTCAGAGAAACACGGAGTGACAACGACTGAGGTTGGGGAATCGGGGAAAGAGGGAAGGATAAACAGGGAGTGAAGAATGAGGAAGAAAAGTGACGAAACCTAGACAGTTGTTGGGTCACCTGAAGAAGGTAGAAAGGTAGAAAATGAGAGGATAAAGGGGAAAGAGAGGATAGACTGAGGGAAGGAGAGGGAAACAAGTAGGGTAGGGAGAGAGGAAGGACACGGTAGTCAGGTCATTGTCATCTGGGATTGGCCGTGATATCTTCAAGTGAGGACTTGTAAATAAGAAAAAAAATACTCAGTGTGCAACAGACAGACTCAACGTAAGAGTCACGTAAGTCAACACACGTCCGTCAGCCACATGGTACAGTACAGTACACCCAACATATTCACGGTGTGTTCTGACCTCAGTGTGTGCGGGGGGGGGGGGGGGGGGGATTTATATCTGTATAACTGTGATAAATGTGAGTCAGTTTCTCTCTTTGTTGTCATATTTAGAGACTCACCTCATCAGCATTGTAGAATAAAGATTATTTTGTTTAAAAATAAATTAATGAGATAATTAACTTTGTTACAGAAATATTAAAGTTTTGACGGTAAATATTTAACACTTGAAAAAAAATCTTAACTTTTACATAATTAATATACTGTGCCATCAAAAGCTCTGCTGACTTTCTAAACTGAATTTAAAATTGTAAATTAACTATCAGTGGTCAACAGAGAAAAAAATATAGGATGCATCAGACTCTTGCTGAAGAGGGAAGTGGCTGACGACAGCTATTAGCCAAATAGTAAGAACATAAGAAAATAAGGAGTCTGCAATAGGCCGGTTGGCCTGTGCATGGCAGCTCCTGTCGAGAGTTACTACCACTCTCTATCATCCATGAATCTATCTAGCCTCCTTTTGAAACTTTCCAGAGTTCCCGCACTTACTACAAAGTTGCTAAGCTTGTTCCACTCGTCCACCACCCTATTTGTGAACCAGTTTCTTCCTATCTCCCTCCTAAACCTAAACTTATCCAACTTGAATCCGTTGCTCCGAGTCCTATCCTGCTCGGATATTATAAGAACTTTATCTATATCCCCTTTATTGATTCCTTTCACCCACTTAAATACTTCCATAATATCTCCCCGCACTCTTCGTCTTTCTAGGGAATGCAAGTTAAGTTTCTTTAACCTATCCTGATATGGAAGATTTCTAAGTCCCGGAATCATTTTTGTCATTCTTCGCTGCACCGACTCTAGTGAATTTATATCCATTCTATAATAGGGGCACCAGAACTGAACAGCATAATCGAGGTGCGGCCTAACTAGCGCAAGATATAGTTGCAATAAGACCTCTGCACTCTTGCTACTTACACTTCTAGATATAAAACACAATACTCTGTTTGCCTTATTTCGAACATTAACGCACTGTTTTCTAGGCCGTAGGTCCGGGCTTACAAGTACCCCCAGGTCTCTTTCACAAGTCGACTTCTCTAGGTTGATGTTGTTAAGGCTGTATACATTATAAGTATTTGTTCTTCCAATATTAAGTACGCTGCACTTGTTGGTGTTGAATTTCATTTGCCATTTTTCAGACCACCCCTGCAGTTTATTTAGATCCTCCTGTAATGCATTTGCATCCTGACCTGAATTAATTTGCCACCCTATTTTGGTGTCATCCGCAAACTTGCTTATGTCACTGCTGATCCCAGTATCTAAATCGTTTATGTAGATTATGAACAAGAGTGGGCCTAGTACTGACCCCTGGGGAACCCCACTGGTTACACGGCCCCACTCAGATTTAACACCATCTACGCTGACCCTCTGCGTTCTATCGGTGAGCCATGATTTTATCCAATTTAAAACTTTCCCCTCGATACCATGAGCCTTAATTTTTCTCAGAAGCCTCTGATGCGGTACTCTGTCAAATGCTTTGCTAAAGTCTAAGTAAATAACATCGTAATTTTCGTCATTATCTACTACCTCGAAGACTTTCCTACAAAACTTTAGCAGATTTGTTAGACAAGATTTTCCCTTTGTAAACCCATGTTGAGAGTCGTAGATTAATTTGCTTTTCTCTAGATGCGATCGGATGCTATCTGCTATAATTGATTCAAGAAATTTCCCCACTACTGACGTCAAACTGATCGGCCGGTAATTTGACGCTGATGCTCTGTCTCCCTTTTTGAATATTGGTACTACATTTCCCTGTTTCCACAACTCTGGCACAACTCCAGTGTCTAATGATTTTGTAAATAAGTTTACGAGGGGTCCGCTAATCTGTTCCCTACACTCTTTTAAGACTCGAGGAAAAATTTCATCTGGCCCTGGGGATTTTGTGTTCCTTAGTTTATTTATCTTCTTAAGAACATCCTCTTTTCTGATAGTGATATTCTTTAATATCTCTTCTTCCTTTCCCTTAAATATCAGTTCCACCTCCGGAATTTCATCGCAAATTTCTTCTGTGAAAACTGATAAGAAGTAGCTGTTCAATGCTTTGCTTATTTCTTCACTTCCATTTATCAATTCTCCCCTCCCTGACTTTAAAGGCCCAACTTTGTCCTTGACCTTTGTCCTATATACCTGGAAAAATCCCTTGGGATTCGCCTTGGATTCTCTTGCTATTTTGATTTCATGGTCTCTCTTTGCTTTCCTTACATTTTTCTTAACATTCCTAGATAGTTCATTATACCTGTTTCTGAGCTGCTCCTCCCCTCCCTTTAATTTCTTATATATTCCTTTCTTTATTCCTATGTCATGTTTAAGTTTTCTGGTCATCCACCTTGGCTCATTCTTATTTGACCTAATTTTTATGTGTGGTATATTTTGTTCTTGTGCTTTATGTAGTATACTAGTGAATATATTATAGTCATGATCAATTGTTGTGTCATCTATGACCTCACCCCTTCCTACTGGGAACTGACGAGACTGTTCCCAGGTGACCTCACCTAGGTACCTTCTTAACCCCTGATAATCCCCCAACCGAAAGTTTGGGACTCTGACCATATTGTCCTTGTTTTTCGATTCCCACCACCTACCACCTATTACCCACCACCTACCACCTATTACCCACCACCTACCCTACCATCTATTACCCACCACCTACCCTACCACCTATTACTCACCACCCTTTGAGATGTCTTAATGTTTTTTTTGTATCTCAATAAACGTATCAATCAATTGTAACCACGCTGCCACTTCCCAGCACCAAGCTGCACTGTACATCCAATACAATATGTATACAGAGAGCATGTAGTGGCTCCTCTCCCCTACAACTCCCAACTGAGCTCCGGCCGCGCGCCTACCAGCCAATCAGCGTGCAGCATGAACATGAGCATGAAATGCTACTGACAGGGGGGAAGGAGGTTCAGGGGAAGAATAAAGGGAGGATTGAAGTGAATTTTAGGAGGAGAGAATAGGTGCAGTGGCTAAACACCGCTTGCGTGAGGGAGTATAAGTGGGAGGCAGCAGCAACTCGCCCGGACGCTGCCAGGAGGCGGCAGGACAGAGTCAGGTGCGTGTTGGGTTGGGTCATGGAATCTCAGTGCTTGGTCGGCTAGATTGTGTGTGTTGTTTTCTTGTGTGGAGGAAATGTCTTGGTCTTCTGTCTTGGTATTCTTCTTAGCTTGATGTAGATTTTCTTCTAACTCTCCTCCTCTTCTTGCTCTCTTGAAGTGTCCATTCATTCGTGTTTGGGTCTTGTTGTTCGTCTTCCTCGAGTCTTATGTCCTCATAGGTGTGGAAGAAGTCGGAGACGGTGAGGTTGACCACGTGGGCTTCAGCTCCACGGGCCACGTGGTGTTCCCGGTTCTGTGTGGTGGGCGTCTTCTCGAGAGTTTTCTTTTCTTGGTTTTTCTTTTCTGCTGGTTTTTTCTTTTCTTGGGAGCTCAGTTTCTTCTCAAGACGAGCCTTGGCTACCCTGCATTCCTCCTTCCATTTAGGGCAGGTCCGATCGGCGGAGGAGTGTGGGCCACCACAAGCAGCACATTTTTTTACTTTGTTGGGGCAGACCGTGTAGCGGTGTCCGGGGCTGCTACATATGGAGCAGGTGTCCTCCTGCGCCTCACACTTGTTTACAGTGTGTCCATAGTGCTGGCATTTGTAACACCGTATCGGTCTGCAGTAGGGCTTGACTGGCACAGTTACCCACGCCAGTTGAGCCTCCTTTCGTAAGGTGAGTGGTGTCCGATGAGGGCAGTGGTGTCGGACAGCTTCTTCACAACTTGAAGTTGCCCCTTGAGAAGCTCACTCAGCTCTGCTTGGTCCATGTGGGCAATTTCGGCGTGGGAGATTACTCCCAGTTTCAGGTTGTCCCACATGTAGGCAGTCATTTTAAATGGAATGCCGTTGATGTCTGGGATCTCTGCGAGTTGTACGGGCATGCCCTTCTCGACGAAGGTGATCTTGATGTCACCATGGAGCTTTAGACGTTCCACCTTGCTGACCCCCACGATCCCATTAGTTTCAAAGAACTTCTGGAGAACTAGAAGGTTTAGTTTCTTAGGGCAGGTCGGCGTATCCGGACGTAACCGCGCCACGTTATCAAACTCGTAACCGTTCATGGTGAGAGAGGGTTTGAGAGTGAAAAAAAAGGAGGGGATGCGAATCGAATCGAAAAATGCTAGTGACAGGGGGGAAGGAGGTTCAGGGGAAGAATAAAGGGGGGATTGAAGTGAATTTTAGGAGGAGAGAACAGATGCAGTGGCTAAACACCGCTTGCGTGAGGGATTTCAAGATGGAGGCAGCAGCAACTCGCCTGGACGCGGCCGGGAGGCGACAAGACTCTGCCAGGCTAGCGTCAGGTGCGTGTTGGGTAATGGATGTTCAGTGCTTGGTCGGCTTGATTGTGTGTGTGGAGGAGATGTCTTGGTCTTCTTAGCTTGATGTCGATTTTCTTCTCACTCTCCTCCTCTTCTTGCTCTCTTGAAGTGTCCATACGTTTGTGTTTGGGTCTTGTTGTTCGTCTTCCTCGTGTAAGTCCTCATAGGTGTGGAAGAAGTCAGAGAGGGTGAGGTTGACCACGTGGGCTTCAGCTCCACGGGCCACGTGGTGTTCTTGGTTCTGTGTGGTGGGCGTCTTCTCTTGAGTTTTCTTTTCTTGGTTTTTCTTTGCTGGTTTTTTCTTTTCTTGGTTTTTCTTTTCTGCTGGTTTTTTCTTTTCTTGGGAGCGTACAGCAGGGAGGGCCTCTTTGTAGCTCAGTTTCTTCTCAAGACGAGCCTTGGCTACCCTGCATTCCTCCTTCCATTTGGGGCAGGTCCGATCGGCGGAGGAGTGTGGGCCACCACAAGCAGCGCATTTTTTTTACTTTGTTGGGGCAGACCGTGTAGCGGTGTCCAGGGCTGCCACACTTGGAGCAGGTGTCCTCCTGCGCCTCACACTTATTTACAGTGTGTCCATAGTGTTGGCATTTGTAACACCGTCTCGGTCTGCAGTAGGGCTTGACTGGCACAGTTACCCACGCCAGTTGAGCCTACTCGGGTAAGGTGGAGTGGTGTCCGATGAGGGCAGTGGTGTCGGACAGCTTCTTCACTACTTGAAGTTGCCCCTTGAGGAGCTCACTCAGCTCTGCTTGGTCCATGTGGGCAATTTCGGCGTGGGAGATTACTCCCAGCTTCAAGTTGCCCCGCATGTAGGCAATCATTTTAAATGGAATGCCGTTGATGTCTGGGATCTCCGCGAGTTGTACTGGCGTGCCCTTCTCGACGAAGGTGATCTTGATGTCTCCATGGAGCTTTAGACGTTCCACCTTGGTGACCCCCACGATCCCATTAGCTTCAAAGAACTTCTGGAGAACTAGGAGGTTTAGTTTCTTAGGGCAGGTCGGCGTATCCGGACGTATCCGCGCCACGTTAACAAGCTCGTAACCGTTCATGGTGAGAGAGGGTTAGAGAGTGAGGGGATGCCAGAAATAGAATAGAAAAATGCTAGTGACAGGGGGGAATGAGGTTCAGAGGAAGGATAAAGGGGGGATAGAAGTGAATTTTAGAAGGAGAGAACAGGTGCAGTGGCTAAACACCGCTTGCGTGAGGGGGTAGGCAAAATGCCCTGATGGTGCAACAATCACAATCAGGACGAGGCAGAGGGAGGGCGGGAGCAGGTCCGGGCAAGCAAAGGGCCAACGCGGGTGCTCTGGTTGTCGTCTTAGCTTAGGCAGTGTTAGCAAAGCCGAGGAAGAACCGCCCCGCCACTGCGGCGGCGCAAGCCGAGAAGCGCAGGTGGACGGACGCACAGGCTACACACGATCAAATTAACAGAGAAGGTGAAAACATGGAAATTTTGCTAGTCGTAGGGTTGTTTGGAGAAAGATGAAGGTAAAGTCTTTGAGCTATGTCAAAGAGGAACAGAGCGAGTTGGAGGAAGGGTTTTGAATCTTTGAGCTTGAAATGTCAAAGTATTCATAGTAAGGAAGGATGAGCGTATCGTAGGAGAGTTTTTAGTAATAGCAGCAGACAGATTTGAGCTTTTTTGTCAAATTATGAACGGAGACGAGAATGAGATATAGGCTGAATGGCTTCAGTCTTGAGTTAGGTCGATTTGTTTCTGAGAGTTGTGGGTCTTTCAGCTATGTCAGAGAGAAATGGAGAGAGTTGGAGGAAGAGTTTTGAATCTTTGAGCTTGAAATGTCAAAGTATTCGTAGTAAGGAAGGATGAGTGTATCGTAGGAGAGTTATTTAGTAATAGCAGGGGACAGATTTGAGCTTTGTCAAATTGTGAACGGAGATGAGAGTGAGATATAGGTTGTTTGGTTTCAGTCTTGAGTTACGTCGATAATGTTGACAGTGGCTGGCATAGAGGTTGGGTATGTTTGATTTGATTTTGGAGAGTTGTGGTGTTATGAGAGGCTTTGTCTGGCGGGGGGGGGGGGGTGTTGTGTTTGGAGATTGGTTGTGGGAGGGGGGGAGTTTGTGTTTGGGGATTTGCGGGGGTGGCGGTTGTATGCTGATTTGAGGTGAATTAGAATTGCTTAAGGGGGGTTGTTGTGTGAGTGTGTATGTGTTTGCGTGGAAATGTAGTAAGGGGGGAGGGTTAGGATAATTGTTATAAGGTCAGGCATGGTTCGGTTGTCGGGAGGAGGGGGGAGGAGAGGATAGGCGAGGAGAGGAGAGGGGGGCTTTGGAGGTTGTTGGGTTAATTTATAGTATGGAAGGATTTCTTAGGGGTGATATGATTTGTGTTGCTAATGAATAGTTGTATTGAGTCATAGGTTTTTTTTTTTTTTTTTTTTTTTTTTTTTTAGGAGGGATTGTGAGTAAGGTTGGGTAGGTTAAGTTTTTCTCCTGGGAGGATTGTTGGTTTTGTTAGTGGTTGGCAGAGTTGGGTTAATTATTGCATTCTTTCTTTCCTTTGGCTAGTAAAGGACTTCTGCAATTGCGTGGTAGGCTCTTGCAGGTATTGTGAGTTCTGGCCCCATTCTTGAGGGAGAGGGTTTGTGTACAAGTACAATGCACCCCTCCCCGACCTTATTGGCTAAGGGAGGTGCCCATAAAACAGTGTTGGTAACATTCTTGAGGGAGAGGGCTTGCGTACAGGTACTGTGCAACTCTCCTCGACCTTATTGGCTAAGGGATACGTACATGTCATCTGAGTTAGTATGGGATGGGTAAGTTAGGTATTTGTTTTGGGAGGAGTGATAGGGTGTGGTTAGTTAATGGTAGAATGGTTATTTTTTATTTTGTGTGGGATTGCTAGTAACGGCTGGGTGTGTTAGGTTTTTATTTTGGGGGGATTGTTAGGGTCTTTTCTTTCTTTTTAGGGGGGAGGGAGTGTTAGTGCAGGTTGAGTGGGTTAGTTTTTTTTTTTTTTTTTTTTTTTTTTTTTTTTTTTTTTGTCGGAGTGGTCTCGAGTTTGAGTTGGTGGCGTGGGGTTTGGAGTGAGGGGGGGGGGGGGGAGAGGGAATTGGTCAAGTCAGGTACGGTTAGGTTAGGTTGGGTGGGAATCATTGGGTGTGGGGTTGAGAAGAGGTTAGGTTAAGCATAAGTTAGGTTAGGTTGATTGGGTTAGGTTAGGTGGGAATCGTTGGGTGTGGGCTGAGGAGAGGTTAGGTTGATTTGGTTAGGTTGGGTGGGAATCGTTGGGTGAGGGTTAAGGAGAGGTTAGGCTTAATTTGGGGGGAAATTGTTGGGTGTGGTTATAGGGAAGTTATTAATACAAGGGAGGTGGGAGGGGAGTGTTTGGTCTGTTTAGTATGGAGGGATTTCTGTCTCTGAATCTGCGTGGGAGTATGATGTTGTCGAAATAATCCTGCCATTGAGGGTAAGTAGTGAGGAGTGATTCTATTTGTTTGTCACCTAGTTGAATCCAGTAGATGTTAAGTGGGGGGAGGGAGCTGAGTTCATGTAGATGACTATTTGGGGTGAAGGATGACCAGTGTGTGTTATGGATGAATCTTAGTGCTTTGTTTTGTATGACTTGAAGTTTCTTGGCGCTTGTTGGTGGTGCTAGCTGGAGTGTGTTGGGTACATAAGTCAATAGTGGGCGTATGAGGGCTTTGAATAGGTGTGTTTTGGTTTTGATTGATGCGGTTCTGAATCTGTATATATTCCCGAGTGTTTTGTTTGCGATCAAAGCCTTCATATTGGTGTGTAGTGTCATGGTGAGGGTGTCGTTGAATGTGACTCCTAGGATTGTGTTTGTTTGTTTGACAGTTATAGGTGAAGGGTAGGCGATGTAGGGGTTTAGGTAAATGTGACGTGGTTGTCGTCTTTTGGTGCCGAAGTAGGTGATTTGTGCTTTGTACGGGTTGGTTTGTATTCGCCATCGGAGTTCCCATTGTGTAACTTGTTCGAGTTCCCTGTGTGCTTTGTCTGTTAGGTGATCAAGATTTCTGTGTCTGACTAGTTGGGTTACATCGTCGGCGTACTGTATTGTCAGAGAGTCGATGTGTAAGGGGTCGGGTAAGTCGTTTGTGTAAAGAATGTATAGTGTTGGGGACAGGACTGAGCCTTGTGGGACTCCTGCATGTAGTGTGAAGTGGTCAGAGTAGGCAGGTGTGACTTTTATCCTCATTTTTCTGTCTGTAAGGAAGTTACATAGTAATTGTTGTGATTTTTGAGGGAGGTTAAAATTGGTGCATATCTTGTATTTTAGTCCGTCGTGCCAAACTGTGTCGAAAGCTTTTTGTACGTCTTTTGTGATGAGTGCTGTTTTGTATGCTTTTTTGTTCATGTGTAGGTAGTTTGTCATTATGTTGAGTGCGTCTTGGGTTGAGTGGTGTGCTCTGAAGCCGAACTGCTTGTAGGACAGTAGTTGTTCGTCTTCAAGGTGGTATCTGAGGCGGGTGTTGTATAGTCTTTCAAAAGTTTTTCCCAAGACTTCTAGTATACTGATCGGTCTGTAGTTTTGAGGATCTGTTGGGTTTTTGTTTGGTTTAGGTATCATGACGGCTGTGGCTGTCTTAAAGAGTTTTGGGAAGTAACCTGTAGCCAGTTGGGTGTTGTAGAGGTATGTAATGGCTGTGATTGTTTCTGGGGGCAGGTGCTTCAGGATTGCTTGACCAATATTGCTGTCACCCGGTGTTTTCTTTTTGGTTTTGTCCAGTGTTTGTTTGACTTCTGTTGGGGTGAAAGGAGCAGTGAGGGTGTGGTCCTGTGTGAGAGTGGAGGTATCTATTGTGTTGTCAGGAGTTGTTCTGTCGTGAAGTGTTTGCATGTGTGTGGTGATGTTGTTTATGTGGTTTAAGATGTACCTTTGTTGTGTGGGGGGGGGGGGGTGTGGGTGGAAAATGTGTTCCCAGTGTTGTTTTAGTGTTTGTGCTACGTCGGCTGGCTCATTGATTTTCCTACCATTTACTAGCAGGTGATCAAAGGGGGGTTTTGCAGTTCCTCTCAGTTTGGCGATCCTTTGCCAAAATTCTCGGGGGTTATGTGTTCTGTGTTCCTGGGCAGCCTCTACGAGTTTTTCCCAGTGAACGTTATGGTCTTGAAGGAGGCTGTGGATGATGTGTGTTCTTAGTGTGGTGATGTCTGTGTAAACTGGTGCTAGGTTAAGTTTGTTTAGTTCGAATCGTGTCCTGTAGCAGTGAAGTAGGCGTTGAGTTCTTATGGAGGGTGTGAAGGAGTATTTTCTCTTGAACCGGTGTTTAGGAATGTGGGTATCTGCTATGGCGGTGATAGTGTTGAAAAGGTGTGTCCAGGTTTCCTCAATCATTCTAGTGGGTTGGTGTTCGAGGTTGAGTGTGTATTGTTGTTCAGAGAGTGTGGTTTTGAAGGCATCCCAATCTGCGTGTTGATACTGATATTGAGGTGAGGCTGTTGGGAGGAGGATGGGATTGTTGGAGAGGTGAAGAGTGATGGGAATGTGGTCTGAGCCTGATAGGGGGCCGGGAGTGATGTAGTGTTGGAATTGGAGGGCAGGGGTGTTGGTGATGACGATGTCTGGAGTGCCTTTGCCGTGAGCAGCGTAGAATGTGGGGAAGAAAGGGCCAATGTGGTGAAGGTTTTTGTGAGTGACCAAAGCGTGTAGTTGTTGGCCAGGGGGGTCGTTGTGGTTGTGTTGGAATGCGGTGTGGTGTGCATTGAGGTCGGCCATTAGTATTACAGGAAGGTGTGAGTTGTTAAAGATGGAGTTTAGGTCTGTGAAGGGGATACGCGAGTTAGGTCTTGAGTATGTTGTGCAGATGATAATCTGTCCGTGTTGAGTGTCGATCTTGGCGGCCATGAAGTGTTTGAAGGCAAAGTTGGTGATGAATTCGTGTTTCATGGAGGATCTGATGAGGATTGCAACGCCCTCGTGTAGTTCGTGGGGTGATTGTCTGCTTGTGTAGCCGAAGTGCTTGATTTTGGTGTCTGTGCATGTTGAGTTGAGGAGGAGGATGTCTGGGTTGTGTTCTTGTATGAGGAGAGAGATGGCGTGTCTGTTTGAGTGATATGCTCTACAGTTGTATTGCATAATGGTGATCATGTTGTATAGTTGTTACTTATATGAGATTGAAAGTCTGGGGTGCAGGGATGAGGTCTAAATTGTCGAGTGACTGTGAGCGTGGAGGTCTGAGTGTTGTGTATGTAAGTGAGGGATGGGCAATTACGTGACTGTGTGTGGGGGAGTCGGGAGGGTGACGGGAGTGTGGGGGAGTCGGGAGGGTGACGGGAGTGTGCTTGGTTCGTGTCGGGGTTGTTTTCTGTTTCATTTGGGGTAGTGCCGTATAGATTTACTTTGATTATAGATTTGGTTGGATGTGTGTATTGTATAATTCTTTTGCTGTCAGGTGTATAGGGAGAAAGGGGGGAGGTGTTCTTCCTCTTTGGTCTAGGGGTCTTGACCACTATTTCTGTCGGGGGATGGGCTGCCATTTTATTCTTGGGAGTCTGGGGTGTCAGGGGAGGATTGGGTTTAGTTTGGGTGTTTGTGGTCCGGGAGTTCAACGTAGTCATGTGGGAGAAGTCGGGTGTAGGCAAGGTCGAGGTGGAGGGGCCGGGAGGTTCTGGACTGTTTACTCTGGGGGGTGAGGTAATGGTAGATTGGTGAGATAAGTCAGGTGTGGGCATGGCAGAAGTGGAGGGGTGGAGGGAGATTACAGTGGATTCTCTGGGGGGTGGGGGGGGCATGTTGGTCTGGTCGGAGATGGGGGCAGTGGGGAAGATGAGGTCGGGACCGGTTCTGAAGGAATCAGGAATGAGTATGGTAGGGAGGCCGTTCGCCTTCAAACCATCAATCGCCAAATTTAGAAAAAGAGACCTGTTTCCGTTACTTAGGGTATGTGCCAGAAGTATGATAGTGGTGATTTTTGCATCCATGTCGGGGGAGGGTAGGGGGGCGGTCACGTTGTTGGTCCAGCAAGTGCGGGTGGGGAGGGTCGTGGGAGTAGGGAGTGAGTGGTGGGGAGGAGGAGGTGGTGCTGTGGGAGGTGCAGTGGAAGGAGAGGGTCGGCGGGGAGGGAGTGGTGTTGTGCTGTTGTCGAGTCTGATTTTGCATTTGTTGCTGACGGCAGAGTGTGGGCCTTTACAATTGCAGCATTTAGTTACAGTGGCAGTGCAGTTACGGTATGAGTGGCCTTGATTGACACATTTTGAACAGGTTTGTGTGTTGCTGCAACGGTATGTGTTATGTCCAAATTGGTAGCAATTGTAGCACTGGTGAACTGATATGTAGTGTTGGAATTCAATGTTTCGTGAGGGGATGATGTTGTTGCCGAGTTTTATTCCGTTGGATTTTAGTTTAATGGCGTCAGTTTGTGTAGATGTAGTGATTTTTAACATGGGGAGAGTTCCCATCTTGGCTGCATATGTCATTTGGGCGGTGTTGTGTGTGTTGAGTGCATTCAAAAGGTTAGAGTTGTCGAGGATGGGTGGGATTACGTTCCTGCATATGAGGGTACATTTTGCACGGTACTCAGGGGAGCTGAGGACCGTTAGGCCGTTGTTTTTCAGTTTATTGTTCATTTCTGGGGAATGAAATTGGTCGGCCTCTTCATCAGTTTGTACAAATATTTTTATAGTGTCGTCATTGGTGAAAGAACGGATCTGAAAAATCAAGGTCAGCTGGAAAATGAGGGAGGCGAGGTCCGTGCACGGTTGGATGTTTCGGTCCACTTTAATTTTAATGGAAGGCATGTCGAATGTTTGAAATGGAGATTTATGAAGATCTCCCCTATCAGTCCCTGATTTCCTGCGCCCCTCACGTAGGGGAGACCCTGCACTATCACAGAGATCCCCAGGTGAATCGGCAGGCTGTGCTGACCCTCCACCCTTCACACAAACACGCACTGGCGAGGTGTGGGGACAGAGGGCGTTTCCAGACGAATACTCCCCTGTACGTCAACTGACAGGGGAATAGGTCCTTTCACGACACGGAAGATAAAGGTTAGAGTGGTAGAAAAAGGTCTGAAAACTTACTGATGACTCTTTCTTCACACCAAGCCCCTCACAGCATTCGGGGTTCCTAAGGGAGGTCCGATACTGTAGGAGAGGCTCAATGTGTCGATTGAATCAACAGATTTGTCAGTTGGAGATTGGAGTCAGGTGCTTGTAATTTTCAGGGTAAGTAGGAAGGTGGGAGAGGTCCAGAACTAGCCAATCAGCGTGTCTGCTCTCTATGGTGGTCCTGGCTCCAATGAGTGTCCGAATCGAATCGAAGATGCTAGTGACAGGGGGGAAAGAGGTTCAGAGGAAGAATAAAGAGAGGATGGAAGTGAATTTTAGGAGGAGAGAACAGGTGCAGTGGCTAGACACCGCTTGAGTGAGGGGTTCAGGGGTGGGGGCAGACGGGAGGCGACAAGACAAAGCCAGGCTGGCGTCAGGTCAAGCGTCAGGTGCAGCGTGTTGGGTTGGGCAATGGATGTTCAGTGCTTGGGCGGCTTGAATGAGTTTTTGTTTTCTTGTGTGGAGATGTCTTGGTCTTCTTAGCTTGAGGTCGATTTTCTTCTCACTCTCCTCCTCTTCTTGCTTTCTTGAATTGTCCATTCGTTTGTGTTTGGGTCTTGTTGTACGTCTTCCTCGTGAGGTAGGTTCTCATAGGTGTGGAAGAATTCAGAGAGGGTGAGGGTGAGGGTGTCCGCGCGGGCTTCAGCTCCACGGGCCACGTGGTGTTCTTGGTTCAGTGTGGTGGGCGACTTCTTGAGAGTTTTCTTTTCTTGGTTTTTCTTTTTTTGGTTTTTCTTTTCTGCTGGTTTTTTCTTTTCTTGAGAGCGTACAGCAAGGAGGGCCTCTTTGTAGCTCAGTTTCTTCTCGAGGCGGACTTTGGCTACCTTGCACTCCTCCTTCCATCTGGGGCAGTTCCGGTCGGCGGAGGAGTGTAGGCCACCACAAGCAGCGCATTTCTTTTCTTCGTTGGGGCAGACCGTGTAGCGGTGTCCAGGGCTGCCACACTTGGAGCAGGTGTCCTCCTGCGCTTCACACTTGTTTACAGTGTGTCCATAGTGCTGGCATTTGTAACACCGATTCGGTTTGCAGTAGGGCTTGACTGGCACAGTTACCCACGCCAGTTGAGCCTCCTCGGGTAAGGTGGAGTGGTGTCCGATGAGGGCAGTGGTGTCGGACAGCTTCTTTACAACTTGGAGTTGCCCCTGGAGGAGCTCACTTAGTTCTTCTTGGTCCACGTGGGCAATTTCGGCGTGGGAGATTACTCCCAGCTTCAAGTTGTCCCACATGTAGGCAATCAACTTGAATGGGATGCCGTTGATGTCAGGAATCTCCGCGAGCTGGGCGGGCATGCCCTTTTCGGCGAAGGTGATCCTGATGTCTCCATGGAGCTTTAGTCGCTCCACCTTGGTGACTCCCTCGATCCCATTAGCTTCAAAGAACTTCTGGAGAACTAGGAGATTTAGTTTCTTGGGGCAGGTCGGCGTGTCCGGACGAATCCGCGCCACGCTATCAAACTCGTAACCGTTCATGGTGAGAGGGCTAGAGAGAGAGAGTGTGTGAGAGAGAGAGAGTGTGTGTGTGATGAGTGTCCGAATCGAATCGAAGATGCTAGTGACAGGGGGGAAAGAGGTTCAGAGGAAGAATAAAGAGAGGATGGAAGTGAATTTTAGGAGGAGAGAACAGGTGCAGTGGCTAGACACCGCTTGAGTGAGGGGTTCAGGGGTGGGGGCAGACGGGAGGCGACAAGACAAAGCCAGGCTGGCGTCAGGTCAAGCGTCAGGTGCAGCGTGTTGGGTTGGGCAATGGATGTTCAGTGCTTGGGTGGCTTGAATGAGTTTTTGGTTTCTTGTGTGGAGATGTCTTGGTCTTCTTAGCTTGAGGTCGATTTTCTTCTCACTCTCCTCCTCTTCTTGCTTTCTTGAATTGTCCATTCGTTTGTGTTTGGGTTTTGTTGTACGTCTTCCTCGTGAGGTAGGTTCTCATAGGTGTGGAAGAATTCAGAGAGGGTGAGGGTGAGGGTGTCCGCGCGGGCTTCAGCTCCACGGGCCACGTGGTGTTCTTGGTTTGGGGCTTCGGCTCCATGGACCACGTGGTGTTCTTGGTTCAGTGTGGTGGGCGACTTCTTGAGAGTTTTCTTTTCTTGGTTTTTCTTTTTTTGGTTTTTCTTTTCTGCTGGTTTTTTCTTTTCTTGAGAGCGTACAGCAAGGAGGGCCTCTTTGTAGCTCAGTTTCTTCTCGAGGCGGACTTTGGCTACCTTGCACTCCTCCTTCCATCTGGGGCAGTTCCGGTCGGCGGAGGAGTGTGGGCCACCACAAGCAGCGCATTTCTTTTCTTCGTTGGGGCAGACCGTGTAGCGGTGTCCAGGGCTGCCACACTTGGAGCAGGTGTCCTCCTGCGCTTCACACTTGTTTACAGTGTGTCCATAGTGCTGGCATTTGTAACACCGATTCGGTTTGCAGTAGGGCTTGACTGGCACCGTTACCCACGCCAGTTGAGCCTCCTCGGGTAAGGTGGAGTGGTGTCCGATGAGGGCAGTGGTGTCGGACAGCTTCTTTACAACTTGGAGTTGCCCCTGGAGGAGCTCACTTAGTTCTTCTTGGTCCACGTGGGCAATTTCGGCGTGGGAGATTACTCCCAGCTTCAAGTTGTCCCACATGTAGGCAATCATCTTGAATGGGATGCCGTTGATGTCAGGAATCTCCGCGAGCTGGGCGGGCATGCCCTTTTCGGCGAAAGTGATCCTGATGTCTCCATGGAGCTTTAGTCGCTCCACCTTGGTGATTCCCTCGATCCCATTAGCTTCAAAGAACTTCTGGAGAACTAGGAGATTTAGTTTCTTGGGGCAGGTCGGCGTGTCCGGACGAATCCGCGCCACGCTATCAAACTCGTAACCGTTCATGGTGAGAGGGTTAGAGAGAGTGTGTGAGTGTCAGAACAGAACAGAAAAATGCTAGTGACAGGGGGGAAAGAGGTTCAGAGGAAGAATAAAGAGAGGATGGAAGTGAATTTTAGAAGGAGAGAACAGATGCAGTGGCTAGACACCGCTTGCGTGAGGGGTTCAGGGGTGGGGGCAGCTGGGAGGCGACAAGACAAGGCCAGGCCGGCGATTGGTCAAGCGTCAGGTGCAGCGCGGTTGGGTTGGGCAATGGATGTTCAGTGCTTGGGCGGCTTGAATGTGTTTTGGTTTCTTGTGTGGAGGAGATGTCTTGGTCTTCTTAGCTTGGGGTCGATTTTCTTCTCACTCTTCTCCTCTTCTTGCTTTCTTGGAATGTCCATTCGTTTGTGTTTGGGTCTTGTTGTTCATCTTCCACGTGAGATGGGCTCTCATAAGTGTGGAAGAAGTCAGAGACGGTGAGGTTGACCACGTGGGCTTCAGCTTCACGGGCCACGTGGTGATCTTGGTTTTGTGTGGTGGGTGTCTTCTCGACAGTTTTCTTTTCTTGGTTTTTCTTTTTTTGGTTTTTCTTTTGTGCTGGTTTTTTCTTTTCTTGAGAGCGTACAGCAAGGAGGGCCTCTTTGTAGCTCATTTTTTTCTCGAGGCGAACTTTGGCTACCCTGCACTCCTCCTTCCATCTGGGGCAGTTCCGGTCGGCGGAGGAGTGTGGGCCACCACAAGCAGCGCATTTCTTTTCTTCGTTGGGGCAGACCGTGTAGCGGTGTCCAGGGCTGCCACACTTGGAGCAGGTGTCCTCCTGCGCCTCACACTTATTTACAGTGTGTCCATAGTGTTGGCACTTGTAACACCGATTCGGTCTGCAGTAGGGCTTCACTGGCACAGTTACCCACGCCAGTTGAGCCTCTTCGGGTAAGGTGGTGTGGTGTCCGACAAGGGCAGTGGTGTCGGACAGCATCTTTACAACTTGGAGCTGCCCCTGGAGGAGCTCGCTTAGTTCGTCTTGGTCCATGTGGGCAATTTCGGCGTGGGAGATAACTCCCAGCTTCAAGTTGTCCCACATGTAGGCAATCATTTTGAATGGGATGCCGTTGATGTCAGGAATCTCCGCGAGCTGGGCGGGCATGCCCTTTTCGGCGAAGGTGATCCTGATGTCTCCATGGAGCTTTAGACGCTCCACCTTGGTGACTCCCAAGATCCCATTAGCTACAAAGAACTTCTGGAGAACTAGGAGATTTAGTTTCTTGGGGCAGGTCGGCGTGTCCGGACGAATCCGCGCCACGTTATCGAACTCGTAACCGTTCATCGTGAGAGGGTTAGAGAGAGTGTGTGTGTGAGTGTCCAGTTCAAGTTTAGAAGCTCCAAAAGTTGTTGGTAGCGAAAGGCAGAGCGGGGAAGATGACAGAGGAAGGAGCAGGAGGTTAGGAAGGGAATTGTAGTGGGAGAGATAGTGCCGTGGCTTTACACGACTGCGTTTATTTGGTTAGCGCATAGCGCACGTATTTGGTTTTGTCTGTGTTGGGTGTGTGATCCTCGGGTCACCACTCCTCCGGATTGTGTCAGTTCAAGTTTAGAAGCTCCAACAACTTTCCCTGAATACGAATTCGCAACCTTTCGATTTACAACAGGTACCTACTTTACTGCTAGGTGAACAGGGACCACGGGGGCTAGGAAGAGTGTCCAAACAACTTCCGCTTGCCCGGGAATCGAACCCGTGACATCTTGCTTGCGAGGCAAGAGCGGTACCGCTTCTACCACAAGCGCCCCTGTGAGTGCCAGTTCAAGTTTAGAAGCTCCAAAAGTTGTTGGTAGCGAAAGGCAGAGCGGGGAAGATGACAGAGGAAGGAGCAGGAGGTTAGGAAGGGAATTGTAGTGGGAGAGATAGTGCCGTGGCTTTACACGACTGCGTTTATTTGGTTAGCGCATAGCGCACGTATTTGGTTTTGTCTGTGTTGGGTGTGTGATCCTCGGGTCACCACTCCTCCGGATTGTGTCAGTTCAAGTTTAGAAGCTCCAACAACTTTCCCTGAATACGAATTCGCAACCTTTCGATTTACAACAGGTACCTACTTTACTGCTAGGTGAACAGGGACCACGGGGGCTAGGAAGAGTGTCCAAACAACTTCCGCTTGCCCGGGAATCGAACCCGTGACATCTTGCTTGCGAGGCAAGAGCGGTACCGCTTCTACCACAAGCGCCCCTGTGAGTGTCCAATTTTTCAAGTTTAGAAGCTCCAAAAAGTTGTTGGTAGCGAAAGGCAGAGCGGGGAAGATGACAGAGGAAGGAGCAGGAGGTTAGGAAGGGAATTGTAGTGGGAGAGATAGTGCCGTGGCTTTACACGACTGCGTTTATTTGGTTAGCGCATAGCGCACGTATTTGGTTTTGTCTGTGTTGGGTGTGTGATCCTCGGGTCACCACTCCTCCGGATTGTGTCAATTCAAGTTTAGAAGCTCCAACAACTTTCCCTGAATACGAATTCGCAACCTTTCGATTTACAACAGGTACCTACTTTACTGCTAGGTGAACAGGGACCACGGGGGCTAGGAAGAGTGTCCAAACAACTTCCGCTTGCCCGGGAATCGAACCCGTGACATCTTGCTTGCGAGGCAAGAGCGGTACCGCTTCTACCACAAGCGCCCCTGTGAGTGTCCAGCTACGCCGAGAGACTAGGTCTATGCAGAGGACGTAGGGGTACGATCGCCGACCTAGTCTCGACCTTCAACCTCCAGCTCAGGATCAGAGCGTTTCACACCTTACGCTTAAGCCGCTGTGATTGGTCCTCTCGCTACGCGCACCCTAAGTCCTGATCCTCGTAAATTGTATAAATACGGCCATACCTGGCCAGGGAGACTTCTTGACGCCAATAAGATAATAGATGAGTGTTTTCTACTAGTTACACAAGGACCTAGTAGACCTCTCCAACTAACACAATAACAAACAACCCCTTGCTAGCTAGTTTAGCCTCCTCCCCCCCCTGTTCCCTTGAGCTCAGGCAACCTCGTAGTGCGGCCTTCACCACAGCCAATCAAATCGTCTCTGCTAGGTGGATGGCCCACCTGCTCTTATTCTCTACTACTTTACTTCCCGTTTCATAACTTTCCTTCTACCTTACCTCTTCTCTCCCTTCCCATGGCAAACCATTGCCATTTTATCTCCATTATCATCATCATCATCATCGGGAGACCATTCTACACTCGGCTACCGGACCAACAGCACCTCTCACAGCTCCACACCACCAAGCTTCCTCAGAAACCTCCTCGCCCTACGGGACCTCTGAGCAAGTTTCTCCTCACCTAGTCACTCCTAAGCACTGCGCTGTACAACAATATATATATATATATATATATATATATATATAATCAACGACCTCACCAGCAAGGAATCGAACCCTCGACCTACTGGGTGTGACTAGGGAGCGCTTACCGGCTAGGCCACAAGGACACTAAAAGCAGTTCTAGACTCTGTTATATTTCACACAAAGCCTGTTCATCGAGCTGATGGCGCCGTGAACCTCAATGGGAAACTGCCCGTGCCTCGTATGTGGTGTCAGTAGCATTTTACCGAATCCAGCTGGTATGAAACGCGAGGTACATATATATACTTCATTTTTAGTCCATTTAACACGCGGACTTTGAACATACAATCAACGACCTCACCAGCAAGGAATCGAACCCTCGACCTACTGGGTGTGACTAGGGAGCGCTTACCGGCTAGGCCACAAGGACACTAAAAGCAGGTCGAGGGTTCGATTCCTTGCTGGTGAGGTCGTTGATTGTATGTTCAAAGTCCGCGTGTTAAATGGACTAAAAATGAAGTATATATATATATCTATATATATATATATATTGCATATATATATATATATATATATATATATATATATATAAATATATACAGAAAGCGCATTGTGAGTTTCTATCCTACCTCATTGCTGAGTGTGAGATATCTACATGTACGTACGTTTGTGTGCCCATAATAAGAGAATTGACAACTGGCCACATACAGTACGCTACAAGCACATTGTGAGTTTCCTTTCTCCATCCCATCCTGAGTGTGAACTAACATTACCGTACCCCACAGACAATTCAACAAAAATCCCACAAAATAAATGTGTCCATTATAAAACTTGACGTAAACCAATACACATTAATCATAAACCTAAAAAAAACACCAATTAAAACAGAGAGATTATGTTGTCGCTGACCCACACACACCTGTTTATAATTTATTTACGGTGGAGACGTTGGGTGAGCCTTACCTGGTGTACGGTGTAAGCGGCACCAGCACGCTACCACGACGGTGATTTGGCACGAGTCACACGGCATGGGTGAGCTGCAGTAGGTGTCTTTGATTTCTGTCCAGACTCTATACTAACTAATGGTAAAGGTTTGGTTTGGTTAGACTAATTAAAAATAGCTCTAGTTTAGGGTAAGTTAGGTCTAGTTTAAAATGATGTATTTTAAACTAAACCAGACTTCAAGTTAGTTTTAGTTCAGATTAAGTTAGGTTTGATTAGGTTATTGAACTCTAGATCCGGGGCAGTAACCTCGACCAAAATGAGTCTATATACCTAGTCCAACAGAAACACATGTCAACACATGACAAACTGTATTTTCCCTGTAAGCGAGTACTAATAGGTAAGGTAAACTCGGGTAATTTATCAGAGTCCAGGTAACGATGGCAATTAAGAGATAAAATTATGTTAGTAAATAAATGAAGGATGGTCAGAAGCAAGAAATACGCAAACACATATGAATATCTGGATAGTAAAATATGAACGCATTCCAGGCCGAAAAAGCCGTTAAGTCTTGAATACTTTCGAGTTTGACAGGAACTGTTCAGGAGATTAATGACTTTCTTAAATAGACAACTGACACTAACTAAACTATAGACATCGGATTCCCTGAGGTTTGGGCGACAAAATAATATAACTTCAGTAGCGATCGGAAATTCAGGATACTCCCACGAACGACATAAAATGTGCCACTCTAGCTGGCAAACTCGACACTTACTTGACTAGTTTTAATAACAATGAAGCTTTCAACACCACTCACAATGGATCTTGAATGTTCCAACTGTAAACAGACATATATCTAGGTTGCCTCACCAATTACAACCACAGTTGAAATTTCAAATTATGTCATTACTAAGGAATAATGAAGTCTTGGGTACATTCAAGATTGAGAGAAAACGGAGGACTCAGGCGTCATGAAGCGATGAGATAACGGACTCTTCAGATGGGAAACTTCAATAAGAAAGCATAGCTACATGTTTGTGGGCTATTGAGCGTAATATGAATCGTCTGATTTTACGTTAACTGATGTGTATGACCGTGGTCATTACACAGCTGACGGAGGAAACATGACGGATTTTATTCGTAGCAACGGATTTAAGTTGGATAAGCTAAGGTTTAGGAGGGAGATAGGAAGGAACTTGTTCACAAATAGGGTGGTGGACGAGTGGAACAAGCTTAGCAACTTTGTTATAAGTGCTGGAACCTGGAGGGTTTTAAAAGGAGGCTAGATAGATTCATGGATGATAGAGAGTGGTAGTAACTCTCGACATGAGCTGCCATGCACAGGCCAACCGGCCTATTGCAGACTCCTTATGCTCTTGGCGGTGGGTTATGTGTATACCTTCGTCAGCCAGTGCCCTACCAGCTGAGTATTTCACCCCTGCTCTGTGTGTGTGAAGACGTGTATAGAGTGTAAGAGTTACTCTACCCTTAC